>CM064513.1:77858331-78501630 GCA_032716605.1 Paralithodes platypus | reverse complement strand
GTATAGAGATCTAGATCTAGCCACCAAGCTGCTTGGTCCCCAGAGCTAACTTTACCCAAGATCTATATGTATATAGATCTAGGCCACCCAGCCCTGCTCGGTCCCCAGAGCTGACTTTACCCAAGATCTATATATATGAAGATCTAGGCCAACCCAGCCCTGCTCGGTCCCAGAGCTGACTTTACCCAAGATCTATATGTATATAGATCTAGGCCAACCCAGCCCTGCTCGGTCCCCAGAGCTGACTTTACCCAAGATCTATATGTATATAGATCTAGGCCAACCCAGCCCTGCTCGGTCCCCAGAGCTGACTTTACCCAAGATCTATATGTATATAGATCTAGGCCAACCAGCCTGCTCAGCCCTGCTCGGCCCCCAGCGCTGCCTTTAGCCAAGATCTATATGTATAATCTAGACCAACCCAGCCCTGCTCGGTCCCCAGAGTTGACTTTACCCAAGATTTTGATATATGAAGATCTAGGCCAACCCAGCCCTGCTCGGTCCCCAGAGCTGACTTTACCCAAGATCTATATGTATATAGATCTAGGCCAACCCCGCCCAGAGCTGACTTTACCCAAGATCTATATGTATATAGATCTAGGCCAACCCAGCCCTGCTCGGTCCCCAGAGCTGACTTTACCCAAGATCTATATGTATATAGATCTAGGCCAACCCAGCCCTGCTCGGTCCCCAGAGCTGACTTTACCCAAGATTTTTATATATGAAGATCTAGGCCAACCCAGCCCTGCTCGGTCCCCAGAGCTGACTTTACCCAAGATCTATATGTATGTAGATCTAGGCCAACCAGCCCTGCTCGGTCCCCAGAGCTGACTTTACCCAAGATCTATATGTATATAGATCTAGGCCAAACCAGCCCTGCTCGGTCCCCAGAGCTGACTTTACCCAAGATCTATATGTATATAGATCTAGGCCAACCCAGCCCTGCTCGGTCCCCAGAGCTGACTTTACCCAAGATCTATATGTATATAGATCTAGGCCAACCCAGCCCTGCTCGGTCCCCAGAGCTGACTTTACCCAAGATCTATATGTATATAGATCTAGGCCAACCCAGCCCTGCTCGGTCCCCAGAGCTGACTTTACCCAAGATCTATATGTATATAGATCTAGGCCAACCCAGCCCTGCTCGGTCCCAGAGCTGACTTTACCCAAGATCTATATGTATATAGATCTAGGCCAACCCAGCCCTGCTCGGTCCCCAGAGCTGACTTTACCCAAGATCTATATGTATATAGATCTAGGCCAACCCAGCCCTGCTCGGTCCCCAGAGCTGACTTTACCCAAGATCTATATGTATATAGATCTAGGCCAACCCAGCCCTGCTCGGTCCCCAGAGCTGACTTTACCCAAGATCTATGTATATAGATCTAGGCCAATCCAGCCCTGCTCGGTCCCCAGAGCTGACTTTACCCAAGATCTATATGTATAGATCTAGGCCAACCCAGCCCTGCTCGGTCCCCAGAGCTGACTTTACCCAAGATCTATGTGTATAGATCTAGGCCAACCCAGCCCTGCTCGGTCCCCAGAGCTGACTTTACCCAAGATCTATATGTATATAGATCTAGGCCAACCCAGCCCTGCTCGGTCCCCAGAGCTGACTTTACCCAAGATCTATATGTATATAGATCTAGGCCAACCCAGCCCTGCTCGGTCCCCAGAGCTGACTTTACCCAAGATCTATATGTATATAGATCTAGGCCAACCCAGCCCTGCTCGGTCCCCAGAGCTGACTTTACCCAAGATCTATATGTATATAGATCTAGGCCAACCCAGCCCTGCTCGGTCCCCAGAGCTGACTTTACCCAAGATCTATATGTATATAGATCTAGGCCAACCCAGCCCTGCTCGGTCCCCAGAGCTGACTTTACCCAAGATCTATATGTATATAGATCTAGGCCAACCCAGCCCTGCTCGGTCCCCAGAGCTGACTTTACCCAAGATCTATATGTATAGATCTAGGCCAACCCAGCCCTGCTCGGTCCCCAGAGCTGACTTTACCCAAGATCTATATGTATATAGATCTAGGCCAACCCAGCCCTGCTCGGTCCCCAGAGCTGACTTTACCCAAGATCTATATGTATAGATCTAGGCCAACCCAGCCCTGCTCGGTCCCCAGAGCTGACTTTACCCAAGATCTATATGTATATAGATCTAGGCCAACCCAGCCCTGCTCGGTCCCCAGAGCTGACTTTACCCAAGATATATATGTATATAGATCTAGGCCAACCCAGCCCTGCTCGGTCCCCAGAGCTGATTTACCCAAGATTTACCCATAGATCTAGGCCAACCCAGCTCTGCTCGGTCCCCAGAGCATACTTTACCCAAGATATATATGTATATAGATCTAGGCCAACCCAGCCCTGCTCGGTCCCCAGAGCTGACTTTACCCAAGATCTATATGTATATAGATCTAGGCCAACCCAGCCCTGCTCGGTCCCCAGAGCTGACTTTACCCAAGATCTATATGTATATAGATCTAGGCCAACCCAGCCCTGCTCGGTCCCCAGAGCTGACTTTACCCAAGATATATGTATATAGATCTAGGCCAACCCAGCCCTGCTCGGTCCCCAGAGCTGACTTTACCCAAGATCTATATGTATATAGATCTAGGCCAACCCAGCCCTGCTCGGTCCCCAGAGCTGACTTTACCCAAGATCTATATGTATATAGATCTAGGCCAACCCAGCCCTGCTCGGTCCCCAGAGCTGACTTTACCCAAGATCTATATGTATATAGATCTAGGCCAACCAGCCCTGCTCGGTCCCCAGAGCTGACTTTACCCAAGATCTATATGTATATAGATCTAGGCCAACCCAGCCCTGCTCGGTCCCCAGAGCTGACTTTACCCAAGATCTATATGTATATAGATCTAGGCCAACCCAGCCCTGCTCGGTCCCCAGAGCTGACTTTACCCAAGATCTATATGTATATAGATCTAGGCCAACCCAGCCCTGCTCGGTCCCCAGAGCTGACTTTACCCAAGATCTATATGTATATAGATCTAGGCCAACCCAGCCCTGCTCGGTCCCCAGAGCTGACTTTACCCAAGATCTATATGTATATAGATCTAGGCCAACCCAGCCCTGCTCGGTCCCCAGAGCTGACTTTACCCAAGATCTATATGTATATAGATCTAGGCCAACCCAGCCCTGCTCGGTCCCCAGAGCTGACTTTACCCAAGATCTATATGTATATAGATCTAGGCCAACCCAGCCCTGCTCGGTCCCCAGAGCTGACTTTACCCAAGATCTATATGTATATAGATCTAGGCCAACCCAGCCCTGCTCGGTCCCCAGAGCTGACTTTACCCAAGATCTATATGTATATAGATCTAGGCCAACCCAGCCCTGCTCGGTCCCCAGAGCTGACTTTACCCAAGATCTATATGTATATAGATCTAGGCCAACCCAGCCCTGCTCGGTCCCCAGAGCTGACTTTACCCAAGATCTATATGTATATAGATCTAGGCCAACCCAGCCCTGCTCGGTCCCCAGAGCTGACTTTACCCAAGATTTATATGTATATAGATCTAGGCCAACCCAGCCCTGCTCGGTCCCCAGAGCTGACTTTACCCAAGATCTATATGTATGTAGATCTAGGCCAACCCAGCCCTGCTCGGTCCCCAGAGCTGACTTTACCCAAGACTATATGTATATAGATCTAGGCCAACCCAGCCCTGCTCGGTCCCCAGAGCTGACTTTACCCAAGATCTATATGTATATAGATCTAGGCCAACCCAGCCCTGCTCGGTCCCCAGAGCTGACTTTACCCAAGATCTATATGTATATAGATCTAGGCCAACCCAGCCCTGCTCGGTCCCCAGAGCTGACTTTACCCAAGATCTATATATATAGATCTAGGCCAACCCAGCCCTGCTCGGTCCCCAGAGCTGACTTTACCCAAGATCTATATGTATATAGATCTAGGCCAACCCAGCCCTGCTCGGTCCCCAGAGCTGACTTTACCCAAGATCTATATGTATATAGATCTAGGCCAACCCAGCCCTGCTCGGTCCCCAGAGCTGACTTTACCCAAGATCTATATGTATATAGATCTAGGCCAACCCAGCCCTGCTCGGTCCCCAGAGCTGACTTTACCCAAGATCTATATGTATATAGATCTAGGCCAACCCAGCCCTGCTCGGTCCCCAGAGCTGACTTTACCCAAGATCTATATGTATATAGATCTAGGCCAACCCAGCCCTGCTCGGTCCCCAGAGCTGACTTTACCCAAGATCTATATATATAGATCTAGGCCAACCCAGCCCTGCTCGGTCCCCAGAGCTGACTTTACCCAAGATCTATATGTATATAGATCTAGGCCAACCCAGCCCTGCTCGGTCCCCAGAGCTGACTTTACCCAAGATCTATATGTATATAGATCTAGGCCAACCCAGCCCTGCTCGGTCCCCAGAGCTGACTTTACCCAAGATCTATATGTATAGATCTAGGCCAACCCAGCCCTGCTCGGTCCCCAGAGCTGACTTTACCCAAGATCTATATGTATATAGATCTAGGCCAACCCAGCCCTGCTCGGTCCCCAGAGCTGACTTTACCCAAGATCTATATGTATATAGATCTAGGCCAACCCAGCCCTGCTCGGTCCCCAGAGCTGACTTTACCCAAGATCTATGTATATAGATCTAGGCCAACCCAGCCCTGCTCGGTCCCCAGAGCTGACTTTACCCAAGATCTATATGTATATAGATCTAGGCCAACCCAGCCCTGCTCGGTCCCCAGAGCTGACTTTACCCAAGATCTATATGTATATAGATCTAGGCCAACCCAGCCCTGCTCGGTCCCCAGAGCTGACTTTACCCAAGATCTATATGTATATAGATCTAGGCCAACCCAGCCCTGCTCGGTCCCCAGAGCTGACTTTACCCAAGATCTATATGTATATAGATCTAGGCCAACCCAGCCCTGCTCGGTCCCCAGAGCTGACTTTACCCAAGATCTATATGTATATAGATCTAGGCCAACCCAGCCCTGCTCGGTCCCCAGAGCTGACTTTACCCAAGATCTATATGTATATAGATCTAGGCCAACCCAGCCCTGCTCGGTCCCCAGAGCTGACTTTACCCAAGATCTATATGTATATAGATCTAGGCCAACCCAGCCCTGCTCGGTCCCCAGAGCTGACTTTACCCAAGATCTATATGTATATAGATCTAGGCCAACCCAGCCCTGCTCGGTCCCCAGAGCTGACTTTACCCAAGATCTATATGTATATAGATCTAGGCCAACCCAGCCCTGCTCGGTCCCCAGAGCTGACTTTACCCAAGATCTATATGTATATAGATCTAGGCCAACCCAGCCCTGCTCGGTCCCCAGAGCTGACTTTACCCAAGATCTATATGTATATAGATCTAGGCCAACCCAGCCCTGCTCGGTCCCCAGAGCTGACTTTACCCAAGATCTATATGTATATAGATCTAGGCCAACCCAGCCCTGCTCGGTCCCCAGAGCTGACTTTACCCAAGATCTATATGTATATAGATCTAGGCCAACCCAGCCCTGCTCGGTCCCCAGAGCTGACTTTACCCAAGATCTATATGTATATAGATCTAGGCCAACCCAGCCCTGCTCGGTCCCCAGAGCTGACTTTACCCAAGATCTATATGTATATAGATCTAGGCCAACCCAGCCCTGCTCGGTCCCCAGAGCTGACTTTACCCAAGATCTATATGTATATAGATCTAGGCCAACCCAGCCCTGCTCGGTCCCCAGAGCTGACTTTACCCAAGATCTATATGTATATAGATCTAGGCCAACCCAGCCCTGCTCGGTCCCCAGAGCTGACTTTACCCAAGATCTATATGTATCTAGGCCAACCCAGCCCTGCTCGGTCCCCAGAGCTGACTTTACCCAAGATCTATATGTATATAGATCTAGGCCAACCCAGCCCTGCTCGGTCCCCAGAGCTGACTTTACCCAAGATCTATATGTATATAGATCTAGGCCAACCCAGCCCTGCTCGGTCCCCAGAGCTGACTTTACCCAAGATCTATATGTATAGATCTAGGCCAACCCAGCCCTGCTCGGTCCCCAGAGCTGACTTTACCCAAGATCTATATGTATATAGATCTAGGCCAACCCAGCCCTGCTCGGTCCCCAGAGCTGACTTTACCCAAGATCTATATGTATATAGATCTAGGCCAACCCAGCCCTGCTCGGTCCCCAGAGCTGACTTTACCCAAGATCTATATGTATATAGATCTAGGCCAACCCAGCCCTGCTCGGTCCCCAGAGCTGACTTTACCCAAGATCTATATGTATATAGATCTAGGCCAACCCAGCCCTGCTCGGTCCCCAGAGCTGACTTTACCCAAGATCTATATGTATATAGATCTAGGCCAACCCAGCCCTGCTCGGTCCCCAGAGCTGACTTTACCCAAGATCTATATGTATATAGATCTAGGCCAACCCAGCCCTGCTCGGTCCCCAGAGCTGACTTTACCCAAGATCTATATGTATATAGATCTAGGCCAACCCAGCCCTGCTCGGTCCCCAGAGCTGACTTTACCCAAGATCTATATGTATATAGATCTAGGCCAACCCAGCCCTGCTCGGTCCCCAGAGCTGACTTTACCCAAGATCTATATGTATATAGATCTAGGCCAACCCAGCCCTGCTCGGTCCCCAGAGCTGACTTTACCCAAGATCTATATGTATATAGATCTAGGCCAACCCAGCCCTGCTCGGTCCCCAGAGCTGACTTTACCCAAGATCTATATGTATATAGATCTAGGCCAACCCAGCCCTGCTCGGTCCCCAGAGCTGACTTTACCCAAGATCTATATGTATATAGATCTAGGCCAACCCAGCCCTGCTCGGTCCCCAGAGCTGACTTTACCCAAGATCTATATGTATATAGATCTAGGCCAACCCAGCCCTGCTCGGTCCCCAGAGCTGACTTTACCCAAGATCTATATGTATATAGATCTAGGCCAACCCAGCCCTGCTCGGTCCCCAGAGCTGACTTTACCCAAGATCTATATGTATATAGATCTAGGCCAACCCAGCCCTGCTCGGTCCCCAGAGCTGACTTTACCCAAGATCTATATGTATATAGATCTAGGCCAACCCAGCCCTGCTCGGTCCCCAGAGCTGACTTTACCCAAGATCTATATGTATATAGATCTAGGCCAACCCAGCCCTGCTCGGTCCCCAGAGCTGACTTTACCCAAGATCTATATGTATATAGATCTAGGCCAACCCAGCCCTGCTCGGTCCCCAGAGCTGACTTTACCCAAGATCTATATGTAAGTAGATCTAGGCCAACCCAGCCCTGGTCGGGCCCCAGAGCTGACTTTTGCCAAGTTCTATATGTATAGATCTAGGCCAACCCAGCCCTGCTCGGTCCCCAGAGCTGACTTTACCCAAGATCTATATGTATATAGATCTAGGCCAACCCAGCCCTGCTCGGTCCCCAGAGCTGACTTTACCCAAGATCTATATGTATATAGATCTAGGCCAACCCAGCCCTGCTCGGTCCCCAGAGCTGACTTTACCCAAGATCTATATGTATATAGATCTAGGCCAACCCAGCCCTGCTCGGTCCCCAGAGCTGACTTTACCCAAGATCTATATGTATATAGATCTAGGCCAACCCAGCCCTGCTCGGTCCCCAGAGCTGACTTTACCCAAGATCTATATGTATATAGATCTAGGCCAACCCAGCCCTGCTCGGTCCCCAGAGCTGACTTTACCCAAGATCTATATGTATATAGATCTAGGCCAACCCAGCCCTGCTCGGTCCCCAGAGCTGACTTTACCCAAGATCTATATGTATATAGATCTAGGCCAACCCAGCCCTGCTCGGTCCCCAGAGCTGACTTTACCCAAGATCTATATGTATAGATCTAGGCCAACCCAGCCCTGCTCGGTCCCCAGAGCTGACTTTACCCAAGATCTATATGTATATAGATCTAGGCCAACCCAGCCCTGCTCGGTCCCCAGAGCTGACTTTACCCAAGATCTATATGTATATAGATCTAGGCCAACCCAGCCCTGCTCGGTCCCCAGACTTTACCCAAGATCTATATGTATATAGATCTAGGCCAACCCAGCCCTGCTCGGTCCCCAGAGCTGACTTTACCCAAGATCTATATGTATATAGATCTAGGCCAACCCAGCCCTGCTCGGTCCCCAGAGCTGACTTTACCCAAGATCTATATGTATAGATCTAGGCCAACCCAGCCCTGCTCGGTCCCCAGAGCTGACTTTACCCAAGATCTATATGTATATAGATCTAGGCCAACCCAGCCCTGCTCGGTCCCCAGAGCTGACTTTACCCAAGATCTATATGTATATAGATCTAGGCCAACCCAGCCCTGCTCGGTCCCCAGAGCTGACTTTACCCAAGATCTATATGTATATAGATCTAGGCCAACCCAGCCCTGCTCGGTCCCCAGAGCTGACTTTACCCAAGATCTATATGTATATAGATCTAGGCCAACCCAGCCCTGCTCGGTCCCCAGAGCTGACTTTACCCAAGATCTATATGTATATAGATCTAGGCCAACCCAGCCCTGCTCGGTCCCCAGAGCTGACTTTACCCAAGATCTATATGTATATAGATCTAGGCCAACCCAGCCCTGCTCGGTCCCCAGAGCTGACTTTACCCAAGATCTATATGTATATAGATCTAGGCCAACCCAGCCCTGCTCGGTCCCCAGAGCTGACTTTACCCAAGATCTATATGTATATAGATCTAGGCCAACCCAGCCCTGCTCGGTCCCCAGAGCTGACTTTACCCAAGATCTATATGTATATAGATCTAGGCCAACCCAGCCCTGCTCGGTCCCCAGAGCTGACTTTACCCAAGATCTATATTATGTATATAGATCTAGGCCAACAGAGCCCTGCTCGGTCCCCAGAGCTGACTTTACCCAAGATCTATATGTATATAGATCTAGGCCAACCCAGCCCTGCTCGGTCCCCAGAGCTGACTTTACCCAAGATCTATATGTATATAGATCTAGGCCAACCCAGCCCTGCTCGGTCCCCAGAGCTGACTTTACCCAAGATCTATGTATATAGATCTAGGCCAATCCAGCCCTGCTCGGTCCCCAGAGCTTTACCCAAGATCTATATGTATATAGATCTAGGCCAACCCAGCCCTGCTCGGTCCCCAGAGCTGACTTTACCCAAGATCTATATGTATATAGATCTAGGCCAACCCAGCCCTGCTCGGTCCCCAGAGCTGACTTTACCCAAGATCTATATGTATATAGATCTAGGCCAACCCAGCCCTGCTCGGTCCCCAGAGCTGACTTTACCCAAGATCTATATGTATATAGATCTAGGCCAACCCAGCCCTGCTCGGTCCCCAGAGCTGACTTTACCCAAGATCTATATGTATATAGATCTAGGCCACCCAGCCCTGCTCGTCCCACAGAGCAGACTTTACCCAAGATCTAGGGCATCCAAGCCCTGCTCGGTCCCCAGAGCTGACTTTACCCAAGATCTATATGTATATAGATCTAGGCCAACCCAGCCCTGCTCGGTCCCCAGAGCTGACTTTACCCAAGATCTATATGTATATAGATCTAGGCCAACCCAGCCCTGCTCGGTCCCCAGAGCTGACTTTACCCAAGATCTATATGTATATAGATCTAGGCCAACCCAGCCCTGCTCGGTCCCCAGAGCTGACTTTACCCAAGATCTATATGTATATAGATCTAGGCCAACCCAGCCCTGCTCGGTCCCCAGAGCTGACTTTACCCAAGATCTATATGTATATAGATCTAGGCCAACCCAGCCCTGCTCGGTCCCCAGAGCTGACTTTACCCAAGATCTATATGTATATAGATCTAGGCCAACCCAGCCCTGCTCGGTCCCCAGAGCTGACTTTACCCAAGATCTATATGTATATAGATCTAGGCCAACCAGCCCTGCTCGGTCCCCAGAGCTGACTTTACCCAAGATCTGTATATAGATCTAGGCCAACCCAGCCCTGCTCGGTCCCCAGAGCTGACTTTACCCAAGATCTATATGTATATAGATCTAGGCCAACCCAGCCCTGCTCGGTCCCCAGAGCTGACTTTACCCAAGATCTATATGTATATAGATCTAGGCCAACCCAGCCCTGCTCGGTCCCCAGAGCTGACTTTACCCAAGATCTATATGTATATAGATCTAGGCCAACCCAGCCCTGCTCGGTCCCCAGAGCTGACTTTACCCAAGATCTATATGTATATAGATCTAGGCCAACCCAGCCCTGCTCGGTCCCCAGAGCTGACTTTACCCAAGATCTATATATATATATAGATCTAGGCCAACCCAGCCCTGCTCGGTCCCCAGAGCTGACTTTACCCAAGATCTATATGTATATAGATCTAGGCCAACCCAGCCCTGCTCGGTCCCCAGAGCTGACTTTACCCAAGATCTATATGTATATAGATCTAGGCCAACCCAGCCCTGCTCGGTCCCCAGAGCTGACTTTACCCAAGATCTATATGTATATAGATCTAGGCCAACCCAGCCCTGCTCGGTCCCCAGAGCTGACTTTACCCAAGATCTATATATATATATATATAGATCTAGGCCAACCCAGCCCTGCTCGGTCCCCAGAGCTGACTTTACCCAAGATCTATATGTATATAGATCTAGGCCAACCCAGCCCTGCTCGGTCCCCAGAGCTGACTTTACCCAAGATCTATATGTATATAGATCTAGGCCAACCCAGCCCTGCTCGGTCCCCAGAGCTGACTTTACCCAAGATCTATATGTATATAGATCTAGGCCAACCCAGCCCTGCTCGGTCCCCAGAGCTGACTTTACCCAAGATCTATATGTATATAGATCTAGGCCAACCCAGCCCTGCTCGGTCCCCAGAGCTGACTTTACCCAAGATCTATATGTATATAGATCTAGGCCAACCCAGCCCTGCTCGGTCCCCAGAGCTGACTTTACCCAAGATCTATATGTATATAGATCTAGGCCAACCCAGCCCTGCTCGGTCCCCAGAGCTGACTTTACCCAAGATCTATATGTATATAGATCTAGGCCAACCCAGCCCTGCTCGGTCCCCAGAGCTGACTTTACCCAAGATCTATATATATATATAGATCTAGGCCAACCCAGCCCTGCTCGGTCCCCAGAGCTGACTTTACCCAAGATCTATATGTATATAGATCTAGGCCAACCCAGCCCTGCTCGGTCCCCAGAGCTGACTTTACCCAAGATCTATATGTATATAGATCTAGGCCAACCCAGCCCTGCTCGGTCCCCAGAGCTGACTTTACCCAAGATCTATATGTATATAGATCTAGGCCAACCCAGCCCTGCTCGGTCCCCAGAGCTGACTTTACCCAAGATCTATATGTATATAGATCTAGGCCAACCCAGCCCTGCTCGGTCCCCAGAGCTGACTTTACCCAAGATCTATATGTATAGATCTAGGCCAACCCAGCCCTGCTCGGTCCCCAGAGCTGACTTTACCCAAGATCTATATGTATATAGATCTAGGCCAACCCAGCCCTGCTCGGTCCCCAGAGCTGACTTTACCCAAGATCTATATGTATATAGATCTAGGCCAACCCAGCCCTGCTCGGTCCCCAGAGCTGACTTTACCCAAGATCTATATGTATATAGATCTAGGCCAACCCAGCCCTGCTCGGTCCCCAGAGCTGACTTTACCCAAGATCTATATGTATATAGATCTAGGCCAACCCAGCCCTGCTCGGTCCCCAGAGCTGACTTTACCCAAGATCTATATGTATATAGATCTAGGCCAACCCAGCCCTGCTCGGTCCCCAGAGCTGACTTTACCCAAGATCTATATGTATATAGATCTAGGCCAACCCAGCCCTGCTCGGTCCCCAGAGCTGACTTTACCCAAGATCTATATGTATATAGATCTAGGCCAACCCAGCCCTGCTCGGTCCCCAGAGCTGACTTTACCCAAGATCTATATGTATATAGATCTAGGCCAACCCAGCCCTGCTCGGTCCCCAGAGCTGACTTTACCCAAGATCTATATGTATATAGATCTAGGCCAACCCAGCCCTGCTCGGTCCCCAGAGCTGACTTTACCCAAGATCTATATGTATATAGATCTAGGCCAACCCAGCCCTGCTCGGTCCCCAGAGCTGACTTTACCCAAGATCTATATGTATATAGATCTAGGCCAACCCAGCCCTGCTCGGTCCCCAGAGCTGACTTTACCCAAGATCTATATGTATATAGATCTAGGCCAACCCAGCCCTGCTCGGTCCCCAGAGCTGACTTTACCCAAGATCTATATGTATATAGATCTAGGCCAACCCAGCCCTGCTCGGTCCCCAGAGCTGACTTTACCCAAGATCTATATGTATATAGATCTAGGCCAACCCAGCCCTGCTCGGTCCCCAGAGCTGACTTTACCCAAGATCTATATGTATATAGATCTAGGCCAACCCAGCCCTGCTCGGTCCCCAGAGCTGACTTTACCCAAGATCTATATGTATATAGATCTAGGCCAACCCAGCCCTGCTCGGTCCCCAGAGCTGACTTTACCCAAGATCTATATGTATATAGATCTAGGCCAACCCAGCCCTGCTCGGTCCCCAGAGCTGACTTTACCCAAGATCTATATGTATATAGATCTAGGCCAACCCAGCCCTGCTCGGTCCCCAGAGCTGACTTTACCCAAGATCTATATGTATATAGATCTAGGCCAACCCAGCCCTGCTCGGTCCCCAGAGCTGACTTTACCCAAGATCTATATGTATATAGATCTAGGCCAACCCAGCCCTGCTCGGTCCCCAGAGCTGACTTTACCCAAGATCTATATGTATATAGATCTAGGCCAACCCAGCCCTGCTCGGTCCCCAGAGCTGACTTTACCCAAGATCTATATGTATATAGATCTAGGCCAACCCAGCCCTGCTCGGTCCCCAGAGCTGACTTTACCCAAGATCTATATGTATATAGATCTAGGCCAACCAGCCCTGCTCGGTCCCCAGAGCTGACTTTACCCAAGATCTATATGTATATAGATCTAGGCCAACCCAGCCCTGCTCGGTCCCCAGAGCTGACTTTACCCAAGATCTATATGTATATAGATCTAGGCCAACCCAGCCCTGCTCGGTCCCCAGAGCTGACTTTACCCAAGATCTATATGTATATAGATCTAGGCCAACCCAGCCCTGCTCGGTCCCCAGAGCTGACTTTACCCAAGATCTATATGTATATAGATCTAGGCCAACCCAGCCCTGCTCGGTCCCCAGAGCTGACTTTACCCAAGATCTATATGTATATAGATCTAGGCCAACCCAGCCCTGCTCGGTCCCCAGAGCTGACTTTACCCAAGATCTATATGTATGTAGATCTAGGCCAACCCAGCCCTGCTCGGTCCCCAGAGCTGACTTTACCCAAGATCTATATGTATATAGATCTAGGCCAACCCAGCCCTGCTCGGTCCCCAGAGCTGACTTTACCCAAGATCTATATGTATATAGATCTAGGCCAACCCAGCCCTGCTCGGTCCCCAGAGCTGACTTTACCCAAGATCTATATGTATAGATCTAGGCCAACCCAGCCCTGCTCGGTCCCCAGAGCTGACTTTACCCAAGATCTATATGTATGTAGATCTAGGCCAACCCAGCCCTGCTCGGTCCCCAGAGCTGACTTTACCCAAGATCTATATGTATATAGATCTAGGCCAACCCAGCCCTGCTCGGTCCCCAGAGCTGACTTTACCCAAGATCTATATGTATATAGATCTAGGCCAACCCAGCCCTGCTCGGTCCCCAGAGCTGACTTTACCCAAGATCTATATGTATATAGATCTAGGCCAACCCAGCCCTGCTCGGTCCCCAGAGCTGACTTTACCCAAGATCTATATGTATATAGATCTAGGCCAACCCAGCCCTGCTCGGTCCCCAGAGCTGACTTTACCCAAGATCTATATGTATATAGATCTAGGCCAACCCAGCCCTGCTCGGTCCCCAGAGCTGACTTTACCCAAGATCTATATGTATATAGATCTAGGCCAACCCAGCCCTGCTCGGTCCCCAGAGCTGACTTTACCCAAGATCTATATGTATATAGATCTAGGCCAACCCAGCCCTGCTCGGTCCCCAGAGCTGACTTTACCCAAGATCTATATGTATATAGATCTAGGCCAACCCAGCCCTGCTCGGTCCCCAGAGCTGACTTTACCCAAGATCTATATGTATATAGATCTAGGCCAACCCAGCCCTGCTCGGTCCCCAGAGCTGACTTTACCCAAGATCTATATGTATATAGATCTAGGCCAACCCAGCCCTGCTCGGTCCCCAGAGCTGACTTTACCCAAGATCTATATGTATATAGATCTAGGCCAACCCAGCCCTGCTCGGTCCCCAGAGCTGACTTTACCCAAGATCTATATGTATATAGATCTAGGCCAACCCAGCCCTGCTCGGTCCCCAGAGCTGACTTTACCCAAGATCTATATGTATATAGATCTAGGCCAACCCAGCCCTGCTCGGTCCCCAGAGCTGACTTTACCCAAGATCTATATGTATATAGATCTAGGCCAACCCAGCCCTGCTCGGTCCCCAGAGCTGACTTTACCCAAGATCTATATGTATATAGATCTAGGCCAACCCAGCCCTGCTCGGTCCCCAGAGCTGACTTTACCCAAGATCTATATGTATATAGATCTAGGCCAACCCAGCCCTGCTCGGTCCCCAGAGCTGACTTTACCCAAGATCTATATGTATATAGATCTAGGCCAACCCAGCCCTGCTCGGTCCCCAGAGCTGACTTTACCCAAGATCTATATGTATATAGATCTAGGCCAACCCAGCCCTGCTCGGTCCCCAGAGCTGACTTTACCCAAGATCTATATGTATATAGATCTAGGCCAACCCAGCCTGCTCGGTCCCCAGAGCTGACTTTACCCAAGATCTATATATATAGATCTAGGCCAACCCAGCCCTGCTCGGTCCCCAGAGCTGACTTTACCCAAGATCTATATGTATATAGATCTAGGCCAACCCAGCCCTGCTCGGTCCCCAGAGCTGACTTTACCCAAGATCTATATGTATATAGATCTAGGCCAACCCAGCCCTGCTCGGTCCCCAGAGCTGACTTTACCCAAGATCTATATGTATGTAGATCTAGGCCAACCCAGCCCTGCTCGGTCCCCAGAGCTGACTTTACCCAAGATCTATATGTATATAGATCTAGGCCAACCAGCCCTGCTCGGTCCCCAGAGCTGACTTTACCCAAGATCTATATGTATATAGATCTAGGCCAACCCAGCCCTGCTCGGTCCCCAGAGCTGACTTTACCCAAGATCTATATGTATGTAGATCTAGGCCAACCCAGCCCTGCTCGGTCCCCAGAGCTGACTTTACCCAAGATCTATATGTATATAGATCTAGGCCAACCCAGCCCTGCTCGGTCCCCAGAGCTGACTTTACCCAAGATCTATATGTATATAGATCTAGGCCAACCCAGCCCTGCTCGGTCCCCAGAGCTGACTTTACCCAAGATCTATATGTATATAGATCTAGGCCAACCCAGCCCTGCTCGGTCCCCAGAGCTGACTTTACCCAAGATCTATATGTATATAGATCTAGGCCAACCCAGCCCTGCTCGGTCCCCAGAGCTGACTTTACCCAAGATCTATATGTATATAGATCTAGGCCAACCCAGCCCTGCTCGGTCCCCAGAGCTGACTTTACCCAAGATCTATATGTATATAGATCTAGGCCAACCAGCCCTGCTCGGTCCCCAGAGCTGACTTTACCCAAGATCTATATGTATATAGATCTAGGCCAACCCAGCCCTGCTCGGTCCCCAGAGCTGACTTTACCCAAGATCTATATGTATATAGATCTAGGCCAACCCAGCCCTGCTCGGTCCCCAGAGCTGACTTTACCCAAGATCTATATGTATATAGATCTAGGCCAACCCAGCCCTGCTCGGTCCCCAGAGCTGACTTTACCCAAGATCTATATGTATATAGATCTAGGCAACCCAGCCCTGCTCGGTCCCCAGAGCTGACTTTACCCAAGATCTATATGTATATAGATCTAGGCCAACCCAGCCCTGCTCGGTCCCCAGAGCTGACTTTACCCAAGATCTATATGTATGTAGATCTAGGCCAACCCAGCCCTGCTCGGTCCCCAGAGCTGACTTTACCCAAGATCTATATGTATATAGATCTAGGCCAACCCAGCCCTGCTCGGTCCCCAGAGCTGACTTTACCCAAGATCTATATGTATATAGATCTAGGCCAACCCAGCCCTGCTCGGTCCCCAGAGCTGACTTTACCCAAGATCTATATGTATATAGATCTAGGCCAACCCAGCCCTGCTCGGTCCCCAGAGCTGACTTTACCCAAGATCTATATGTATATAGATCTAGGCCAACCCAGCCCTGCTCGGTCCCCAGAGCTGACTTTACCCAAGATCTATATGTATATAGATCTAGGCCAACCCAGCCCTGCTCGGTCCCCAGAGCTGACTTTACCCAAGATCTATATGTATATAGATCTAGGCCAACCCAGCCCTGCTCGGTCCCCAGAGCTGACTTTACCCAAGATCTATATGTATATAGATCTAGGCCAACCCAGCCCTGCTCGGTCCCCAGAGCTGACTTTACCCAAGATCTATATGTATATAGATCTAGGCCAACCCAGCCCTGCTCGGTCCCCAGAGCTGACTTTACCCAAGATCTATATGTATATAGATCTAGGCCAACCCAGCCCTGCTCGGTCCCCAGAGCTGACTTTACCCAAGATCTATATGTATGTAGATCTAGGCCAACCCAGCCCTGCTCGGTCCCCAGAGCTGACTTTACCCAAGATCTATATGTATATAGATCTAGGCCAACCCAGCCCTGCTCGGTCCCCAGAGCTGACTTTACCCAAGATCTATATGTATATAGATCTAGGCCAACCCAGCCCTGCTCGGTCCCCAGAGCTGACTTTACCCAAGATCTATATGTATATAGATTGTATATAGATCTAGGCCAACCCAGCCCTGCTCGGTCCCCAGAGCTGACTTTACCCAAGATCTATATGTATATAGATCTAGGCCAACCCAGCCCTGCTCGGTCCCCAGAGCTGACTTTACCCAAGATCTATATGTATATAGATCTAGGCCAACCCAGCCCTGCTCGGTCCCCAGAGCTGACTTTACCCAAGATCTATATGTATATAGATCTAGGCCAACCCAGCCCTGCTCGGTCCCCAGAGCTGACTTTACCCAAGATCTATATGTATATAGATCTAGGCCAACCCAGCCCTGCTCGGTCCCCAGAGCTGACTTTACCCAAGATCTATATGTATATAGATCTAGGCCAACCCAGCCCTGCTCGGTCCCCAGAGCTGACTTTACCCAAGATCTATATGTATATAGATCTAGGCCAACCCAGCCCTGCTCGGTCCCCAGAGCTGACTTTACCCAAGATCTATATGTATATAGATCTAGGCCAACCCAGCCCTGCTCGGTCCCCAGAGCTGACTTTACCCAAGATCTATATGTATATAGATCTAGGCCAACCCAGCCCTGCTCGGTCCCCAGAGCTGACTTTACCCAAGATCTATATGTATATAGATCTAGGCCAACCCAGCCCTGCTCGGTCCCCAGAGCTGACTTTACCCAAGATCTATATGTATATAGATCTAGGCCAACCCAGCCCTGCTCGGTCCCCAGAGCTGACTTTACCCAAGATCTATATGTATATAGATCTAGGCCAACCCAGCCTGCTCGGTCCCCAGAGCTGACTTTACCCAAGATCTATATGTATATAGATCTAGGCCAACCCAGCCCTGCTCGGTCCCCAGAGCTGACTTTACCCAAGATCTATATGTATATAGATCTAGGCCAACCCAGCCCTGCTCGGTCCCCAGAGCTGACTTTACCCAAGATCTATATATGAAGATCTAGGCCAACCCAGCCCTGCTCGGTCCCCAGAGCTGACTTTACCCAAGATCTATATATATGAAGATCTAGGCCAACCAAGCCCTGCTCGGTCCCCAGAGCTGACTTTACCCAAGATCTATATGTATATAGATCTAGGCCAACCCAGCCCTGCTCGGTCCCCAGAGCTGACTTTACCCAAGATCTATATGTATATAGATCTAGGCCAACCCAGCCCTGCTCGGTCCCCAGAGCTGACTTTACCCAAGATCTATATGTATATAGATCTAGGCCAACCCAGCCCTGCTCGGTCCCCAGAGCTGACTTTACCCAAGATCTATATGTATATAGATCTAGGCCAACCAGCCCTGCTCGGTCCCCAGAGCTGACTTTACCCAAGATCTATATGTATATAGATCTAGGCCAACCCAGCCCTGCTCGGTCCCCAGAGCTGACTTTACCCAAGATCTATATGTATGTAGATCTAGGCCAACCCAGCCCTGCTCGGTCCCCAGAGCTGACTTTACCCAAGATCTATATGTATATAGATCTAGGCCAACCCAGCCCTGCTCGGTCCCCAGAGCTGACTTTACCCAAGATCTATATGTATATAGATCTAGGCCAACCCAGCCCTGCTCGGTCCCCAGAGCTGACTTTACCCAAGATCTATATGTATATAGATCTAGGCCAACCCAGCCCTGCTCGGTCCCCAGAGCTGACTTTACCCAAGATCTATATGTATATAGATCTAGGCCAACCCAGCCCTGCTCGGTCCCCAGAGCTGACTTTACCCAAGATCTATATATATAGATCTAGGCCAACCCAGCCCTGCTCGGTCCCCAGAGCTGACTTTACCCAAGATCTATATGTATATAGATCTAGGCCAACCCAGCCCTGCTCGGTCCCCAGAGCTGACTTTACCCAAGATCTATATATATATATCTAGGCCAACCCAGCCCTGCTCGGTCCCCAGAGCTGACTTTACCCAAGATCTATATGTATGTAGATCTAGGCCAACCCAGCCCTGCTCGGTCCCCAGAGCTGACTTTACCCAAGATCTATATGTATATAGATCTAGGCCAACCAGCCCTGCTCGGTCCCCAGAGCTGACTTTACCCAAGATCTATATGTATATAGATCTAGGCCAACCCAGCCCTGCTCGGTCCCCAGAGCTGACTTTACCCAAGATCTATATATAAAAAGATCTAGGCCAACCCAGCCCTGCTCAGTCCCCAGAGCTGACTTTACCCAAGATCTACATGTATGTAGATCTAGGCCAACCCAGCCCTGCTCGGTCCCCAGAGCTGACTTTACCCAAGATCTATATGTATATAGATCTAGGCCAACCCAGCCCTGCTCGGTCCCCAGAGCTGACTTTACCCAAGATCTATATGTATATAGATCTAGGCCAACCCAGCCCTGCTCGGTCCCCAGAGCTGACTTTACCCAAGATCTATATGTATATAGATCTAGGCCAACCCAGCCCTGCTCGGTCCCCAGAGCTGACTTTACCCAAGATCTATATGTATATAGATCTAGGCCAACCCAGCCCTGCTCGGTCCCCAGAGCTGACTTTACCCAAGATCTATATGTATATAGATCTAGGCCAACCCAGCCCTGCTCGGTCCCCAGAGCTGACTTTACCCAAGATCTATATGTATATAGATCTAGGCCAACCCAGCCCTGCTCGGTCCCCAGAGCTGACTTTACCCAAGATCTATATGTATAGATCTAGGCCAACCCAGCCCTGCTCGGTCCCCAGAGCTGACTTTACCCAAGATCTATATGTATGTAGATCTAGGCCAACCCAGCCCTGCTCGGTCCCCAGAGCTGACTTTACCCAAGATCTATATGTAGATCTAGGCCAACCCAGCCCTGCTCGGTCCCCAGAGCTGACTTTACCCAAGATCTATATGTATATAGATCTAGGCCAACCCAGCCCTGCTCGGTCCCCAGAGCTGACTTTACCCAAGATCTATATGTATATAGATCTAGGCCAACCCAGCCCTGCTCGGTCCCCAGAGCTGACTTTACCCAAGATCTATATGTATATAGATCTAGGCCAACCCAGCCCTGCTCGGTCCCCAGAGCTGACTTTACCCAAGATCTATATGTATATAGATCTAGGCCAACCCAGCCCTGCTCGGTCCCCTGAGCTGACTTTACCCAAGATCTATATGTATATAGATCTAGGCCAGCAGATCCATGCTCGGTCCCCAGAGCTGACTTTACCCAAGATCTATATGTATATAGATCTAGGCCAACCCAGCCCTGCTCGGTCCCCAGAGCTGACTTTACCCAAGATCTATATGTAAGTAGATCTAGGCCAACCCAGCCCTGCTCGGTCCCCAGAGCTGACTTTACCCAAGATCTATATGTATATAGATCTAGGCCAACCCAGCCCTGCTCGGTCCCCAGAGCTGACTTACCCAAGATCTATATGTATATAGATCTAGGCCAACCCAGCCCTGCTCGGTCCCCAGAGCTGACTTTACCCAAGATCTATATGTATATAGATCTAGGCCAACCCAGCCCTGCTCGGTCCCCAGAGCTGACTTTACCCAAGATCTATATGTATATAGATCTAGGCCAACCCAGCCCTGCTCGGTCCCCAGAGCTGACTTTACCCAAGATCTATATGTATATAGATCTAGGCCAACCAAGCCCTGCTCGGTCCCCAGCTGACTTTACCCAAGATCTATATGTATATAGATCTAGGCCAACCCAGCCCTGCTCGGTCCCCAGAGCTGACTTTACCCAAGATCTATATGTATATAGATCTAGGCCAACCCAGCCCTGCTCGGTCCCCAGAGCTGACTTTACCCAAGATCTATATGTATATAGATCTAGGCCAACCCAGCCCTGCTCGGTCCCCAGAGCTGACTTTACCCAAGATCTATATGTATATAGATCTAGGCCAACCAGCCCTGCTCGGTCCCCAGAGCTGACTTTACCCAAGATCTATATGTATATAGATCTAGGCCAACCCAGCCCTGCTCGGTCCCCAGAGCTGACTTTACCCAAGATCTATATATATAGATCTAGGCCAACCCAGCCCTGCTCGGTCCCCAGAGCTGACTTTACCCAAGATCTATATGTATGTAGATCTAGGCCAACCCAGCCCTGCTCGGTCCCCAGAGCTGACTTTACCCAAGATCTATATGTATATAGATCTAGGCCAACCCAGCCCTGCTCGGTCCCCAGAGCTGACTTTAGCCAAGATCTATATGTATATAGATCTAGGCCAACCCAGCCCTGCTCGGTCCCCAGAGCTGACTTTACCCAAGATCTATATGTATGTAGATCTAGGCCAACCCAGCCCTGCTCGGTCCCCAGAGCTGACTGTACCCAAGATCTATATGTATATAGATCTAGGCCAACCCAGCCCTGCTCGGTCCCCAGAGCTGACTTTACCCAAGATCTATATGTATGTAGATCTAGGCCAACCAGCCCTGCTCGGTCCCCAGAGCTGACTTTACCCAAGATCTATATGTATATAGATCTAGGCCAACCCAGCCCTGCTCGGTCCCCAGAGCTGACTTTACCCAAGATCTATATATATGAAGATCTAGGCCAACCCAGCCCTGCTCGGTCCCCAGAGCTGACTTTACCCAAGATCTATATGTATGTAGATCTAGGCCAACCCAGCCCTGCTCGGTCCCCAGAGCTGACTTTACCCAAGATCTATATGTATATAGATCTAGGCCAACCCAGCCCTGCTCGGTCCCCAGAGCTGACTTTACCAAAGATCTATATGTATGTAGATCTAGGCCAACCCAGCCCTGCTCGGTCCCCAGAGCTGACTTTACCCAAGATCTATATGTATATAGATCTAGGCCAACCCAGCCCTGCTCGGTCCCCAGAGCTGACTTTACCCAAGATCTATATGTATATAGATCTAGGCCAACCCAGCCCTGCTCGGTCCCCAGAGCTGACTTTACCCAAGATCTATATGTATGTAGATCTAGGCCAACCAGCCCTGCTCGGTCCCCAGAGCTGACTTTACCCAAGATCTATATGTATGTAGATCTAGGCCAACCCAGCCCTGCTCGGTCCCCAGAGCTGACTTTACCCAAGATCTATATGTATATAGATCTAGGCCAACCCAGCCCTGCTCGGTCCCCAGAGCTGACTTTACCCAAGATCTATATGTATATAGATCTAGGCCAACCCAGCCCTGCTCGGTCCCCAGAGCTGACTTTACCCAAGATCTATATGTATATAGATCTAGGCCAACCCAGCCCTGCTCGGTCCCCAGAGCTGACTTTACCCAAGATCTATATGTATATAGATCTAGGCCAACCCAGCCCTGCTCGGTCCCCAGAGCTGACTTTACCCAAGATCTATATGTATGTAGATCTAGGCCAACCCAGCCCTGCTCGGTCCCCAGAGCTGACTTTACCCAAGATCTATATGTAGATCTAGGCCAACCCAGCCCTGCTCGGTCCCCAGAGCTGACTTTACCCAAGATCTATATGTATATAGATCTAGGCCAACCCAGCCCTGCTCGGTCCCCAGAGCTGACTTTACCCAAGATCTATATGTATATAGATCTAGGCCAACCCAGCCCTGCTCGGTCCCCAGAGCTGACTTTACCCAAGATCTATATGTATATAGATCTAGGCCAACCCAGCCCTGCTCGGTCCCCAGAGCTGACTTTACCCAAGATCTATATGTATATAGATCTAGGCCAACCCAGCCCTGCTCGGTCCCCAGAGCTGACTTTACCCAAGATCTATATGTATATAGATCTAGGCCAACCCAGCCCTGCTCGGTCCCCAGAGCTGACTTTACCCAAGATCTATATGTATGTAGATCTAGGCCAACCCAGCCCTGCTCGGTCCCCAGAGCTGACTTTACCCAAGATCTATATGTATGTAGATCTAGGCCAACCCAGCCCTGCTCGGTCCCCAGAGCTGACTTTACCCAAGATCTATATGTATATAGATCTAGGCCAACCCAGCCCTGCTCGGTCCCCAGAGCTGACTTTACCCAAGATCTATATGTATATAGATCTAGGCCAACCCAGCCCTGCTCGGTCCCCAGAGCTGACTTTACCCAAGATCTATATGTATATAGATTGTATATAGATCTAGGCCAACCCAGCCCTGCTCGGTCCCCAGAGCTGACTTTACCCAAGATCTATATGTATATAGATCTAGGCCAACCCAGCCCTGCTCGGTCCCCAGAGCTGACTTTACCCAAGATCTATATGTATATAGATCTAGGCCAACCCAGCCCTGCTCGGTCCCCAGAGCTGACTTTACCCAAGATCTATATGTATATAGATCTAGGCCAACCCAGCCCTGCTCGGTCCCCAGAGCTGACTTTACCCAAGATCTATATGTATATAGATCTAGGCCAACCCAGCCCTGCTCGGTCCCCAGAGCTGACTTTACCCAAGATCTATATGTATATAGATCTAGGCCAACCCAGCCCTGCTCGGTCCCCAGAGCTGACTTTACCCAAGATCTATATGTATATAGATCTAGGCCAACCCAGCCCTGCTCGGTCCCCAGAGCTGACTTTACCCAAGATCTATATGTATATAGATCTAGGCCATCCAGCCCTGCTCGGTCCCCAGAGCTGACTTTACCCAAGATCTATATGTATATAGATCTAGGCCAACCCAGCCCTGCTCGGTCCCCAGAGCTGACTTTACCCAAGATCTATATGTATATAGATCTAGGCCAACCCAGCCCTGCTCGGTCCCCAGAGCTGACTTTACCCAAGATCAATATGTATGTAGATCTAGGCCAACCCAGCCCTGCTCGGTCCCCAGAGCTAACTTTACCCAAGATCTATATGTATGTAGATCTAGGCCAACCCAGCCCTGCTCGGTCCCCAGAGCTGACTTTACCCAAGATCTATATGTATGTAGATCTATGCCAACCCAGCCCTGCTCGGTCCCCAGAGCTGACTTTACCCAAGATCTATATGTATATAGATCTAGGCCAACCCAGCCCTGCTCGGTCCCCAGAGCTGACTTTACCCAAGATCTATATGTATATAGATCTAGGCCAACCCAGCCCTGCTCGGTCCCCAGAGCTGACTTTACCCAAGATCTATATGTATATAGATCTAGGCCAAACCAGCCCTGCTCGGTCCCCAGAGCTGACTTTACCCAAGATCTATATGTATATAGATCTAGGCCAACCCAGCCCTGCTCGGTCCCCAGAGCTGACTTTACCAAAGATCTATATGTATGTAGATCTAGGCCAACCCAGCCCTGCTCGGTCCCCAGAGCTGACTTTACCCAAGATCTATATGTATGTAGATCTAGGCCAACCCAGCCCTGCTCGGTCCCCAGAGCTGACTTTACCCAAGATCTATATGTATATAGATCTAGGCCAACCCAGCCCTGCTCGGTCCCCAGAGCTGACTTTACCCAAGATCTATATGTATATAGATCTAGGCCAACCCAGCCCTGCTCGGTCCCCAGAGCTGACTTTACCCAAGATCTATATGTATATAGATCTAGGCCAACCCAGCCCTGCTCGGTCCCCAGAGCTGACTTTACCCAAGATCTATATGTATATAGATCTAGGCCAACCCAGCCCTGCTCGGTCCCCAGAGCTGAATTTACCCAAGATCTATATGTATATAGATCTAGGCCAAGCCAGCCCTGCTCAGTCCACAGAGCTGACTTTACCCAAGATCTATATGTATATAGATCTAGGCCAAGCCAGCCCTGCTCGGTCCCCAGAGCTGACTTTACCCAAGATCTATATGTATATAGATCTAGGCCAAGCCAGCCCTGCTCGGTCCCCAGAGCTGACTTTACCCAAGATCTATATGTATATAGATCTAGGCCAACCCAGCCCTGCTCGGTCCCCAGAGCTGACTTTACCCAAGATCTATATGTATATAGATCTAGGCCAACAGAGCCCTGCTCGGTCCCCAGAGCTGACTTTACCCAAGATCTATATGTATATAGATCTAGGCCAACAGAGCCCTGCTCGGTCCCCAGAGCTGACTTTACCCAAGATCTATATGTATATAGATTGTATATAGATCTAGGCCAACCCAGCCCTGCTCGGTCCCCAGAGCTGACTTTACCCAAGATCTATATGTATATAGATCTAGGCCAACCCAGCCCTGTTCGGTCCCCAGAGCTGACTTTACCCAAGATCTATATGTATATAGATCTAGGCCAACCCAGCCCTGCTCGGTCCTCAGAGCTGACTTTCCTCAAGATCTATATGTATATAGATCTAGGCCAACCCAGCCCTGCTCGGTCCCCAGAGCTGACTTTACCCAAGATCTATATGTATATAGATCTAGGCCAAACCAGCCCTGCTCGGTCCCCAGCGCAGACTTTACCCAAGATCTATATGTATATAGATCTAGGCCAACCCAGCCCTGCTCGGTCCCCAGAGCTGACTTTACCCAAGATCTATATGTATATAGATCTAGGCCAATCAAGCCCTGCTCGGTCCCCAGAGCTGACTTTACCCAAGATCTATATGTATATAGATCTAGGCCAACCCAGCCCTGCTCGGTCCCCAGAGCTGACTTTACCCAAGATCTATATGTATATAGATTGTATATAGATCTAGGCCAACCCAGCCCTGCTCGGTCCCCAGAGCTGACTTTACCCAAGATCTATATGTATATAGATCTAGGCCAACCCAGCCCTGTTCGGTCCACAGAGCTGACTTTACCCAAGATCTATATGTATATAGATCTAGGCCAACCCAGCCCTGCTCGGTCCTCAGAGCTGACTTTACCCAAGATCTATATGTATATAGATCTAGGCCAACCCAGCCCTGCTCGGTCCCCAGAGCTGACTTTACCCAAGATCTATATGTATATAGATCTAGGCCAAACCAGCCCTGCTCGGTCCCCAGCGCAGACTTTACCCAAGATCTATATGTATATAGATCTAGGCCAACCCAGCCCTGCTCGGTCCCCAGAGCTGACTTCACCCAAGATCTCTATGTATATAAGTCTAGGCCAACCCAGCCCTGCTCGGTCCCCAGAGCTGACTTTACCCAAGATCTATATGTATATAGGTCTAGGCCAACCCAGCCCTGCTCGGTCCCCAGAGCTGACTTTACCCAAGATCTATATGTATATAGATCTAGGCCAATCAAGCCCTGCTCGGTCCCCAGAGCTGACTTTACCCAAGATCTATATGTATATAGATCTAGGCCAACCCAGCCCTGCTCGGTCCCCAGAGCTGACTTTACCCAAGATCTATATGTATATAGATCTAGGCCAACCCAGCCCTGCTCGGTCCCCAGAGCTGACTTTACCCAAGATCTATATGTATGTAGATCTAGGCCAACCCAGCCCTGCTCGGTCCCCAGAGCTGACTTTACCCAAGATCTATATGTATATAGGTCTAGGCCAACCCAGCCCTGCTCAATCCCCAGAGCTGACTTCACCCAAGATCTATATGTATATTGATCTATGCCAACCCAGCCCTGCTCGGTTCCCAGAGCTGACTTTACCCAAAATCTATATGTATATAGGTCTAGGCCAACCCAGCCCTGCTCGGTCCCCAGAGCTGACTTTACCCAAGATCTATATGTATATAGATCTAGGCTAACCCAGCCCTGCTCGGTCCCCAGAGCTGACTTTACCCAAGATCTATATGTATATAGATCTAGGCCAACCCAGCCCTGCTCGGTCCCCAGAGCTGACTTTACCCAAGATCTATATGTATATAGATCTAGGCCAACCCAGCCCTGCTCGGTCCCCAGAGCTGACTTTACCCAAGATCTATATGTATGTAGATCTAGGCCAACCTAGCCCTGCTCGGTCCCCAGAGATGACTTTTCCCAAGATTTATATGTATGTAGATCTAGGCCAACCCAGCACTGCTCGGTCCCCAGAGCTGACTTTACCCAAGATTTGTATGTATGTAGATCTAGGCCAACCCAGCCCTGCTCGGTCCCCAGAGCAGACTTTACCCAAGATCTATATGTATATAGATCTTGAGTTTACCCAGGTAGGCTACACCCAGCCCTGGATCACGTCACTATAGTCCGTTCATTCTAGGTTGGGCAGAAATCGTATCTCTAACCTCTGTAACTCAAAAAGGACTAGAGTAATCGAGCTAATATTTCTACCAAATAGCAAGACTTGGCTAGAAATAGGTGTGGAAATTGACAGCTCATTTGCTGTAGCCCTTTTTTAGTTACAAAGGTTAGAGTTTACGTTTTCAGCCCAACCTAGAATGAACAGACTATAGCTCGCGAAAACAGGCTCGAGGTGCCGTTTTAAATGCTTATCCCTCAATACCTTCACCTGACCTGACCTGACACCAAGGCAAAGAACTGGAGTTCTCGAAAGGAGGCTTCAGTCCTGACGTTATTCTTGACTTAGTGTGCTGGCTAAATAATCCAGAAGGGTTGATAGCCTCTGAAGTCCTATTTTAAGGGAGAGGTAGTTGCTTTTTATGGACCTTCCTTCTCCCTCACGTTTAGTATATTAATTTTGAGATTTTAAGACATTTGTTCGATTAGTTTGTCGATGTTAATACCTTTCGCCCTATTTCTTTTTCAATATTAAGACCTTTCGTGACATTTTGGTGTTGATTTTTTTCTGGCGAGTGATTGCGAGCCTGTAAGTTAGAAGGAACCAGCCTTCGAACGGGAATTTTTCTACCGAAAAATGTACACATTTATCTTGAAAGGGGTTCTAGGGGGTTCTATTTTAAGCTTGGTGGAGGTCTAGGGAGGAAACTCAAATATATATAAATTAATAAATACATAGACCAAAAAACAAGCACTACCCCCTTAGCTCACTAAATTACACCTAGGCCCAAGCCAACAATACCTACGATATCGGTACCGGAAATGGACTCGGGGAAATCGGTCTGTCTGAGTCGGCTCGGGGTCCATATCTATAAACCTTGGGTGTACGGTGGCGCTAAGAAGTCATGTCTCAGTGGTTAAGTATAAGAACATGCTTGTATATCTTACTTGAAACGAATAAATCAAGTTTTAGACATTGCTGATACCATATATTGATGGAAATATACTTGGTGCCGAGACATAACTTATTAGCACTACTTTACCCAGGCTCGTGTGTGCTGTTTATGAGTTTATATTGGACAACAAGTTTATTTGTCTTAGAGGGTATATACTATTAAAGAGGGAGGTAATAACTTTTTCTGGACCCCTTTCTCCTTCGTGTTTAGCATTTTAGTTTTCAAATTTTAAGACGCTCGTTCCATTAGTTTGACGATTTTGAGACCTTTTGCCCCGTTTCTTTGTCATTATTAAAACTTTTCTAGCCATATAGGTGTCAATTTTGTTCCTGGCGAGCGATAGTGAGCCTGTAATTTTAGAAGGACGCAGCCTTTGGCTGAGACATTTTTTCTACCGAAAAATTTACAAATTTAGGTTGAAAGGGGGTCTAGGGATTTTTTATTTTGTTTTAAGCTTGATGCTGGTCTAACGAGGAAACTCAATAATAAATTAAATCATTAATATACAGAGCAGAAAACGAGCACTGGGCCAGTTTTCTGGACCAATTTCTCCCTCATGTTTAGCACTAGGCCTATCATGAATATTATTCCTAGGGGGTAGAGGAGAAACGGATATAAAGTAAATAATTAGACCTGGGAAGATGAAAGGGCCTAGGCTATAAATATGATACCGGGTCGGCGTTTGACTTACTTGTAAACATGTATGTGTAGGTTATCTGTGGTAGTCCCAGTAATATCTATGAAGTACTTCTAGTATTAAAGGAACTTAGCTGTGATGATAAGAGTGTAGGTTAGGTGATGGACATGTCGGTAGGTGTAGTTCAGTGAAGTTCTGTTGTTATGTGGCAGCAACTGGTGCTTGTTGTGAACGGGACGAAGTCTCTGTGTGAAGTGTACTGAGATACCCTTTTATCGTAACAATATAAATATATTTAAGGGTTCTATATTGTCTCCCGTGATTAAATAATAAGGGAAAATAAACTAAGATATAATTGGTGCAACCACAGTAATATTTATCCACAAAGATAAATAAAGTAATGTGTATAAACAAAAAGGAACCAGCTGTCGTGAACCCGGGAAATTCAAACTACGGTATATATACCAGCTAGGATTCACGATATACTCCGCCACCAGTTATATACAAAGTATGTACAAATGTCCCGTCCAGATCATAGATCGCCACAACTGGGAGGAACCCAAAGCAGCCCGACGTGACGGCCTCTGAGGGGTATCACCTCGGTCTGCTCCAGTAGCAGGAAGGATATTATCAGAGTTCGGCTTGCTGTCGCCATCCACTACCTCTAAATCTATCTCTAGTGGGTATAGCTTAACCACCGGTCTGGTGGTCAAACCGGCTCCTGTTTTTACCTGAACTACCCTACATTCGTGGTCAGGACCACGAAGAAGTTTCATTATCCGATCTATACGCCAAAAAAGTCGAGGGCCGTCATCATGTACTAGAACGACGTCCCCAACTTGCGGCGATGCTATCCCTTTTTTTACCATTAAATGACGATGTTTCTCCCTGAGTGATATTAGATAATCAGTGCTCCACCTTTTCACAGGTCATGTGAGAGCTTTGTAACATATTGGAAGCGTTGGTTGACGGAATCATTGTTACACCAAGTCGTGTCCTTGAGATCTTCATCCGTGATTTCCCGCCTTGGAAAGCTTCTGATCCGCCTCCCATGAACCAGTTGTGAAGGAGTGATGGGTAGAGGGTCTTCAAGATCACTGTAGCTGTAGCCAAGCGGGCGGTCATTGACTGTGGCCTCGAGCTCCAGCAATACCGTATTCATTTCCTCTGTGGTAACCAATGCTCGACCCAGTACCTTCTTCAAGCCAGTCTTGAGGATGCCAATGACCCGTTCCCATATGGCACCGACCCATGGCGCCCTGGCCGGTATAAACCGCCACTCGCACTTGAATTCCGCTAGAGTACCTTTTAACCTTGCATCATCCATCAACTCCCGTAATGTACTGGCTCCGCTAACAAATGTGGTGGCATTATCACTCATCATAATCTCAGGGTAACCCCTCCTGGTACTAAACCTACGGAACGCATGCAAAAATGATTCGCAGGAGAGGTTAGACACCGTTTCTACATGGACCGCTCTAGTAACTGCACAGGTGAATAAGACTACATATAGTTTACTTACAGTACCCCCCTTCTCTTTGACTGGCAAGTCACCTGTGTAGTCAAACCCCGTTACCTGGAAAGGACTCACTTCCTGAACCCTAAACTCCGGCAATGGAGGGGCCTGTACTGCACAGTATGATGTACCTTGCAATCTCTTGCATATGATACATCCCCTTAAGGCTTTCTTTACTACCTGTCTAATCTTGGGGATCCACCATCTTTGCCTTATGTAATTTACAACATAACTAACACCACTATGGTTACACACTTTGTGGCAGTAATTACTAAGGAGAGTGGCTATACGATGTTTATTAGGGATAAGGATAGCGTACTTGGCGCTATCATGTAAAGCTGAAAAGTGTAGCCTACCTCTACAGCGTATCATGCCTCCCTCCATATAGAGGCCTAAATGCTTCACCATATTGCTTGGTGTGCCCTGTCCTTTCGACAAATAGTGGTGTTCCTCAGAGTAAGCTTCTTTCTCTCTGAGCTACCTTAATCATGGCTGACTCTGCTGTTCTTAATTCCGGCACCGTCAAGTATGCCGGTTTTGCCTGATAGTTCCCTTGTGTCTTCTCTTTAAGAGTCCTAATAAACCTAAGGACCCATGCCATTACATTCCATGACTTCGTATATGAGCCAGACCGGTACCAATTCAATATGGCAGTAGGGGCAACCGGTACCGGCAATGACAGGATTCCTTCTTGACTCGTGTTACAACCCACAGTGGTGTCCCCTCCTATTGAGCCCCCTATTGGGCCATGATCAGGCCATAGCATTTGGTAAGGTAGCCATATGGGCCCTCCCCACCAAAGCGAAGAAGCAACTAAGGACACATATGAAATCCCTCTGGTAACTAGATCACTGGGGTTGTCCTCTGTGGACACATAACGAAAATGAGCGCCGGGGACTAATGACTTTATCTCATCAACTCTATTTTGAACATAAATAGGCAAAATCTTTTTACTAGACAACCAGCATAGGGTTATCTGGCTGTCCGACCAGAGGTATACATTCTCTATAACCAGCTCGTCCGCGTAGGCCTCACATATATAACATGCGAGACGTGCTGCGAGAAGAACAGCAGTCAACTCCATCTTAGATATGGTGAGGGACTTAATAGGCGCCACCTTAGCTTTGGCCGTTACTAACCTACTCACCTCATCACCAACCGCATAGGCCGCTACACCATATGCTACTGAGCTAGCGTCACTAAATAGGTGCAGCGTAACCCTCTTAGAATTAGTGACCTGACGGGGAAACATGATGCCTGTACTATCTATCATATTGTTATAAATACCCTGCCAGTTAGCTCTCATGTCATCTGGAATGGGGACATCCCACCCACACTCTAATCTCCACAAGTCCTGTACGAACCTCCACGCCCGGATGGTTACCGGTAGCAACACTCCTAGAGGATCGAACACACTCGCGGTTAGACTTAGAGCCTCGCGTTTCGTAACCAATGCAGGGCTACATCCGCGGCAATTAACCTGTAGCATATCCTTATAGTTAGCCACCCAACGCCAAGTACCCTAACCCCGTCTTGTTTGGCGGAAGCTATACCCTTCAGGTGCAACAGTTCCCGCAAATTCTCATTATTTGTGACCCACTCACGTAAAGACAGGTTAGCGCTGGAAAATATTCTACGGGCATCCCAACATTGTTGTTGCAAATCACTTACATCATCACCAGTCCCCTGCAAGTTATCAATATACAGCCCCATTTTGAGCTTATTAACTACTTCACTGTTCTCCTGTATCATAGACAGGCGTTTTTGAATGGTAGCATTAAGGAGGAACTGGGAACAGGTGGCCCCGAACAAAACTGCACAGAACCGGTAGACAATGTAAGGACTTGCAACATCCAAGGGATCAACGGGCCACAGAAATCTAGTAGCATCCCTATCCTTCTCACTCAACCCCACCATGAGAAATGCTTTCTCAATATTACTCACCCAGGCAAATTGATGGCATCTAAAGCGCAGAAGCACCTGGGTGAGGTCAGCCACTAGCGTTGGACCTGTATGGAGACAGTAATTCAGACTGAACGCCTTCTCGTCCATCCTAGCCGAACAGTCAAACACTATCCGTACAGGCGTAGTAACACTATCCTTGGTAATACCATGGTGAGCTAAGTAGTGAATGGGATGACCAGCCTGATTCCTGTTTTCTACCCTTTCAATAAACCCCCTTTCTCTCTGATTATCCAGAACCTTTGTATACTGTTGACAGTAGTTGGGATCTTTTATAAACTTTCGCTGCAAGCCTCTCATTCTGCCCAGGGCTTACTTAAAGTTATCAGGTAATTTATCTATGTTATCTCTCCACGGCAGTTACACTATATACTGTCCCTGGGCTTCGGAATACTGTACCGTTTCAGAAAATCTATTTATGACTTTCTCCCCTCCCTTACCAGTCTCATTAGGACTTATACCAATATGGTCCAAGTCCCATAGAGCTGTCAGATCCTTTAATTCTGGAGAATTCCTGCCAATATCTTCCTGTATCTCCACTAAAGGGTCTACTGCTAACTTAAGAACAGTGACTAACTCTACATGGGTCTCTTCCATATCTGACTGATAAGTGCCACTCAGTGCATAACCATAAATTGTGGGTAACATAACTATACTTCCTTCCCTGACAATGCCTGAATGTACAAAGTGGTAATAAAAGTCCGCCCCAATCAGTAACCCTATCATATCTCCATCAGTGATACCTGGATCTGCTAATTTGTAACCCCCAGCCTTGATAGCATTTACCTCCATCCCTAATCCCCTCCCTGGCTTGTATACTGGTAACTCCTCCACCACAACGGCTCTCAAATTACGCACCCTTCTTCTGTGATGATAGGTTAACTCTACTACTTCATACTCAGTACTACCAAGTGAGCCAGTAAATCCCTGCAGCTTTAGCTGTTCCTTACTGACCCTAACGTAATCAAGCTGCGATAAAGCAGAGCGCAAGATGAAGGTACGTTGCGAACATTGGTCCAACAAAGCTCTTACTCTACTGGTATGACCGTTTCTGTCGGTCAAGGGAATCTGAATGGTAGGCAACAACACTGCATTACGGCCCGAAGCCACAGCCATGGTCACTGTTGGTTCAGGGACTGCTGGTTGTCCAGTTTGTTCAAGGTGTGGCGTCGGACACAAATAATTAAAATGTTTCTGTTGGCAGAATCGGCACGGCCTAATTTTAGGGTTAGTACACCCCTGGCTGCCATGTTCTGATTACAGGCACCCGACGCACAATTTCAACTGCCTAGCTCTATTGTCCTTGGCGGGACTGTTCTTGTATTTTGCACACTTTGCCCAAAAATGTCCTGTCTTTAAACACAACTTACATCCACACTTCTGCTTGGTATCGGGTTACTGATACACTGCATATGCTGCTGTGGCGGTCGCCCCAAACTGTTCTAGTGGATTATGTCTACTTTCTAGATTGCACACTTCAGTCTTAAACACACGAACATATTCATCCACATCCAGCCAGTTGTCTTTTAATTCACGCTTAATCACTTCAGAGAGTGCACTAGGGGGTTTATTATGCAACAGTACTGCACACATTTCACTTACTGTTACATCCATAGAGCGTAATTACTCTAACGCACACTTAAATGACGCAGAAAAATCTTTCAGAGCACTGACCTCCTGGCTAGGATGTGGGAGATTACACAGTTTCGCTATGTGAGCTGCTTTGATGCGATCCTTTTGACCATAACTATTTTTCAATATAGTGACCGCTGGTTCATAACTTGCAGCGACCAAACTAAACCCACCAACAATGTGTAGAGCCTCACCACTAAGTTGTCCTTTTAGATACGTAAATTTCTGAATGTCAGTTAAGTCTGTTTGGGAGTGAACACTACAATCAAAGAGCTCCCAGAAACCCACCCACTGTGTTGGATCCCCATCAAAAACTGGCAACTTCAGGAAGGGTAGCTTAATACCCTTCTGCTTCCTACTTGCTGCACTATCATGAGATCTACCAGTAGTGGTTGTCTGTAGAGCACTATCTAACTCAGCTAACTGACTGTTTACTTGATTAACATACTGCATATCTTTCACCATCACATCCTCTAACTGATCATCTGAATATAAGCTATACAACTCTACATTATACGACTCGATATCAGCTAGGGCCTTTTCTAAAGTGACTTTCACACCCCTTACATCATGCAGTGTAGCAGCATGTTCAATAAATTAAGACAGATTAGAGGTAAGCTTAGTAATCCCTCCCTTCTTGGCGGCCCTGAACCGCCGCAATGACTTTATTTTCTCACCCATTCTTAAAAGTTTACGGTAACTAAAGCTTAAGGAACAACAATACTAATCGTCACTGTAGGCTAACCTATTCTAATCTATTCTAAGCCTAGGCTAACCTACTTACATTGATGACGACAGCAACCAAGCAAATTAAAGCATGCAGACCGCGTGCCCCCTGTGAGTTTACAAATGATCAAAGTAAAGGAAAATTACCCTATGTCATATTACTCTACTTTACAATATTTACTTTACTAGGCTATACTAAATTTTAACAAATTACAAATAAAAAGAAAGAAAAAGAAGGATCAAGACTCCTCTGAAGGAGGAACAGCCGCAGCCGTCGTCCTAGTCTTTAGATCTAGCCTATTGCGTCGACTGCTCCTCCTCGGCCTTGTCCTTCTCCTCAAAGAAGGCACGTGCTCTGTTCAGCAGCCTATCTAACACCTTCCGGCTCCCTGACGCATCTAAATGGACTCCGTCCCACAAGTCGGTCTTACTCATCCCCACGGCAAAGTACCTTTGTTTAGTAAATGGGAGATTTCTTCGTAAGCGGAGGTTCACACCATTCTTCGCCCTGTTGAACTCCTCGGGAGTCATACCCCTAGGGCTTACCCTAGACTCCAGACTGACCACCAGTCAGTGACCCCCAGTCCTCTCTTCTATCTCTTCAGCTAGAGACTGGAGCCCGAGGGCCACCCCCTGAAGGTCAGCCTGCAGGGACAAATCATTTCCCCCGAGGATCAGGAACGCAAGATCCGGCTTGTAGGCTAGGAGTTCATCCCAGGCCGAGGTCTGCCTGACAGTGTCTACCCTTGCCCCTGGTCTATACAGTTGTTTAACAAAAAAAGCAGGGCACTGCACTGGACGATCCAGCGGAAAATCTCGCACATAGGAATGGCCGAAGAGGGCCACCTTTCGCAAAGGCACAGGGTAATATCCGGACGATGGCACAAACTCTTGGCCAACGCCCCCTGCCCTTGCAGCCTTCCCCGGTTCGCCCCTCGGCATTTGTCCACTGGATCGCCCAGCTCTACACAAAAGGCAGACAAGTCACGCCTAATACCCCCCCAATCACTATCAATATATAACAGATGGCCCAGTATCCTGGTCGCACGGCACCAATTATATCCTGAATATTATTCCTAGGGGGTAGAGGAGAAACGGATATAAAGTAAATAATACGACCTGGGAAGATGAAAGGGCCTAGGCTATAAATATGATACCTGGTCGGCGTTTGAATTACTTGTAAACATGTATGTGTAGGTTATCTGTGGTAGTCCCAGTAATATCTATAAAGTACTTCTAGTATTAAAGGAACTTAGCTGTGATGATAAGAGTGTAGGTTAGGTGATGGACATGTCGGTAGGTGTAGTTCAGTGAAGTTCTGTTGTTATGTGGCAGCAACTGGTGCTTGTTGTGAACGGGACGAAGTCTCTGTGTGAAGTGTACTGAGATACCCTTTTATCGTAACAATATAAATATATTTAAGGGTTCTATATTGTCTCCCGTGATTAAATAATAAGGGAAAATAAACTAAGATATCATTGGTGCAACCACAGTAATATTTATCCACAAAGATAAATAAAGTAATGTGTATAAACAAAAAGGAACCAGCTGTCGTGAACCCGGGAAATTCAAACTACGGTATATATACCAGCTAGGATTCACGGCAAGCCCCATTAGTTTTCAGATGTTAAGATATTTGCCCCATTAGTTAGTCAATTTTAAGACCTTTCGCCTCATTTCTTCGTCAATATTTAGACCTTTCGTGCTATTTAGGTGTCGATGTTTTCCCTGGTGAACGATAGTGAGCCTGTAATGTTGGAAGAACCGCCTTCGGCCGGGACATTTTTCTACCGAAAAATGTACAAATTAATCTAGAAGGGGGATCTAATGGATGTTTTTTTTTTTTTTATTTGATGGAGGTCTAGGGAGGAAACTAAAATAAATAATAAACAAATGAAAAAATAGACCAAAAAGACAAATTCAGGCCCTTTTACACTATCTAGTCCGACGTTTTGTGGGGTTATTATATTGTGCTGTATTATTATTGAGGAGTTTGATTGTTTGTACCATTTTTGTCCCCTTGGCTAAAAAAAAAAAAAAAAGAAAACAAAAAATTGCCAGACTTCCTTCAAACTAAATAATTCCCACCCAGACCCCCTTCAAGCTAAATTTATACATTTTTCGACAGAACATTGGCCCGCCTGAAGGCCGATTTTTAAAAGTTATGGGCTCGCTCTCACTCGCCCTGAAAATATCGACACCTGAACCGTAATACTACCGCCAAACTAATGGAGTGAAACGTCTTAAACTCTCTAAACAAATGGAGCAAAACATTGTAGGTCCAAAAAAACTTCCCTTGGACCAAATAGGGATATATCATGTCATATTCAGCTCATGTACAGTTGGCCAAATAAGTCATGTCGCCGCTGTGATTACGTTTTTCTCGCTCTGTGCCGTATTAATGTCTGTCAGATGTTGAATAGGATATGTAAAGATAATAACATGTTTGTATATCTCACTCGAAACGATGAAGTAATGTTTAGATAGTGCTGATACCAATTATTGATCTAAATATACTTGGTGCGGCGACATTATACTTATTTGGCCCTTGTACAGTCGCGCTAAAAAGTCATTTCTCTGCACCAAATATGGTTTGATCAATAATTGGTATCAGCAATATCTAAGCTTCATTTCTTCACATCGAGTGAAACATACAAACATGTTCCTACACCTACCCACCCTATTCAACATATGACAGACATTAATACAGCACAGAGCAAGCCAAACGTAATGACAGCTGGGACATGACTTATTTGCCATTGTACCAGGTTCACGTGTTGGCTATTGTACACATTATGGGTATGAAAAGCTATTTAAATTAAGGGGGTAGTGCTTATTTTCTTTTTCCATGTATTTATTTATTAATTTATTTTGAGTTTCTTCGCTAGACCTCCATCAAATTGAAAGAAAACACCCCCTAGACCCCCTTTCAAGATAAATTTGTAAATTTTTCGAAATAAAAATTTACCGGCCAAAGGCCGGTTCCTACTGAAATTACAGGCTTGCTTTCGCTCGCCAGGAAAATATCGCCACCAAAATGTCACGAAAGGACTTAATATTGAAAAAGAAATGGGGCAAAAGATTCTAAAATATGAAAACTAATCGAACGAACGTCATAAAATATGAAAACTAATGAAGCTAAACAGAGGAAGAGGGGGGACCAGCAAAACGACCCATCTCCCCCTAAGTTGTGAGCATATGTTTCCTATATATAAGCACTGTGTATGTACAGTTGGCCACATAAATTCGTACCTATTGCACGATTGTAGTTATGGAAGTACAAGTAGAATTATTAACTATAGTCCGTTCATTCTAGGTTGGGCAGAAATCGTAACCCCTATAATAATAATAATAATGATAATAATAAGAGTTCTTAACACTCAACGAGAAGCCTAGGCGGTAACTTCTACCTGCCAAGCAGGTGGTTTTACCCTAAACGAGCATATTTCCGTGCTCTTTTTCATGCATAAACAAGAGCCAGAGCGTAATACAATTATGTATCCCTGAAAGGGCGTTAATTGAGCTTTCGTATGACACCTGAACTATCCTTCTACGATCACTGGTTGTCTTGTAACGATCGTGCAACCGAAGGGCAAAATCGCTAAAATACGGTAATTTCCTTGCATAATTCCCTGTGTAGCGAGGTAATGGGTGGGGATGAGTGAGGAGGGGAGGTTAGTCGCGGCGCGGGGACTGTGCCGAGCGGTCAGAGTGAACCTACGCTCCTCCCACCGCTCGTCTCTCTCTCAGAGCCAATTATGTGCTCAAAATTGCATGCGACTATAGCCGGGCCCCACCACATAGTCCTTGGTTCTCTTGTCCGACTATAGCCGGGAGCCGCTCTTTAGGGGTTAAAGCTAGCGCATGCTAAGCCAGCTAAGGATAGCCCAATAAGGCCGATTAGGCGTATTTCCATTGGGGTCCTGTAGTACTATCCCATCCCCTTGCTCATGAGGGACGTTAACGACTCAGTGCTTGTGAAAAATAATTAATGCGCCGAGCGTGGACGCGATCCTGGGACCTTCTGGGTGAAAGTCCATGATGCCAGTCACTACACCAGCGTGCCGCTAACCTCTCATAACTCAAAAAGGGCTAGAGCAAATGAGCTGTAAATTTTTAGACATATTCCCTAGCCAAGTCTCCCTATTTGGTAGAAATATTTGCTCGATTACTCTAGCCCTTTTTGAGTTATGAGAGGTTAGGGGTTAGATTTCTGTCCAACCTAGAATGAACGGACAATAACATGAATGATTTGTAATAATAGCCTACCATTATTTGTTCATATGAATTACGGTAACTAATGCATAACTAACAACACTTCTAATACAACTAGACTATGTTTCCTTCCACACATAAAATTGTGGAGTGTCACCAAATGCATGTCGGACAACTTCAGGTGTACCATACGCAATTTTCGTCTAAGTTTCCCCAATAATATGAATAGAAGCACAGTTTTCTTTGATTGTGTATCGTTTTTTCTGATTATGAATGAGGCAGTAACTATGCTATAAGGGATAAATTTTGAGACTAGTCCCTTGAGGATTATCCCACGCCTTAACAGTTTATTGTGGCTGTCATAATTATGAAGATTCTATGCACCTTAGGAAGGATCTATGGGAATTAAAAAGGTAAAGACTAACTCAATTAACTCTCTGACTTCCATATAAATTCATATTATCACCAACCCCCCAATTAACTTACAAATATACCTAAACCCTCTGAGGGTAATGCTCGGAGTGCTGTCACTCAATGGATAATGCAGGGTAAATCCGAACCCCAAGGCAAAATAAATTCACCAAAAATATTTAACCCCTTACGAGAGCCTAGGCAGTATTTTCTATGTACCGCCCAGCGGGTGGTTTGACCCTAAATGGCCTTGATTCCGTGCTCTTTTTCATGCATAAACAAGAGCCAGAGCGTAATACAATTATGTATCCCTGAAAGGGCGTAAATTGAGCTTTCCAATGACATCCGAACCATCCTTCTAAGATGGCTGGTTGTCTTGCAACGATCGTGCAACCGAAAGGCAAAATCGCTAAAATACGGTAATTTTGTTACAAAATTACGTGTATAGCGAGGGAGTGGTGGTGGAGGTGTGTGGAGTAGATGTCAATAGGCCCACGCTGGCCGTGGCGAGCGGTCATGAGGCAACCTACGCTCCTCCCACTGCTCGGCTCTCTCTCAGAGCACATTACGTGGTCAAAATTTCATGCGACTATAGCCGGGCGCCGCTCTTTAGGGGTTAAAGTGGATTTATTGAACATTTGAGGTAATAGGAACTTAGAATGAGCATTTGGCTTCACTTTGACACAAATCAGGTACATTTATCACATTTAAGGTTATGAGGCACTTCAGACTAAAATTATTGAAAATAAAAAGTTAGTCCCCTTCAAAAATTAACTAAAAATTAATTTACTGGCTGATTCAGCTGAAACCTTAGGGTATAAAGGCCTAATAAAAGGGCATTTTCCAGCCCAAGAATGGAAGGCCTCAGGCAGAAATCGGATAGAAATCTTTGAAGGAGAAAATATAGGTATTTTTAGACCCTAAAATATCTAACTTTTCATGTATCTTTATATAGTAAATATGCACCTATTTTGTTATTCCACCCCTCACAAGTTGGGGAATTAATTACTCTACAATTTCATAACAATCTGGCATAAATCTGAGCAATAGCACAATCACAACAAAATAGAATGTTAAATTATCCAAAGATGGTTATAAATCGAGAAAATCGAAATATAGAAACACATAAAATAAATAGTAAATGTACACCAATATCGTTCGTTTAGCATTCTATAACTAAAACATTTATCTGCCAACAATATCAGAATAATCAGGCATGAATCAGAACAATAGCAAAGTTACAATAGGCTCAAAAGTAAAATATTCCATTTTGCAATTACCCACCTTTTAATAATAATGTGGGGTAAAAAGCAATCCCAAGGCCCCTGAGCCGCCAACACAAATAGAGAGACGAAGCTAGGAGGTCCTTCCACTACCAGAGCAGTACTCCAAATGAAATTCCTGCACTTTAATCCATACTCCCAACCCCATGACGTGCGCACAGCAAAAAATAAACGTTTTTGCGCATGGTGTCGGGGTGAGCAGCTAACCCACTTTACCCTTAGAGGGTATTAAGGAGGTCTAGAGGAAAACATTACCTGAGAATTGACAAGCAATCTAAACCTTTAGTAAAACAATGGAATACAAAGGTATGCAAGCAACAACAGATGTAAGTAATACTATACATATATGCTTTCCTTCCCAACTCTGGGCGGCTACCACACGGCCCTGATGACGGTGGGGACGCTACTGACGATGGGACTCTACGGCCTCTTCTTCGAGCAGATCTTTATTTATAACAATGTCAACAAGGCCTTCTGCATCCACGTTCTCTGGATCACCTCCGTCTGTCCGGTCAGTGAGTCTTTCTGGGCTGAGGGGGGTTACTCAGCTATCCTTTTATTTTTTTATTTTTTTTATTTGGATGAGGGAGACAAAAGGCAACACTGCCTGTGACAAGTGCCTCCCCTGAGTTGAAAGAGTGACAGGGCCAAAATCACAGAATGTTCGAGCCAAAATGTCTGGACATATGGAGTTTGAAGCAATTTAAATCATAGGATGCATATATTGTTAACATTTATGTAACCTAGATGCCACGGTTATTGCATGTTTTTAAAATTGTGCTTATAATCATATTGATTATTTATATACCGGTATATATTCTTAGTTTTATTATTTTTGTTATTGTATAATTGTTTTTAATTCATCTCGTTAATGAGCCTGATGTCCGTGATAGGTCCTCGATCTGCTTGTGTTTGCAATGGGGTCAAAGTTATTTGAGTATGGTACATACTAAACCCCGTATTTTTACATTCCAATTTAATATAAGAATAAAGAGCAAAATTAATAAGACTAAAAGGGCATGCGGGAGAGAGAGCATACCTCTGCCTATGCTGACAGAGGTATGCGCTCTACTGATCGCCTCCTAATTGGAATCATTTCTTCCTTGCCACATATCCTATCTGCTCACCAAAATGTGTGAACATCGGTTCATAACCTTGTGATCCGTCTAATCTGGTGGAGGTATGAGCTCTAACAATTACCTCCTAATTTGCATCACTTCTTCCTTAGCGATATCCTATCAGCCCACCAATTTTCGTGAAAATCGGTCAATAATGTTTTGAGAAATCTTGTTTACAGACAGACAAACAAAGGGGATGCAAAGAAATAACCTCGTCCAACTTCGTTGGTGGAGGTAAACATATGATAACTTGTAGCAGATTCAAGGTTCCAATACATGTAGCCAATAAACTTGCTCGTGTGACACTGGTTCAAGGGGAGTTTTCCACTTGAGGGATTTTTTCCTGAACCGCTTTCTCCCTCATCTATAGCCCCGTTGCTTTTGATATTTTAAGATGTTCACCCCATTAGTTTAGTGATATTAATAACTTGCACCCTATCGGGGCTGTTCGGCCAGGCAGCTTAGGGAACAACAATAACAACAACTTGCACCCTATTTCTGTCAATTTCAAGACCATTTGTGCCATTCAGGTGTTGATTTTTTCCTGGTGAGCGATAGCGAGCCTGTATTCTAAGAGGAACATTTTTGCCGGGATTTTTTTGTTTACTGAAAAATGTAAACGTTTATCTTAAAAAGGGATCTAGGGGGTGTAATTATAAGCTTGATGCAGGTCTAGGTAACAAACTAAGGACCTCCTCTTAACTGTGTGCATGCATGTGTGTGTTCTCAAGGTACATGTGTATCGGCATCACACACTTCATGGACCTGACTACCGTCCTGTTCGGCAGTGAGATGATGTTAGCCCAGTTCCGAGACTCTAAGCTCAAACTGCATGTGGGGCCTGCGTGTTGTGTGTTATTCTGCTGTCCAATGCCACATGTCTCGAGGTCAGTTGCTTACCTCTTTTTTGACGACTTTACACTGCTTAGGAAGGTTCTATGATATTCAAAGAATTAATGGGAATATGTTAGAACTCTTTGATTACTAGGCGTCCTTCCCAAACTGCATATAATGAAGATGATGGCCCAGGTCCGAGACTCAAAAATTATTTTGTACGAGGGGCCCATGTGGTGTGTTGCGTCTTCTGTTGGCCCACGCCGCCGGTCTCGAGGTCAGTTGCTTACCTTTTCAAAATACAGGGAGGCCTTTCTTCCTTTTCATAAAGGTATTTGTTGACATATTTTATTCAGTCAGAGGGTTCATTAAGAAGGACTTTACCACTTTGATTTCTGGAAGTGCCAGGAAGTGTCGCTCTGGGGCAGCAACACTCGTGGGATGTGAAGTATATAATGAAGAGGCAAAGCAACAAATGATGATACCTAGCATTAAGAAACAGCGTGGCAAGGAGGAGGGAATCAAACCTTCCTCCCGAAGCTGAAGGTGGCCCAGGGTACCGACAGGGAAGGCGAGGTCTACAAAGGAAATCCTATAATTCACGGAAGTGCCGGACCCACAGACAACTATCATGGAGGCCACTTCCCTCCAGCAGAAATGCTAGGAGTCACAATCCAGGAAGATGCAGGATCCTACAAACCAGAATGTTAAAGATGGCGTCGAGGTACAGAAGTCGACACAGATGGATGATCGGAAGATAATGTATACGAAACAGGGGAGTATGGAGGAAGAGGATGAACCCGGAGGGAGAGGCCGCAGAATCAGCGATGGAGGACATTATCACTGGAGCCAACTAGAGTGCTCACAAACACAACCATAGATTTTCCAACCAAAGACAGCTTCCTCTCCCCAGATTCTATTTTTTTAGGCCATCTTCTCTGGTCTTGGTATCTTGTAGTCATTTATGGGCCTCTAGCATTTAGTTTATGGATATTTTTGACAGTAAATCTCTATATACTGTACCTGATGTCATTTCTCCAGGGTTTATACTTTGTACTTAGTATCTTATGATAATCTACAGGCTCTATTCTCAACATTACAGATATTTCTAACAGTCTACCTTTCCATCCTTCCCACCCAGAGTGCGGTTGATGTGGGTAAGGTGGATGCTGTATCACATGCCGTTCCGTCAGGCTTTATACTCTGTCCTGGGTATCTTGATGGCTACGGGGCTCAGCGAATCTGGCCAAGGGGTAGATTTTATGAACTTCATCAGGCTATTTGTTCTGATAAAGTATGACAATGGGCGAAGAAGATCGAGGAGGAAATGGAGAGATGTTGTGAAAGACGTTTAAATTAAGGGGAGGGTTTTAGTTTGTTCCCTAGACCTCCATCAAGCTTATTACTACACCCCCTTAACCCCCCTTTCAAGATATATCTGTACATCTTTCGTTAGAAAAATGTCCCGACCGAAGGCCAGTTTCTCTTTAATTACAGGCTCGCTATCACTCGCCACGATGAAATGGACAACTAAATGGCACGAAAGGTCTTAAAATTAAGAGGAATAGGGCGAAAGTTCTTAAAATCGCCAAACTAATGGGGCGAACGTCTTAAAATCTCAAGAGCAACGGGGCTTAAGGGGAGATTTCCACTTGAGGGACTTTTTTTTACCCCTTTCTCCCTCATGGCTAGCCCCATTGCTTTTGAGATTTTAAGACATTTGCCCCATTAGTTTGGTGATTTTTAAGAATTTCCGCCCCATTCTGTCAATTTTAAGACCTTTTGTGCCATTTAGGTGTCGATTTTATCCTGGCGAGCGATAGCGAGCCTGTAATTTAAGAATAATCGGCCTTCGGCCGGGACATTTTTCTACCGAAAAATTTAAAAATTTATCTTGAGAGGGGGTCAAGAGGGTGAAATTTTCAGATTGCTGGAGGAGTAGGAAACAAACTATAAACCTCCCTTTAACATGAGAAAGAAGCAGGTTCGAAAAAAATCCCTATAGTGGAAATTTCCCTTTAACCTTCCTGGCCCGGGCATGTCCTCCAAAGGACAGTGTGGGCTACCCGAGCGATCTGGCCGAAAAACGTCTAGGCCTAGGCTACCGTATTTTTGTTTAGTTTAACTGCTAGAAAATTCCCACGCATCTATAAATGTAGTGCGGTTTCCAATCTGTAGACTGGCGTTGAGTAGAGCTCTCTAAGTCAGTCAACTGGTTCAGTTGTCATGACGATTTCCGTGGAGCGAATTTTTCCGCGATGTTGACAATATCGGAGCTTTTCAGACACTAATTTCGTCTGACGACACAACAATAACATTGATCCGACGTCTCCTTATTGTTTTCGGAGGTGCGGTGACGCAACGATCGGCTTTGTTTACATGCGTCGGACGCACGGCGTTCAGACCAAGCTGAATAGGCTTTCAAGCTTACTATCTCCTGAAAGGACACCCGGGTTGCTGCCCTTATTTCGTGGTGTCCTTTGACTCCTTTCACACTGACATCCGGGCAGGAAGGGTTAAGTGAATAGGGGATTGATAATCCTGTATGACAAAATGTGTGCAAGAGATAGGTCAAGTTGGAGCAAATAGATACATGGAGCAGGTTTATGCACCGAATAGTGTCACGGACTAAGATGTAGTGAAGTGGCTGGGGTAAATCATTGTTGTGGTGCCTCATTGCAGATATTTTATAAGCTATGTTGAGTTATTGCTACTCTAAACGGCAACAAAGTTATTATATGAGCGAAAGAGAGTTTGTCAAGTTTGTTATTGTCCGTATATTTTCCAATTATTTTCTTAAAATGTGTTCTTATTTTTTTGGTGTATAATACTCCTATGGGTCATCTCACATAGTTAACGTATAGATAGATAGATAGATGATACAGACTAATAACACAGATACCAAAGCCACTCCAACAGCTTCCTCTCTCTTCAGCACCCCTTCTCCCCTCTCTACACTCTACAGACAATAGGAAAAGTAGAAAGTAGCTACGAAGTGCCGTTGTAAAGGCTTCACCTGATCTGACCTTCACCTGACCTAGTTAGATATAAATTTATATTTCTTTTTCTATTATTTCTTGATTATCAGTATTATTAGTCTTCTCCTGGATGACCTAGATGTATGTGAATTTGTAATTTGTGTGTGTGTGTGTTCATTGTCTGTTGTTATGTTGTCTCTACAGTATTCGGGCTCTGTCTTGAGTCCCCCCCCCCCCCCCCCAACAAAAAAACAAATGTGGGGATTGGGCCTGAGTATATACATACATACATACATTAGTGTTTTATTATTTCCCCAGTTCGATCCCAACACAAGCTTCCTATGGATTTCAGTGATCAACTTGGTGTCCTTCGGTACAGGGGTGTACGCGCTCAACATACTCACTGAGCTGTGTGTGGACCCACTCTCCAAATACTACTACTACTACTAGGGTATGTAGTAATCCCACGTTTGGAGGTTTTGTCTTTATCTATCTATCTATTGCTGGATGCCATGATCCCCAAAGGATTGGCCACAAACGAAACGCCCCCATGCGCCTCTGTCCCAGTCAGTCAACGCCCCTCCTCCCATCCAGCACTGCTTTCACGCATATATTTTTTAACTCCATCCTTCCAAATCTCACTCGGTTTACCTCTCCCTCTCTGTCCTTCCAACTCACTCTTGTACACTCTCTTCATCATTCTCTTGCTTCCCATACATTCCACATGGCTGAACCATCTGCAAGTGTTCCTTTTCACACTTGCCAGAACGCCTACATCCACACTACACATCTCTTGTACTTCCTCATTCGTCTGTCTATCCCTCCGCATAACTCTGTACGCACTTCTCAAGTAACTTATTTCCACCCTTCTCACTCTTGGTTTGAGTCTCTCCACCAACGTCCATGCTTCACTCCCGTAAATCAATGTCGGGATTACCACACTGTCATGCAAGGACTACTTCTATGCTGACCACCCTATTTCTTGTTACTGCTTTCAGCGTTCCTACAACCCTCTTTCCCTGTTGCACCCTCTACCGAACTTCTTCATCCATACTCCCATATTTACTCTACACGCTGCCCAAATACTATAATTAGATAACATTCTCCCTAGCTTGACCGTTCAACCTCACCTCACACTATGTGGCTGCACCCCTTTTAAAGACCATAACCTTAATCTTCCCTGCATTGACCTTCAAATTCCCTTTATTTCACACTGTTCCCAACATATCTTCCAGACTCTGCAACTCCTATTCACTATCGCTCATCAGAACTGTATCATCGGCAATCGGCAGTACAGGCAACTTCCACTTGTTGCCTTCCCTTATCAGCGGTACACCAACATCCACTGCTCTTCCTTGTATTTCTATCAGGACCCCATCTATATATATATATATATATATATATATATATATATATATATATATAATGAACAACCATGTGGACATCACACACCCTTGCTTTAACCCAGCATTCAGATCAAAGAACTCGCTCTGTTCATTCTCCACACGTACCGACACCTTTGTACCCTCATACACACTCTTCACTGCTTTCAGCAACTTACCATCTTCTCCATATATTCTCAGTATTTTCCACAAACTTTCTCTATCAAATCTGTCATAGGCCTTTTCCAAGTCCATAAAGGCAACATACAGCTTTTGTTGCTGATCCAGATATTTCTCCATAACACATTTCAAGGCAAAATTATGGTCTACACATCCTCTTCCCTTCCTAAACCCGCCATGCTCGTCACCTACCTATTTCTCCATTCTCGCTCTCACTCTTTGGGAGTTATTGGTATTGAAGACGATAATAGTCAATAACCAAATTCGCCTTTACACTTACCAGTATTATCATTTTTCCAAAGATGAAAGCGTTAGCTGTGAAGTTGTTGATCCTGACCACCAACTTCCAGAATATGTTCCTGAATCTGATGCTGCCCTTCAACATCTTCCCCTGCCCCTCCCCCCACATTCCACCCTCTATCTATGGGAGCGAAATTAATATATTAGATTGACAGTCACATTCATTAGTTCGTCGACAATCTAACTCATAAACTTTGTAATTTTTAGTTACTAGCACTTAAGGGGAGGTTTCTAGTTTGTTCCCTAGACCTCCATCAAGCTTAAACAAACATCCCCAAGATCCCCTCTCAAGATGAATTTGTACATGTTTCGGTTGACAAATGAGCCTGTTCCTCTTAAATTACAGGCTCGCTATCACTTGCCAGGAAAAAATCGACATTATGTAACGAAAGGTCTTACAATTGACAGAAATTACCCGAATTTTCCTAAAATTGCCAAACTAATGGGGCGAACATCTTAAAATCTCAAAAGCAATTTGGCTAAACATGAGGGAGAAATAGGTCCAGGAAAAAATCCTTCAAGTGGAAATCTTCCCCTAAAGTACAAATAGTCACCGATAAACTACCAGAAAAACAACATCAATTTAAGACGCAACAGTTTAGTACGACAGTTTTAAGTTTTCTATCAACTTCCATGAAAGAACACAATAATATGCATGTAAAATCCAATAGCTACCCTTGGGGATTCGAACCCTGGTCTTTCAAATGAGAGCCCAGGGTGTTACCTCTCTTCCCTGTTGGCTGAATCTGCATTATATATATATATATATATATATATATATATATATATATATATATATTTATATATATATAAAAGACATCAGTAGGTGGCCGAGGGCACCGCAGTTTCCATAGCAAGAGGAAGAATAGGGATAGAGCTGCGCCATACGACGTGTTTATTAACAAGAGGAAGAATAGGGATAGAGCTGCGCCATACGCCGTGTTTATTAACAAGAGGAAGAATAGGGATAGAGCTGCGCCATACGCCGTGTTTATTAACAAGAGGAAGAATAGGGATAGAGCTGCGCCATACGCCGTGTTTATTAACAAGAGGAAATAGGGATAGAGCTGCGCCATACGCCGTGTTTATTAACAAGAGGAAGAATAGGGATAGAGCTGCGCCATACGCCGTGTTTATTAACAAGAGGAAGAATAGGGATAGAGCTGCGCCATACGCCGTGTTTATTAACAAGAGGAAGAATAGGGATAGAGCTGCGCCATACGCCGTGTTTATTAACAAGAGGAAGAATAGGGATAGAGCTGCGCCATACGCCGTGTTTATTAACAAGAGGAAGAATAGGGATAGAGCTGCGCCATACGCCGTGTTTATTAACAAGAGGAAGAATAGGGATAGAGCTGCGCCATACGCCGTGTTTATTAACAAGAGGAAGAATAGGGATAGAGCTGCGCCATACGCCGTGTTTATTAACAAGAGGAAGAATAGGGATAGAGCTGCGCCATACGCCGTGTTTATTAACAAGAGGAAGAATAGGGATAGAGCTGCGCCATACGCCGTGTTTATTAACAAGAGGAAGAATAGGGATAGAGCTGCGCCATACGCCGTGTTTATTAACAAGAGGAAGAATAGGGATAGAGCTGCGCCATACGCCGTGTTTATTAACAAGAGGAAGAATAGGGATAGAGCTGCGCCATACGCCGTGTTTATTAACAAGAGGAAGAATAGGGATAGAGCTGCGCCATACGCCGTGTTTATTAACAAGAGGAAGAATAGGGATAGAGCTGCGCCATACGCCGTGTTTATTAACAAGAGGAAGAATAGGGATAGAGCTGCGCCATACGCCGTGTTTATTAACAAGAGGAAGAATAGGGATAGAGCTGCGCCATACGCCGTGTTTATTAACAAGAGGAAGAATAGGGATAGAGCTGCGCCATACGCCGTGTTTATTAACAAGAGGAAGAATAGGGATAGAGCTGCGCCATACGCCGTGTTTATTAACAAGAGGAAGAATAGGGATAGAGCTGCGCCATACGCCGTGTTTATTAACAAGAGGAAGAATAGGGATAGAGCTGCGCCATACGCCGTGTTTATTAACAAGAGGAAGAATAGGGATAGAGCTGCGCCATACGCCGTGTTTATTAACAAGAGGAAGAATAGGGATAGAGCTGCGCCATACGCCGTGTTTATTAACAAGAGGAAGAATAGGGATAGAGCTGCGCCATACGCCGTGTTTATTAACAAGAGGAAGAATAGGGATAGAGCTGCGCCATACGCCGTGTTTATTAACAAGAGGAAGAATAGGGATAGAGCTGCGCCATACGCCGTGTTTATTAACAAGAGGAAGAATAGGGATAGAGCTGCGCCATACGCCGTGTTTATTAACAAGAGGAAGAATAGGGATAGAGCTGCGCCATACGCCGTGTTTATTAACAAGAGGAAGAATAGGGATAGAGCTGCGCCATACGCCGTGTTTATTAACAAGAGGAAGAATAGGGATAGAGCTGCGCCATACGCCGTGTTTATTAACAAGAGGAAGAATAGGGATAGAGCTGCGCCATACGCCGTGTTTATTAACAAGAGGAAGAATAGGGATAGAGCTGCGCCATACGCCGTGTTTATTAACAAGAGGAAGAATAGGGATAGAGCTGCGCCATACGCCGTGTTTATTAACAAGAGGAAGAATAGGGATAGAGCTGCGCCATACGCCGTGTTTATTAACAAGAGGAAGAATAGGGATAGAGCTGCGCCATACGCCGTGTTTATTAACAAGAGGAAGAATAGGGATAGAGCTGCGCCATACGCCGTGTTTATTAACAAGAGGAAGAATAGGGATAGAGCTGCGCCATACGCCGTGTTTATTAACAAGAGGAAGAATAGGGATAGAGCTGCGCCATACGCGTGTTTATTAACAAGAGGAAGAATAGGGATAGAGCTGCCATACGCCGTGTTTATTAACAAGAGGAAGAATAGGGATAGAGCTGCGCCATACGCCGTGTTTATTAACAAGAGGAAGAATAGGGATAGAGCTGCGCCATACGCCGTGTTTTTAACAAGAGGAAGAATAGGGATAGAGCTGCGCCATACACCGTGTTTATTAACAAGAGGAAGAATAGGGATAGAGCTGCGCCATACGCCGTGTTTATTAACAAGAGGAAGAATAGGGATAGAGCTGTGCCATACGCCGTGTTTATTAACAAGAGGAAGAATAGGGATAGAGCTGCGCCATACGCCGTGTTTATTAACAAGAGGAAGAATAGGGATAGAGCTGCGCCATACGCCGTGTTTATTAACAAGAGGAAGAATAGGGATAGAGCTGCGCCATACGCCGGGTTTATTAACAAGAGGAAGAATAGGGATAGAGCTGCGCCATACGCCGTGTTTATTAACAAGAGGAAGAATAGGGATAGAGCTGCGCCATACGCCGTGTTTATTAACAAGAGGAAGAATAGGGATAGAGCTGCGCCATACGCCGTGTTTATTAACAAGAGGAAGAATAGGGATAGAGCTGCGCCATACGCCGTGTTTATTAACAAGAGGAAGAATAGGGATAGAGCTGCGCCATACGCCGTGTTTATTAACAAGAGGAAGAATAGGGATAGAGCTGCGCCATACGCCGTGTTTATTAACAAGAGGAAGAATAGGGATAGAGCTGCGCCATACGCCGTGTTTATTAACAAGAGGAAGAATAGGGATAGAGCTGCGCCATACGCCGTGTTTATTAACAAGAGGAAGAATAGGGATAGAGCTGCGCCATACGCCGTGTTTATTAACAAGAGGAAGAATAGGGATAGAGCTGCGCCATATGCCGTGTTTATTAACAAGAGGAAGAATAGGGATAGAGCTGCGCCATACGCCGTGTTTATTAACAAGAGGAAGAATAGGGATAGAGCTGCGCCATACGCCGTGTTTATTAACAAGAGGAAGAATAGGGATAGAGCTGCGTCATACGCCGTGTTTATTAACAAGAGGAAGAATAGGGATAGAGCTGCGCCATACGCCATGTTTATTAACAAGAGGAAGAATAGGGATAGAGCTGCGCCATACGCCGTGTTTATTAACAAGAGGAAGAATACGGATAGAGCTGCGCCATACGCCGTGTTTATTAACAAGAGGAAGAATAGGGATAGAGCTGCGCCATATGCCGTGTTTATTAACAAGAGGAAGAATAGGGATAGAGCTGCGCCATACGCCGTGTTTATTAACAAGAGGAAGAATAGGGATAGAGCTGCGCCATACGCCGTGTTTATTAACAAGAGGAAGAATAGGGATAGAGCTGCGCCATACGCCGTGTTTATTAACAAGAGGAAGAATAGGGATAGAGCTGCGCCATACGCCGTGTTTATTAACAAGAGGAAGAATAGGGATAGAGCTGCGCCATACGCCGTGTTTATTAACAAGAGGAAGAATAGGGATAGAGCTGCGCCATACGCCGTGTTTATTAACAAGAGGAAGAATAGGGATAGAGCTGCGCCATACGCCGTGTTTATTAACAAGAGGAAGAATAGGGATAGAGCTGCGCCATACGCCGTGTTTATTAACAAGAGGAAGAATAGGGATAGAGCTGCGCCATACGCCGTGTTTATTAACAAGAGGAAGAATAGGGATAGAGCTGCGCCATACGCCGTGTTTATTAACAAGAGGAAGAATAGGGATAGAGCTGCGCCATACGCCGTGTTTATTAACAAGAGGAAGAATAGGGATAGAGCTGCGCCATACGCCGTGTTTATTAACAAGAGGAAGAATAGGAATAGAGCTGCGCCATACGCCGTGTTTATTAACAGGAGGAAGAATAGGGATAGAGCTGCGCCATACGCCGTGTTTATTAACAAGAGGAAGAATAGGGATAGAGCTGCGCCATACGCCGTGTTTATTAACAAGAGGAAGAATAGGGATAGAGCTACGCCATACGCCGTGTTTATTAACAAGAGGAAGAATAGGGATAGAGCTGCGCCATACGCCGTGTTTATTAACAAGAGGAAGAATAGGGATAGAGCTGCGCCATACGCCGTGTTTATTAACAAGAGGAAGAATAGGGATAGAGCTGCGCCATACGCCGTGTTTATTAACAAGAGGAAGAATAGGGATAGAGCTGCGCCATACGCTGTGTTTATTAACAAGAGGAAGAATAGGGATAGAGCTGCGCCATACGCCGTGTTTATTAACAAGAGGAAGAATAGGGATAGAGCTGCGCCATACGCCGGGTTTATTAACAAGAGGAAGAATAGGGATAGAGCTGCGCCATACGCCGTGTTTATTAACAAGAGGAAGAATAGGGATAGAGCTGCGCCATACGCCGTGTTTATTAACAAGAGGAAGAATAGGGATAGAGCTGCGCCATACGCCGTGTTTATTAACAAGAGGAAGAATAGGGATAGAGCTGCGCCATACGCCGTGTTTATTAACAAGAGGAAGAATAGGGATAGAGCTGCGCCATACGCCGTGTTTATTAACAAGAGGAAGAATAGGGATAGAGCTGCGCCATACGCCGTGTTTATTAACAAGAGGAAGAATAGGGATAGAGCTGCGCCATACGCCGTGGTTATTAACAAGAGGAAGAATAGGGATAGAGCTGCGCCATACGCCGTATTTATTAACAAGAGGAAGAATAGGGATAGAGCTGCGCCATACGCCGTGTTTATTAACAAGAGGAAGAATAGGGATAGAGCTGCGCCATACGCCGTGTTTATTAACGAATTTTCGGCATCAACAAGGTGCCATCTTCAGGTTATACAGACTGATCCTAAAAATATACAAAACAAGTATTATACTATTGGAAATAAAATGGATCTAATGTAATCCATTTTATCACTTAATAGGCTAAACAAAATACCTAGTGAAATAGCTCCCAAATATATTATACCAAACAACCTTAACCATAACCCACTGGTACAGTACCTCAAAAACGTATGCAAATCGAAAGAGATCAAGACCCCATGATAGCTAAGGGACAACTAAACTAACCCAACTCAACCAAACACAACCGTTCATAGTTCATACAACCAATTCCCAATGTTCGGACACTAATTTCAGATAATTATATATAAAAAAAAAAAAAAATGAATTGTGCGAAACGTTCAGTTCAGGATTGATATTTGTTATGAGTAATTTTCACCCATAAGTGCTTCAAAAGTGGCTCCGAAACTTGGCAACTATTTGAACACTTTCAGGAGTGTAGGGATGGTTTTGTTCTCTAGCATGATTACGAATGGCCGAAAAAATTTTGTTTTGCAAATATTGACCTGATCGATGACTTCTACCAATGTGCTCGAATATTCGCATCTGAAAGGCACGTCCAGAACATCCTATATACCTGGTCTGACAACCAGGACAAGTAAATTTATATACGATGTTCGAGCACAATTGGTCAGGAATTCGATCTTTAAATGAGAAGAAATGTCCTATTGTAAACTCATTCGTGAATATAATTCTAAAATTCATAGCGGGGAGACTGGTACTCAACAATTTTGATATGTATTTTCTGTACTGATAACTTACTTTACCGTAAAAGGGAATTTTAATGTATTTTATCAATTTAGGTACACATTGGATTTAGTCTGATCAGGAGCACATAGTTTTCGGCAAAGAAACCTCTTCAACACCTTGTCAAATAAATCCCTGACATAATTATTGTTAACAAAATAATCTCTAAGTTTGCCTATTTCCTTATGTAAAAGATGATACGTAAAACATACATCATAATCTCTATTTAACAGGGTTTTAATGGAATTTAGCTTGTATATATCTGGAGTGAAACTAAACCAATTGAATCCTTGATAATTATGTGAAGCTTGACTTTCTATACACACCGGTTGTGAGTCCCTGTTCCGTTTCATGAACACTTACGTCTAAAAATGATAATGAACTGTTCTCTCTCTCTCTCTCTCTCTCTCTCTCTCTCTCTCTCTCTCTCTCTCTATGTATATATATCTATATATATATATATATATATATATATATATATATATATATATATATATGTTTCTAGTCTCTCAGTGGGGATCGAACCATCGACCATCAGGATGATAGCCGACGCTTTAATCAAATACAAGACTGCCGTGGTGTAATTGATTAAAGCGTCGGCTATCATCCTGATGGTCGATGGTTCGATCCCCACTGAGAGACTAGAAACATTTAGTGGCTCACGTGTATTTGTGATATATTCTCAATATATATATATATATATATATATATATATATATATATATATAGAGAGAGAGAGAGAGATAAATACATTATAAACTAAGCTGACGTAGCGGTATGGAAGGGGTTAATAAACTGTTGAACAGTATGTAGGCATTCTTGAAATGGAGAGAGAATAAAACATAATGACAATTGTGGCAAGATTTGTTTAGCCAATTGTACATTATAAGCCATTAGAGGTTTGTTTAGCCAATTGTGTACATTATAAGCCATTAGAGGTTTGTTTAGCCAATTGTGTACATTATAAGCCATTAGAGGTTTGTTTAGCCAATTGTGTACATTATAAGCCATTAGAGATTTGTTTAGCCAATTGTGTACATTATAAGCCATTAGAGGTTTGTTTAGCCAATTGTGTACATTATAAGCCATTAGAGGTTTGTTTAGCCAATTGTGTACATTATAAGCCATTAGAGGTTTGTTTAGCCAATTGTGTACATTATAAGCCATTAGAGGTTTGTTTAGCCAATTGTGTACATTATAAGCCATTAGAGGTTTGTTTAGCCAATTGTGTACATTATAAGCCATTAGAGGTTTGTTTAGCCAATTGTGTACATTATAAGCCATTAGAGGTTTGTTTAGCCAATTGTGTACATTATAAGCCATTAGAGGTTTGTTTAGCCAATTGTGTACATTATAAGCCATTAGAGGTTTGTTTAGCCAATTGTGTACATTATAAGCCATTAGAGGTTTGTTTAGCCAATTGTGTACATTATAAGCCATTAGAGGTTTGTTTAGCCAATTGTGTACATTATAAGCCATTAGAGGTTTGTTTAGCCAATTGTGTACATTATAAGCCATTAGAGGTTTGTTTAGCCAATTGTATACATTATAAGCCATTAGAGGTTTGTTTAGCCAATTGTGTACATTATAAGCCATTAGAGGTTTGTTTAGCCAATTGTGTACATTATAAGCCATTAGAGATTTGTTTAGCCAATTGTGTACATTATAAGCCATTAGAGGTTTGTTTAGTCAATTGTGTACATTATAAGCCATTAGAGATTTGTTTAGCCAATTGTGTACATTATAAGCCATTAGAGGTTTGTTTAGCCAATTGTGTACATTATAAGCCATTAGAGATTTGTTTAGCCAATTGTGTACATTATAAGCCATTAGAGATTTGTTTAGCCAATTGTGTACATTATAAGCCATTAAAGGTTTGTTTAGCCAATTGTGTACATTATAAGCCATTAGAGATTTGTTTAGCCAATTGTGTACATTATAAGCCATTAGAGGTTTGTTTAGTCAATTGTGTACATTATAAGCCATTAGAGATTTGTTTAGCCAATTGTGTACATTATAAGCCATTAGAGGTTTGTTTAGCCAATTATGTACATTATAAGCCATTAGAGGTTTGTTTAGCCAATTGTGTACATTATAAGCCATTAGAGATTTGTTTAGCCAATTGTGTACATTATAAGCCATTAGAGGTTTGTTTTGTCAATTGTGTACATTATAAGCCATTAGAGATTTGTTTAGCCAATTGTATACATTATAAGCCATTAGAGGTTTGTTTAGCCAATTGTGTACATTATAAGCCATTAGAGATTTGTTTAGCCAATTGTGTACATTATAAGCCATTAGAGGTTTGTTTAGTCAATTGTGTACATTATAAGCCATTAGAGATTTGTTTAGCCAATTGTGTACATTATAAGCCATTAGAGGTTTGTTTAGCCAATTGTGTACATTATAAGCCATTAGAGATTTGTTTAGCCAATTGTGTACATTATAAGCCATTAGAGATTTGTTTAGCCAATTGTGTACATTATAAGCCATTAGAGATTTGTTTAGCCAATTGTGTACATTATAAGCCATAAGAGATTTGTTTAGCCAATTGTGTACATTATAAGCCATTAGAGGTTTGGCGTTTGTATTGAAGGTGAAGGATAGTTATTGTGATTTACTGATTTTTGTCTATGTATCTTGTGTGGTGGTTTGCATATCTAGTTGTATGAATATATATTTTTAATGTCTAATGATAATGTCGGACAGCAAACAAACACGTACTAATCAGATCAGTTTAATATCAAAATATAAAAAGGGGTTACAGGCGGCGTTTCTTAAAGGAAGCCTGTGGTGTTAGCACCGTTACGTTTGATAGAACAGTTGGTGTAACACAAAAATAAACTATTCATTTAGCTTATACATCCAAAAATAAATGAGAATCTCATTGTTATCCAAATTTGATAATATGTTGGCCTATATATTTAAGGCCTCAGGTACTGTATTACCAAAATATTTGTACTCTCACTCCAATCCTAATCCTTAAGATTATTGAGTATATTGGAAATTCTATTGCATCCATAGTGTTAACATATAAATACAAATTTCCTGAATAGACTTACTTTAGTCTAAGGAACAGGTTATCACATGACCTTAATACTCGTTACATTTTGTATCACTTCAGAGGCAGGCAGAGTCCTTAGCTAGGATCCCCCCCCCCCCCGGTGGATTTAATGACCACGATTGGGTCTGCTGAATATCATCTGGAGAGTAATTATGGAGGAATAAAAGTGATGCCGCCCATTTACGGATATCGTGTGATCATGCCAACAGCCGGGAATACTCTCACGAATGACTTCCACTAATAACGCAGCTAGCCGGCGTTTTTGTAAACGTTTACCTGTCCGTGAAACCCAGAGGGCTCCCGCCTGTGAGGGTGCATAAATAACATAAGTGACTGCACTGGACAAAGTAAATGGTGCCTGTCACCTTGTTTCAGAGTCGGAATTTCGAACTATATGATAACAATGTTCATTCTTAGCTATGAAGTTAGGAGCAGGAGCAATATGTACAACCATGTTGCGCCTTCAAAATGTTAAACAGGTTGGCTCCAAACTCATCGCCGCCAACTCAGACACCCTGTCACCCGTAGCCAGTGCCATTAGAAAAATTGTGTTTTTAAGTATTAAGTCAAAGGGAGGATCCTTGCAATATTTATGGGACTGAAGCATCTCAAGGGCCAGATCAAGAGACCAGGTGGGTGTGAGTTGACGAGGAGGAGGGCGAAGCCTGAAGCAAGACCTCATGAAACTCATTTCCTCCGCCTCCGGCACAGACTGACCAGTTAAATCTAAAAACGGTGTCCTAATTGCTGTGAAGTGATTCCTTAATGTGACAACTGACAACTTTTGAATATCAAATAGGTAATTTAAATAATTAAACAACAGAGCCACTGAAGACTGCTGTTGACCAGTTTCTACAATCCAGGTAGTAAATGATTTCCAGTGTGATTGCTACTGTCGTCGGGTTGACTGAGCATACTGATTAATCAACTTGTGAATCACTGTTTCCCCAAACTGGCCTAGCCACTTGGCCTTCTGAATATCCACAAGGCAAAAGTCAGCGAGGTCTTGAGGTTTCCAATTGTCTCTGAGTGGAAGTACGAGATCGGGAGCGACACCAGGTTCTCGCACCATGTCTTCAATTGGTTGTACCACACTTGAGCCGGCCACAAGGGCGCAATCATCGAGACCATGCCCCGATAATCCCGTAGTTTGTGAACTACTTTGCACATTAACACCTTAAGAGCGGCCTATGCGGTTTATTTGTATGTACCGCCCAGCGGGGTGTTTTTAGCCAAAATAGGGCTGTTTACGTGATCATTTTCATGCCTAAATAAGACCCAGAACGTAAAACAAGTATCTATCCCTGAAAGGGCATAAACAGAGCTTTCGAATGACACCATAACGATCCTTTTATGATGGCTAGTTTTCTTGCAATAACCGTGCAACGCGAGTGCAAAAAGCATGTAATTAGGCACTTTCCCCATACAATTCCGTATATAGCGAGTGAGAGAGGGAGGAGGGAGGTGAGATTCGTGTCAGTAGGTTCGCCGCGGTGGTCTGGAGCAGTCATACGCTCGCTACTCTCCTGCCACCACTTGTCTCTCTCTCTCAGCAACATTACGTGCTGAAATTGCCACTCGACCTATGTCGAGCGCCGCCACATAGTCCAGCTTTATTTAACTCGACTTATGTTGCTCGCCGACAGTTAGGGGTTAAGGTTGCGTCTGGAGGTGGAAACAGATAAATGGAGCTCCATTTGTTCCACTCTACCAGAAATGCGTCCGGACCCCCCGCCGGAGTCAGACTCCGGCGTGTTAGGTACTGAGGCAGCCTGTGGTTTGCCTCTGACGCGAACAAGTCCACTTGTGGATGATAGGGTTCGGCAATCATCTCTTGAAAGATGTTTTGTCTGAGAGCCCATTCTACTTGAGTGCTCTGTCTCCGGGACAGAGCATCCGCCCATACATTCGCCACGCCGGGCAGATACGTTGCGTGAAGATAAATGCCGAGCCTCGCGGCTAGTCGAAATATCTTTTCCGACAACCCTTGTAACACTCGAGATCTCGCTGACCCTTGCTTTTGAATACATGTCACTACAGTAAAATTGTCCATTCTGAAGGCTAGGGACTTTCCCGCCTGGCTCATGCCGTGCTCCTGTAAAAAGAATAGTGGGACTAGCAACTCCTTGGCATTGATATGAAGATGATTTGATATTGACCATAGACCCTGACCCTAATGGCCTAAATTTGATTGGTAACCCCATCCTAGGGTTCCTGACGTGTCTGTATCTACCCAAACCGTCGGAGGCGGAGCTGTCCAAGTCAAGGAGGAGTGAATTACTTCTGGCTTCGCTCAAGCCGCCAGAAGGTTGTGGATTAATGTTGGAATTGTCCTCAGTGTTTCCGCCGGGGAAAGCGGAAAGCACCTGTTTCCTTCCAAGATAATTCTTTTGACCTACAGACGAACTAACGGTACCGTCATCCAATTGAGTGAGCCTTCCAGAGATTCCCAGATCTTCCTCTTTGTCGTCCGAGAATGAAGAAACTGAATGAGTTTTCTGCGAAATCTCTGATGGTTGTCCACACTCTGACTCAGAGTTAGTAACTCGGTATCCCAGATAAGGCCCACCCACTGGATTTTCTTGGTGGGAATGAGAGAAGACGTCGCCAAGTTTACCCTGAACCCTAAGGCAGCTACATGATCTAATACCTGTTGAACATGATGAAGGCACATTATCTCGGATTGGGCTACCATTAGCCAATCGTCTTGGTACCATAAAATCATGATTCCCTGTTTGAGCAATGGTAGCAAAGCTGGTCGGACTAACTTTGTAAAAACTCGGGATGCTAGATTTAGTCCAAAGGGCATTCTTTGAAAGACAAACGTTTGATCCCTGTTGCATAAAGCTAGAAACTTCTGAAAAAGTTTGTTGATTGGGACATGCCAATAGATCTGTCAGATCTATTGAGCACATCCAGCCCTGCGGCGGGAGTGACAACCTGATCTGATTCACTGTCAGCATCCTGAATGACCGATTGTGAATGTGGGTGTTGAGAAAGGAGAGGTCGATCACCGGCCTCATCTGAACACTGTCCCTCTTTGGCACCAAAAACAACCGGGATATGAACACTGGCATTGATATAGGACTTGGGATTATGATCTGCTTTTGTGCCATCTCTTTGCCAATGGATCCCACCTCCAATGAAACACGATTGAATTCTGTGGGGAAACGTAAATGGGGTCGCCGGAACCACCGCCACGAGAGACCTTTGCGGACCACTGTCCTTGCCCATGTTCGCCGGGGCATGCCCGGAAATAATCTCGGAAGTTGCCAGTCACATGACTGGTCTTGTCTGGCAGTGCTACTCTCGGATCCGTCTCGCCTTGCCTTGGCACTGGGAGTGAGAGAGCCTTGTGGTGTCTCAGTTTTTTTAGGAGCATTGTGACTCTGACTTTGGCATGGGGGGATGAGAGGCCTTGCTACCATCGCTACTGGGTTTACCCCTAGATTGACCCCGAAACCACCTCCCTCTACCCCTGGAGTGACCTCGCCCTCTATGTGTCCCGGTATGAGCAGGGGTTGTGAAAGTCTTGGCTGACTGATTGAACTGTGACTGGCCACAAAAGGAACTCTTAGCTTTGAAATTTGGTTTAGCTGCCTGCTCACCCTTGGATTTAGCATTGGTGGCAGGTTGTGAGTCTAGGAGAAAATTAACGGTGCGCCAAGCTTTGCTAGAGGCTAAGGTAGATGTGAAAACATTAGATAAGATCAACCTCCTACCAATCTCCGCCGGAAGCCTCCTCACCAAGTATACTCTTTGATCTTGGCGGACCCGTACAGCCTCAAAGATAGCTGTCCGAACGTCGCCAAGAGACTAAATCAAGTTTTGGAGGAGGAGGCGTCTGGCCAGAGAAAGAGTCTTCTGGGTTCCGGCGTCCCTAACCAATTCAGTTGTCCGAGCCAGAGAGGCTCCAAGTTGTCTCATTTTATAATCTTTGTCGATCTGGACCTGTGTGGGAGGACAAAATGGTTCAGGTAACTGGCACAAAGATAATTTCCGGGCCCCAAGAAAATAAAAAAATATGTAGGGGAATCCCGTTCGCCTTGCCTACTGGCATAGAGAACCAATGATTGTCTTCTGACGGAAGTTGATGACTACTTTTGTTGGTAATGGTGCTGGCAAACAGCTGGGCCTAATGTCCCCAAGCAATCCACGGCCCAGACTCCCCTCCCTGAACATGAACTAATGAAGCCCCATGAGAGTCCCTGAAAGGAATGGAATTTAGTTCTGGGGTCAAACCCTGCAACACTTTTAAATCATTCATCCCATCAGATTTAGTCCAGTCAGAAAACAGTTTTCCGGCGGAAGTAGGAGGCAAGGCGGGGGATTGCGAGTAGACAAACAATTCAGGATTAAATAATGTTGGGAGGGGCTGAACCCTTATTTAGCGGGGTCGGACTTAAGTCCGATATGAGAAAATTGGACTAAATGGCGGGGTCGGACTTAAGTCCGTGGGCGTATTCCCGCCCTAAATTAGGTGGAAAGCGAAACTTGGTGGTCAGGCGGTGTACTACAAGGGCCCACCCACACATCCCCACTGCGTGACCGTGACTAAGTGACCCTCAAGCAGCCATAATGGAAGGTCAAGATTTGCCCGTGTTCGATTCGGTGGCCGCCATCCCTAGTGCGTCGCGCCACCCTACTAACCACGCCCGGCTTACCACCCAGGAACTAGATATCATGCTGAACTCTTCAGCACTTTCTAATAAGCTGTTGGATGAAACCGTCGAAGGTCTGGGTGAGAGTTTTGGTAGTGTGGATGACTTGGAAGGCGAAAATAACCCGATCATAGGCTTTCACCCCAAGCATAATTTGCGTGGGGTGGATGTTGTCGTTCATATTGGACAGACCCTTGAGCAAATTGGAGATGTTCCTGACGAAGAACATACTGGTGTGGGTGTTGGTAAGTACAATTTACATTTTATAATTGCTTGAAAATGTGATTGCAAGCATTTTATTACCTTACGAGCGGCTGGTGGAGTATATTTCACTGTGCCGCCCAGCGTTTTTTTTTATTACCCTAAATGGGGTTGTTCCGTGCTCTTTTTCATGCATAAACAAGACCCAGTAATAATGTATCACTGAAAGTGCGTAAATTGAGCTTTCCAATGACACCCGAACCATCCTTCTACGATCACTGGTTGTCTTTCAACGATCGTGCAACACGAGTGCAAAAACCCTAAAATACGGTAATTTCCTTATATAATTCCCTGTGTGGCGAACGGTCTTGAGGTAATTTATGCTCCTAATCACCGCTCCGCTCTCTCTCAGAGCACATTATGTCCTCAAAATTGCACTCTACAAGAAATTTCCTTTGCATTTTATAGCGTATTATTTGCAGGCGTTCGGAAAATTTCTTACGGTAATACAAACAACAAAAGATTGAATATTTGTGCTTGGCATTATATGATTGTGGGGAACAGATGTAGGCCTACCGTATATATTATGTTTTCATATATATTATACATAATGTAACATTGTTATATTATCATGACACTCTCTCTCTCTCTGTCTCACTCTCTTTGTTTGTACTCCTTTGTACTCTCTTTGTCTGATGTAGGCCAGGGCACGCCCCTAACTAATCTTCTCTTCCCTCCCAGGGGAAATCACACCTAGCAGATGTTCTTGACCTCCCCTCTCTCTCTGTCTGTCTCTTCCTCTCTGGGTCTACCTATACTGCATGTGACATTGAAAATGCTTGAGAGTTTGATTGCAAGCATTTTATAGCGTATTATTTGCAGGCGTTCGGTAAATTTCTCACGATAACCAGGGTGTATGGTACATTTCTCACGATAATACAAGCAACAACGAAGCTTGGCGAAGATTGTGGTCTACAATATACCTTTTTATAATTGCATGTGACCTTGTAATTGCTTGAAAGTTTGATTGCAAGCATTTTATAGCGTATTATTTTCAGGCGTTCAATAAATTTGATAAATATATCAAAATAAATCCTGTGGGACTATGAAATAGCTATTATTGGACAAGGAAAATATTGTCTTCATCCCTCCACTGGAACATCAACAACAATGTCAACAAAATATCGCCGTCGGCAATCGTAAGATTCAGATTCCTAAAGATTCCAGGACGAGCTCAATAGAAAATGAATGAATGAGTGTGCAGTACTGCCAAAACGTATAGCGACTTCCGCTAGATCTAGAGACCTTTACTTCGATCTAGCAGCAATGACTTACACTAGCAGTTTTGTTTTGAAATTTCAGAACAATTTCGAAGTGATATTATATGGATTTTGCCAATTCATATTTCTAGTGGTATTTATCATGTCTTACATCTAACAATATATGCTAGCGGATTTAACTTCAATTGGTAACCCTCCCGCTCGAGTCGGCTACAAGAAAATCGATAATGGTGGCACTTTAGTAAACAGGTGATAAACAAAACCGCATGTAGATCGGTTTGGTGTATCGGTATTATGGTAAGTTGGCTACCTACTATTGTTTATACGATATAGTAAGTAATGATAAGTAAATTATTATATATTATATATAAAACAAAAACAAAATTCCTGCAAAGCAAGCGAAACAGAGAGAGAGAGAGAGAGAATGCAGATACTGAATGAAGAAAGAGTGAAAAAGATATAATAATACAGAAATATTACAAGCAAATAAATGAAATAGTGGGATTAGTTAGAGAAAATAATAATGAGAAATACATAATACGGATGAGGAAGAGGGAAAGCGAGCGAGCCAGAGAGAGAGAGAGAGACAGGAGGAGTGAGAGAGATTAGAGAAAATAGAGAGATTGAAAGCATTTTATAGCGTATTATTTGCAAGCGTTCAGTAAATTTCTTACAGTAATACAAACAATGAAAGATTGAATATTTGTGCTGCACATCCCTCATACGAAATACCATTCCCACCGTATAGAGAGAATACAGAAACTGAACTGAAGAAAGAGTGAAAAAGATATAATAATACAGAAATATTACAAGCAAATAAATGAAATGGAGGGATTAGTTAGAGAAAATAATAATGAGAAATACATATACGGATGAGGAAGAGAGAAAGGGAGCACAAGAGAGGGACAGCCAGCGAGCCAGAGAGACAGACAGACAGGAGTGAGAGAGATTAGAGAAAATAATGATGAGAATTACATATACGGATGAGGAAGAGAGAGAGAGACAGAGCGCGCGAGCGAGCCAGAGAGAGAGAGAGACAGACAGACAGACAGACAGGAGTGAGAGAGAGAGAGAGAAAGAAAGAGAGAGAGAGAGAGAATACAGAAAATACAGAAATAAGAGAAAAATAAGACCGATTACCGAAGGAATAGTAGACGCGCGAGAGGCCGAAGTCAGGCCAAAGCGAACGCAACCGAACGCGCCCGGGAAATAGACCAAAAAGTAACTCCTCTTCCTCACCTCTTCCCACCCTCCACACTCATTCATAACATCCATACATAGACTTATATGGGGAGACGAAGAGTTGCTCTTTCCAAAAATGATCGTTTCGTTCGCATTGGAACGGCGCTAGGGCGAGTGAAATTGAGCGAATATTTCGGGATTATGCCCGCTGAGCGGTACAGTGTAAAATACCTTACCACCCGCTAAATAAGGGTTAATAACAACATCAAGTACTCTCCTGACTGGTTCTTGGCCCGTAACTTTTTCGCTTCACTTACCTCTATAACACAGTGACTCGAGACAGGTAACTCACCTGTTGTTGTTGTTGTTGTTCCCCAAGCTGCCTGGCCGAACAGCCTCGAGCAAAGCCAAGGCAATAACCGAGCGCCCCCACAGAACCCTCCCTACTTACCCCTGCTCTGGTAATGTTCCAGAAGTGTGACGTAATTAGCAATGTGGCCCCATATGGTTACCAGCAATTTAAACGGCTCTCACCCGAAAACTAATAGATGGATTTTATATTTCTTGTTACCAATAGAAACTACAATTAATGCTTAATATTATGTTAAGAGCAAATTGCACTACTGTAAATATTAAGTCTAAAAAAAAAAAAAAAAAAAAAAAAAAAAGTGAAAAAAAGGGGTCAACAAAAGTGAGGCATATCTCATACCTTACATACGCTGGATTAATTTGGTTGCAGGGCCGTGGAGGGAATGGCTGAGGGTCTTGGGCGACAACAAGGCAGAACTCTTGGGCTAAAAAAAAGTTTGATACGAAGGGGATATTTGTAGTACACATTTGGGATTATGGACCCCATATGGTGAACGGACAGGTTGCTACAGGAAAGGGGAGGAGAGAGAGAGCGGCGGCTCACACCCTCTCCCAGTCGTAGGACCATGCGGACTGACTGCTCATCGTCGTTACTTCTTGCCACCGGCCTCCGGCTGTGAAATAATCACGAAAAAATGTTTTACGCATGCGCGCGGGCCCCATATGGGGCCAATAAGCCTGAGCAGGGTTACCACAATAAAGCCTGGGTGACCGAAGCCACTCCATGGCGGGGAGCTGAGGAGGCTGCGGAAACGCCAGGGAAACCAAAGCCCCACCCAGGGCCCTGTGCCCCTGAGCAATTACGAAGAGAAAGTTGAGGGGCAAAGGAAAAATGTGACGCTTTGGCTTCCAATCTTGATAGATTGGGATGTCAATCCTCGGAAGAGACGTCGTCACTTGAGATCTAGAGAATATATATGTAAAAGGAACAGTCAGAGTAAGCTATGGGTATGGCAGAGATTGCTCAGTTCTCACTCTGATAGACCAGCCCATCACCATCATCGGTAACTCACCTGTAAACGTGGGTTGTGCGACCTCGGGGCGTAAAGGCTGAACTACTGACCAGGAAGTATCTGGTCCATACAAGAGTGGCATAGGGACTTTTTTGCTGGGGATGGATTTGTCTAGTGGAAGGGGTAACAACTCTGAAAACAATTTCAAGTTAGACGGCAAAAGAGCAGGGGCACCTGAAGTCTGGACCACGGGATTGACAGTGACGGCAGGGGAAGGTGAAGTTATGGTAACTTGAGGATGCACTAACACTTGCCCAAGAGGTCGCACCGCCGGGGCTACTGGTGATTGAATAACAGCCTGTCGCTCACACTTAACCTGCCTCATAAAATCAAACAGCTCTTGCAACTGATCCCTTGCTACAAAAATCCCACTCTTCTGATCAAACTGGGACGCGGACTGTGACATCTCTGAGCCCTGCGTTCCAGATAGCTGAGAAACTGGGCATTGGCCAGGCACCAGTTCTTCAGTATATACTCCTTGTTGGTGTATGTGTGAACCCGGTGACCGGGTTGAGGGGGCTGGTACAGCCTCCGACCGAGACTCGTCAACCCGGGCAGCGGTTTTGTGTGTATCTGTTTGTGAATGGTCGGGAACGCCGGGCCCAGACAGATCAAGGAAATTTAAATCTGGGATCTCAAACACGGGGGATTCCTGAACAGATGAACGCCGGTCCAGGGAGCTATCATGCCTCCGCCGGTGAGAAACTACGCTGCCACTTCTGTCCCTCCCTAACACAGGTAAAACAGCAGGTTCTGGTTTATGATTAAGGGGAATAGTAAATCGGGGGGAAGAACCTGAGACAGAACTAGATGTGTCTCTTGATGCCTCACTCCTAGAGGAAGATTTCTTGCCCGACTTTGACTGACCCTGAGCCGTCTTCTTTCCTGATGAGGAGGACTTCCTATGCCGGCTCGACTTTGACTTGTCCCCGGCTTATAATGCGGAGTCAAAATTTGAGCGAGACCTCTTAGCAGCCTGGTCATCTGATGGAGGCTTGGGCCATGGCAAAGGTGATCTGGAACTGTCTCGCCGGCTGGCCGAAGCTGGCGTCTCCGGCGGATCTTCGGTCCGAGGTCGCTTTAGGTGGCAGGAGGAAGTGTCACCAGAAGAAGATCCCGGAGGGGGTGAAGTAACTAATGAACTCTTTAACAATTCCTCGAGAATTCGGTCATCCAATTGAAGGGATTTATGAGCTACTGTCTTACAGTACGTTACAAATTCAGATCTAATGTGTAGCAGGATAGTTTTACATTGACTATCCTCATGGTTAATAAAGGCACTGCGGAGGGCTGAACACTTGGGACAAGATTGGGACAGCCAACGACCTCTCGAACGGTCTAGACAAGGGTCACACCTTACACAGAGTAAGTGACCGATAACTGCTAAATTGTGACAACCCCGAGCCGCACAGAAAGAGAAATTACTCTTATCCATGATTACACTTCTACCCGCCACGGAGATCTTATCCTTCCTAGGTGTCTCACATGCGAACCTGTGTGAGGGAAAATTCCAAGAATTAATGCTCATAAGGACACGCTAGGCTGGAAAAGCTAAGATAAATATATCTCCACGTAAAAAAGAAGAAAGCCTTGAATAACACTTAAACAATCTTAATTCCCCTTACGTTAAATACATTCCCCAGAAATGTAATTGAGTATTGTGTAGCCGATCATGTGCTACTAAAATGTGTTAACTTCTTACCCAAGTGTATAACACTGACCTAACCTGTCTTGTGATGCAAGAATCAACCCCGGCGACCAACGCTAAAACGGAATTCGATTCTAAGCCCGGCGGACAAATCTCCAATGATAAAGCAAAACAGTTTAACTGGAAGCTACAAGATCGGAATAGGTGAGTTCGTTTCTCGGTTCAGCCGTTATTAGCGCGGCGGCAGTGGCTCCCCACTTTTAGTATCAGCCGGCGTAACGTACGTCTGTTCCAAGCAAAAGAAAGTTTTCTTTGTGAAGTTTTTTGGCGGCGGAAAAGGTGATTACGAGGGAAGGCATAGCCGTAACCCTTCGAAACCCGATTTGTTTTAGTAACATGCCGGTTCATCCGGAATCATACTATACGCTGTAAACAACACAAACAAAATTCATTGCAATCCCGTACCAATCGAGGAAAACTTAATTTTATTATAACTCTTGAGTGCTTCCCGGCGGAAAAACCACGCGAAACACCCGGAGACACATTGTTATGTAAGTCTCACTTGAATAAAAATCCCGCCGGAAGGGCCAACCCTCCAATATATAGGAATGAACAACGTGTACATACATGGCATGTTTATACATGAAAAACAGTCAACAATCAATGATAACACTTCCTAACCTTATATATATATGCAACCTAATGAGGCCAACTAGATGGGAGCAAGAGGCGATGAGTTCAGTCAATAGCACAAACCTGCGATCCAGCGTCGACCACACAACACGTCCAACACACGATGATAAGATTGCAGAGCAGTATGGCTCCGTGCTGGACCCCTCAGCTAAGTAAGAAAATCCAACGGCACTAGCCCACGAAGCATACTTGTTGCACACCCTGAAGGGACCGAGCAACAGGCTCCAGTTCACCCTAAAAGAAGCCTCATGACTACATAGTGAACTAATAGTGAGTTAGGGTAATGAATCAGAACACGTGGGGAGACTTGCCTTATCACAACAAGAACTGCACCTAACACGAAGGCTTAGACCCCAAAAAACAGTCTCCAGGGCCCGTATTTAACACTTCAGCCTACACCTGGTGAGTTAACTGCTCAACAGGTGGCATTGTGTGTGTGTAAGTGTGAGAGTCCGAGTGTAGGGGGTGAGACAGTGAAGCACGGGAACGAGGTGGCTTCAGAGATGGGGTCGTTTCGGGCCATGAGTGAGCACCGTGCCTCATGTGAAGGCAAGATGGCAGGTGCTCGTTGTACTCTACGTGCTTCACATGTCTCACCACTCCCTAGACTGGAACAAGACCTCACAGGCTTCACTGTTCATTGTAAAGCGGTGAATGTTAAGGCTCTCAGCCTATGCCCGAGAGGAAGTAAGTTGGAATATAGAAAAAAAAAAAAAAACCTAGTCGGTAATCTAACCTGACTTCAGCAATATCATGTACAAATGAGTAAAGACTCACCAGCGCCGAGGAAAGGTGAAGAAGAAGGGTAAGCAGGAGTGCTAGGGACGCACGTCCACACTGAGCGGGCCCGGGGAGAATAATAATGAACAACCGCTACGAGAAGGGTGGCGTGCCGTACCCAAAACAGCAGACGCAAGGGAAGCGCATTGCTAGATCAAGTTTAATTTTTTATTTTAATTATTTTTTACTAGTTTTTTCTAGTAGTGGTACCCACATCATAAGGACGAGTCTGTGAGTGTTTTTTTAAGAGGGTTTCGCTCACGATGTGTGGCAATCGTATATGATCTCTCACCGAGCGGGAAGGTTTGAACAGCAAGCTAGAGTTCAAAATTGGACATTACCTACGTTAAGGCACATCGTCAATGATGAAGGGGCCACTAATAAATACTCTAATGTGTAGGTGAGGCACAAAAAGAAACAGTGGGGTTAGCCATGTTACTTAAGCCGGTATCACACGAGAGATTTTATAAGTCAACATTCGATGATCAACATATTTCTGGCATAATTTCTGGTTGTTTTTACACTGGTATCGGACACTAGACTGATGATAGATACACTTAGCTAACCGAAATATTTTAAATGTTGACCTCATAAGCTGCCAGACCAGTGTTGAGGATAAATGTTGAGTGAAAAAGTGCTCGTGTGATACCGGTTTTAGATGGTTTATTGAGGCAGTACTAAGCACTTTGAGTCCTAGAGTTAGATAATTATAAGCCAACAAAATTGTCTAATGCTAACCAGAAGACGAAGTTTACACCATCTTGCGGAAAGGGTTAGATACAACTAAATTAGTCTTATTATGAGGTGAATTATACCTTATTCTGGTTATCCTTAGACTATTTTCAAGTATTTAAAGGAGTGAATACTGAAATATATTTAACTGAATTATGATTGCGCTAATAGTATCGTAAAATCTGTATGTTAAATAAAGGTAACAGTTGTGAATACAAATATTCGTTACCCAATAAAATCAGTTTTCTATGATAGCATTAACTTCAAAAGAAAAGGAAAATGTTAACGTAAACTAAGACAAACATTTCTATCCATCCCATACTCACAGATTCTCACAGACGATGATCTGGAAGAGGCTTATTCAGCCTGTGTCTCCAGCTCTATATTAAACTTACTAGCCAGTACCGGGATGGTGGTCGATGTGTTATTTGCGCTTTCTATGTGTTCTTTGTAATTAAATATTATTTCTTGATTATGCCACGTTTGATCCAACCTTTTTTCAAACTTGTGTACAGATTCTGAGGCAACCACATGTTCTGGTAGATAATTCCAACAGTTCACTACTCTGCAGCAGAAAGAGTTCCACCATTAGTTTTGACATTTTAAGGCATTCACCCCATTAGTTTGGCGATGCTAAGACCTATTGTGCCATCTAAGTGTTCGATTTAAGAGGATGCAGCCGTCTACAGAAAAATGCAAATTTATGTCGAAGCTTCTTTTTTCTGTTGCTGGTTCTTGGTTTGTAGATCTTCTTGGTGTGTCCTCTTGTTCTTGAATCCTGTCGGAGGGTTAACATGTCCTCACACGCATTTGGGTCGAGCACACCACATAGGTTTTTATATGTTTCAATCATATCACCCCTAGTCCTTCGGTACGCTAGAGTTGATAAATCTATTTTCCTCAGCCTTTCCTCATAACTCAAGTTTCTAAATTCCGGAATCAGTTTGGTTGCCCTACGCTGTACATTCTCCACCGCATCAATATCCTTTATCAGGAATGGACACCACACCTGATTTGCATATTCTAAATGCGGCCTAACTAATGCCACATAAAGAGCCTTGAACATCTCTTGGTCCAGCGTCAGGAATGTCCATCTAATTAGTACAATAATTTAGTTAGATTTTTTTTTCTTTTCAGCCAAGTGATCCGAGAATGTTAATTTGTTGTCAATTACTACACCAATATCTTTCTCTGCTTCAACCTTTCTCATTTCCCCACATAAAGTATAACCTGCGTCTCCAACATCCAATCTACCAATTCTCATATGCTTACATTTTTCAGGATGAAATTCCAGGAGCCACTTTTCTGACCATAATTTCATGTTATTTATGTTCTCTTGCATTTTATGACAGTCATTTTCATCTTTGATTGTATGGAATATTTTTGTATCATCAGCATATAAATATATTTCACTACCATTTTTCATTACCTCTGGCAAGTCATTGATGAAAATCACAAAAAGCATGGGCCCTAACACTGATCCCTGTGGCACACCACTCATCACCTCTGTCCACTCTGATGCTTGTCCATTTACGATGACTCTCTGCCTCCTGTTCTTAAGAAAAGCCCTTACCCATACTAGGATTTTATGTGTGATGTTATAACTCTCTAACTTTGCAAGCAATCTTTTGTGAGGAACTCTATCAAAATATGCTTTCATGAAATCAAAATATGAGATATCCACGGAGTCTCCATTTTCCAGTATATCCATCCATTGGTCAATAACTTTAATGAGTTGTAAAACAGTAGAACGACCTGATAGGAAACCAAACTGCTTAACCCTTAATTAGTGGATCACCACATAAGTCGAGTTAAATAAAGCTGGACTATGTGGCGGCGCTCGACATAACTCAAGTGGCAATTTCAGCACGTAATGTTGCTGAGAGAGAGAGACAAGTGGTGGCAGGAGAGTAGCGAGCGTATGACTGCTCCAGACCACCGCGGCGAACCTACTGACACGAATCTCACCTCCCTCCTACCTCTCTCACTCGCTATATAAGGAATTGTATGGGGAAAGTGCCTAATTACATGCTTTTTGCACTCGCGTTGCACGGTTATTGCAAGAAAACTAGCCATCATAAAAGGATCGTTATGGTGTCATTCGAAAGCTCTGTTTATGCCCTTTCAGGGATAGATACTTGTTTTACGTTCTGGGTCTTATTTAGGCATGAAAATGATCACGTAAACAGCCCTATTTTGGCTAAAAACACCCCGCTGGGCGGTACATATAAATAAACCGCATAGGCCGCTCTTAAGGTGTTAAGGCTAAAAAGCTTAAATTTGTGCATAATTATGATCCATTATGTTTTCTTTGATAATGGATTCAAATATCTTGCATATGATACTCGTTAAACTGATCGGCCTATAATTCCCTAGGTCAGCTCTATTTCCCTTCTTGTAAATTTCCATTATATTTGCAATCTTCCAGTCTTCTGGTATCTCACCCGTGTCGAGGGAATATTCAAATATTATCTTCAATGGTTTAACTAATTAGTCCATTCCTTCCTTGATTATACGTAGATGCAAACCATCAGGTCCAGGTGACTTATTTCTATTCAATTTTCTTATAAGTTGTTTAATTTGTATTTCTGATATTTGTATGGGATCCATTTCAGGAATGATCGCTCTCACAGGATTAGGTAATGGTATCCCACCATCAGGTTCCCTGGTGAAAACTTGGTTAAAATAGTTTGCCAGCACATCGGCTTTATCTTTATCGTTATTAGTTCTGGACGTTTTTTCTTTGTTTGAAAACAGTTCTGGAATGTTAGCCCTAGTTTTGGTTTTTGACGATACGTTTTTCCAAAATATTTTGGGTTAGTCTTTACATGCTGTGCTATATTCCTTTCTACGTTCTTTGTCGCTCTTCGTGTTTCTCTTCTCACTTGATTGTAACCATTGTTTACTCTGACGCTCACAAGTACAAGACAATGAGAGCCCTGACTTCGCTCTCGCCGTGCTGTCGGAAACTACAACAAAAGGTTTGGGTAAATTGTTCTAAGGGGTAAGTTGCGAGTTTGTTTTCTGATATTTATTTATGTTTGTTATATTTTGAATTTGTTTTCTCGATAATATATGGCTATTCCGATTGGGTTTGATATGACTTGTGATTTTGACACTCAGTTTTAGTGCGGAAAATTAGTTAACTTAACCTTACCTACCTAACCTAGTTTAACCCTCCCGCATCCGGCAACTTAATTACCGGTATATAACTTATGGTAAGACATTCTCAAATTTGCCATGAAATACCAGGCTGGGCGAGTTTTCGAAGCCTTGTGTTTTTCTGTATTTTCATCCACCAGCATGCTGTTTATTGTGATGTATCATATGTCAATGGAAAGAGGAATAACTATACTACATTATAAACAAACAAAAAATGTAAAAAAATCGCAATATGAAAGTGTAAACGACTCCGGAATAAATGTTTGTCCCGGGCAATTGTCTTCACACCGTCCTATCTCTAAATTGTGAGTGATGACCGTATATTTTTATTTGCTCAAATAATAGTATTTTTCCTCCTCTTTTCAAATCTGAAAACAGAAATTGTCTATCTACAATAGTTCTCAAGCAGTGACCGAAAACAAAAACATTATGACTTTGCATGATATGGTTTATAACATTGGCGAATTATTTCATTGTTACGATGTCTATGGTTCTCAATTTAGGTTGTATGAATACAGCAGATAATGCTGAAGAGAATAAAAAACTAGAAGTTCCGACGACAAATACCTTTTGCTCTATGAATATTTGAAATGAAGAGCCAAAATGCGAATATTTACGCTTCACTCGTCTCCGTTCTGCCGACGCTAGCCGGGTTCCGAGCTGTTCCCCACCTCGGCGTTGCTTTATTTGCTCGGATACGTATATAACTGTTTATATCACCGTAATTGGGAAATTATGCTATTTCTAATGGTGAAAACCAAAATAATATAGCGTAATTGGTTCGCGAGCTATGCGCAATTGTTTCCATGCATTGTTATTGTTATGTAAATATATGAGAATGTTTATACAGTAGTATATCTTTGCCACAATGTTCAACACTTGTATATAATTTTCCTTGCCAATAATTGTATAATGTTCATAGAACACATGTCAGTCATGAAGGTTGTCAATTTTACTTACCTGATAGGGCCACAACCCTTTGCAACAAGAAGGGAAATGGCTCCTGGGTTGACAGTGAAAAAAAAAAAACAAGAAAGCCAGGTTATCTTCAAGTAATAAATTCAGAAATAATTATATTGTACACACAAATAAAGTAATATATAAATATATATATATATATATATATATATATATATATATATATACATACAAGGTGTCATAAATATATATATATATATTTATGCGGTATATATATATATAAAATAAATAAAATTAAAATATAAATAAAATAAAATAAATAAAATAAAATAAATAAAAACAGTATATAATTGATCAAATAAATAAATATATAAATAAAATAAAAATATAATAATATGAATACTCGATTATGGGCCTTGGGCTTGCTCGGGTCCTTGGGGCTAATCCGCTAGATACCCTGGGGAACAGGAATAAAAACTAAATAAAAATATATGTATATATATATATACTGTATATATATATATATATATATTATATATACTGTATATATATATATATATATATATATATATATATATATATATATATATATATATATATATATATATATATATATATATATGATATATATACTGTATATATATATATATATATATATATATATATATATATATATATATATAATTAATGAAATAAAATATAAATAAAATTAAATAAATCAAATCAAATAAATAAATATATGAATAAAATAAATATGTAATAATAATATAAATACTCGATTATGGGCCTTGGGCTTGCTCGGGACCTTGGGGCTGATCCGCTAGAAACCCTAGGGAACAGGAATTAAACAAAAAATATATATATATTTATATATATATATATATGTTAGTATAGCCAGGTAATAGATTCTCTTTTAAACAGACGAGGTTAAAGGCAATAGCAGTTTCAGCATTCAGGATTTTATTGTTACAGCTTTCAATAGTTCTAACAATTTTCCTCTGGGGTTCAGAGATGAGGTACAACAGGTTAGCAAAATTCATGGTGGATCCAACGTTTCACAAGTAAACATCTTGCATCTTCAGGGAAAGGAGAGGTAATGATTAGAATAGGGACAAAGCATCATATTTATACAAAATTCGAGGATCAAGAATAGGAAGGTGGGCGGACCTACTGGGTGTGTGGTGGATGTTCATTGGTGGAAGGCAGTCTGTTCGTGAGACGGGCACTAAATCTTATCGGTGGTTGGTTGTTGGCTGTGGGTGGCTGTGATTGTTTGGTGTTGTCAGTTGTGTGCTGAGCGCGGAAGCGTAAGGTAGGGGGGCACGGGGCGAGAGGAAGGGGGGCAACATGCCTGTAGCGCTTGCCTGAAGGAAGAATTTGAAGGTCTTGTGTTTGGTTGTTGATGCTGGGGTTGAGTGTTTGGATGTATAGAGCTTCTAAAATAGCTAGTCTTCTGGTGTCTGATTCTTTGTCGAGTATGGTGGTTTGTGTGTCTAGGTCGGCGCGAGTTAGGGCAAGATGGTGGGGGGCTTGATAGTGATCTTTTATAGCGCCAGATTGAAGGTGGAGGGTTAGTCGACGGGAAAGGCGAGTCTGTGTCATACCAACATAGGATAGGGGTCCACAGTTCCCAGAGGTGCAAATATGCTGATATATCACATGATCGTCTTTCGGTCGTCTTCGGTTCCAAGATGCTCTTGGAACTATGTACCAAGGAGTCCCGGGACCTTTCCTCTGCCCCCGCGGGAATATGTACCAGCAAATCGACGGTGTAGCGATGGGAAGCCCCCTGGGGGTCCTGTTCGCCAATTTCTTCATGGGAACTATCGAAGAGGAACTCCTGGCTGCCCACCGGCCCACTGTCTACTGCAGGCACATCGATGATATCTTCGTGCGGGTGAAGGACCTGGGCGAACTCAGGGACCTCCAGCAGCGCTTCATGGCCGCCTCCGGACTCAACTTCACATACGAAGAAACCACCGATGGACATCTACCCTTTCTCGACCTCCTTGTCTCCCTCCATGACCACGGCTTCAAAACTACAGTGTACACCAAACCTACTAACAATGGCCAATGTCTTAATGGGGAAAGTGAATGCCCTAAACGTTACCATCAGTCCACCATCGCCGCCTATGTCAGAAGAGCCCTCACCCATTGCACCACCTGGAATGACACACACAATGAACTGGAGAGGCTCACCCAGGTCCTAGTCAACAATGGGTATTCCAACACTGACGTCACCAATGCCATCAACCACCACCTAGAAAAATGGTACAAACAAGACCCCCCTAGCACCAACCCGGCCAATGACATTACATTTTTCTACAAAGTGGTCTTCCGACCACACAACAGACGAATCCATTATGAAAGAAATAATTCACAAAAACGTCCTCCCCACCAACCCTGACAATAAAATAAATCTCATTATTTACTACAAATCTCCTAAGACCTCCAACCTTGTCCTCCGTAACGGCCCCATTTCCACCAACCAACCGAAAGACGATCATGTGATATATCAGCATATTTGCACCTCTGGGGACTGTGGACCCCTATCCTATGTTGGTATGACACAGACTCGCCTTTCCCGTCGACTAACCCTCCACCTTCAATCTGGCGCTATAAAAGATCACTATCAAGCCGCCCACCAGCTTGCCCTAACTCGCGCCGACCTAGACAAACAAACCACCATACTCGACAAAGAATCAGACACCAGAAGACTAGCTATTTTAGAAGCTCTATACATCCAAACACTCAACCCCAGCATCAACAACCAAACACAAGACCTTCAAATTCTTCCTTCAGGCAAGCGCTACAGGCATGTTGCCCCCCTTCCTCTCGCCCCGTGCCCCCCTACCTTACGCTTCCGCGCTCAGCACACAACTAACAACACCAACCAATCACAGCCACCCACAGCCAACAACCAACCACCGATAAGATTTAGTGCCCGTCTCGCGAACAGACTGCCTTCCACCAATGAACAGCCACCACACACCCAGTAGCTCCGCCCACCTTCCTATTCTTGATCCTCAAATTTTGTATAAATATGATGCTTTGTCCCTATTCTAATCATTACCTCTCCTTTCCCAAGATGCAAGATGTTTACTTGTGAAACGTTGGATCCACCATGAATTTTGCTAACCTGTTGTACCTCATCTCTGAACCCCAGAGGAAAATTGTTAGAACTATTGAAAGCTGTAACAATAAAATCCTGAATGCTGAAACTGCTATTGCCTTTAACCTCGTCTGTTTAAAAGAGAATATACATATATATATATATATATATATATATATATATATATATATACCGGTATATATATCTATATTCTGACATACGGAGCCCTGTATGTTAATTTAAGAGTTAGAATTAGAGTTGAAGGAGTGCCAAACTACCCAGGCGGCGAAACAGACCAGCGAGCGAACCTGCGAGTGGGAAACCAGCTCGTCCGCATACCAGCAAACAAGCCTTCACACCTGCGTGCGTCATAGGGGACCCTGCAAACTACTTCGATGACCCGACACTATGACGTATGATCGACGCCAGGAGACCCCATTGGACCACGCACCTGCTACGCAACTCAAGGAGCTGTGATTGGGGCGCGCACCATCAGCCGCCTCCTGATTCGTTCCTACACCATCATTGTTTAGTATATAAGACCCGAGTAGTGGGCATTCAAATCAGTCTCATTTGGAGTTGGGAAGGTGAACTTGCAGCTGGAGGAAGACGGGGTGAAGTATTATAATGGGTTTGTGACTGTCAGTCAGATTATATAAGTGTGTGTTAAGTGTGTTCCGTGTAAACACTTATGTTATGTTGGTTAGTGAGATATGTGATTGGGAAATAATGTTAACGCTACTATTGTGTACTTAACTATTTGATTGGGAATTAACGTTAACACTACTATTATGTACTGATTGGGAATTAACGTAAACGCTACTATTATGTACATTTAACTAATTATTAAATATATATCTAACTTTTTATGTGACTTTGATATTAATCCTGATGATAATAATAATATAATACTATTAACGTAAGACAAGAACCAAGAATAATTACATTAAATATAAATAAAAGGACATATAAGAACATTATTTATTCATTTCAAAAAGGGTAAGAGACAGAAATATTCTTACTTTAATATTTATCTTTCAAGACTTTTTATAGAATTAATAGTCCTTCTTTAGATATAACTTATTCGGTTAATAACCATAGCCTACTAAGCTTCGGTTAAATAATAATTCTTTATAAATACTACATGACTTTAATTAGTTTCAGTATTTTGCCATAATTAAAGAGTATCAGTCAATAAAGGATACCAAGTCCTAAGATCCAAAAGGAAAGGAAGCAACAACAGGAAATAATTTTATTAGATTTTACTTTTGTTTTGCCTTCAGCTGACTGATACCTTAACCCCTAACTGTCGGCGAGCAACATAAGTCGAGTTAAATAAAGCTGAACTATGTGGCGGCGCTCGACATAGGTCGAGTGGCAATTTCAGCACGTAATGTTGCTGAGAGAGAGAGACAAGTGGTGGCAGGAGAGCAGCGAGCGTATGACTGCTCCAGACCACCGCGGCGAACCTACTGACACGAATCCCACCTCCCTCCTCCCTCTCTCACTCGCTATATACGGAATTGTATGGGGAAAGTGCCTAATTACATGCTTTTTGCACTCGCGTTGCACGGTTATTGCAAGAAAACTAGCCATCATAAAAGGATCGTTATGGTGTCATTCGAAAGCTCTGTTTATGCCCTTTCAGGGATAGATACTTGTTTTACGTTCTGGGTCTTATTTAGGCATGAAAATGATCACGTAAACAGCCCTATTTTGGCTAAAAACACCCCGCTGGGCGGTACATATAAATAAACCGCATAGGCCGCTCTTAAGGTGTTAATATATATCTCTGTGCTATCTAGATTCATCAAGTTAACCACTTGAGGATCAAGATACATAACAGAAGAGTGGCGACCTCGCCAGGATTCGTTTCATACAGTTTCACTCAGTTTCATTACTGTTTCACTACTTAACCCTCCAACCCCGGCTAGGGTAGATCGTGACTGTACTCTGTGTCAGGGGGTTTTGAGGAATTTTGGTCCATGTTGATTCACCTGTTACTCCTGAAATACATGACACAAAGTTATAAAAAAAAAAAAAAAATGTAACAAACCTTCATGTGTAGAATGCCGTTGAGTAGAGGTCTCTAGCCCAAGTGATTGCATAATGGCGAACGCGGGAAGTGGAGTGATTTTTATGCGGGAAAATCTTCCCGCGTTCGGATGCGTCGCCTTGGCCCAGGCCCCGGCTTGGCTAACCTACTGCGCACTTAGCCACTCGTCGCGCCAGAGTTTTTACCTCCCGGAGGCGATTTTATTTATTGATAGTGATGTTATTATAGTTATTTGGAGTCCAATTATATAAAATATGTGTATTAGGCTATCATTGTCACTAATATTTCACATTTTCACTCGATACCGTATTTTTTATGAGTAATTGAGGCTGGTTATTGTTATATTAGGCAGTGATTATTCGTTATCACAGGTGTTTATTATACTTTGGCCATCTAATATTAGTTTGTGTGTCACTTTCACTTTGGTAAATATGCTTGAGAGAGTCACTGTCACTGATAATGCTCATTTTCACTTGATACGGTACATTTTATTAGTAATTGAGGTAGGTTATTGTTATATTAGGCAGTGATTATTCGTTATCACAGGTGTTTATTATACTTTGGCCATCTAATATTACTTCGTGTGTCACTTTCACTTTGGTAAATATGCTTGAGAGAGTGTCACTGTCACTGATAATGCTCATTTTCACTTGATACGGTACATTTTATTAGTAATTGAGGTAGGTTATTGTTATATTAGGCACCGATTATTCGTTATCACAGGTGTTTATTATACTTTGGCCATCTAATATTATGTCATGTGTCACTTTCACTTAGTTATATGCTTTGTAAACGTTTTATATACAATTTGTTGTGTCTTTTTTCACTTTATATATGTTTTCATAATACATGACTTTTTTTATCACAATACATTGTTTTATTTCCACTTGTTGCCTATATACATACATATTGTCAGTCTTTGGTACTTTCACTATGATTATTAGTTAGTACTCCTGCTTGGTGTGGTATTCAGCAAAGCACGGTATAGCACATAGTGACAGCTGGCACTCCACACACTGCATGGTGGTCTTTTTCTGCTTCCTCGGCCTCACCTGGCTGTTCCAGCAGACATGGCACCGCCTTCTGCTAATGGTGACTCCATCTCGTTCCAGAGGCAGGTAACCGAGCTTGTGCACATTTAGATACTGTGCACACTGCATACGGTCCTGAACGGGGCACCCAGGTTGTGCCACTGCCCTCTGTGGCGTAGCATACCTGTCCAGGAGCTCCACCAACACCTGTTTTTGGAATCTCCGCAGGCTACTGAACTTCCTGGGTGTGCGCGGATTCCGAAGCCTGTAGATATTGTAGGCATTCAGCATTGACATGTCCACCATGTGCAGAAAGAACTTTTTGTACCATCTGCACGAGGTACGCAGACAGTCGATGAAGCCTATCCGCATGTCGGACTTGTCCACCAGCCTCATATTTATGTTGTAGTCCATTACAGCATCGGGCTTGGTCACCCTGACTTGGGTGCGGCGATCCACCTTGCCAGTCTCAACCATTTCCCCCTTGTGGACGGTGCTCAGGAGGTTGACCTTCCGCTGGTCGTGCCAGTGAATAGCCAGAATGGGTCCCGACTTCTTCTTGAAGACATCGCCTTTCTTGGTTTTAGGAGGGAAAGTTGGCATGCCCTTCCTTTTCGCTCTAACTGTGCCTACAGTCCCCGTCTTGCGCTGATGGAGGTACTTTGAGAGAGTGGGGGACGTGTAGTAGTTGTCCGTGTAGAGGACGTGATTCTTCTGGAAGTACCGGTTCATCATGGCTTGAACCACTGCTCCGCCAAAGCCAATGAGGGGGTCTATTTCCACGTCCCCTTCCTTCCCGCTGTAGACCAGGAAGTCCAGGACATAGCCAGTTTGTCAATCGCACAGCACAAAGAACTTTATACCAAAGCGATGTCTCTTTGAGGGGATGTACTGCCTGAAGCTCAGCTTTCCCCGGAACAGCACAAGAGACTCGTCAATACAGACGTTGCAGAAGGGCGTGAAGTATGACGTGAAACGTTCTCGCATCATCTCGTACAACATCCTAATCTTCCACAGCTTGTCAGAGAGATGCATGTCGGTGTTGGTGACAAGATGGAGCGCTCCGAGGATGTCGAGGTACCGGTCCCGAGAGATGTATTTCCCGAAGGCAGGGGTGGATATCAGATCTTTGGTGATCCAATAGTCAGCCAACCTGTGCTTCTTTACATGAGGCATTAGCATGGCGATTGCCAGGAACACCATGAACTCGGGATGAGTCACTGGGGTCCACCGCTTCATGTGGCCCTTGGTCACCTTGCCAAAAAAGTTCACCTGGGTTTGGTGGTGCTTGTTTGTCTCTTCTATGACAAACTCAGTAACCTCCTTATCAAAAAATGCCTCAAAAAGCTCATGTGGTGGAGCATTGGGGCCTGCGGGAAAACTTGGGGTAACTCCTGAACCCTCCTGTACCTCATCAAAAGGGGTTACATCAGGGTCATTCACTTCATCAGCAGCCACATCCTGCCAGTTGAAAATATAAAATGGGTCCTGCTGGCGACGCTGACGAGGAGCTGCAGCTGGGGCAGCACGCCCACGAACTTTGGCGGCGCGCACCCTAGGGCGGCCAGGAGCGCGACGGCGTCCAGGCCCAGCCCGGCGGCCAGGGCGGCCAGGAGCACGACGGCCCTGGGCAAAGCGTCTGGGTTGAGGGTCGTCGATGTCCATAAAGTCATCGTCGTTGTCGTCAGAGCCGTCATCTTGCCCTGACGGTGGACCCAAGTAATCATGGCCAGAGTCATCTGTGAGGTGCCCTTCATCTTCAGACCCCCCCTCATAATCTCGCGGGGAACGAATGATGCGTGGGCGGCGTGTAGGTCGGCGAGGTGGGGAAGGAGTGGCAGGTGAGGCTCTGTCATCTTCATGCAGAGGTTCGGGGCTCCTTGGCCTACGACGATTCGTAGACAGCACTGGTTCAGTGTCTGTAGGTGCAGGTATGGATGCGAGGTCAAAAACATCGTCAGGAACCTCTGTTGTAGGCTGAAGAGGTGGGGTGGACCCTGGGGAAACATGCGGGGGCGTATGGCTGGGACCGGCAGGGGTGGAAGCCGCGGGAGCCTCGAACAAAGAGCGCCTACTTGTAGCTCCTTTTTTCACATATTTTCTCCCTTTTCCCTTTTCTGTAGTAGTATGTCTCCTCTCGGGGGAAATAGGGCGTAAATAGGCCGAAAGTGGGGGGTCCTCAACCCTAGGCAGTGCTGGTGGTGGTGGGGAAGAATGGCGGGCGCCTGGGGCAACTTGGGTGGCGTGGGTAGATAAGGAAGACAATGGCGGGTCAACCTCACCCTCACGCTCAGCCTCACTGGCACCCTCACGCACTGCTCCCTCACCAAGTTTTAGGGCCTCTTTCCTGGCTGCCGCGGCCGCCTTTTCAAGAACTTGCTTCTTATAAAAGCGTATCTTGAATGGGGATTTAGCTGGCGAAGTGCTAGGTGTCGTGTAACTCAACCTAAACTTGGCAGTCGACCTAGTGCTGTCCCATTCACTCACTCTCACTACACTCTCATCACCTTGCACAACTATATCACGTTCAGTACTATCATCACTTTCATCGTCATGCTCAAATCCAACAAATTGCGCGTCTCTTTGATGAATTTCGTCTAGATCGTCTAAATTTTCACTATAGTGAGACTGATAAGACTCGGAGCTATCACTGCCCAAGTCATCAACACTATTTTGTCCTTCACCACGTTCATAACTCCTCAAAGCTATTTCAATACCTCCGGGAGTCAACGCATCTTGTACGTGCCTTTGCGTTAGGGCTCGACGAACATGGGCAGGCGTCGAAGGGAGCATGGAATCGGACACAGGGGAATCACTTTTTGGGCTAGTATCCATGATGGCGGCAGGGTAGAGACTGTTTTGGTGGCGTACATGGTGTCTGGTGGCGTCGCCTAGCGACCACGGAACGAAATGTTTACGCGCGCCATTCGAAAGCACATACGCAAGCAATGGTACAATGTTGTACCACCCGGGTTCCTCGGGTCAAAACATAATGGTACACACGTGTACCACCCGGGGTTGAAGGGTTAAAAATCAAATATTAATCATGCCTCATCTAATTAATGACGAAGATGCTAGAGTTTTCATAGAATCAGACCCTACAACCCTTGATATTGACTGTCTGTCAAAATCCGAACTGAAAGTGCTTGCCTCGCATCTCCAGTTAACTGTCTCAAACATGTCCAAAGTAGAGGTGGCTCAGACCATAAAAACCCACCTGTTCCCTGTAGAAGGCGAGGAGGGTGACTGAGCAGTTGGTGGGATCCCGAGTAAACGTAGCCAACTTGATATACAATTGCCACCTGGTTTGACCGGTGATCAAATATTCGAACTAGAACAAATCAAACTAAAAATAGAACTAGCCAGAATAAATGCCGAAGCAAATACCGAAGAAGCCAGAATAAAAGCCAGAGCAACGACCGAACAATATGAATATCAATATCGTATGGCTCAACTAAATGTCAATACAAATGCTCCCGTAATTGCTCCCCCTCTGGGGTTAACTATGACTAGTGTCATTCCACCTTTCACTGAGGATAATGTGCAGGATATCTTTGTTTTGTTTGAGGAAGTTGCTGGAGGTATGAAGTGGACAAGAGATCAATGACCTTTTATGTTACAAACCGTTTTGACAGGACAGGCTCGAGCCACGTATTTGTCAGAAGTAGCAGAAGTTAGGCAGGATTATGACAATCTCAAAGAAGCTATCCTAAAAACCTATCAATTGCAGCCTGAGGCTTGCAGGCAATCTTTCCGTAAAAACCAGAAGAAAGTAGAAGAAACCCACAAGGTATTTGCCAGGACCATGACTAAAACTTTTAATCATTGGGTCAAGAGTAAGAAAGTCACAAGCTACAACGATCTGAAGGAGTTGGTCCTGTTAGAAAATTTCCTATGGAAAATTGATTCTTCTGTATCCTATCATTTAAAGGGGAAAAGGTAGATTGTCTTGCCGATGCTGCTGACATGGCTGACACATACGTGCTCAACAACAAATTTCGTGGAAAGAAGCCCTACGATAATTCTAGTTTTAATTTTAAGTATCCCAATCACAAATCTGACAGACCCAGTCACAAACATATAACGTCTTCCCCAGCTAGCCAAAATAGAATTGTTCCCCCAACTAAAAATGCGACTCAGGGCAATGGTAACAGAGGTGGGCCCCAAAGTAATAGTAATGCTCAAAGAGGGAACGTTCCCGTATCCCCTAAAGTATGTACTTTTTGTGGCAAGAGAGGCCACCTAGCTTATCAGTGCTGGGCCAAGGAGAGAACAGAGAGATCGGGGCAGACAGTTGCCGCCGTATCTCAAACTCCATATGTGCCTGTAATGCAGGACTCCCGACAGAAGGAGTACCTAGCACCAAAAGTTCCTTTAATACAGGACTCCCGACAGAAGGAGTACCTAGCAGCTAACGTAAATCATCTAGACAGGGGTGTAGTAGCATGCGCGGTGCAACCCACTAGGGTTAGGCCAATAATAATTTCACCATCAGTGCAGGACAGTTACCGTCCCTTTATTTCATCTGGCAACGTGAGATTAAATGGTTGTATGCATGAGGTAAAAATTCTGAGAGACACAGGTTCTACTAGCACCCTCAATGGTGAATCCTTACACTGAGTGCCCACCTGGCGAACCAGTTGTAATGAAAGGTGCTGGAGGCCAATTTTATGCATACTTGGTAAAAGGCGAAATTGAATGTGAGTTACTACAGGGTAAAGCCACCATAGCTTTGTGTAGGTCCCAAGATATCCCTGTGCCCGGGGTAACACTCCTTTTCGGGAATGATGTAGCAGGTGAGAAGGTCCGACCAGACCCCATTTTGTCACTTTCCCCTGTTAACGAGCCACTAACCGGTGAGCTCGAAAAGGAGATGCCAACTGTTTTCCCTGTGTGTGCTGTCACACGTTCAATGTCTCAAGTAGCAGTTCTCTCAGACAGAAATGTACCGAATGTAAGAGTTGATGAAAGGGATGATGAGAGTGTGAATGACGCTCCAACTGTGCCTGATGATGTGACTGAGGTGGATTTATCTGACACCTTTATGGCTCATCTTGACCCTAACGATGACCATGAAACCCCTCCAAATTGTCCTAGTGGCCTGGTAGAGCTACAGAGAGATGATAGTGAATGCAAGGAGTTTGCTGCCAGGGCCGTGAGTGAAGAGGAATGTGAGAAGGAGGGTGGTGAATGTTTCTACCTCAAAGGAGGAGTATTGTGGCGTAGATGGAGACAGCCACACAGACCAATCGATGACGGGGCCTGGGACGTCCATCAAGTAGTAGTCCCCAAACCTTGTCGTAGAGATATCTTGGAAATGGCACATTGTATACCATTGGCAGGACACCTAGGTGTGCGAAAAACTCTAGACAGAATCAGAGCCCACTTTCACTGGCCAGGAATGCGTGCAGATGTAGTGGAGTTTTGTAGAGTGTGTCACACTTGCCAGATGACAGGAAAACCCAATCAGAAGGTGCCTGTACATCCTCTGGTGCCCTTGCCCGTCTTCGAGAATCCTTTTACTCGGGTGGTAGTGGACATTGTAGGCCCATTGCCTAAGACTTCCCAAGGTAACATTTATTTATTAACTATCATGGACATTGCAACTCGCTACCCAGAGGCTATACCCTTAAGGACTACCTCTGCTCCAACTGTCATCAAGGAACTGCTCAAATTCTTCACCAGAATGGGTTTCCCCCATGAGGTGCAAAGTGATCAAGGAACTAATTTTACCTCTAACATTTTTCAGCAGTCCCTGAAGGAGTTGGGTATCGAGCATTTTAAGTCTAGCACCTACCACCCAGAGAGTCAAGGGATTCTCGAACGATATCACCAGACATTAAAGGGAATGTTACGTAATTATTGTACAGAGACCGGAGTTGAGTGGGATAAGTGGGTACCTTTTCTTTTATTTGCTACTCGTGAGGTTCCAACTGAATATCTGGGTTTTTCCCTTAATGAGCTAGTTTTCGGTCACCAGGTAAGAGGTCCTTTGTAACTATTGCAGGATAGCCTAGTTGGCCAGGAGGAGAACCAAAACCTCCTCAAGTATGTTTCAGATTTCAAAAACCCGGCTGAGATCCTCATGTGAGTTTGCCGCTCAAAACTTGACAGTGGCTAAAAGCTCCATGAAGAACTGGTATGACAGAAAAGCCTGTGAGAGGGAGTTTCAGCCCGGTGATGAGGTTTTGGTCCTGCTCCCCCTTTTTGGCCAACCTTTATCTGCCAAATTCAGGGGCCCATATAAGATCATTCAGAGGGTGAGCATTACCGATTATCTAGTAACTACCCCAGACAGGAGAAAGCCCACGCAAGTATTCCATATAAATATGTTGAAACCCTACCATAGGTCCCCTGATTCCTCTCCTCCAGATTCTCCCACTGTGGCAGTGAATGTCAGGACCTGTGGACAGCCTGGTGCGGACGAAGTCTTCAGTTCTCTTACTGACCCGCAACAGACTGTTCCAGAGCCTGAAGGTATCCATGCAGACTTTGACTTGTCATGTAGCCTATCCAACTTTCAGTATAATTCAGTAGCTTGGGGGGAATTACCATCTAAACTATGTCATCTTCCCTCTGATCAAGCGAACCAACTAATCTCTGTTTTATCTCAGTCTCTCAGTGTGTTCCGTGATACTCCAGGGCTCACTTCTTTGGCCGTGCACGACATCGACGTAGGGGATGTAACTCCCATTAAACTATCCCCCTACCGTGTCTCGCCACAACGCAGGAGTATACTGCAGGTCGAGCTTGACTTCATGTTATCTAACGAGCTGATCACAAGGGCCTTAAGCCAGTGGAGTAGTCCGGTCATACTTGTGCCAAAGCCAGACGGGAGCCATAGGTTTTGTAGGGACTATAGGCAAGTTAATGCTGTCACAAAGAACGATACCTACCCACTGCCACGGATTAAAGATTACATTTACCGGGTTGGCCTCCTACAGCAGTATGTTTAACTTAATGAGAGGATTTTGGCAATTAGCTCTCCCTTGTAGCGAGGTAAATATCATGTTTTAGTAGTGCGCTTTCAAGCCTTCAGCTGTGAGATGCCTTGCAGTTCGAATAACGCTCCAGCTACGTTCCGGCTATGTTCTGATGTGGTACCTGGAGACGTTGCCTACTTTGGGTGATATCCTTATTATATCCTCATTATAATCTTGCTGTTGCCAATCTGGTGCTGAATCTATTTATGTATTATGTTTAATATTATGTACTATACTCCTTAAACTCTTTTCTAGGGGGGAGGTCTGACATACGGAGCCCTGTATGTTAATTTAAGAGTTAGAATTAGAGTTGAAGGAGTGCCAAACTACCCAGGCGGCGAAGCAGACCAGCGAGCGAACCTGCGAGTGGGAAACCAGCTCGTCCGCATACCAGCAAACAAGCCTTCACACCTGCGTGCGTCATAGGGGACCCTGCAAACTACTTCGATGACCCGACGCTATGACGTATGATCGACGCCAGGAGTCCCCATTGGACCACGCACCTGCTACGCAACTCAAGGAGCTGTGATTGGGGCGCGCACCTTCAGCTGCCTCCTGATTCGTTCCTACACCATTATTGTTTAGTATATAAGACCCGAGTAGTGGGCATTCAAATCAGTCTCATAGTTGGGAAGGTGAACTTGCAGCTGGAGGAAGACGGGGTGAAGTATTATAATGGGTTTGTGACTGTCAGTCAGATTATATAAGTGTGTGTTAAGTGTGTTCCATGTAAACACTTACGTTATGTTGGTTAGTGAGATATGTGATTGGGAATTAATGTTAACGCTACTATTATGTAATTAACTATTTGATTGGGAATTAACGTTAACACTACTATTATGTACTTAACTATTTGATTGGGAATTAATGTAAACGCTACTATTATGTACTTAACTATTTGATTGGGAATTAACGTTAACGCTACTATTATGTACTTAACCCTCTCTGACATATGACGAGATGTTGAGCCTATTGGGGATACTTTAAAGCCTTTGTTACCATCAGGGGTATTTAGAAACCTTTAGTTTAGTTACTTCAACCTCTGCAGTTGTCTTTGAGTTAGCTGTGGGCAGAAAACTAATTTTGGAGAGGTAATTATAAGAATGAGAGAACTCTATTTCTTATTGCTAATCTGGCAACTCTGCGTCATAAATGCGGGAAAGGGTTAAATATTTTATTTGACTGACTTTTGGACTAAAGCAACTCTTTAAGTAGTTGGGTTATGATGAAAGTAATACTATTGTTTTATATTAATACTTACGAGTTATTTCATTTTCTTGTAATTAAGCTTACATTGCTTAACGGTGCTTAGTACGGTGATACTATTGTCTCTTATTAGTAATATCGCCTTAGACTAACATGGCTCTTTTAATGTTACGTCTAGTGATTTCCTAAGCTGAAGAAAATTATTTTAGCTTCAAAATATTATTTTTGCTTTTCATATTATTTGAGTGAGACCTGAATCGAATCTATGAAGCGATCCTGTAACTTAATTTACTCATAATCAAACCTCAATGTTATGTGGTTAAGAAATACATTTACCAAATTTTTAAATATCTATCTAACTTTTGATGTGACTTTGATATTAATCCTGATGATAATAATAATATAATACTATCAACGTAAGACAAGAACCAAAAATAATTACATTAAATTTAATATAAATAAAAGGACATATAAGAAAACTATTTAATCATTTCAAAAAGGGTAAGAGACAGAAATATTCTTACTTTAATATTTATCTTTCAAGACTTTATATAGAATTAATAGTCCTTCTTTAGATATAACTTATTCGGTTCATAACCATAGCCTACTAACCTTCGGTTAAATAATTATTCTTTATAAATACTACATGACTTTAATTAGTTTCAGTATTGTTTCATAATTAAAGAGTATCAGTTAATAAAGGATACCAAGTCCTAAGATCCAAAAGGTAAGGAAGAAACAACAGGAAATAATTGTATTAGATTTTACTTTTGTTTTGCCTTCAGCTGACTGATACCTTAATATATATCTCTGTGCTATCTAGATTCATCAAGTTAACCACTTGAGGATCAAGATACGTAACAATATATATACCGGTATATATAAAATAAATAAAATACAAAAATATAATAATAATATAAAATACTCGATTATGGGCCTTGGGCTTGCTCGGGACCTTGGGGCTGATCCGCTAGACACCCTGGGGAACAGGAATAACAAAAAATATATATACGGTATATATATATATATATATATATAAAATATATAAAATAAACATAAATAAAATGAAATAAATCAAATACACATAAATAAAATGAAATAAATAAAATAAAATAAATAAAAACAATAATAAATAAAATAAGTAAATATTTAAATAAAATACCAAATATAATAATAATATAAATACTCGATTATGGGCCTTGGGCTTGCTCGAGACCTTGGGGCTGTTATATACTGTATATATTGTTACGTATCTTGATCCTCAAGTGGTTAACTTGATGAAACTAGATAGCACAGAGATATATATCAAGGTATCAGTCAGCTGAAGGCAAAACTAAAGTAAAATCTAATAAAATTATGATTTGTTGTTGCTTCCTTTCCTTTTGGATCTTAGGACTTGGTATCCTTTATTGACATACTCTTTAATTATGAAAAAATACTGAAACTAATTAAAGTCATGTATTATTTATAAAGAATTATTATTTAACCGAAGCTTAGTAGGCTATGGTTATGAACCGAATAAGTTATATCTAAAGAAGGACTATTAATTATATATCAAGTCTTGAAAGATAAATATTAAGGTAAGAATATTTCTGTCTCTTACCCTTTTTGATATGAATAGATAGTTTTCTTATATCATGTCCTTTTATTTATATTTAATGTAGTTATTATTCTTGGTTCTTGTCTTACGTGAATAGTATTATATTATTATTATCAGGAATAATATCAGAGTCACATACATAGTTAGATATTTATTTAATAATTAGATAAATGTATTTTCTTAACCACGTAACATTGAGGTTTGATTATGAGTAAATTAAGTTACAGGATCGCTTCATAGATTCTATTCAGGTCTCACTCAAATAATATGAAAAGCAAAAATAACATTTTGAAGCTAAAATAATTTTCTTCAGCTTAGGAAATCACTAGAAGTAACATTAAAACAGCCATGTTAGTCTAAGGCGATATTACTAATATGAGACAATAGTATAACCGTTCTTGTTCTTACCAGCAATGTAAGCTTAACCCTTCCTACCCGGTCTGCCTTAGGTAAGGACAGCACGAAAGAAGGGCCGCTACCCGGTATGCCTTATCTAAGGCATGAGCTTAATAGCCTAATTAAGCTTGGTCCAAACGCCGTGCGTACGACGTATGTCAACAAACCCAAACGTTCGTCACCGCACCTCTGAAAACAAGAAGGAGAAGACTCCTCAATGTTATTGTTCTGACGTCATGACGAAATTAGTGTCTAAAAAGCCCCCATATTGGCAACATCTCTGCAATATTGGCTCCACTGAAATCGTCATCACAACTGAACCAGTTGACTTACAGAGCTCTACTCAATGCCAAAATGCAGATTAAAGACCGCACTACGATTATAGATGAGTGGGAAAGTTCTAGCAGTGAAAATAAACATAAATACGGTAGCCTAGGCCTAGATGTTTTTCAGCCATATCGCCCAGGTAGGGGCGACCGTCATTGGGTAAGACAGCCCGGGGAGGAAGGGTTAATTAAAAGAAAATGAAAGAACTCGTAAGTATTAATATAAAAAAATAGTATTACTTTTATCATAACCCAATTACTTAAAGAGTAGCTATAGTCCACAAGTCAGTCAACTAAAATAGTTAAGTACATAATAGTAGTGTTAACGTTAATTCCCAATCACATATCTCACTAACCAACATAAGTGTTTTACACTGAACACACTTAACACACACTTATATAATCTGACTGTCAGTCACAATCCCATTATAATACTTCACCCCGTCTTCCTCCAGCTGCAAGTTCACCTTCCCAACTCCAAATGTGACTGATTTGAATGCCCACTACTCGGGTCTTATATATGCAATGATGGTGTAGGAACGAATCAGGAGGCGGGGGATGGTGCGCACCCCAATCACAGCTCCTCTAGTTGCGTAACAGATGCGTGGTTCAATGGAATCGATGATCGTCATAGCGTCGGGTCATCAAAGTAGTTTGCAGGGTCCCATATGACGCACGCAGGTGTGAAGGCTTGTTTGCTGGTATGCAGGCGAGCTGGTTTCCACTCGCTGGTTCGCTCGCTGGTCTGCTTCGCCGCCTGGGTAATTCGGCACTCCTTCAACTCTTAACCCGTTGAGCCCCGGCTAGTTATAATATTTTGTTCACCCCAGTCCCAAGCCATTTTCACTTCTTTTTTTTGTTTGCTAAAATGGAAGACAAGGATGAGAAATGAAAAAAAAAAATAAAAATCACCTCGGACATTTTTTTTTGGGGGGGAGGGGGAGCCTCAAAAAAATGTGTTCAGCCAAAATGGAAGAGAATGGTGAGAAATGAGGAAAAAAATAAAAAAAAAAAAATTTCGGTCATTTGGGGGTCGGTGGGGGGGGGGGTCGAAAGTTCGTCTCCCCCGCATGACCACCCGCCCGGGAGCACTAGGGTAAAAACTGAGTATGGCATTGTGCAGCATACATCCTAAGGAGTGTCTCACATAAATCTCAAGCCTCTAGCTCCCATACGACCGGAGTAATGAAGGTTCAAAGTGGCGGTGAACTAAGGGTGTAAAGTATCCCCACTAAGCCCACCACCACCAGCCGCGCGGCTGTCGCGGCCCGCTCACACCTACCGGCCCGGCTCCCACACACACTACGGTACCTCCCCCTCCTATTCTCCCGCCATTTCCTACCTTACGAGCCACGTAAGTGGTTTTTATATGTCGGACGCACGTGATGCGTCGCTGGGAGTTGGTGATCACACACTGCCGACGCATCACGTGCGACGCTGGGTCTCACTGGGTTAATTCAAACTCTTAAATAAACACATACAGGGCTCCGTATGTCAAAATATATAATATATATATATATAATATATACTGTAATATAACTAAAATTTCATTGAGTACTTACCATACTTCCTGTATGCATTCCTGTGACATCTTCGTGATTATAATGTATTTATTTCGTAGGCAGTATTAATTGATAAATATATATGTCTTTCAAGCAAAAAATAGTGTAAAGTCATCAATGATACCTAGACAAAACTGCATCAATACTCAAGGGGTTAACCTAGATTCACTCCCCTCAGTCACCAAAAGTCACAAGTAACATCTTATATACATATATAATTCAAATTATTCACTAAACACTTTCACTGGGTAGATGAAATAATCCATAATTGCCTGCCTATAGCTAGGCATGGTGGGCCAGAGGGAGGGAGCCCAGAATGTAAAGGGCCGGGACCCTGCCTCACAGTCAGGGGGCCGGGAAACTACTGACTTAACAAAGGCCCGGGCTCCTCAGAGAGGGACGCTATGGGGTTGCTAGATACTTCCTTTTGTAACTTTCTAATGCCTATCTTACCAGTCCAAATTGAGTCAAAATAGATTCATAAACTTATTTTTGGCGAATATTTCTAACTTACAGGTGGCATTATGACGCGATTGCGTCATACGACCACTCTTGGAGGGGTGGCAATATGACGCGATCGCGTCGTAAGAATGCGGGAGGGTTAAATAACCTAACTTACCTAACCTAAGCTAAACTAACCTATGATACCTTAGCCTGAAATAAACGAAAAATGAACTTGAATATGCAGATTGAAATTTCAAGATCATCCCAGATACTGTATCAGGGTACACTAGGATGGCATAGTCTTTATTTCACTCATAAATATTTGTGGACTTCACCTATTTCTAATTATGGAAGTATATCTGTAGGATCTTCCAGTAAAGCTCGGGGAACTCCATAAATAAGACACAGGATGATGTAGCTGTTGTTTACTTCTCAAGCGGTAGCGGTACATAGTTGCCAGATCGGAATCACAGTGTTTTCAAATCCTACATCTCCCCTCCAAGATCATTACATATTTGTTAAAATGAATGGAATGAATCTGAGAACATAAAACTAGTCTAGAATGAGAGAGAACAATTATACATGGTAGCTAGGTAATATGAGAAATAAAAACAACTTGCCTTATGTGACTGACAAAGTCTGAACACAAAATCAATACAGTACTGGTATGACTAGATCAATCTGAACAAATCAACACAGTGCTGGTATAATGATGAACTTTGTAAGTAACTCTTAATTGGTATCCCATTATAGTATAGTATAACGTTTGATAGATGAATACAGTACTGGTATAATAATGACAATTATAATAATACTGTACAGTATTACTACAGCGTAGTAGGGAAGGTATACAGTAGGGTAGTGATTGAGAGAGTGAGAGTGAGAACGGAGAAATGGATAGGCGACGAGCAGGGAGGTTTTAGGAAGGGAAGAGGATGTGTAGATCAGATTTTTACCCTGAATTGTGTTGTGGAGAAGTATCTGGAGAAGAAACAAAAGGTGTATGTTGCCTTTATGGACTTGGAGAAGGCCTATGACAGAGTGGATAGAGAAGGTTTGTGGAAAGTACTTAGAATATACGGAGTAGAGGGCAAGTTGCTGAAAGCAGTGAAGAGCATGTATGAGGGTGCAAAGGCGGCAGTACGTGTGGAGAGTGAGCAGAGCGAGTTCTTTGACCTGAATGTTGGTTTGAAACAGGGGTGTGTGATGTCTCCGTGGTTGTTTACTGTATATATGGATGGAGTTATGAAAGAAATACTATCAAGAGCAGTGGATGTTGGTGTATCGCTGAAAAGGGAGGGAATTGAGTGGAAGCTACCTATACTGCTGTTTGCGGATGATACAGTTCTGATGAGTGATAATGAATGGGAGTTGCAGGGTCTGGTAAATGAGTTTGGAACAGTGTGCGAAAAACGGAATTTGAAGGTAAATACTGGGAAGAGCAAGGTTATGGTCTTCGAAAGGGGTGAAGTCACAGAGTGTGAGGTGAAGCTGAACGGTCAGGCTATGGAGATCGTCAACTCTTTTAAGTATCTGGGCAGTGTGTTGAGTAAAGATGGGACTATGGATGAAGAGGTGCGGGAGAGGGTACAACAGGGGAAGAGGGTTGTAGGAACGCTAAAAGCAGTAACAAGAAATAGGGTGGTCAGTATGGAAGTGAAGAAGTCCTTGCATGACAGTGTGGTAATCCCGACACTGACTTACGGAAGCGAAGCATGGACGTTGGTTGAGAGACTCAGACCAAGAGGGAGAGCAGTGGAAATGAATTACTTAAGGAGTGCGTGCGGAGTTACATGGAGGGATAGACAGACTAATGAGGAAGTAAGAAGGAGGTGTGGTGTGGAGGTAGATGTGCTGGAAAGTGTGAAAAGGAACAACTTGAGATGGTTCGGCCATGTGGAACGTATGGAAAGCGAGAGAATGACTAAGAGGGTGTACGAGAGCGAGGTGGAGGGACAGAGGGGGAGAGGTAGACCGAATATGAGGTGGAAGGATGGAGTGAGGAACTACATGAACGAAGGCGGTGCTGGTTGGGGGGAGGGGCGTCGACTGACTGGGGACAGAGGTGCATGGGGGCGGTTCGTTTGTGGCCACCCCTTCGGGGATCACGGCGTCAGGCAATAGATAGATAGATAGATTATTGAGACATACTTGCAAATCAAAAGTAAAACAAATTAGTATATTGTGGCTTCAGCATAACGTTAAAAAACCTGAACACATATACAGTGTATTGCATATGTACAGTATATCTATAGTCAGGCTAAATAATTTTTAAAAGCTAAAAATATATCAGAAAGAACTAAGTTATTGGAAATATAATGTAATATGAAAGGTTAGGCTATATGATCCTAAAAGCTAAAGATACAGTATATGAAGAAAAAACCCCACAATAGTTATAGGAAACCAATTAAATATAAAAGACAAAAGACATGTCAGTACAATAAAACATAAGCAATATTACATATTATTAAAAAGTAAACTGTCCTTAAAATATACAGATAAAGAGAAAGAAGAAAGCAATGTGAAACATGACAGGGAGATGGAAGACATGCAAGTAAAACAGAATACAAGTAACAAATCCTGAAGCCAACTGGCTATATAGTTAGACAACTAAAAGAGAGAAACAAGAAAAATAGGAGAGATAAAGGTGATAGGAAAGAAACATGAGAGAAGACAGAGGAACACAGAAGTGACAATAATTGCGGAGGAATACAATTCATTGAACATAGTCAGCCAACCACTCTGGACGAGCTTTCAGTCAGCGTGGGCATGTAGGTACCTCCGCCGGTTGAGGTGAAGACGGTGCAGACAGTGGTGACGACAATGCTGGAGCTGCCAGATTGGAGATTGAAGTGTTCCTTGAAGGTGGGACGGGCGATGATGATGTGATGACTTTGAGATGTGTTTTGTTCCTGCGGGACAGTCGACCACTACCATCTAGCCTAACTGTGTACTGTTGGTGTGGAAGGATCTCGATGATAATGCCTGACCTGTCCCACAGGTTATAGATACTTGGTTCTGGACTCGGACTTGGTTGCCAACGTGAAGCGGAACTATCCTCCTGGCTGTGCTGTCACTCGGCAGTCAACTGTTCTTGAGTCCTGGCCATTTGGCACTCTCTTCTACGTAAAGGGTGCCGCAAGTGCCTGTCTATTTGGTAGTGTTGGCTGGATGTAGGCACCCCATCTCGAAGCTGCCTGTCGGTCGCAAGCAGGGCTGGACTTGTCAATTCCACGTAAAGGAGTACCGGTATTCAAATACTTTAGCATGGCCAAGGACACTTTGTCGTTATCTAAACTACCTCCTACTCCAATGTTGGCACTGATAACCCGCTTTGCTATCTTGACAGCCTAGCTCTGCCCTCTCATTTGACTGGGGATACCGAGTTGCAGACAGGCGCACTGTGACGCCCAATCTCTTGAAGAAGGTATCCATCTCTCCACTCACTAAAGGGGCTATCACACTTGCCAATATTTCCGTGGTCTCCACTATTTCCGTGGTTTCTGGTCTATTTCCCGTGGTCTTACCGACAATCCACGCTTCCCGAGCAAGTTAGGAGATTTTCGTCTATCCATGGAAATTTTCGGGCATGAATTAGTAGGCTATGTCATGGAAATACATTTCTTATGTATAAATATATAGTAATATATACAGTATATATTCCATATAATTATTAAACTAGACAAGTTTTAATATTATTATTTTTATTAATCTCACCACCACACCCCCAATGAAATTAATTAAAGTATATATGATCCACCGGGATTCGAACCCGGGTTATCACACACATATTTTTGCCACCTTAACCATTACACCACCAGGACGGTTAAAGGTTTATGCACACGCCTACGACTTATTATCCATTCTCGAATACTGGATATTAATCTAATCATGTTCATATTCCCAACCGCACTATGGTAGCCTACTGTTTAAGTGAGAGGAAAGAATATTCATGGGGCACAGATCATATAGACCGGCCTCTCGAAGAAATATCCCTAAACCTACTAATAATATTATTTTTATTAATCTCACCACCACACCCCCAATGAAATTAATTAAAGTATATATATCTAATGATAATGTGATAAGTGATATTCGAAACTTAAGAGCTATAAAATCGTACATACAGGGTGTCCCGCGAGTTTTGTCAAATACTTCCAGAGATGAAAGATTAGGTAATTCTAAATAAAAACTGTTATATACACATTGGCTTTTTGGGGCATTGTTTTGTAGTTATGGACCCTTAATCCGGGAACTACGGGGAGACTCTTAAGAGTTCCCCCGGCGGACTGCGGGGAGACTCTTATGAGTGAGTGAACAAAAAAATCAACTTTTGACATCGAAAAAAAAAAAAAAAAAAAATTTGGCCCCCGGGCCATGCAAAATCTCAGTCCTCTACCTCCCCTCCTTCCCCACTTTCCTCCTCTCCTTCAGTTATCACCTATTTTCCCTGTTATTCCCTTATTCTGAGGTATATTTTCGTTGCAAGCAGGGTGTTGTCATCACTGATGGCAAGCGAGTGCAAGAGAGAGAGAGAGAGTATCGATCGACTGTGTCTCAGTGGCCTTGGGGGAAATTGGCGGGAAAGCAGCTTGCCTCACCCATACATTATACAACTCGCGGGCTATATCTCCGATTTTGACCATCCAAACGCTGTTTTCACTCGTTTTATTGTTGTTTCAGGTTAATACCTTTATAATCAACCCATAATAGGCGCATATGGATAAGTATTAATGCTATTAATGGCACAATTAATATTTTAGTGACGAAACACCTCAAATACATCAGCACAGGGGGACGTTTCTAATTACTCCCATGCGCACTTCAGAGGTTAAAGTCGGCATTTTTTATTTTTTTTTATTTCTAACCCTGTTTTTCTTCAATAAGATGAGGATAGGAAAAACAACTATAAAGTGTATTATGAAGCATATCAATACTTCCAACTGACACCAAAAACTTCCCTACATCGTACTTCATATTCCCTTGACATCGAATTGAATATTACAAGAAATCAACAAAACCTAATGTTAAGCTCATCATCACGGAAAGAAGAAAGAGCCTACAGAGGATTTGTTGGTGGTTTCATTAAGTATTGATACCATGCACCGTCATACAGCATTTAACGTTATTGCTATTAATTTTCATTACTCAGATAATGGGTTTAAACTGACAGAAAACACCTAAAAATCGTCTGTAGCTCCTTTCTTCTGTCCGTGATGATGAGCTTAAAATTAAGTTTTGTTGGTTTCTTGTAATATTCAGTTTGAAGTATTGATATCATGCTTCATAATACACTTTATAGTTTTTGTTCATAGCCTCATCTTATTGAAGAAAAACAAGGTTAGAAACTACAAAACACACCAAAATGCCGACTTTAACCCTTCTTTAGCGGCCTATGCGGTTTATTTATATGTACCGCCCAGCGGGGTGTTTTTAGCCAAAATAGGGCTGTTTACGTGATCATTTTCATGCCTAAATAAGACCCAGAACGTAAAACAAGTATCTATCCCTGAAAGGGCATAAACAGAGCTTTCGAATGACACCATAACGATCCTTGTATGATGGATAGTTTTCTTGCAATAACCGTGCAACGCGAGTGCAAAAAGCATGTAATTCGGTACTTTCCCCATATAATTCAGTATGTAGCGAGTGAGAGAGGGAGGAGGGAGGTGAGATTCGTGTCAGTAGGTTCGCCGCGGTGGTCTGGAGCAGTCATACGCTCGCTAGTCTCCTGCCACCACTTGTCTCTCTCTCTCAGCAACATTACGTGCTGAAATTGCCACTCGACCTATGTCGAGCGCCGCCACATAGTCCAGCTTTATTAAAAACGACTTATGTGGTGAGCCGCTTTTTAAGGGTTAAGGGTCCATAACTACAAAACAATGCCCCCAAAAGCCTTTGTGTATATAACAGTTTTTACTTAGAATTACTTAATCTTTCATCTCTGGAAGTATTTGACAAAACTCGCGGGACACCCTGTACTGTATAAACAAGCAAGGGAAGAACTACCATCAGTGCCTATTTTATATGTGTGATGCGTAAAGCTCGGCTTGTGATTGGCTACACCTCGTAGGCCCGAGTCAGTCAGCCTTTACTCTCGCTTACTTTTGCGTTTACCATTTCTTTATCTCGCTTGCGTTTACTGTATGATATACGTTAATATTGTGTTTCCTGTGATTTGTATTAGCTCTTTAGATTCGGATAGGACTGTAATTTATCAAGTAATTGTTAAAATTACTTAAACATATCTAGTTTAAATAATTTATAAGGAACAGTACAAATAATAAATAAATGATCAGGGTACTGATAAAATAGCTAATCACGAGCGTGCTGCTGCTTCCATTGACTTGCACTTTTACCAACAGACGTGGATTCATATCGCTTGTTTTAGGCAATAGCGAGCAATATAGCCATACTTACCATGTTTTTTATATATGCTCAGCTTAATCTTTGGGATTGAAATGTATTAATAGCATGACAGGAAGCTAAAACGACCGAAATAAGACCAATTAATTTCGAAGTAAGAACGAAAGAGTGTACGTATAATTAAATATTCGTGGATTATCTAGGTGCATGTGTGATAGGCAAACCACGGTATTGTCGTCTAAACTATGAACGAAGATCCAGAAACCACCAAAAAATAACCAAGTGTGATAACCCCTTAATTAAGTTGGTGCCCCCATCCATGGAAACTTGTTCGGGGGCTCCCCAATGGGTGAAGTAACTCTCTAGTTGAGATTTGATCATGTTCGAGGTGGCACCGTAAGGGAAGTGGGCAACTTCTAACCAGCCTGTTAGCCTATCAGCGTAGACCATGTATAGTCATAATAGTTCGGAGGCTTAAGGCACATTTTGAGTAGAATCATGCATTTTGTGATACAAGTATGAAATTTAGCACAGATATAATATAGCCAATAACAGTTCATTTAAGAACGGGAGCCCAACCAGATTCGACCTATGTCGAAAATGGTGGCCATTTTTAAATGGCCGCCATGCAAACATTGAAATCCCCATATCTGTTAATAATACTGATAGGTTTCTAATCTTGACATCTATACCTATGTTTTTAATACCAAGGAATTCATATGAGACTATTTTCAACGTATATTGTGTTCACCATGTTGTTATCAGGCATGGCTGCCATAACACTCAATTATGTTCGTTTCAACATTGGTTTAATGTCCAATGAACTAATTGTAATTAAATTATGATTTCGGTGATATCGTTAATTAAATTAAATTATCAGATCATCAAACTGTAGCACATTTTTCTGGTTAAACAGTTTGATGCAGCGGAGACACCGTGCTAGAGAGATCAACATGCATTTTTTGTTCTATGTGATTGAGGGAGGCAAAAGGAAGAACTGCCTATAGCGAGTGCCTCCCCCATAGTTGAAAGAGTGACAGGGCCAAAATCAAGGGACGTTCGAGCCAAAATGCCTGGACACACTGAGTTTGAAGCAATTTAAGTCATAGGAAGAAGGAAAGACTGATCCTGGGAGAGAGTTCCAGAGCTCAGCTGTTGAGTAGAAGAAAGTTTGAGAGTAACGTTTCACTCTTGGGTTGGAGAGTTGCACAGAGTAGGGGTGGGATTTAGTTGCAAGACGGGTACCACGTGCCCTACGTAAAGGAGGTGGTATACACTGGGAAAGCTCTGAGGAACACTGATTATTATAGTAGCGATAGAATAGCAAGAGATGCAACATTGCGGCGGAGAGAGAGAGATTGCAGAGAGTTGGTGAGTGGACGGGAGTTAATGATACGAAAGGCCTTCCTTTCAACTTTGTCTAGGAGAGCGGTGTGAGAGGAACCTCCCCACACATGTGAACAATACTCAATACAAGGATGCACTATGCCCCTGGACAGAGCAAGAAGCTGTGCAGGGGAAAAGAACCCCCTAAGGCAGTTGAGCACACCCAGATTCTGGGAGGCTGCCTTAGCAAGACTGGTAATATGGTCCTTCCAACTGAGAGCAGAAGAAAAGGAGACACCAAGAATATTGAGAGAAGATGAAGGATTGATTTTTGTATTGTTGAAGAATAAGGGATAGTCCGCTGGGAGTTCCTTACGGGTAGATAGATGGAGAAATTGGGTTTTGGAAGCATTAAAGGTAACAAGGTTTTCTCTGCCCCAATTGGAGATAGTATTTAGATCATAATTTAAGAGTTCTATGGCTTCATTACGTTTGTCGTTGAGGGATTGCTGGCTGGGGCGTTCTGAAAAACTAATGGAGTGTGTGTAAGGTTGAGTCGTCTGCGTATGAATGGATGGGAATTGAGGTACTGTTGAGATCATTAATAAAAATTAGAAAAAGAATAGGAGATAGGACAGAGCCCTGAGGAACACCGGAGTTTATAGGGTGAGGAAGTGAACAATGGCCGTCCACAACCGCGGCTATGGAACGGCCGGAAAGGAAATTAGAGACAAAGGCACAGATGGAGGGATAGAAACCGAAGGAGGGTAGTTTAGAAATTAAAGATTTGTGCCAGACTCTATCGAAGGCTTTTGATATGTCTAGTGCAATAGAAAAGGTCTCACCAGTTGACCAGATAATGCCCTGTATATGACTCCTAGCTGCAGGAAAACCTCGGTCTCCTTTTTTTTTTTTTAACCCACTGACCCCCAGCTAGTTTATAATAAATGTACCACCAGGGACCAGCAGGATTTGAAAATGCGTTTTTTTTCCAGAAACTATAGCGAATGGGTTAGGAATGAAGGAAAAACCACAAAAAAACGATCAAAAAGGTCAAAAATTAGTGGTACGGAGCCCCCGAAAGTCGATTTTACAAGAGTAAACAATTGAAGGCAAAAACACCCAAAATACTGGTTTTTGCACGCTCACGCGCACGCGGTTGGACTTTGAGAGTTTTCAACCATCGGCATGGTTGCGTGGGATACTTACACAGTTCTCATACAAATCTGAGCCCTCTAGGTGCCACAGGACCGGAGTAACATGGACGCAACGTTTGAGTCGCTGGGGTTTAGCGTTACATACATTGCGGACGCAAACGCTGCGTCGCTGGGGCTCAGTGGGTTAACTAATGGAATATAATGATAGTTCCTAAATTTAACACTTAACACTTGATGAATGGCCAGTCGGCAATTATTCGCGATTTTGCCCATCGAAACACTATTCCCACTTGTTTTATTGTTGTTACATGTTGTTTTCTTAATATTAAACGTAAAATAGGCGCATATGAATAAGTAATAACGATATTTATCGTAAAATGACGATTATAGGTGGGAATGGAGCCTAATGTGTCCGCCCAGTTATGTGGTGTCCATTACACATAATGCGCCGATTTTGGGTTAATAGATATTATTTCCAGGGAATTACTCACATCCACCACACTTGCATAGTCCTGTACAAGGCAAGTCTGCCTTTCGTATTTGCATTGTCCTTGCAGCCTTTGATACATCATGCTCAAGAAAACAACATCTGTATCCACAGTTCTGATGATAATTTTCTTTATACCATGCAAAACACCATCATTGGCATGAATAAAGATCCTCGTACCTGCCTCTCCATGATGACAGCCCTTCAGATGTGCCAGATTAGTAGGGGCTGAGGACAAAACATTCTCACATTGAGTAATGCTAACTATACCTGGGAATACTTCTCTTAAAACATGATCACTGATGAGATGGAAGAGCTGTGTTTTGTTTTCATCCACACATAGAAACTCATGCCCCTTAGCTGGTACTTTATTATTTTCTTTAACAAGTCTTCTGGCACCTGTCCCTCTTTTCTCTCTTACAGCAACTTTTAGCAGCTCGCTGGTGTGGTGACTACCGTCTTGGACTTCCATCCAGAAGGTCCCAGGATTGCACCCACGCTCGGCGCATTAAAGGTTTTTCACAAGCACTGAGTCATTACCGTCCCTCATGAGCAAAGTGATGGGGTAGTAGTACAGGACCCCAATGGAAATACGCCTAATCGGCCTTATTGGGCTATCCTTAGCTGGCTTAGCATGCGCTAGCTTTAACACTCAAGCCGCGGCACCGGACACATGTCGGGCAAGTGAACAATGGACTATTGTCCAGTGCCCGACAATAGTCGGGTGGGATTTTGAGCACATTATCGGCTCTGAGAGAGAGTCCACGCGTCAGGAGGATGATAGGTGGGCTCTGACCGTTCGGGCCGACCACAGAGCCGCGACTGAGCTCCCCACTGCAACATTCCACACCCACGGCCTCGGTAGACCAGGAAAAAACTGGGGAAATTACATTATTTTACGGTTTTTCACCTATCCTTGCACAATCGCTACAGGATAACCCGTGGTAGTACGTGAAGGATGATTCAGGTGTCATTGGAAAGCTCTATTATCGCTCTTTCACTGATACATAATTGTATTACGCTCTGGCTCTTGTTTATGCATGAAAAAGAGCATGGAATGAAGCTCCTTTAGGGTAATTATGCTCGCCAGGTAGGTAGTAGAAGCTACAAACATCCCCGTCGGTAAGGGGTTAAGAACTATTATTATTATTAATATTGTTGAGTGGTACTTGATGAAGCTATATGCGAAACGTTGTAAATAAAGTGCTCTTCTTCAGATGATGTTTTATATCCATTATTATTATTCTTATAGATGTCAAAAACATATCTACTCTCTCTACATCTCCATTGAACTACCTTCTGATGTATTTCAAGACTCTTGTGGCATAGTCATCAAAAGTATCAAAAGGTCCTGGCTTAATCATGTTAATAATGGCAGCAGCATCTAGAATGACCATTTGGGCTTCTTGGTGTTTCACTTTGTCATGAGGTACTACATTTTCAACACATGCTAACAGATCTGCTTTTGTACCACACGTTATAAGTCTCCATTGTCAGAAAGGGAATGTGGATACGAATGGTTCTCATGTGAGAAAAAGTCTTCCATGTTAGTTTGCCGTACCTGACATACAATGTACAGAGTTGAGAATAAGCTGCAATCGTGTCTCAAAGAGTCAAGTTGTTTGTGTTGCCGTGATTTATCCTTTGGGGTATGTGTGACAAAAACTAGAAATTTAGACTTTTTGATTACATCATGAAGTGGGGTTGAACATTCAATGAGATGGTCTTGGTACAAAGAATCGCATCTGTTCTGTCCTAACTGCTTAATTTATGAATATAATCCACTATGGCATGGTCAGCAACTACACCTGTGTCAATAGTAATCAATTCACTGGCAGTGTTCTTGAAGGGGTTTCCAGTGCCAGACATAATATTCACCAAAGACTTGGCCTGCTGCAAGAAGGTATTTTGTGTTCCAGGAGTATCTTCATGGTGATGGGCTTGTTTGTCAGATTGTGACTTGTTTAATATACTGGTGAACTCGGTCACAACCCTGGCCATCTCGGGACCTGCTACCATCCACCTCAGCAAAGCTGCTGGTCTTTCAGTCAAGCCCACTGCTCCTCCAGTCAAGCCCACTGCTCCTCCTTCATCTTTCACAAATGCATTGTTCTGCTCATGGCTCTCATCTAGGGACATCCTAGAGAATGAGCGACTAGACTTGTTCACTGTGAAATTGCCTTTGCAGAATTGTGAATACACTGCAGGATGTTTCTGTTCAAGTGTTGACATATCCCGAATGTGGAGAGCCACAGCCCGTGCATAATGATGTTGGCCCAATCAATGAATGAGCCACTATAGTGCAGACAGGGTTTCAATATTCAAGGAAAATTTCCCTTCGTGAATGGCTCTACCCCATGTCAGAATGGTTAGTTCAGTGTTCAAGATTAACTCCCAGAACCTGAAATTTACATAAGATGCACTTTTCTCCTTGACCCAATCTTCCATACAAATGTCTATTCGATATTCAATGTAGGCTTCTTGTCTTAGTTTGAACAGTGCACAAGCTTTAACTTGATGGGATCTTGCTGTTTTCTTTAAATGTACTACTTTCAGAAAAGACTCTGCTGTACCCGGAGTAGTTATTCCAGCCTGACTTAAACCTGATGTCAAACCACTGCCATCAAGAAGATAACCCAAACATGTCAGCAATGCTATCTTGATATGTATTCCTCCCAACATCACCACATATTTGTCCTCCTCGTGTTTCAGGCTATATCCACTGAATGTCTTTGGCAATTTTGTAGAGGGGTTGATCACAGGCCATTACTGGTGTTTGTCCTTCATTGAGGTGGTGAACTGCTGTTCGCACAACATCCATTGCATGTTCGATCATTGCAATAGATTTAGAGTCCTCTCGAAACAATGGAAGAAGTGCAGTGATTACTGTTTGATTTTATGTTTGCTTGTCCTTGCTATGTGGTTTATTTGCATGGTAAGCAGCCCATGATACATGCTTATATTCATTTAAAAAACACTCATCTGGCTTGTCTTGCTGTGGTAGTAAAATAATGTTATCACTTTCATGATTACACCACTGACTTTCTTCTTGGAGATCCACTGTATAATATGGTTTCTTGAGACCATTTGATTTAGGAATAGGTGTATTTGTTATGCCTATAACTGGCTCAACTGTTGTGTAGTAATCTGGTAACTTGGATATCTTGCGGTTTGACTTGACCTCATGAACACACTCTTGATCAGTTCTAAGATGATGGGCATCAGGATGCCCAGGATGCTGGAACAGGGCAATACCAATCCTATGGAATGATGACTGAGCACTAGTGGAGGTGGGATCATGATCTATATTGTCCACTGCTGATGTTGTGAGAAGACCAACCTTTAACACATTATTTGCGGGCTAGGCGGTCTATTTGACCGTACCGCACAGCGTTTTTTTTAACCCTAAATAGGGTTGTTTATGTGTTCATTTTCATGCCTAAATAAGACCGAGAGCGTAAAACAAATATATATTCATGAAAGGGCGTAAACAGAGCTTTCCAATGACACCCGAACCATCCTTGTACGACCACAGGTTCTCTTGCAACGATCGTGCAACACGAGTGCAAAAACCCTGAAATAAGGTAATTTCCTTACATAATTCCCTGTGTAGCGAGTGAGAAAGGAGGGGGGAAAGTAGAATACAGTTCAGTATGTCCACGGTGGTCGTGGGGAGCGGTCATAAGGTTACTACGCTCGTCCCACCTCTCAGCTCTCTCTCTCAGCAACATTACGTGCTGAAAATGGCGCTCGACAGCTGTCGTGCACCGCCACTTAGTCAAAATTTATTTCACTCGACATATGTTGCGCGCCGCCAGTTAAGGGTTAAGGATGTTGGACAGACTGTGCCAACCTTTTAAAAGTGATTAATAGCAAATTTGGCAAGGTCAGCCGACATACTGAGCACACGATCATATGGTACAGAAAGTCCCGCTTTGTATTAACACCTTACGAGCGGCCTATGCGGTTTATTTATGTGTACCGCACAGCGGGGTGTTTTTAGCCAAAATAGGGCTGTTTACGTGATCATTTTCATGCCTAAATAAGACCCAGAACGTAAAACAAGTACCTATCCCTGAAAGGGCATAAACAGAGCTTTCGAATGACACCATAACGATCCTTGTATGATGGATAGTTTTCTTGCAATAACCGTGCAACGCGAGTGCAAAAAGCAGGTAATTCGGTACTTTCAGTACATAATTGAGTATGTAGCGAGTGAGAGAGGGAGGAGGGAGCTGAGATTTGTGTCAGTAGGTTCGCCGCGGTGGTCTGGAGCAGTCATACGCTCGCTAGTCTCCTGCCACCACTTGTCTCTCTCTCTCAGCCACATTACGTGCTGAAATTGCCACTCGACCTATGTCGAGCGCCGCCACATAGTCCAGCTTTAATTAACTCGACTTATGTTGCTCGCCGCTAAATAAGGGTTAAGTATCAATCAGCATTTTGGATCTAGTCTTGGAATGCATATACAGTATGCCTCGAGGAACAGAGGCAGTGGAGGTTCACACTTTCGACAGTGCCTATAGTCTATTCACTGTAAGTAGGCAAGAAATCATGACCTCTATCCTCTGTAACTCAAAAAGGGCTATAGCAAATTGGCTGTAAATTTCCACATCTCTTCCTTGACTGACTCTTCCCAAATGGTAGAAATATTAACTCGATTACTCTAGTAATTTTTGAGTTACTGAGATTAGTGGTCATGCATTCTCGCTTACTTACAGTGAATAGACTATAGTATGGCACTCATATATGATAAACAAATTGTGGACACATTATAGGTTGAAAATAGTCTTATATTTGAATTCCTTGGTATTAAAAACATAGGTATAGATGTCAAGATTAGAAACCTATCACTATTATTAACAGAGATATGAGGATTTCAATGTTTGCATGGTGGCCATTCAAAAATGGCCACCATTTTCGTCATAGGTCGAATCTGGTTGGGCTCCCGTTCTTAAATTAACTGTTATTGGCAATATTATATCTGTGCCAAATTTCATACTTGTATCACAAAATGAATGATTTTTCACTAAGCCTCCGGATTAATAAACCGCAATTTCTGAGACACTTTGATAGGGCCCGGACATGTGGAGCGCATCGTTTCTGGACGACAGCCCACTTTAACTATTACAAGGCTGCAAACCCATGAACACACGTTTCGAACCAATAGATGCTTCACTCAGTCTGCCATGTAAAATTATAATGCTGCTGCTATGCGATGATCAGCATTCATATATTTATGGATATACAAATGTCAAAAATACCTTTATTACATTCCCTTACGTATCTAGAGTAAATACGGACATGAGTATAACCATAGGTTTAACAAAAATAAAAATGAAAATAAATACTTCCAAATTGCACAGTGAATGAACAGGATTTAGGTGTGTGTGTGTGTGTGTGTGTGTGTGCGCTATTTTCTTTGCACACTCAGATACCATGCCCAAGACGTCCCAGTGGGGGTTCCAACCTTAAACTTTTCATGGGCTGTTACGAAATTTGGTAGTTTAGGTCCGCTCTCTCGCCCCCACCTCCCAGATAGCTGTCTTAATTTCCATGTTCGCAGTGGCCATGTTATGCATACTTGTATTAATTTTGAAGAGGAGGATATTCAGTATTACAGTGTAAATGTTTACCTTGCATTGGTGTGTAATACATAGTTGTTGTGTTTTTTTTATTTTTTATTTTTTAAGAGACAATGAACGGAGGAAGGAAAAACACAGATAAAACAAAAAGGTCCATGTGCCTAAAGGCATCCTCCATTCATAAAATGTTTGTAACAACTGGATTTAAACATTTGTTGATTGTAAGTTTGTGGAAAGCAATTCGAGGGAAGTGAATTCCAAAGAGTAGTAGCTCTGGGGATAAATTAATTCTGATAAGCAGAAGTTCTGCATTGTGGAGGAGAAAGTGTAAATTCATGGGCGCTCTCAGCTGCCCTAGTTCTACGGGGAAAGATGTGGAGAGGCGGCACAATTGAAGCAAGTTCCTCGGAACAATTGCTGTGAAAATATCTGTAGAATAATGCAAGGGATGCAACGTTTCTTCGTATGGCTAATGTAGGAAGGTCCTGTGTGATTGCAGGGTTATTGATTAATCTAATAGCTTTATTTTGAATTTTGTCCAACTGCCTCAATGCAACCACTCCACTTCCACCCCACAGAGGTGAACAGTAATCCATCTGAGAGCGCACATGACTTTTATATATTACGGCCAACTGCTCGTCAGTGAAGAATTCTCGAACTCTGTACAGGAGTCCCAGTTTTTTAGAGGCATTCTTAGCAATGCTTCTAACATAATGTGACCAGCTCAAGTTAGTAGTTAATGTTACACCGAGAATGTCAATACTAGGGGAAGTGGGAATATTTACATCATTAAAAAATATATGGGAGTCAGTGAGATTCTGTCGGTTAGAAAATTGAATGTACTTGGTTTTCTGTGCATTAAAGGAAACTAGATTCTCTTGTCCCCATTCATTAATTCTAGAAAGGTCCTGGTTCAGAGAAATTGCAGTGTTTATTTTTGAATTTATAAGATCGGGTTGGGTGAAAGAATTGGTAAATGTGAAGGAACTGTGGAGTGTTGAGTCATCTGCGTAGGAATGTATTGGATTATGAGTGGTAGATATGAGATCATTGATATGAATGAGGAACAGAGTTGGGGCCAAAACTGATCCCTGGGGAACACCAGCATTTATTGAGTGAAATTGAGAATAAAGGCCATCTACCATTACACGTATTTTTCTGTTATGAAGATAAGAAGAAATTAGTGGAACTAATGATGCAAGGCCGTAGTGTGACATCTTCGACAATAAGGATTGATGCCAGACTCTATCAAATGCCTTTGATATATCCAGTGCTAATGTATGTGTTTCACCATGTTGGTCTGTAGCTTGGTTGATTTGATGCGGAAGAAGGCAAAGAATGTCTGCAGTTGATCGACATCGTCTAAAACCATATTGCCTATCACTGATTAATTTATTATTCTCAAGATGCTTAATTATGTGATTATTTAATATAATTTCAAAAACTTTGCCAAGAGTGGAAGTTATAGCTATTGGTCTGTAGTTTGATGGATCTGAAGAGGCACCTTTTTTAGGAACTGGATGGATGTTTGCTTCTTTCCAGGGTACTGGGAAGCATGAGGTATGAGTACACAGACGGAAAAATTTTGCCAATACAGGAGCGAGCACCAAGGAGCAATTCTTAAGTACTATTGGAGGAATTTCATCTGGACCAGGAGCCTTATCTACTGAGAGATTCTGCAAAATAGTTTTGACATGTCTGGTGTGGATCTTAAGTGAGGGAATTTCAGGTGAATTAAAATTAAGTACAGGGACATCTTGATTTATTTCATCTAAGGTTGAGTTGGTGGAGAAAATATCTGCAAGAAGGTTAGCTTTACCTCGTGGGTCACTTACAAGATTGCCAGTCGGAGATTTTAATGGTGGAATGGATGAAGCAGTAGTGAAGTTGGATTTGAATGAGTTAAGAGTAGACCAAAATATTTTGTTATCATTTGGATTATTTAGAAGTTTATTTGCCTGCTTATGGAGAAAGTTTGATTTAGTTAGGTTTAATACAGTTTTGGCATGATTTCTGATGTTTCTAAAGTAATTAAAGGCTTCATGTGTTTTTGATCTTGTGTATGCATTGTAGGCTATTGCTTTTTGTTCAGTTACTCTAGCACAATTATGGTCAAACCATTTAGGTGAATTAGATCTTTTACTGTACTTTTGATGAGGAATAAAAGTTTCCATTCCAATTTTTACAAAATCTTGTATGTGGCTCAAGGTGGAGTGTGCATCATTAGAAAAGAAAGAGGTCCAGGGAATATCAATAAAGAAACCTTGAAGACCCTCCCAGTCTGCCCTATCGTAATGCCATTTAGTCACCAAAACAGGTTCAGAGTGGGAAGGTGTGGTAGGTGATAGACAGGTGGCCTGTATCAGACAGTGATCAGAAGATCCAAGTGGGGACCTCACTGTAACATCATAATTTTCTGAATTGGTTGTTAAAAATAAGTCCAGTAGGTGGGAATTATGATTAGGATTATCTGGTACACGGGTGGGTTGGTTGACTAGTTGAATGAGATTAAATGAGTCTGCAAATAGCTCACATTCAAGACCAGCATCATCAGTCCTGGCTGAATGAGTGAGCCATTCAACATTATGCACATTAAAATCACCCAACACAGTGATTTCAGAAGAAGCATTTAAGTTGAGGACACTGAGTTGTGAGGACAGAGAATCAAAAAGACTTTGCTCTGGAGGAGTATTTGGGGAACGGTAGATGCAACATATGTATTTAAATTTACCAGCAGAAATTAATTTGTATATAGAATAATCAAAATAGGGACAATTGAAACTAGTAACCTCCTCCAGGGCAATTTCAGATTTTGCGAAGCAACATACACCACCTTTAGGTCTGAAATTTTGGAGCAGTTGATAACCTGGAAAATTAAATCTAGATGTGTCAGATGTGGATGTTACTTGAGTCTCTGTCAAAAAAAGGAGAGTAGGGGATTCTGCTTGAAGAAATTGGTGTACAGAATTGATGTTAGAGTGAAGTCCCCTTATATTACTAAAGAAATAGCTGTACTGACAAGCAGCTTTGGGACGTTGCAATGCTCTTGACACAGTCGCATGATGACGACCGGGAGGGCCCTGTGTCAATAACCCAACCCTGCCGGGGGTGGATATCCGAGGGACCACAAGGTTTGCTCTTAACAATTGTACTGCCATATTTATAAGGTAAGTGTATGGTGTTACATGTATGATATGTAGTGGGAAGAGTAGTATTTTATGGATAGAGGATAGCGATGTAGGGCAATGTCGTGAAGTTGGATGTGTATGTTATATAAAGAGGGTTTTCCTGATACCCCTGATGTGTGAGGCAGAAAGATATGTATCCAGCTACCAAGGCCTGGGAGAGAAAATGGAATTCAGGCTATTCCCTGAGTCTCCCGAAACCTTGGCGGTAGTACTTCCCTGGGCGGGGCTGCCTACCCCTACTACCTAAGAAGCAACCTGTAAAGCAACGATGGCAATTATGACGTGAATTGCTAGTTACGATTAGTGGAGAGTGTGTGTGTGTGTGTAAGTGAACCGATGTGTGTTGTAAAAGACATAATGGTCTACAGTAGGTGACAAACACTGAAAACAGAAGTGTTTGTTTCATGACATACGACACAACGAACTATGCAATGTAATATTACATGTTATCATCTGGTTATGAAATTCAGGTGTGAAACGCCAATGAGTTATCAGTAGTGATATATGGGGGTATATATTATGTATATATGTATTATATTATATGTAATACCACACTAAGTTAAGCTTCGGACGCTGATAGGTTTATATATTCGATATTAATTTAGTAATTTTTTTATATTCCACTCTAAAGGGTAAAGGCTATATAAGCATCGCATCGTGATATTACGGTTAGCAACAGCTATAGAACATAAGAACATAAGAAAATGGGAGTCTGCAAAAAGCCGATCGGCCCACACAAGGCAGATCCCTGTCACACCCAACCCCAATTACATAACAACATCAGGGCATAAGATCGCGGGAAACTGCATATGGCCATGCGGCCCACATGAAGCAGCTCCCATTCACACCCAGCCCATATCACCCATATAGGAATCCAACTTATGCTTAAAGCTTTCAACTGTTTCTGAGCTAATTACTGTTCTGGGCAGTGCATTCCACATGTTAACAACTCTATTTCCAAACCAGTGCTTTCCTATATCTTTCCTAAATCTAAACTTATCTAACTTGAAACCATTTGAGCGGGTTATGTCGCCGTTCTTTAGCTTTAATACCTCATCTATATCGTCCTTGTTTAAACCTTTTATCCATTTAAATACCTCTATCATGTCTCCCCTACATCTTCGTCTCTCTAGTGAGTGCAGGCCTAAGACTTTCAACCTCTCCTCATACGATAAATTTCTAATATTATGTATCTTTTTGGTCATTCTTCTTTGGACTGCCTCTAAAGGGTCGATATCCATTCTATAAATTGAACAGCATAGTCTAAATGGGGTCTGACTAGAGCTAAGTATAGTTTTAAGAAAACTTCAGCAGTCCTGTTGCTAACACTCCTAGATATGAATCCTAGAATTCTATTTGCCCTATTCCTAGCACTTATACACTGTGTTCTGGGTTTCAGATCATTACTAATGAGCACCCCCAGATCCTTCTCACACTCTGAGTTATCCAATTCTACATTGTCTAGTTTGTATTTAGCATCTAAATTACGATTTCCAATCCTTAATACCTTACATTTGTCTATATTGAAACTCATCTGCCAATTTATGGACCACTTGTGCAAGTGATCGAGATCATTTTGAAGACATTCCCTGTCGCTAGCAGACTCTATTATCCTACCTATTTTAGTATCATCAGCAAATTTACTGATCCTACTCTTTATGCCCGAGTCAAGATCATTTATGTAGATAATGAACTGAACAGAAGGGGCCCCAAAACCGTCCCTTGGGGGACTCCACTTTTAACTAATCCCCAGTCTGATTTTACACCATTTATACTAACTCTCTGTTTCCTACCAATCAGCCATGACTTAATCCACTTGAGTAGCATCCCCCCAATACCATGTCCTTCTATCTTCCTTAACAGACTTTCATGTGGAACTTTATCAAAGGCCTTACTGAAGTCTAAGTAAACTATATCATATGACTTGTCGTTATCTACCGCTTCATAAACCTCGGAGAAAAAACTGAGTAAATTTGTTAGGCAGGATCGTCCTGGAGTGAAACCATGTTGAGAGGGATTTATTAACTTGAACATATCTAAGTGATTTCTAATTTTCCTGTCAATAATTGATTCTAGCAATTTCCCTATAATTGATGTGAGACTAATAGGACGGTAATTTGATGCTATGGACTTGTCACCTTTTTTAAATATCGGAATTATATTTGCGAGCTTCCATGAATCAGGAACTAAGCCTAAAGCTAGTGCATTATTAAATACGTGAGTTAATGGGTAACTTAATTCGTCCTTGCATTCTTTTAATACCCTAGCATACACCTCATCTGGACCTGGACATTTCTGGGGTTTTAGTCTATCTATTTCCTTAATTACTTCGTCATTAGTGACCTGAACTGTGCTTAATATTTCGTCTATATTACCATTAAAAACTTGGTTGACTACTGGAACTTGATCTAAATTTTCGTTTGTAAAAACAGAAAGGAAATTACTATTTAGAGTATTGCACATGTCTAACTCATCATCTGTAATCTCACCTATCACATTCTTTAGGGGTCCTACTGTATCCTTTACCTTAGATTTATACAATTGATAAAATGCTTTAGGGTTGTTTTTAGATTCATTTGCTACCTTGATTTCGTAGTTTCTTTTTTCCTTCCTAATTTCCTTCTTTACCTGCCTCGACAAGTTATGGTGATATCCTATAAGGTGGATTTCGCCTTTCTGTATTTTTCTTTATACACCTCTCTTTCTATCTATAAGATCTACTAATTTATTTGTCATCCATTTTGGTTGGTTTGTATGTGATCTAAATTTTCTTTTTGGTATATATTTATCTTGTTCGCTCTGTAAGGCAGAGATGCACTGATTATACACTCTATTTAAATTTTCAGTTGGTTGTCTAACTATCTCAGCTGTGTGACCCACCTGGCCCTGACCTCTCGGTTCTGCTGGAACTAATCGGCTTACTTGATCTAAATCTCCTGCCTCCCCTTTAATTCTGAGTGATCGTTTTAATCCCCTAAAATTGGCTTTTCTAAAGTCAGGGATAAGAACCTTATTTTCTTTGGTTTATGATTTAATTCTATAGATAAATATATTGATTTATGGTCACTGTTCCCTAGCTGGTCGCCCACTTCTAAATTTGTTATCCAATTGTCTCTGTTGCTAAGAACTAGGTCAAGAATATTATATCCTCTAGTTGGCGAATTTACAAATTGAAAGAGAAAGTTGTCTAGTACTACTTCAAGAAAATCTTCGGATTCGTTATTGCTATTTGGATTAACCCAGTCTATACCTGGAAGATTAAAGTCGCCTAAAATGCAAACATTATTACTCTGAGATGCCTTTCTGATTTCTTCCCATAATAATTTGCCTAAATTTCGACAAAGACAGGGTGCCCTATATATGGTTCCCAAAATAATTGTCTCACCTTCCCCGCTAATCTCTACCAAACACTTTCATTTTCGCTATTTGTTTTAATATCTGATCTAAGGCAACATTTTAACCCTTAATTAGCGGCGAGCAACATAAGTCGAGTTAAATAAAGCTGGACTATGTGGCGGCGCTCGACATAGGTCGAGTGGCAATTTCAGCACGTAATGTGGCTGAGAGAGAGAGATTAGTGGTGGCAGGAGACTAGCGAGCGTATGACTGCTCCAGACCACCGCGGCGAACCTACTGACACAAATCTCAGCTCCCTCCTCCCTCTCTCACTCGCTACATACTCAATTATGTACCGAAAGTACCGAATTACCTGCTTTTTGCACTCGCGTTGCACGGTTATTGCAAGAAAACTATCCATCATACAAGGATCGTTATGGTGTCATTCGAAAGCTCTGTTTATGCCCTTTCAGGGATAGGTACTTGTTTTACGTTCTGAGTCTTATTTAGGCATGAAAATGATCACGTAAACAGCCCTATTTTGGCTAAAAACACCCCGCTGTGCGGTACATATAAATAAACCGCATAGGCCGCTCGTAAGGTGTTAAAGTATCCCTGACATAAATTGCAACTCCACCTCCCCTTCTGTCTGTTCTGGCATATTTAAATAAATTGTATCCTGGCATATGAAATTCTGCTAATAGATGTCTAGAGTCAGTATTTATCCAGGTTTCTGTAATCGCTACAATTTCTATATTTTCCTTGCTAACAATTGCCCTAAGCTGATCCATTTTGTTACATAAACTTCTACAATTTGTATAATATACCCTCAACGTATTACTATTTTTTGTAACTAATTGTCTATCGTTTTTAAGTAACTTATGTTACGACTGGGGTTCAAATATAGCAGGGCTCTTATTCATTGGACTAGTAATGGCATAAATGTTACAACGGAAAGCGCTAGCTCCAACCTCTGATGTATATTCCCAGTGAACAAAGAACACAAATACTCTACAGAGTTCTATATGCAATAATAGGCTATCAAACTCTCAAGAAATGTGCGTCTACTCTAGGCTTAAGGTTATGTGAAAACAGCCTATTACTACCTATAACCGAAGGTGCTTGGTTATGGTATGCAAAGTAAGGTGGTAAGAGAAGTTACAGCTTACGTTACTTTAATCAATAAATGTCAGGCACTCCTGCATGAAAGAAAGTGCACTAAAGTCCTTCAACACTAACAAGGAATCTTCTTTAAATGTTAGATGCTATAAAGATGCTCGTATCGGAAATGGAACCCAAAAAGGCAGGCAGCGGAACAATGCTTGTGCAGGCTATGCACACAAAAAGGCAGGATATATAATGCAGTCGGGGCCAAGAATATCCTAAACGCAACAACAATAATAATCGCCACGACAATGCAGTATTCCAATCAACAAAAAGAGCCTAAGTCGTTTGTGTCTCCATACATCAAACTAGGCTGCGAAATGCTTGTGTAATCATAAATGGGTATGCATAAAAAGAGTAATTAGGTTAATATACTTAATGTCTACTGTGACTGATAAAGTCTAGCTAGAGTCAATGATACGAGATACTGGTGCGCATGGCATGCTGCATAGCCTAGTGCAAATCTCAAGTCTGTGCGTCAAATATTACGTTATAGGGAAGGGTAGCTCTCTTGAGAAACCTTAATACCGAAGTATTAAACGTTCTCCTGGCGTACCTCAAAGACAAACAACGAGCTTAGAACAGTGCAGAATGGTATAGGGAAAAAGCCCTCATTCGTGCATGCTCTACTCTCAATGGCACACAGACTAGAATTTACTCAATCAACTCCAGTTCTCAGGTATGTCGTGCAGCTTTTAACTAAAGCCAGCACTCATAGGAAACAATACCTTATAATATCAGACCCCTAGTCTAGCATTATCTAATCCAGCAGAACACTAATATTTATAGGAAGCGGTACTAAACAATATGAGTGCCAACCAATGCTTCGTGATCAACTTATCTTAACAACTAAACATACATAGGTTATATCAGACCTTAACGCACAATACAACTGGCCAGCATGAAGGTGATTTTGCAGAGTTAACCAGAGGGGATATAATATTAATAAAAGGTGGTGAAAGATATGGAAAAGGAGAGAGTTAGGCAGAGGAAAAGATTCTCAGGTCAGGTGTAGAGCAGGGGACAGGTAGCAAGGGATAAAGATGGATGCGTTCTAGAAACCAGATCTGAGGGAGAGAGTGGCGAGGAACCAGTATATATACCGGGACTAGGTCGAGCCGCGTGGGAAAAAAGCGGTCACAAGTCCTCTAGCCACTACCAAGGGAGCTAGCAGCATGGTAAGGATCTCTCTCAACCAACCCCCACGAGGCAGCCAGCCGTGACGTCATCGAGCGGGGCAAAAACACTGCGCGCCCCCCTCTCACTCTGTTCTACTCTCTCTCTCTCTCCCAGATCCCATCATTACTAGTTAATGATAAAACATATACTTTACAATTAAATATATAAAGCCTTGACATGGGTGAAAACAAAGAGCCTTTCTGGACTGCCCATGACACGAGCTTTCATATGAAATAAAGCACACTCTAATACATAAACTGTAGACCCATCCACTGCCCTGGCAATCCTAGCGAGTCACTGTAGGACAAGCCATGCGGTTCTAACGGAGTGGTTAACGTCACACCCCCCCCAAGATTTTTCTCAGAGGCCCCAAGGCTCACAAAAATCTGATGGTTAGAACCCATTCTATATCTTCACTTCCCATCACCCAGCGGCAGTAAAATATCTGGCACAGTTCTTCAACAAAACATTTTTCAAAATTATAACCCTCCCCAACACAATAGGTTAAATTTTATGTAGTTATGCTCCTCAAGAGCGAGCTTCTCTAGCCCAGCATTCTGAGAGGAGTGCAACTCAGAATTACTGCTATAACATACTGAAAAAAATCAACTATCAGAGAAAGAGTTTTTTATTTGATTTTTATGTTTTTTATTTGTTTATTTCGGCTGCACTATAGGGGCAAGCCTAGTTTTTTCTTCTATACCAAACGCTCAACTCCTGCTTTACGACCCAATACGCTGGGCTACAACTGCGAGCCAACAAGCACCAAGCGCAAAATACGATTCAAACTAAAGCAGGAGGCTACCCGTGTGTCAATCTACCCAGGATCATATACCCTTGAACGACCATCTGCAACCACGTTGTCACAACCGGCAATATGGCGTATGCCCAGGTTATATACCAATAACCTTAGTGACCACCTGGTCAGCTTCATATTCCGATTGTGAAACTGGTCCAAGAACTTGAGAGGGTGATGATCTGGGTAAACTACAACGACCGGACCATAGGCTGGAAAATAGACCACGAAATGCCCCAGCGCAAGCACAACCGCCAGCAGCTCCTCCTCGTCAACAGAGCAGCTCCCCTGGGCCGAATTGTACTTCTCCGAGCAGAAACTAACAGGATGCTCCAGCCCATCATCGTCCTTTTCCACAAGGACGGCACCAGCCCCCACACCACTAGCCTCCGTTGCTAGTTGGAAAGGTAGGCTAAAGTCAGGGGCCCTGAGGATCGGGTGAGTGCACAACAGGTGTTTTACTTCTCTAAACACCTTCTCACACTCAGGCACCCATTTGAACTTCTTATCCTTCCAGATATCCTCCACCTGAGCTTGACTGTCCCGTTCTCCTTCTCCACCTTGACTGCTAAACGTCATCACAGGCACAGTGAGAGGCTCAGGGGGGTGCCTTCCATACTCCTTCATGGGATTAACATGACATAACTGATTGCGCTTCCGTCTGTCTAGAGTGGTTACCAAGTAATCCAGGTCTGATAGCTCCTCAACCACCCTATAAGGACCAGCGTACTTTGCGGATAAGGGGTGACCTACAAGGGGCAGTAGAATCAACACCTCCTGACCCACGTGAAACTCCCTGAGTTAAACCTTGAGGTCGTACCTGTCCTTCCTGAGGGCCTGAGAGCTAGTCAAATTACGGCCAGCCAACTCCAGACTGCGCAACATCCGTTCTCGACTGTTGAGGACACACTTGAGCATAGAACAAGGTTTTTCTGCGCCCTCCCATACTTCTTCAACCATATGGAGAGGCCCTCTGACACGGTGTCCAAAGACGAGCTCATTAGGGCTGAATCCCAAACTCTCCCCAGGTACCTCCCGCACAGCAAACAAAACACATGGCAGGCCAAGATCCCAATCCTTCCCACTCTCAAAGCAACAACAACGAAGCACAAATTTCAAGGCTGAGTGCCATCGCTCTAACACACAATGGCTCTCCGGATGATACGCAGATGACACAACCCCAACAATCCCATGCTGCGGCATTGCTTGAACAAAGAGGCTAGAAGTGAAGTTGGGTCCCTGGACTGACTGAATCCCCTGCAGGTAACCATACCGGGAAAAATACACTAGCAAGCTTCGGACCACCGTCTTCGCCGACCCATTTCTCATAGGGTACGCGTCAGGGCACCTTGATGCTACATCTCCCGACTGTGCATCACTGTCCTCCTTCAACTCTTTCGTCTTTTTAAGCCCATCCTCTGCCCCTTCAGGAACAGTTACTGGGTCTTCTCCAGACTCGAAATGTGGTCCTAATAATGAGTCCCCGAGAAGGTCCGTTGACACTAAACTCTCAACCTCATCAACTTTCAACCCCTTCTCGGTACCCTTCCTCCGCTGATCTAAAGATTGTTGACCAGAATGTGACTCCCTGGATGCAGAATCTCCGGTGACAACACACGCCATAGGCTGCCCCGGACACTTCTCAACCCACTCCTGCTCCTCCCTACTCACGTCGGCCGGCTTCTCGACAACGACTAAGGGTGGAGCCTCAGAAGTAGGCCCCGCAAAGTCGTTGCCAAGAAGGAGGTCGACGCCCCCAACAGGTAACTTCTCAACAATTCCTACATCCAGGTCACGAGTCACACCATCAACTTCCACCTTCATTCTTACAAGCGGGTATGACCTTGTCGCATTAACTCCCTGAACCACAACCACCCGCGCCGTATTGACAGGTTTACCAGTGAAATTTCTCAACAGTGTTTGCGATGCCCCAGTGTCACGCAAAATTCTCACCTCATCTCTTCTACCCCCCCAATCCACACAACCGAGTCCCCTGTGGTCACTAAAGGCATCACGGACAGGGAATAAGCCTTCCGGATCCTTCTGCACTGGCAGTGTATTTACCTCGGAAGAATTGCCTCTAACAAACTCCGATGTCCTCTTGAACACTCCAATGCCGTGAGCAAAAGACACGGCTGCCGGAGGAGGTCGACTAGGGCTCTCATTTGCCTTATGACCCTCCTGGTGGCAACTAAAACACATAAATTTCGGTTTCGGCTTATACTGTGATGTAAAAGGCCCCTGACTTTTCACATACGGTGTGGTGTAAGGTTTGGATTCAGTTTTAGTTTCATGGCTCTTCTGTTTAAATGTGTCATTGTTACGGGGAGGGGGAGGATAACGGTCCTTAGCACTTACATCGTACTTCTGTGAGGACCCGCAACCCCGAATCAACGACAGCCGTCGATCAGCCATTTCTGCTGCTTCGACTAGAGTTCTTGGGTTTTTCTCCTTTAAGTTCAAAGTTAGATCACCGCCCGTGCTCTTAACACCTTACGAGCGGCCTATGCGGTTTATTTATGTCTACCGCCCAGCGGGGTGTTTTTAGCCAAAATAGGGCTGTTTACGTGATCATTTTCATGCCTAAATAAGACCCAGAACGTAAAACAAGTACCTATCCCTGAAAGGGCATAAACAGAGCTTTCGAATGACACCATAACGATCCTTGTATGATGGATAGTTTTCTTGCAATAACCGTGCAACGCGAGTGCAAAAAGCAGGTAATTCGGTACTTTCGGTACATAATTGAGTATGTAGCGAGTGAGAGAGGGAGGAGGGAGCTGAGATTTGTGTCAGTAGGTTCGCCGCGGTGGTCTGGAGCAGTCATACGCTCGCTAGTCTCCTGCCACCACTTGTCTCTCTCTCTCAGCCACATTACGTGCTGAAATTGCCACTCGAGTTATGTCGAGCGCCGCCACATAGTCCAGCTTTATTTAACTCGACTTAAGTGGTGGGCCGCTTTTTAACCCTTAATTAGCGGCGAGCAACATAAGTCGAGTTAAATAAAGCTGGACTATGTGGCGGCGCTCGACATAGGTCGAGTGGCAATTTCAGCACGTAATGTGGCTGAGAGAGAGAGACAAGTGGTGGCAGGAGACTAGCGAGCGTATGACTGCTCCAGACCACCGCGGCGAACCTACTGACACAAATCTCAGCTCCCTCCTCCCTCTCTCACTCGCTACATACTCAATTATGTACTGAAAGTACCGAATTACCTGCTTTTTGCACTCGCGTTGCACGGTTATTGCAAGAAAACTATCCATCATACAAGGATCGTTATGGTGTCATTCGAAAGCTCTGTTTATGCCCTTTCAGGGATAGGTACTTGTTTTACGTTCTGGGTCTTATTTAGGCATGAAAATGATCACGTAAACAGCCCTATTTTGGCTAAAAACACCCCGCTGTGCGGTACACATAAATAAACCGCATAGGCCGCTCGTAAGGTGTTAAGGGTTAAAGAACTGCTCCAACATCATTAACTGCTTAATTTCATCAAATGTTGTGACCTTCTCAGATCGGAGCCAGTTCCCCATAGCATCGGACAAGTCCCGGGCGTGTTCCAAAAAGGTGCTATCTCTTCCCTTAGTTACACCCCGGAACTTCAAACGGTACGTTTCTGGTTGCAGTACGTAAGCCCTCAGGACAGCCTCCTTGAGATCCTCGTACACAATACATAACTCCAAAGGTAACGCATCGTAGGCTTTAAGACCCTTGCCTATTAATCTAGAGGATACAAGTGCTGCCCAATTATTCTCTGGCCACTGGTGTTCCTGGCACTTCTTCTCAAAGCGTGTGAAAAATTCTGTTACACCACTCTCATCAAACACCGGAACCAGTTTCAATAAGTGCGAGAGAGACTGCTCATAAACAAGGTTACCAGCCCCAAGTCGCTGTCCCGTTGCCTCTACTCGCGACTTCTCTACGTCCATGTCGGCACAGTACCTAGTCGACTCTAAATCAGCTTGGATTTTTGCTACCTTGGCTCTCTCTTCTATCTTGGCTAATTCTAATTGCTGCTGAAGCTGAAGCTCAGATACCCTGATAGCCTTTCTCTCTTCGATCTTAGCTAATTCGAGCTGAAGCAATTATTCTGGAGTTAACCCTTGAGGAGGTGAAGGTGCTACAATGTTTGAAATTACCGGTGGTCCCCCAAGGGGCAACCCACCCTGCCAGTCACCACCCAACTGTGGAAGCGTACCCGGGGTCGGCAAACTACTGGGATGGCTGGGAGTCGAGTGTAGGGGAAGCATGGCCGAAGGGCTCTGAGCACTCAACCCATCTCGCTCACCAGTCACCCTGCCCAGTACACACGTTATCAAGTTATCCCTGGTCATGCTGCTAGTACCCGCATGACCGATAGCTGTGGCCAGGCATTGAAGACCGTACCGCTCCATACCCTCCAACCGCTCGGCAGTAACAGGCCATTGCAAAAATATCCTAGCATCCTCCTCACAGTTCACCTGATTAACCATATCATCATACTGCTGTTCCTCAGTTTCGACATTACGTACTGTGTCTCCATTCTCCTCTGATCCGGTATAAGACATGATGCTCACAAAAATTTCCCACCTCAATATTCAGAAAAGAAGTACCCCAAACTCTTATACCTCAATATACACACAAAAATTCTCGGAAATACTCAAGGGCTATACTATGTTGCAAAAACAAAATATTCTTGCTGATCCCCGCAAAATATTCTCCAAAACAACAAATGTTCCCTGCTAATAAATGTAGGTTCACCAAATCCTAGGTAAGGTCACCATTTGTTACGACTGGGGTTCAAATATATCAGGGCTCTTATTCATTGGACTAGTAATGGCATAAATGTTACAACGGAAAGCGCTAGCTCCAACCTCTGATGTATATTCCCAGTGAACAAAGAACACAAATACTCTACAGAGTATATGCAATAATAGGCTATCAAACTCTCAAGAAATGTGCGTCTACTCTAGGCATAAGGTTATGTGAAAACAGCCTATTACTACCTATAACCGAAGGTGCTTGGTTATGGTATGCAAAGTAAGGTGGTAAGAGAAGTTACAGCTTACGTTACTTTAATCAATAAATGTCAGGCACTCCTGCATGAAAGAAAGTGCACTAAAGTCCTTCAACACTAACAAGGAATCTTCTTTAAATGTTAGATGCTATAAAGATGCTCGTATCGGAAATGGAACCCAAAAAGGCAGGCAGCGGAACAATGCTCGTGCAGGCTATGCACACAAAAAGGCAGGATATATAATGCAATCGGGGCCAATAATATCCTAAATGCTACAACAATAATAATCACCACGACAATGCAGTACTCCTATCAACAAAAAGAGCCTAAGTCGTTTGTGTCTCCATACATCAAACTAGGCTGCGAAATGCTTGTGTAATCATAAATGGGTATGCATAAAAAGAGTAATTAGGTTAATATACTTAATGTCTACTGTGACTGATAAAGTCTAGCTAGAGTCAATGATACGAGATACTGGTGCGCATGGCATGCCGCATAGCCTAGTGCAAATCTCAAGTCTGTGCGTCAAATATTACGTTATAGGGAAGGGTAGCTCTCTTGAGAAACCTTAATACCGAAGTATTAAGCGTTCTCCTGGCGTACCTCAAAGACAAACAACGAGCTTAGAACAGTGCAGAATGGTATAGGCAAAAAGCCCTCATTCGTGCATGCTCTACTCTCAATGGCACACAGACTAGAATTTACTCAATCAACTCCAGTTCTCAGGTATGTCGTGCAGCTTTTAACTAAAGCCAGCACTCATAGGAAACAATACCTTATAATATCAGACCCCTAGTCTAGCATTATCTAATCCAGCAGAACACTAATATTTATAGGAAGCGGTACTAAACAATATGAGTGCCAACCAATGCTTCGTGATCAACTTATCTTAACAACTAAACATACATAGGTTATATCAGACCTTAACGCACAATACAACTGGCCAGCATGAAGCTGATTTTGCAGAGTTAACCAGAGGGGATATAATATTAATAAAAGGTGGTGAAAGATATGGAAAAAGAGAGAGGTAGGCAGAGGAAAAGATTCTCAGGTGCAGATCAGGGGACAGGTAGCAAGGGATAAAGATGGATGCGTTCTAGAAACCAGATCTGAGGGAGAGAGTGGCGAGGAACCAGTATATAAACCGGGACTAGGTCGAGCCGCGTGGGAAAAAAGCGGTCACAAGTCCTCTAGCCACTACCAAGGGAGCTAGCAGCATGGTAAGGATCTCTCTCAACCAACCCCCACGAGGCAGCCAGCCGTGACGTCATCGAGCGGGGCAAAAACACTGCGCGCCCCCCTCTCACTCTGTTCTACTCTCTCTCTCTCTCCCAGATCCCATCATTACTAGTTAATGATAAAACATATACTTTACAATTAAATATATAAAGCCTTGACATGGGTGAAAACAAAGAGCCTTTCTGGACTGCCCATGACACAAGCTTTCATATGAAATAAAGCACACTCTAATACATAAACTGTAGCCCCATCCACTGCCCTGGCGATCCTAGCGAGTCACTGTAGGACAAGCCATGCGGTTCTAACGGAGTGGTTAACGTCACACTTATTATTTTCTTCGATTTCACTGCAGTCAATGCTATCATAATAGCATTGTTTAACAACATTTCCGTCTTCCGTTGCACCATCACTACTATCATTAGCAATATAGTCATCATTTTTAGCATGAAACTGAATATCCTTATCGATTTCGCCTGACGCTAAAATTGTTCCATTTAACCTCTCCTTTACACTCTCAATATTTCTGTTCAAAACCCCACAACCACCCTATCTAAAGAACTAGCTAATGTGGAAACCCCTAACCGTGAAAGATGAACCGTGTCCCTTGCGTACATCCCATCTCTCCCATAGAAACTATCCCAGTTATCAATGAATGGTATTGCTTTTTCTTTACAATATTTCTCCAACCGGCAATTGACACCAATCGCCCTGGATGTCCATTCCTTGGGAACTCCTCTTCTGGGTAGGATACAATTTACTACAGGGATCCCTCCCTTCATCCTAACTTTATCTAACACATCCCGATACTGCTGCAGAAGTTCCTCACTTCTACCCTTACCAACATCGTTACTCCTGGCACTGAGACAGATAATGGGGTTATCTCCACTATCTTCCAAGATGTGGTCCATCTTCTCTAAAACCCTCCCAACTCCATGGCCAGGCAGACACACAACCTTCCTAAGTTTAGTGCGGGTAGCCCTAACTAATACTAGCCCTAATAATACGTGTAATGGTAGATGGCCTTTATTCTCAATTTCACTCAATAAATGGTGGTGTTCCCCAGGGATCAGTTTTGGCCCCAATTCTGTTCCTCATTCATATCAATGATCTCATATCTACCACTCATAATCCAATACATTCCTACGCAGATGACTCGACACTCCACAGTTCCTTCACATTTACCAATTCTTTCACCCAACCCGATCTTATAAATTCAAAAATAAACACTGCAATTTATCTGAACCAGGACCTTTCTAGAATTAATGGATGGGGACAAAAGAATCTAGTTTCCTTTAATGCACAGAAAACCAAGTACATTCAATTTTCTAACCGACAGAATCTCACTGACTCCCATATATTTTTTAATGATGTAAATATTCCCACTTCCCCTAGTATTGACATTCTCGGTGTAACATTAACTACTAACTTGAGCTGGACACATTATGTTAGAAGCATTGCTAAGAACGCCTCTAAAAAACTGGGACTCCTGTACAGAGTTCGAGAATTCTTCACGGACGAGCAGTTGGCCGTAATATATAAGAGTCATGTGCGTTCTCAGATGGATTACTGTTCACCTCCGTGGGGTGGAAGTGGAGTGGTTGCATTGAGGCAGTTGGACAAAATTCAAAATAATGCTATTAGATTAATCAATAACCCTGCAATCACACAGGACCTTCCTACATTATCCATACGAAGAAACGTTGCATCCCTTGCATTATTCTACAGATATTTTCACAGCAATTGTTCCGAGGAACATGCTTCAATTGTGCCGCCTCTCCACATCTTTCCCCGTAGAACTAGGGCAGCTGAGAGCGCCCATGAATTTACACTTTCTCCTCCACAATGCAGAACTTCTGCTTATCAGAATGCATTTATCCTCAGAGCTACTACTCTTTGGAATTCACTTCCCTCGAATTGCTTTCCACAAACTTACAATCTACAAATGTTTAAATCCAGTTGTTACAAACATTTTATGAATGGAGGATGCCTTTAGGCACATGGACCTTTTTGTTTTATATGTGTTTTTCCTTCCTCCGTTCATTGTCTCTTTAAAAAAAAAAAAAAAAAAAATCTACCATGGAATCGCCCACAATCGACACAGACTTACCTTCTCGGGACACAGACTTACCTTTCCCTCGGGAGGATCAAGCAGCTGCAGTTGGAGAACCCCTGGTGGTAGCAGAAGCTCCCTTGGTGGTGGTGGTGGTGGTGGAGGTGATGGTGGCGGTAGGTAGCACAGCGTTAGCGGTTGGAGCTGAGTCGGCGGCAGGCACTTCGGCTATCCCTCCCTTATCCTGACTATCTTTTCCCTCACATTCGTCTCGCAAAGGAGAGAATGTATTTGTCACACTCATACCTATTCTACTATCCTGCTTATTTAGTGTGACTTTCCCACCCGTATTTTTAACAACCTGCCATGAATAACAAAATTCATCAACTTCCTCCCTTTTCCCCTTACTTGACTTTCTTTCCTCTTGGCTAAGCTTGAAAGCTAGATTTTTGTCTTTAATCAAATCCACTTCCCTCTGAAGTTTAACATTAACCTCCCTTAGAGCCAAGACCTCTTCCTTCACCACAACCATCTCCTCTCTTACCTGGAGAATAAGATGATGCAGATCAGTTAGAGACTCGCACTCCATACCTGCTATGATCCCAATAAGCTTAGCGAGGAGCAAGAAACTAAGTACAGAAAAACAAAAACATGTAAACTAACAGCTAAAAACTGAGCTATAACACTTTTATATAACACGAGTGCACTGCCCCCAAACACAGGTAGGTGTAATGGTCACTAAAGGTCACTGGTAAGTGGTCCGGGCAGGACCTCAGATTAACACAACCTTCTCCTGTCACTGACTGAACCTTTTCGATGTTAGTATTATAGTATCTGATATATTGCAATGTTTACACAGTGCAGCATGGTTAATAGCATGATAAAACATGGATGAATTATATGTGAGTACCGGTATGTGTTTAACCCTTTCTCTGCGGGGTATTTTGGGCTATTTAGGGCATATTCAGGCACTCCTGAATGATAAATCAAGCATCTGTATTAAACGAACTGTATTCTGCCGAAAACTAGGCGAAAATAGCTTCAAAATGAGACCAGAACGGGCCTCGTACGTGGCCTGGTTCAACCGCAGCGGTGCCAGTGAAACGCGGGAAACCCGCTATTTGTTAGCACTCGCTCACTTGGCTACACTGTTGTGAGAGGCAGAGAGAGACCCGCGCGAGACACAGTCTACCTCAGTGAGCTGCTCGCTGCTCTGAGGGTCGGAGGTGGGCCCCTCACGCTCCCGCCTACTGACACTCAATTTTTAAGTTTTTTACAGTTAAAGCCTGGAAATTGCTTCAAATTACCAGGACGTTCCAGAACATCACCCGCAGTGAAAGGGTTAATAGTAACTACTATGGATGACATCTGATGAATCACACATACCCACACACACAACGAAAGCCTGTCCATTCACTGCGGTTTGGTAGTGTTTCTTTAGAGTTTTAATTCTGTAATAGCTATCTGTGTTGTATGTAGATACAGGAGGGAATAACAAACAATGGTAATTTTTGTAATTTATATATAAGATTCTGTAGTATGAATCGTATCGTAGCAAAACCACACTAATTGTACATGGCAGACTGAGTGAAGCATCATTTGGTTCGAAACTTGTGTTCGTATGTGTGAGACCTTGTGATAGTTAAAGTGAGCTGTCGTCCAGAAACAATACGGTCCCAATGTCCGGGCCCTATCCAGGTGTCTCAGAAACTGCGGATTTTGACTGTACATGTGGCCCTCCCGTTGAAACATGTCCACCACTGTATGCTGGAAAGGGTAGTCCGAAGGTGGGGTAAGGACCAGAGTCTCTGAGGGCTGTGAGGGTGCATGTATGTCACATGATGTGCATGACATCCTGTGGTGCTGCAGGTCACCCTCTATTCCTGGCCAGTACACCGATTGCCTTGCTCTCCATAACATAGAGTCTAGGCCCTGATGTCCGGCATGCAGGTTCACAGCTACTTATACTCCGGACAGCATAAACAGACCGTTGGTAGGGCAGAACTTGACAACACTGTTTTACCCTCGCTATCAGGTGATAAGTTGATAATGCGTGCGATAAACCATTTGCCCTCTCTCTCTCTCTCTTTCTCTCTCTCTCTCTCTCTCTCTGGGAGATGAAATTGTACTAACTTAATTATTAACGTGATTTTTATATACTCTAAATCTCTCTCTATATATATATATATAATGTCTTAAATGATAAAATATACTATTGGTCAAAATATTGGTCAAGATATACAGATATACACACAGACAAACAGGCATATATACAGACAGACAAACAGGCATATATACAGACAGACATACAGGCAGATATACACACAAACAGACAGATATACAGGTATACATACAGACAAACAGGCATATATACAGACAAACAGACAGATATACACACAGACAGACAGATATTCAGACAGATACACAGATAGACAGACAACTAAAGACAGACAGACACACCGACACAGAAACAGATAAAAAAACATAGACAGACAGACAGATATACAGATAGACAGACAGACAGAAATATATAGTGTTACGGCTGGATCGGCAATACATATTCGGGATTCTTGATCGTAGGACAGAAATGGCTTAAGTGACAACGACACGCTCGATTCCAGTCCCAAATACTATATGCTCCAGACAACAAAAGCACCAACGCCCTACAGAGTTATCGTCTACGGTAACGAGGTACCTTAACTCGGCGAAAGTGTACAACAGGGGTAGGCTATGAGGCTAAACTCCCTCAGACATTTATAGGTTACGTTATTACTAAAGAAATGCAATACTCAAGAAACTACGTTAATATTAAGCCTCTAATAATGTAGAATAGAAGCAGGCTAAAGGTATGACAGTGAAATGCTAAATGACAAATGTACACGCCTACTTGAAAGCGCGTGCACTACACTAACTGTCCCCTACTAACATGCACTAGCATGTAGCATACAAGATGTTCATGATCCAGTAGATACCTAATAATACACATGGGAGGAACATAAACAGTAGTCACTTATTATAATAATGAATCTATACTTGGAATAACTAAAAGGTTGCAGGCAACAGTACTGCGCCGGTAGCCTACTAACGCATAGGCTACTTCGCTTCTCTCACTCTGTCTCCCCTCCGAGTCCGTATGCGCCCTACGCAACAGAACTCCGGACACAGCAGCAAAACGACAGTGCAGTTAATTGATACATGAAAGTATTAATAGTGTTGTCTTGTGTGTGAGTAATGTGTATTGTAAAGTGTTATAGATATATACTTAAAGAGAGCTGCAATGCATAGTAAAATAAATATATCCCACTCATCATCCCCATGTGTTCTAGCTAGCAGGCCAAGTCACAGGAACAACGAGTCCCAGCACCGAAAGCGAGAACCCAGGAGAAGACTGTAGAGAACACAAGAACAGATAAATTACGTTACTCTACTATACCGGCACTACGAGCGAGCTGTAGTCTCGGGTGCTACACTCGCTCCTGGCTCGGTATGCAAATCAAGGCTAAGTCCTCGTCCCTCTACAGACAACTCCTGGGCATGGTCGGGCTCTTACACATGGCACCAGTCTAGTCACAAATGGGATGATGAGCAGGGCATATATCTCGTGAACATGTAGAACGTTCACCAACTATCCTCATCAAGAAGATCGCTGTTCACATTAACCCCTTAAATCTAATACATGTAAATATATGCTTGTCCTAAGAGTAATACGAGAGGTGAGTGCTGAAACTCCTTTAGGACCTCAAGGGAAGGTTATGCATTTAAATAGAGAGAAGAATGAAATGAGAGTAATGTCGTCAGAGAGAAAGAGTGCAACCGTGAGAAGTGGGGAGAGAGAGCAAGGGATGTTAGAATCTCAAAGGTTCTAGGCAACCTAGTCCAGGAACACACAGCCAACCTCCAGGCAGTGTGCTGTACGACAACATGGGCCCAGCCCAGGCAGGCAACAATGGACTACCAACCCTATCGCGCCTAGCTATAAGGGCAAGGCTGCCAACCAGTCCATACGTCTGGCAACCACCCGGCCGGCAGCGCGGCGTGTTGCTACCCTCTTGCTCTGAAGCCCAACTCACTCTCTCTCTCTGAATTCCCATTATCCTATCTATCAACTTCTCTATTGATACTACATATTAAATGGAAGGTCTCGACATGGCTTAAAACAAAACCCACCACTGGTTAGCACATGACGAGACCTTTGCAGAGATACAAAGAACATAGTTATAAGTTGTCACACTCAATATACATAGCGGCTGACGGTAGCCAGATCACGGGCGGTACAGTGGAGTACCAAGGAGTACAATCAGGTTGCGTTGCCCAGCACTGGGGTGCGTCACAGCCCCCCCAAGATTTTAGATAATCGACCTTAGAAGCATTATCAAAATCTGACAGGCAACCAACCGACCTGCTACCCTTAGCTGCCACTAATTGCAAAAGGTGCACAACAACTGAAGTGTGAATTATACATAAAACACAATATTGCATGCATCATGCTACAACAATAAAGAGTTACAAAACTAAAAAAAAGAAAGAGTTTTCTCGTTTATTTTATTGTTTTATAATCTTTTTGGACGGCGTTATGATAGCCTAATTTTACTCCTGCTCAACCCACACACCGTGCACGACTATCTTGGATCATCAACCCTTGATAGACAATCTGCTATCACGTTCTCACTCCCGGCAATATGCTGAATGTTGAGATTATACTCTTGGAGCATTAGGGACCACCTGGTCAACCGCATATTCCGATTGTGAAACTGATTTAGGAATTTCAAGGGATGATGGTCCGTATAAATCGTCACTACCGGGCCGTAGGCTGGAACATAAACTTCGAAATGTTTGAGCGACAAAACGATAGCCAGAAGCTCCTTCTCTATAGTCGAGTAATTCCTTTGTGCCGAATTAAACTTGCGAGAAAAGAAGCTCACTGGGTGTTCCAAGCCCTCGGAATCAGTCTGCAGTAACACTGCCCCGGCACCCACACCGCTGGCATCAGTCGCCAGCTGAAAACTCCTGGAGAAGTCTGGGGCCCTCAAAATCGGATGTGTACACAGCAGGTGCTTGACTAGGTCGAAAGCCCTCTGACACTCCGCAGCCCAACAGAACTTCACTGACTTCGACAGTAGATCAGTTAACGGAGCTAAGACAGTAGAGTATCCCCGGATGAAGCGCCTATAATAGCCTATCATACCTAGGAACTGCATGACCTGGCGCTTAGTGGTGGGCCTGGGAAACATATTGATAGCCTGTATCTTGCTCAAGGGGGGGCACACCCGGCCTAACCCGACCACAAAGCCAAGATACTGCACAGTAGCCTTTACAAACTCGCACTTCCTCAGGTTCACCACCAGCCCAGCATCGTGCAACTTCCTAAACAGGGTCTCTAAGTGCCTTAGGTGATTTTCAAAATCGTTATCATATACTATCACGTCATCAAGGTAGACCGTGCAGTTAGGGATTTCGTCACAAATATCGTTCATCAGGTTTTGAAACGTGGCAGGTGCGTTCTTAAGCCCATAAGGCATTACGTTACATTGGTAGGTCTTGCCATCTACCACAAAACCACAAACTTGCTTAGCTCGGTCCGACAGGGGTACTTGCCAGTAGCCTTTTACAAGATCAATTTTAGTAAGGTACTTTGCATTCCCTATCTTGTCCACGCTGTCGTCAACTCGAGGCAAAGGGTAAAGGTTGGTAGTGGTCAAGCTATTTAGCCTACGAAAATCTATGCAGAACCGCACCTTGCCGTCAGGTTTTGGCTGCAACGTGACGGGTGATGTCCACTTCACATAACCTTCAGTGATCATCCCTCTCTCAACCATGTACTTTAACTCCTCCCGTAAAGCTGGCAACTTTACCGGGGGCACACGGTAGGGCACTGACTTGAAGGGCACATTATCACCGACGTCCACGTCGTGCGTTACCTGAGTAGTGAGACCTGGGTGTTCGGCGAAAACAGAGGGGTATGACCTGAACAGGCCTAGGACAGCAGCACCCTGGTGCTCAGGCAGGTGACTTACAACTTGCCTAGCCTCTTGTTCAGTATTCCCCGCCCACTGTTCCGCGGATATGACACAGTCCCAGCTATCCTCCTCAGCAGCATGACTGTCCCCACCTCCTTCTCCACCCTGGCCGCTGCAGGCCAGCACAGGGACAGTGAGAGGCTCTGAGGGGCGTCTCACATACTCTTTCATGAGGTTAACATGACATAACTGATGTTTTTTTCCTACGGTCAGGTGTTGCAACGAGATAATCAAGGTCGGACAGTTTCTTAGCCACCACATACGGCCCAATGAACTTGGCAGAAAGGGGGTGTCCAGGCAAAGGTAAAAGCAACATTACCTCCTGACCCAGCGAAAACTCCCGAAGCTTCACCTTGGCGTCATACTGGTGCTTCATGACCGCCTGTGCATTAACCAAGTTATTACCTGCCGCTGCCATGCAACCTATAAGTCTCTCCCGGCTCTCAAGGACATATTTAAGTACAGACCCCGGCTTCTCTTCGCCCTCCCAGATCTCTTTCACCATACTTAAAGGTCCTCTCACATTATGGCCAAAGACTAGCTGATTTGGACTGAACCCCAGGCTCTCTCCTGGGACTTCACGTGCAGCGAACAGAACATACGGCAGACCCAAATCCCAATCAGTGTCATGTTCTGCACAGTAACAGCGTAGCATACTCTTCAGGGTCGAGTGCCACCGCTCCAAGACTCCCTGACTCTCGGGATGGTAGGCTGACGACACTACAGAACATATACCGTGCAACTGAAGGGTTTGCTTGAACAATTTGGATGTAAAATTGCTCCCCTGGTCTGACTGCACCTCACGTGGAAATCCATAACGGGAACAGAACAATAATAAGTTTTTAACAACTGCCTTTGCCGAGCCGTTTCTCATGGGGTATGCGTCCGGGTATCTCGTAGCCACATCCATGATTGTCAACAGGAATTTATTGCCACTACTAGTAGGCGGGAAAGGGCCAACCAAATCTACTACAACTTTGCTGAACGGAGGCCCGGTGACAGGTATGGGAAACAAAGGTGCCTTCGGGATTGTCTGGTTAGGCTTCCCCGTTGTCTGGCAGGTCGCACACCCAGCCACCCATGCACAGACATCAGCCTTGACCCCAGGCCACCAGAAAAACCTGCCCAATGCCGCCAATGTTTTTGTTACCCCCAAATGACCCGCCACCGGCACATCATGCGCCAGACACAATAAGGACTCTCTATACTTATTTGGAACAACCACCTGGTCTACTACCCTCGCACCGCCCTCCCACTTCGATTTGGGGTCTAAAAATCTGCGGTACAATATCCTGTTGAGCCTAAAGAAATCTCCCGGCTTCGCATCCCCATCTTCCTCCAACTCTATGGCACCATTGCTATAACGAGCTAGGCTAGCGTCTTGCAGCTGCTGCTCACTTATGTCCCCGGGCGTCAATGCATCAAGATGGTTTTGTAATAAGACATTACCCCGGCTAGTAGGCTCTACTGCCTTAGTGGCTCTCGCTACAGCTCTTGCCTCACGCGAAGTCTTACCCAACTCTGCCTTGTTACACACCATCTCTGGGCCAGAGTCAACTCCCGTGTTTATTATAGGTCCAAGTACCGAATCACCGAGAAGTGCAGCAGAATCAATGTCCCTTTTCCTGCCCTTAGCAACCTTCTCCTGATCCTTCCTCCACTGTCCCCGAGGTTGAGTGCTAGGCTGTGCAGGAGCCGCAGAGCGAGATCGGGTTACCACACAGGCCATCTCATCCTGTTGGCACCTCCCAACCCATTCCCGATTCTCACCATCCACGTCGGCCGCCCTCTCGGCAACGACTAAGGGTGGAGTCCCGGAAGTGGGCACCGCAAAGTCGTTGCCGAGAAGAAGGTCGACGCCCTCAACTGGCAAACACTCAACAATCCCTACATCCAGCTCCCTGCACACCTCTCCCACTCTCAACTCCAACCTCACAAGTGGGTATGACCTCGTAGCATTTATACCCTGCACCACAACAACTCTGGCCGCATTTATCGGTTTCCCTGTGAAGTTCCTCAACAAAGTTTGCGAAGCCCCCGTATCCCTCAACAAGTCAACCCTCCGTAGTTCACTCCCCCAGCTCACAAACCCGTGTCCCCGATGGCTACAGAAAGTGTCCCGGACAGGTGTCGAGCCTTCCGTACGCTTCTTTACCGCGGGTGCCTCAGCTGCTGACAACCTACCCCGGGCAGTTGCTGCAGCCTTCAGAGACACACCGATACTGTGAATCAATGACACCGGCTTAGCGGGAGTGTTACTAGGGCACTCACGTGAATAATGGCCTAGCTTCTGACATTTGTAACATTTCACATCCCCAATGGGCTTCTTCCCTTGTGCGGGCGAAGAAGGGGCCTGACCTTTAGTAAACGGGAGAGGCTTGTGTTTGTAGGTGTTATTAGGTGCAATGCTTTTAGTGTGGTTATGTGTGTCATAGGATTTGTTATTATCGAAAACTCTGGTGGGTGGGGTATAGCGCCCCTTCTGCCCTGACTCAGCCCTCTGAGCGGCACCGCAACCACGAATCAATGATAATCTGAGGTCTGCCATCTTGGCAGCCTCCTCTACTGTCTTGGGACATTTTTCCTTAATGTTCAGCGTTAGATCGGTTCCAGTACATTTGTAAAACTGTTCCAGATAGAAAAATTGCTTAATTTCCTCAGCCGACTCTGCGTGCTCGGACCGAAACCAGTTATTACATGCATCTGTTAAGTCCCGTGCGTGCTCCATAAAACTGACGTCGCTCTTCTTATTCACGCCACGGAACTTCAATCTATAAGTTTCAGGTTGCAGTTCGTAGGCCCGGAGCACAGCCTCCTTCACCAGTCCATACACGACACTCTCGTCCAGTGACAGTGCATCGTAGGCTTTCAACCCCTTACCCACTAGACGTGATGAAACTAATGCTGCCCATTTAACCTCCGGCCAGTCATACTCACGACACTTCTTTTCGAAACGAGCAAAAAACTCAGTCACTGCTGTCTCATCAAATGCGGGTACTAACTTAATTAAATGCGAAAGTGAGTCTGTAACCCGGTGCCCACCACCGAGATGACGCCCCGTGGTCTCTACTCTAGACTTCTCGACATCCATTTCAGCCTGGTACCTGGTTGCATCCTGATTGGCTTGGATTCTAGCAACCTCTATGCGTTCTATACTAGCCTGTTGTATCTGAGTCTCCTGCAGCTTAAACTTAGCTAGTTCTAGCTGAAATAACATCTCAGGAGACAGGCCTGGGGGGGGAGAGCACAAAATGGGGGATCCACACCGAGACGTGTTTACGGGTAAGCCAGCTTGCCATTGAGAACCCTCCTGCTGCATCGTGCTAAGACTCGCTGGCTGAGGGCCCAGCTCAGGGGTAGAGTGGAATGGAGGCTTGGAGGGAACCCCCCAAGACCCCACTCCACCCACCGCCCCATCGCCATCACCCAACAAACATGCCACCAAATTCTTCTTGGGCCAACTGTCAGGACAGTCCCGCCCCAAAACCGTGGCTAAACAGCGAAGACCGTAACAATCAATAGCCTGCAGGCGCTGTTCGGTCAAAGGTGTCTGCAAAAATGCCCGGGCATCCCTCTCTCCACTTATAACACTCCCCTCCCTAAATATCTGCTGTACTTGCTGGTCACTAGGCTGTACCGTGTTATCCTCCCCCGTAAATGATGAGTCATTAGACATAGTGCTGGTTATACAATTGCTGTTCATAAACAAAAAAAAGTGCTTATTACTAATTGCAGTCTCGACTCACAAAATGTTAAAGATGCTTGAATGACTCTACTCTAGACACCTAACGAAACAATCTGCAAGTCCACCAATACAATAATGACACAATAAAAATTCCTCCAATATGCAAGAAAATTCTAGCCAGCTCTACTAGGTAGCATAGAATAGTTCTCCAAAAAACATGTGATAGGATACTACTGAATCTTGTGCAAGGTCGCCATTTTGTTACGGCTGGATCGGCAATACATATTCGGGATTCTTGATCGTAGGACAGAAATGGCTTAAGTGACAACGACACGCTCGATTCCAGTCCCAAATACTATATGCTCCAGACAACAAAAGCACCAACGCCCTACAGAGTTATCGTCTACGGTAACGAGGTACCTTAACTCGGCGAAAGTGTACAACAGGGGTAGGCTATGAGGCTAAACTCCCTCAGACATTTATAGGTTACGTTATTACTAAAGAAATGCAATACTCAAGAAACTACGTTAATATTAAGCCTCTAATAATGTAGAATAGAAGCAGGCTAAAGGTATGACAGTGAAATGCTAAATGACAAATGTACACGCCTACTTGAAAGCGCGTGCACTACACTAACTGTCCCCTACTAACATGCACTAGCATGTAGCATACAAGATGTTCATGATCCAGTAGATACCTAATAATACACATGGGAGGAACATAAACAGTAGTCACTTATTATAATAATGAATCTATACTTGGAATAACTAAAAGGTTGCAGGCAACAGTACTGCGCCGGTAGCCTACTACCGCATAGGCTACTTCGCTTCTCTCACTCTGTCTCCCCTCCGAGTCCGTATGCGCCCTATGCAACAGAACTCCGGACACAGCAGCAAAACGACAGTGCAGTTAATTGATACATGAAAGTATTAATAGTGTTGTCTTGTGTGTGAGTAATGTGTACTGTAAAGTGTTATAGATATATACTTAAAGAGAGCTGCAATGCATAGTAAAATAAAGATATATCCCACTCATCATCCCCATGTGTTCTAGCTAGCAGGCCAAGTCACAGGAACAACGAGTCCCAGCACCGAAAGCGAGAACCCAGGAGAAGACTGTAGAGAACACAAGGACAGATAAATTACGTTACTCTACTATACCGGCACTACGAGCGAGCTGTAGTCTCGGGTGCTACACTCGCTCCTGGCTCGGTATGCAAATCAAGGCTAAGTCCTCGTCCCTCTACAGACAACTCCTGGGCATGGTCGGGCTCTTACACATGGCACCAGTCTAGTCACAAATGGGATGATGAGCAGGGCATATAACTCGTGAACATGTAGAACGTTCACCAACTATCCTCATCAAGAAGATCGCTGTTCACATTAACCCCTTAAATCTAATACATGTAAATATATGCTTGTCCTAAGAGTAATATGAGAGGTGAGTGCTGAAACTCCTTTAGGACCTCAAGGGAAGGTTATGCATTTAAATAGAGAGAAGAATGAAATGAGAGTAATGTCGTCAGAGAGAAAGAGTGCAACCGTGAGAAGTGGGGAGAGAGAGCAAGGGATGTTAGAATCTCAAAGGTTCTAGGCAACCTAGTCCAGGAACACACAGCCAACCTCCAGGCAGTGTGCTGTACGACAACATGGGCCCAGCCCAGGCAGGCAACAATGGACTACCAACCCTATCGCGCCTAGCTATAAGGGCAAGGCTGCCAACCAGTCCATACGTCTGGCAACCACCCGGCCGGCAGCGCGGCGTGTTGCTACCCTCTTGCTCTGAAGCCCAACTCACTCTCTCTCTCTGAATTCCCATTATCCTATCTATCAACTTCTCTATTGATACTACATATTAAATGGAAGGTCTCGACATGGCTTAAAACAAAACCCACCACTGGTTAGCACATGACGAGACCTTTGCAGAGATACAAAGAACATAGTTATAAGTTGTCACACTCAATATACATAGCGGCTGACGGTAGCCAGATCACGGGCGGTACAGTGGAGTACCAAGGAGTACAATCAGGTTGCGTTGCCCAGCACTGGGGTGCGTCACAGCCCCCCCAAGATTTTAGATAATCGACCTTAGAAGCATTATCAAAATCTGACAGGCAACCAACCGACCTGCTACCCTTAGCTGCCACTAATTGCAAAAGGTGCACAACAACTGAAGTGTGAATTATACATAAAACACAATATTGCATGCATCATGCTACAACAATAAAGAGTTACAAAACTAAAAAAAAGAAAGAGTTTTCTCGTTTATTTTATTGTTTTATAATCTTTTTGGACGGCGTTATGATAGCCTAATTTTACTCCTGCTCAACCCACACACCGTGCACGACTATCTTGGATCATCAACCCTTGATAGACAATCTGCTATCACGTTCTCACTCCCGGCAATATGCTGAATGTTGAGATTATACTCTTGGAGCATTAGGGACCACCTGGTCAACCGCATATTCCGATTGTGAAACTGATTTAGGAATTTCAAGGGATGATGGTCCGTATAAATCGTCACTACCGGGCCGTAGGCTGGAACATAAACTTCGAAATGTTTGAGCGATAAAACGATAGCCAGAAGCTCCTTCTCTATAGTCGAGTAATTCCTTTGTGCCGAATTAAACTTGCGAGAAAAGAAGCTCACTGGGTGTTCCAAGCCCTCGGAATCAGTCTGCAGTAACACTGCCCCGGCACCCACACCGCTGGCATCAGTCGCCAGCTGAAAACTCCTGGAGAAGTCTGGGGCCCTCAAAATCGGATGTGTACACAGCAGGTGCTTGACTAGGTCGAAAGCCCTCTGACACTCCGCAGCCCAACAGAACTTCACTGACTTCGACAGTAGATCAGTTAACGGAGCTAAGACAGTAGAGTATCCCCGGATGAAGCGCCTATAATAGCCTATCATACCTAGGAACCGCATGACCTGGCGCTTAGTGGTGGGCCTGGGAAACATATTGATAGCCTGTATCTTGCTCAGGGGGGGGCACACCCGGCCTAACCCGACCACAAAGCCAAGATACTGCACAGTAGCCTTTACAAACTCGCACTTCCTCAGGTTCACCACCAGCCCAGCATCGTGCAACTTCCTAAACAGGGTCTCTAAGTGCCTTAGGTGATTTTCAAAATCGTCATCATATACTATCACGTCATCAAGGTAGACCGTGCAGTTAGGGATTTCGTCACAAATATCGTTCATCAGGTTTTGAAACGTGGCAGGTGCGTTCTTAAGCCCATAAGGCATTACGTTACATTGGTAGGTCTTGCCATCTACCACAAAACCACAAACTTGCTTAGCTCGGTCCGACAGGGGTACTTGCCAGTAGCCTTTTACAAGATCAATTTTAGTAAGGTACTTTGCATTCCCTATCTTGTCCTCGCTGTCGTCAACTCGAGGCAAAGGGTAAGGGTTGGTAGTGGTCAAGCCATTTAGCCTACGAAAATCTATGCAGAACCGCACCTTGCCGTCAGGTTTTGGCTGCAACGTGACGGGTGATGTCCACTTCACATAACCTTCAGTGATCATCCCTCTCTCAACCATGTACTTTAACTCCTCCCGTAAAGCTGGCAACTTTACCGGGGGCACACGGTAGGGCACTGACTTGAAGGGCACATTATCACCGACGTCCACGTCGTGCGTTACCTGAGTAGTGAGACCTGGGTGTTCGGCGAAAACAGAGGGGTATGACCTGAACAGGCCTAGGACAGCAGCACCCTGGTGCTCAGGCAGGTGACTTACAACTTGCCTAGCCTCTTGTTCAGTATTCCCCGCCCACTGTTCCGCGGATATGACACAGTCCCAGCTATCCTCCTCAGCAGCATGACTGTCCCCACCTCCTTCTCCACCCTGGCCGCTGCAGGCCAGCACAGGGACAGTGAGAGGCTCTGAGGGGCGTCTCACATACTCTTTCATGAGGTTAACATGACATAACTGATGTTTTTTCCTACGGTCAGGTGTTGCAACGAGATAATCAAGGTCGGACAGTTTCTTAGCCACCACATACGGCCCAATGAACTTGGCAGAAAGGGGGTGTCCAGGCAAAGGTAAAAGCAACATTACCTCCTGACCCAGCGAAAACTCCCGAAGCTTCACCTTGGCGTCATACTGGTGCTTCATGACCGCCTGTGCATTAACCAAGTTATTACCTGCCGCTGCCATGCAACCTATAAGTCTCTCCCGGCTCTCAAGGACATATTTAAGTACAGACCCCGGCTTCTCTTCGCCCTCCCAGATCTCTTTCACCATACTTAAAGGTCCTCTCACATTATGGCCAAAGACTAGCTGATTTGGACTGAACCCCAGGCTCTCTCCTGGGACTTCACGTGCAGCGAACAGAACATACGGCAGACCCAAATCCCAATCAGTGTCATGTTCTGCACAGTAACAGCGTAGCATACTCTTCAGGGTCGAGTGCCACCGCTCCAAGACTCCCTGACTCTCGGGATGGTAGGCTGACGACACTACAGAACATATACCGTGCAACTGAAGGGTTTGCTTGAACAATTTGGATGTAAAATTGCTCCCCTGGTCTGACTGCACCTCACGTGGAAATCCATAACGGGAACAGAACAATAATAAGTTTTTAACAACTGCCTTTGCCGAGCCGTTTCTCATGGGGTATGCGTCCGGGTATCTCGTAGCCACATCCATGATTGTCAACAGGAATTTATTGCCACTACTAGTAGGCGGGAAAGGGCCAACCAAATCTACTACAACTTTGCTGAACGGAGGCCCGGTGACAGGTATGGGAAACAAAGGTGCCTTCGGGATTGTCTGGTTAGGCTTCCCCGTTGTCTGGCAGGTCGCACACCCAGCCACCCATGCACAGACATCAGCCTTGACCCCAGGCCACCAGAAAAACCTGCCCAATGCCGCCAATGTTTTTGTTACCCCCAAATGACCCGCCACCGGCACATCATGCGCCAGACACAATAAGGACTCTCTATACTTATTTGGAACAACCACCTGGTCTACTACCCTCGCACCGCCCTCCCACTTCGATTTGGGGTCTAAAAATCTGCGGTACAATATCCTGTTGAGCCTAAAGAAATCTCCCGGCTTCGCATCCCCATCTTCCTCCAACTCTATGGCACCATTGCTATAACGAGCTAGGCTAGCGTCTTGCAGCTGCTGCTCACTTATGTCCCCGGGCGTCAATGCATCAAGATGGTTTTGTAATAAGACATTACCCCGGCTAGTAGGCTCTACTGCCTTAGTGGCTCTCGCTACAGCTCTTGCCTCACGCGAAGTCTTACCCAACTCTGCCTTGTTACACACCATCTCTGGGCCAGAGTCAACTCCCGTGTTTATTATAGGTCCAAGTACCGAATCACCGAGAAGTGCAGCAGAATCAATGTCCCTTTTCCTGCCCTTAGCAACCTTCTCCTGATCCTTCCTCCACTGTCCCCGAGGTTGAGTGCTAGGCTGTGCAGGAGCCGCAGAGCGAGATCGGGTTACCACACAGGCCATCTCATCCTGTTGGCACCTCCCAACCCATTCCCGATTCTCACCATCCACGTCGGCCGCCCTCTCGGCAACGACTAAGGGTGGAGTCCCGGAAGTGGGCACCGCAAAGTCGTTGCCGAGAAGAAGGTCGACGCCCTCAACTGGCAAACACTCCACAATCCCTACATCCAGCTCCCTGCACACCTCTCCCACTCTCAACTCCAACCTCACAAGTGGGTATGACCTCGTAGCATTTATACCCTGCACCACAACAACTCTGGCCGCATTTATCGGTTTCCCTGTGAAGTTCCTCAACAAAGTTTGCGAAGCCCCCGTATCCCTCAACAAGTCAACCCTCCGTAGTTCACTCCCCCAGCTCACAAACCCGTGTCCCCGATGGCTACAGAAAGTGTCCCGGACAGGTGTCGAGCCCTCCGTACGCTTCTTTACCGCGGGTGCCTCAGCTGCTGACAACCTACCCCGGGCAGTTGCTGCAGCCTTCAGAGACACACCGATACTGTGAACCAATGACACCGGCTTAGCGGGAGTGTTACTAGGGCACTCACGTGAATAATGGCCTAGCTTCTGACATTTTTTTTTTTTTTTTTTTTTTAAGAGACAATGAATGGAGGAAGGAAAAACACAGATAAAACAAAAAGGTCCATGTGCCTAAAGGCATCCTCCATTCATAAAATGTTTGTAACAACTGGATTTAAACATTTGTTGATTGTAAGTTTGTGGAAAGCAATTCGAGGGAAGTGAATTCCAAAGAGTAGTAGCTCTGGGGATAAATGAATTCTGATAAGCAGAAGTTCTGCATTGTGGAGGAGAAAGTGTAAATTCATGGGCGCTCTCAGCTGCCCTAATTCTACGGGGAAAGATGTGGAGAGGCGGCACAATTGAAGCAAGTTCCTCGGAACAATTGCTGTGAAAATATCTGTAGAATAATGCAAGGGATGCAACGTTTCTTCGTATGGCTAATGTAGGAAGGTCCTGTGTGATTGCAGGGTTATTGATTAATCTAATAGCTTTATTTTGAATTTTGTCCAACTGCCTCAATGCAACCACTCCACTTCCACCCCACAGAGGTGAACAGTAATCCATCTGAGAGCGCACATGACTTTTATATATTACGGCCAACTGCTCGTCAGTGAAGAATTCTCGAACTCTGTACAGGAGTCCCAGTTTTTTAGAGGCATTCTTAGCAATGCTTCTAACATAATGTGTCCAGCTCAAGTTAGTAGTTAATGTTACACCGAGAATGTCAATACTAGGGGAAGTGGGAATATTTACATCATTAAAAAATATATGGGAGTCAGTGAGATTCTGTCGGTTAGAAAATTGAATGTACTTGGTTTTCTGTGCATTAAAGGAAACTAGATTCTCTTGTCCCCATTCATTAATTCTAGAAAGGTCCTGGTTCAGAGAAATTGCAGTGTTTATTTTTGAATTTATAAGATCGGGTTGGGTGAAAGAATTGGTAAATGTGAAGGAACTGTGGAGTGTTGAGTCATCTGCGTAGGAATGTATTGGATTATGAGTGGTAGATATGAGATCATTGATATGAATGAGGAACAGAGTTGGGGCCAAAACTGATCCCTGGGGAACACCAGCATTTATTGAGTGAAATTGAGAATAAAGGCCATCTACCATTACACGTATTTTTCTGTTATGAAGATAAGAAGAAATTAGTGGAACTAATGATGCAAGGCCGTAGTGTGACATCTTCGACAATAAGGATTGATGCCAGACTCTATCAAATGCCTTTGATATATCCAGTGCTATTGTATGTGTTTCACCATGTTGGTCTGTAGCTTGGTTGATTTGATGCGTAAGAAGGCAAAGAATGTCTGCAGTTGATCGACATCGTCTAAAACCATATTGCCTATCACTGATTAATTTATTATTCTCCAGATGCTTAATTATGTGATTATTTAATATAATTTCAAAAACTTTGCCAAGAGTGGAAGTTATAGCTATTGGTCTGTAGTTTGATGGATCTGAAGAGGCACCTTTTTTAGGAACTGGATGGATGTTTGCTTCTTTCCAGGGTACTGGGAAGCATGAGGTATGAGTACACAGACGGAAAAATTTTGCCAATACAGGAGCGAGCACCAAGGAGCAATTCTTAAGTACTATTGGAGGAATTTCATCTGGACCAGGAGCCTTATCTACTGAGAGATTCTGCAAAATAGTTTTGACATGTCTGGTGTGGATCTTAAGTGAGGGAATTTCAGGTGAATTAAAATTAAGTACAGGGACATCTTGATTTATGTCATCTAAGGTTGAGTTGGTGGAGAAAATATCTGCAAGAAGGTTAGCTTTACCTCGTGGGTCACTTACAAGATTGCCAGTCGGAGATTTTAATGGTGGAATGGATGAAGCAGTAGTGAAGTTGGATTTGAATGAGTTAAGAGTAGACCAAAATATTTTGTTATCATTTGGATTATTTAGAAGTTTATTTGCCTGCTTATGGAGAAAGTTTGATTTAGTTAGGTTTAATACAGTTTTGGCATGATTTCTAATGTTTCTAAAGTAATTAAAGGCTTCATGTTTTTGATCTTGTGTATGCATTGTAGGCTATTGCTTTTTGTTCAGTTACTCTAGCACAATTATGGTCAAACCATTTAGGTGAATTAGATCTTTTACTGTACTTTTGATGAGGAATAAAAGTTTCCATTCCAATTTTTACAAAATCTTGTATGTGGCTCAAGGTGGAGTGTGCATCATTAGAAAAGAAAGAGGTCCAGGGAATATCAATAAAGAAACCTTGAAGACCCTCCCAGTCTGCCCTATCGTAATGCCATTTAGTCACCAAAACAGGTTCAGAGTGGGAAGGTGTGGTAGGTGATAGACAGGTGGCCTGTATCAGACAGTGATCAGAACATTTCAGAACATTGTAACATTTCACATCCCCAATGGGCTTCTTCCCTTGTGCGGGCGAAGAAGGGGCCTGACCTTTAGTAAACGGGAGAGGCTTGTGTTTGTAGGTGTTATTAGGTGCAATGCTTTTAGTGTGGTTATGTGTGTCATAGGATTTGTTATTATCGAAAACTCTGGTGGGTGGGTTATAGCGCCCCTTCTGCCCTGACTCAGCCCTCTGAGCGGCACCGCAACCACGAATCAATGATAATCTGAGGTCTGCCATCTTGGCAGCCTCCTCTACTGTCTTGGGACATTTTTCCTTAATGTTCAGCGTTAGATCGGTTCCAGTACATTTGTAAAACTGTTCCAGATAGAAAAATTGCTTAATTTCCTCAGCCGACTCTGCGTGCTCGGACCGAAACCAGTTATTACATGCATCTGTTAAGTCCCGTGCGTGCTCCATAAAACTGACGTCGCTCTTCTTATTCACGCCACGGAACTTCAATCTATAAGTTTCAGGTTGCAGTTCGTAGGCCCGGAGCACAGCCTCCTTCACCAGTCCATACACGACACTCTCGTCCAGTGACAGTGCATCGTAGGCTTTCAACCCCTTACCCACTAGACGTGATGAAACTAATGCTGCCCATTTAACCTCCGGCCAGTCATACTCACGACACTTCTTTTCGAAACGAGCAAAAACTCAGTCACTGCTGTCTCATCAAATGCGGGTACTAACTTAATTAAATGCGAAAGTGAGTCTGTAACCCGGTGCCCACCACCGAGATGACGCCCCGTGGTCTCTACTCTAGACTTCTCGACATCCATTTCAGCCTGGTACCTGGTTGCATCCTGATTGGCTTGGATTCTAGCAACCTCTATGCGTTCTATACTAGCCTGTTGTATCTGAGTCTCCTGCAGCTTAAACTTAGCTAGTTCTAGCTGAAATAACATCTCAGGAGACAGGCCTGGGGGGGGAGAGCACAAAATGGGGGATCCACACCGAGACGTGTTTACGGGTAAGCCAGCTTGCCATTGAGAACCCTCCTGCTGCATCGTGCTAAGACTCGCTGGCTGAGGGCCCAGCTCAGGGGTAGAGTGGAATGGAGGCTTGGAGGGAACCCCCCAAGACCCCACTCCACCCACCGCCCCATCGCCATCACCCAACAAACATGCCACCAAATTCTTCTTGGGCCAACTGTCAGGACAGTCCCGCCCCAAAACCGTGGCTAAACAGCGAAGACCGTAACAATCAATAGCCTGCAGGCGCTGTTCGGTCAAAGGTGTCTGCAAAAATGCCCGGGCATCCCTCTCTCCACTTATAACACTCCCCTCCCTAAATATCTGCTGTACTTGCTGGTCACTAGGCTGTACCGTGTTATCCTCCCCCGTAAATGATGAGTCATTAGACATAGTGCTGGTTATACAATTGCTGTTCATAAACAAAAAAAAGTGCTTATTACTAATTGCAGTCTCGACTCACAAAATGTTAAAGATGCTTGAATGACTCTACTCTAGACACCTAACGAAACAATCTGCAAGTCCACCAATACAATAATGACACAATAAAAATTCCTCCAATATGCAAGAAAATTCTAGCCAGCTCTACTAGGTAGCATAGAATAGTTCTCCAAAAAACATGTGATAGGATACTACTGAATCTTGTGCAAGGTCGCCATTTTGTTACGGCTGGATCGGCAATACATATTCGGGATTCTTGATCGTAGGACAGAAATGGCTTAAGTGACAACGACACGCTCGATTCCAGTCCCAAATACTATATGCTCCAGACAACAAAAGCACCAACGCCCTACAGAGTTATCGTCTACGGTAACGAGGTACCTTAACTCGGCGAAAGTGTACAACAGGGGTAGGCTATGAGGCTAAACTCCCTCAGACATTTATAGGTTACGTTATTACTAAAGAAATGCAATACTCAAGAAACTACGTTAATATTAAGCCTCTAATAATGTAGAATAGAAGCAGGCTAAAGGTATGACAGTGAAATGCTAAATGACAAATGTACACGCCTACTTGAAAGCGCGTGCACTACACTAACTGTCCCCTACTAACATGCACTAGCATGTAGCATACAAGATGTTCATGATCCAGTAGATACCTAATAATACACATGGGAGGAACATAAACAGTAGTCACTTATTATAATAATGAATCTATACTTGGAATAACTAAAAGGTTGCAGGCAACAAAGATATATCCCACTCATCATCCCCATGTGTTCTAGCTAGCAGGCCAAGTCACAGGAACAACGAGTCCCAGCACCGAAAGCGAGAACCCAGGAGAAGACTGTAGAGAACACAAGGACAGATAAATTACGTTACTCTACTATACCGGCACTACGAGCGAGCTGTAGTCTCGGGTGCTACACTCGCTCCTGGCTCGGTATGCAAATCAAGGCTAAGTCCTCGTCCCTCTACAGACAACTCCTGGGCATGGTCGGGCTCTTACACATGGCACCAGTCTAGTCACAAATGGGATGATGAGCAGGGCATATAACTCGTGAACATGTAGAACGTTCACCAACTATCCTCATCAAGAAGATCGCTGTTCACATTAACCCCTTAAATCTAATACATGTAAATATATGCTTGTCCTAAGAGTAATACGAGAGGTGAGTGCTGAAACTCCTTTAGGACCTCAAGGGAAGGTTATGCATTTAAATAGAGAGAAGAATGAAATGAGAGTAATGTCGTCAGAGAGAAAGAGTGCAACCGTGAGAAGTGGGGAGAGAGAGCAAGGGATGTTAGAATCTCAAAGGTTCTAGGCAACCTAGTCCAGGAACACACAGCCAACCTCCAGGCAGTGTGCTGTACGACAACATGGGCCCAGCCCAGGCAGGCAACAATGGACTACCAACCCTATCGCGCCTAGCTATAAGGGCAAGGCTGCCAACCAGTCCATACGTCTGGCAACCACCCGGCCGGCAGCGCGGCGTGTTGCTACCCTCTTGCTCTGAAGCCCAACTCTCTCTCTCTGAATTCCCATTATCCTATCTATCAACTTCTCTATTGATACTACATATTAAATGGAAGGTCTCGACATGGCTTAAAACAAAACCCACCACTGGTTAGCACATGACGAGACCTTTGCAGAGATACAAAGAACATAGTTATAAGTTGTCACACTCAATATACATAGCGGCTGACGGTAGCCAGATCACGGGCGGTACAGTGGAGTACCAAGGAGTACAATCAGGTTGCGTTGCCCAGCACTGGGGTGCGTCACAATAGATATAGACAAACATGCAGACAGGCAGATAGAGATATATACAAACATACAGACAGGCAGATAGACAGAGACAGACAGACACATATACAGATAGACAAACAGACATACAGATATAGAGACAGTTAGATATACAGTACAGATAGACACACCGACGTATTTGCAGACAGACAGACAGGTATACTGATAGACAAACAGACAGACATATAAACAGACAGACAAACAGACATATAGATATACACATATACAAACAGTCAGATATAAAGTACATACCATGCAGACAAACAAATATACAGATAAACAAACATAGATATACAGACAGACAGACAAACAGGGAGCTATACAGACAAACAAAGATACAGTCAGATGTACAGACAGAGAGACAGATAGACAAACAGACCTATACACAAGCAGACAGACAGATATACAGATAGACAGAGAAATCCAGACAGACAGACAGACGATCACGGTAGCCAAGCGCGTAGACGGAGAGAAATCCAGACAGACAGACAGACAGACGGTCACGGTAGCCAAGCGCGTTTAGTCTCTGTACTGAAGAGAGTACTGCTAAACTCCTGTACTACTGTACAGGATTAATACATCCTGATGATACATCCTAATGATTTAGTCTCTGTACTGAAGAGAGTACTGCTAAACTCCTGTACTACTGTACAGGATTAATACATCCTGATGATACATCCTAATGATTTAGTCTCTGTACTGAAGAGAGTACTGCTAAACTCCTGTACTACTGTACAGGATTAATACATCCTGATGATACATCCTAATGATTTAGTCTCTGTACTGAAGAGAGTACTGCTAAACTCCTGTACTACTGTACAGGATTAATACATCCTGATGATACATCCTAATGATTTAGTCTCTGTACTGAAGAGAGTACTGCTAAACTCCTGTACTACTGTACAGGATTAATACATCCTGATGATACATCCTAATGATTTAGTCTCTGTACTGAAGAGAGTACTGCTAAACTCCTGTACTACTGTACAGGATTAATACATCCTGATGATACATCCTAATGATTTAGTCTCTGTACTGAAGAGAGTACTGCTAAACTCCTGTACTACTGTACAGGATTAATACATCCTGATGATACATCCTAATGATTTAGTCTCTGTACTGAAGAGAGTACTGCTAAACTCCTGTACTACTGTACAGGATTAATACATCCTGATGATACATCCTAATGATTTAGTCTCTGTACTGAAGAGAGTACTGCTAAACTCCTGTACTACTGTACAGGATTAATACATCCTGATGATACATCCTAATGATTTAGTCTCTGTACTGAAGAGAGTACTGCTAAACTCCTGTACTACTGTACAGGATTAATACATCCTGATGATACATCCTAATGATTTAGTCTCTGTACTGAAGAGAGTACTGCTAAACTCCTGTACTACTGTACAGGATTAATACATCCTGATGATACATCCTAATGATTTAGTCTCTGTACTGAAGAGAGTACTGCTAAACTCCTGTACTACTGTACAGGATTAATACATCCTGATGATACATCCTAATGATTTAGTCTCTGTACTGAAGAGAGTACTGCTAAACTCCTGTACTACTGTACAGGATTAATACATCCTGATGATACATCCTAATGATTTAGTCTCTGTACTGAAGAGAGTACTGCTAAACTCCTGTACTACTGTACAGGATTAATACATCCTGATGATACATCCTAATGATTTAGTCTCTGTACTGAAGAGAGTACTGCTAAACTCCTGTACTACTGTACAGGATTAATACATCCTGATGATACATCCTAATGATTTTTAAATTGGTTCATTTGATCCCACAGGTTTAACACCTTAACCTTTCCACCCATGACTTGACTATTGTATATGTATTCATATACAGTACATACTGGGGAAACCTCTATAAAAATAAACGCACCTAGACTTTTACCTCAATGGTGGTGTGGAAAAAAAGTCATAACATCAGAAACACTGGATAATTTTCTACTATATAGAGAAGTATCCCATTCATTATGATTACAGAAAACCGTACAATAAAAGCAAACACTTTAAAGTCTGCCACACAGACTATTTTGACCAATAGTTTATTTTATAATTTAAGACATTATATATATATAGATTTAGGGTATATAAAAATCACGTTAATAATTAAGTTAGTACAATTTCATCTCCCAGAGAGAGAGAGAGAGAGAGAGAGGGCAAATGGTTTCTCGGCCACATTATCAACTTATCACATGATAGCGAGGGTAAAACAGTGTTGTCAAGTTCTGCCCTACCAACGGTCTGTTTATGCTGTCCGGAGTATAGTGGCGGAGGCCCTCTGGGATGACAAGGCGGACACAACCTTGATCGAAAGTGTAGGTGAGTAGGCCCGAACCACAGCCAGCCGGTCCCTTACACTGTAGAACTGACGGAGGCAGGCAATTTCCTGGGATTTTTGTTGATGCTAATTACCAACTACAACCTAGGCTATCAGTAGCTGGAATATGGGGTCCTCTGTGGCCGCCTATATGACTGTCTCCTCGTCCATGGTGTAGCCATCATGCACCATTGTTGCCACAGTAGCTGCTACTGCTGCCACTGTGAGGTCTTCATCAAGCTCTGCATCGAGAGTGTCGGGACGTGCACGGAGGGCAGGGTACCGTGATAAGAAGTCGGGAGCACTATTTTTCTTTACAGGCAGATACTTGATTTGGTAGTCTACTTGTATTGCAAGGTTTTCTCCTTAAGTCTAAACAGCCGTGGGTTCAGGATATCTCCCGGGGCCTTGTCTGCCAGAAGCTTAACAAGTGGGCGGTGATCAGTGGCAAATGTGAGGTTAGGGCATCCAAGGAGAAATAGCCGGGGTCTTCTGGAGACACCACACAACTGCTAGGGCTTCCCCTTCCACTGCTGCCTCTGCAGGAGTAAGGTCACGACAACCACATAAGGCGAGACGCCAACAGACCTTGCAGCAGAAGGGTGACTCGGCAGAAGTGCACATACAGTATTGCTGTAGAAAAACTAATCCAATCCCTTCCTTGCTCCAGTCTGTAATGGCTGCCATAGGTCTAGTCCTGTCATAGTATGCCAAGCCATCCTTGGCCAGCTGGCATATGGTATCCTGGGCTTTGCGGAGCTTGGCACGTAGTTGGTCATCCCAATATACCCGTTTTCCTGATGGTTTCTTGGGTAGTTCCCTAAATGGATCCATGATTGGGGCTGTGGCAAGGAAAAGAGCCAATGTCAGTATGGCAGTGATGGTGGGCTCAACTGGCATGTGGAAGTTCCTTATTGCTGCCATTCAATCATCTGATGGTTTATAGTGGTCCAAGCCGAGGTGAAAACCCACAAACTCAACCTTTTTCCTACCAACTGAAATGTCTGTGGTTGAAATGTTATACCCTTAGATGCACAGTATGTTAGGAATTCATATGTGTGCCAGAAGGCGTCTTCTACACTCATATCATAAAACAGGGTGTCATCTACACACTTATATTTTCTTAAGATGTCTTGAATTGCGTCATCAAAGCGTCGAGTGTAGGCATCTGAGGCTGAACAGTGGCCCATGGGGATTCTGCAACATTGATAACGCCCCCACGGCGTGATGAAAGTGGTGAGGCAGCGACTTTCCTCGTCAAGTGCCACTTGATGGAACCCCCAGTAGGCATCAGCTACAGTCTTGTAGGAGTGTAGTGGAACTCCAGACACCATGTCAAAAGGAGCAGGGCCATGGTGGGTCTTTCTAAGGCAACTTGCATTTAGGCGCTTGTAATCCGCTGTGCGTCTTGGCTGACCGGACTTCTTGGCTACCACCACCATCCTTGCACACCACTCTGTGGGTTCTCCTGCAGGAACAGGCTGGATGACATCTCTCCTGACATCATCATCCAGTTGTCTTTTGATTTGATCTTGCCAGTGCTTAAGGACAGATGCTGGTGTGTGGCAGGCATGTGGAGTAGCATCAGGTAGTAGATGGATGTGGTGAGGTTCACCGGCCATTACTAGAAGGGGTTCCCTGTTAGTATTGAAATTGGTTGATGAGAAATGTTGCAGCAGCCACTCTTCCAGCCTCAGAACATTTTCATCTGAAGGTGCAAGTGGAATGGTTATTGGCCTAGGTGGTAAATTTGTGGATGTGGGTGGCAGTGGCGTGTAAATCATCTCCCCAGATTGAACTGGAGCTAACAAGGGGACATGGTGAGGAAAAATGGCAGGGACCAGTCCCAGTTGCTTGCAGGCACCCAAGGAAAGGTAAACATTCTTAGCACACTGGATGAGGTAGATATCTTGAATTGTCGATTGTCCTTCTAGGTTTATCCTGCAAGGAGCTGAATCCAGGCACTGGAGATACAGGTCTGCCCCATCTTGTAAACCAGCCTTTTGACGAAGAAGTGAAGGCTTGATGTGTAGAGCAGACAGCAAGGTGTGTGTTGCCCCCAGCAACACATACTCAGCACAGGACAACCAGGAAGGAGGACCGAAGACAGCGAGGACGGCAACCTGCGAAGGAATTAAATGCTAATCTGTCAAGAACCGCGAATTTGGATAAAGCTCCACCAACACGACCCAAATTCAAAACCGCCAGGGATAACGACCGAGGACCGATGTCAGCCATGAATGTAAATGTAGATCCGATTAGAACCAAAAATTTGATTAAAGAACGTTCTGTGAGTTCTAAAACCCACAACTTTAAAGGTTTTCTATGCAAACGCTCGTAGCATACACAATAAATTTTCAGATTTAGAGGAACTAGTGTTTACTGAAAATTATGATGTGATTGGTATAACAGAATCTTGGCTCAATACAGTAGATAGAGACTTTTTAGCAGAGTATTCACTTCCCGGTTATGTAATGTTTGAGAAAAAACGAATAAATAAAAATGGAGGTGGCGTTTAATTTTATATCAAAGAAAGTCTTAACCCGACCCTCTTGTCAAAACCTCAAATTGTGAACGTCGACACATCTTTTGTGCTAATAAAGAATATTAAAGGTACAAAAATAATACTTGCATTAATATACAGACCTCCAGCTCAATCAGTGCAAACTGACCGAGAAATTTATGAACAAATTGCAGATGTAAGTAACTCACAAGATACCATATTTTTTGGCGACTTTAATTTACCTGTGACCAAGTGGGGCGATACTCTTACTTCACACTCCGGACATGACTTGTATACGAACTTGCAAGAGAGTTCGCTTTATCAATTTGTTCGAACACCGACCCGTGGTAATAACGTTCTTGACATTGTACTTGCAACAAAAGAAGAATTAATAGAGAATTTGAATGTTGGTGATGAATTCAGTAACAGCGACCATCGTACGATAACTTTCACTTTAAACTTTACTAGTAACGAACCAAATAGTAGCATCGAAAAAGTCCCTAATTTCAAGAAAGCAAACTTTCATAAACGTAGAGCTATGTTTAAAGAAACTGACTGGAGCTTTTTAATTAACAATAACGACATAAATACATCTTGGAAGTTATTCGAAACCACTTACCTAAAAGCAGTGCAAGACTGCATACCATCGAAAATACGGCGTCCAGGCCATAATAATAAGCCCAAATGGTGGAATAAAGATATTTCAAACTGCTTGCTTGCTAAAAAATTTGCTAATGATAGATTAAAATCCTCACAAAATGACCAAGAACGGGTGAAATTTGTAGAGCTACGACGCAAAGCCAAAAAGTTAATTAAGCAAAGTAAAAAGACCCTAGAGTTACATATTGCGAATCAAAGTAAAACAAACCCGAAAGAATTCTATAGTTATATCAGAAAGAAAAAAGTAGTTACTTCAACTGTTGGACCGTTAGTCGATGAAAATGGTGAATACACCAAAGACGAAGTACAAATGAGTAATGCCCTCAATACCTTCTTTGCATCAGTTTTTACAACAGAAGACCTTAGTGATATCCCTACACCATCGCCGATTCAGATTGATAATTCAGATGTTCTAAGCAATATCACCGTTACAGAGAGAGAAGTATTGAATTGTTTAGATAAACTCAAGGTAAATAAAACGCCTGGACCTGATACAATCTCGCCTAGAGTTCTAAAGGAAGCTAAGGATGAGCTCTCCAAACCACTGACATTACTATTCAATAAATCCTTGCAGTCTGGAACTATGCCTGATCAGTGGAAGATAGCCAACGTAACACCGATATTCAAAAAAGGCAGCAAATCCCTACCCAGTAACTATCGTCCAATTAGCTTAACCTCAGTTGTATGTAAAATGCTAGAAACGGTCATAAGAGACAGACTCGTAAATCACTTAGAGGAAAATAACATACTTAAAGATACTCAACACGGCTTTCGTAAAAAACGTTCCTGTTTAACAAACCTCTTAGACTTCTTCCACGATATCCTCAACCTCTACGATGAGAGTAAAGCTGTAGATATTATATACCTTGATTTTCAAAAAGGCCTTTGACAAAGTTCCCCACAAACGTTTACTGCTAAAACTAAAAGTGCATGGAATACAAGACGGTGTGTTGAAATGGATAGAAAATTGGCTCAGCGACAGAAAGCAAAGAGTAGTCATAAACGGTAAGGCATCTAAATGGACCAATGTAAGTAGCGGGGTACCCCAGGGATCGGTACTAGGACCAATTATCTTTCTAATTTACATCAATGACATAGATGAGGGTCTCACCTGTACAATCTCAAAATTTGCTGACGATACAAAAATTGCAAATAGCGTACTCTCAAAAGATCACGTTGACGATATGCAACACAATCTAGATAAATTGTCACATTGGGCCCAAATTTGGCAAATGAGTTTCATTGCGGATAAATGTAAAGTACTACATATCGGATACCTAAATGAGAAAGCAAACTATTCGATGAATGGCACTCAGCTTAAGAATGTAAACAGAGAAACCGATCTGGGAGTAACAATATCGAGTAACCTAAAACCGAGTCAACAATGTTCAGAAGTTGTTAAGAAGGCAAACAAAATAATTGGCTTTATAGGCAGATCATTTGAGCATAAATCCAAAGATGTAATCCTAACCCTTTACAATTCCTTAGTCCGCCCTCTTCTGGAATACTGCGTTCAATGCTGGTGCCCTTATTACCAAAAAGACATAAACAAGCTAGAACGAGTTCAACGTAGAGTTACCAAAATAATACCTAGCCTAAAGAACAAACCATACGAAGAGCGTCTTAGATAATTAAATCTATTTCCTTTAACCCAGCGCAGATTAAGAGGTGACTTAATTCAAGTGTTCAAAATCATCAAAGGCATCGACAATATGAACTGTAGTAAGTACTTCACTATCGACCAATCTAATTACACGCGGGGAAACGGTTTCAAAATTATTGGTAAATCTTTTAACTCACACGAATCTAAGAATTTCTTCTTCAATCGAGTTGTCAACTTGTGGAATGGGCTTCCCCGAGATGTTATAGACTGCAGCACCGTTGATTCATTTAAATTCCGGCTAGACAAATATCTTGCATCAAACCCGCGACTGACTGCGTTTGTAAATGAATAACTTTATTTTATCCTCCCTTCAGTTACTAACCCATATGTCCCCTACTAACTTCCTAGTCCTGCCACGTTAGTGGCAGGGCAGTAGTTCCCTTTCCAATGTTCCCTTACCCACTCTAAACCACTGTGTGGACACTTGATCCTCAGTGTTTTGGAGGACAAGCAGCCTAGAAGGGTCACTAGATATGTTGTTGCTTGATTTCCTTTGTACTCCTTTATACCTGCGCTCCTGTGTTAGCCACTGCTGATGTTGACGAGGCCTTGTCCTCTCCATGGGTGATGACGACTTCAATCTTGGGCTGTGTGGAGAGGTGAGACTCGGCAATAATGACCCCTGAAGCTTATGAAGGGTAAGTGCTTGTTGCTGTCATGGCACTCACACGTGCCTTTGTGCTTCTACAATATCTTTCAAAATGGCCAATTCTCTGGCAGCCATATCAAGTGACTGATTTGGCTTGGTATGAAGCTTTGTCGGGGGCGTGGTGCCAAAACAATTACCACAGGGCCGGTTGGAGGAGTGCTTGGCAGCCCCGTCTTGACGTGCTGCTGCTACATCAGGTCTGAAGTCATCCATGGTGTCTGTACCAGCTGCCTGAGCAGTATCACGCCAATATTATCCACCTAATGCATCTTGACGTGCAGCTTCATATGTACAGCAAACCCCTTTAAGGGCATCAACATCATCAAAAGAATCACACATATGAATTATATGCCTCTTTAATGCTGGATCACGGAGGCTAACCATTAACTTGAGTAGTAGCATGTACTCGGATAAATCACAACTACAGTTAGGGCACTGGAACTCACAATCAGTAGCTTTCTGAGAACGTCTGATAAAAAATTCACTGACTGACTCACTTTGGCCCTGAGACACACTAAAGAATTATGACCACTGTACTGCTCGGTTTGAAGCACGAAGGACTATCTTGGCAATGGCATCAAGGGCTGCTTCTGATGTGATGGCACTCCACTGGTCGTCGGAGAACCTGGCGTCAACAGTTCTATGAAGGGACAGAACACAAGTCTGATGTGTTGGACAGCCTCCAGGGGGGACCACTTGCAGAGTTGTTCCAGCAAGCCATTGACCGCCTCCAAGACCTAAAGGCAGAAGATGACGTTTCCAACTCACACTTTTCAGGGGCAGCTGATACTGAGCCTCTTGATCTGGCTCCATGGCCCTGTGTGGCAAGGTTGACCATGTTGGCTTGGAGGGATTCTATGTCACGCTGCTGGGCAGCAATTACCGGCTGTATTCACCTAATTGTAGTTTACAGGAGTTGAGCTAAGCTCGTGTTGTCCCGTCTCTCAGTCTACTATCATCCAATTTGTTCTTGAAAATATGGATGTTCCTTGCCCCTACCACCTCTATTCCTCATTCAGCCTATTCCATCTGTCAATACATCTATAGGGGAAGCTAAACTTCCTGATATCGTTCTTGCAGGTAGGTTTTTTGACTTTGTAGCTGTGGCCTCTAGTTATTCCTGTATCCATAATTATTATATCTTCCCTATCCAGCCTCTCCAGCCCTAGGGTGCATTTGTACATCATTAAAATGTCTCCCCTCTCTCTCCTCTCTTTTAGACTCGGTGAATTTAATTTGTCTAGCCTCCCTTCATATTGCAGTTCTCTGAGACTTGGAACCAATCTAGTAACTTGCTCTCTGGATTCTTCATAACTTGTGAATATGCTTCTTATCATGCGGGGACCACATCATTACTGCATACTCCAGTCTTGGTCTAATCATACTTTTTATATTTTGTGCTAACATGTTCTCATCCAAGTAGTTCAGAGCAACTTTCATATTCCCGGCCATTGCATACATTCCGCTAAAGAGCTTGTTAATATGTTTCTCTGGCGACAAGTTATCTTGTATAATCAACCCTAAATCCTTTAATTTTTCGGCTTTGCTAATTATATTGTCTCCCATCCTGTACTCCCAATTTGGTCTATTCACACTTCTTTCCATATTCAACACATGACATTTACTTGTATTGCATTTAATTTACCACTTGGTGCTCCATTCATATATTTTATCTAAATCCCCTTGCAGCTCCTCACAACTGCTTCTATTTGTTATTTGTCTCATAATTGTTATGTCATCTGCAAACATTGACATGTAGGATCTTATGAATATCGGCAAGTCATTCACGTACAAAAGGCACATCAGAGGGGCCAACACAGATCCCTGTGGCACACCTCTCTAAACTTTCCGCCACGATGAGTAAGTTCCTCTATAGTTAGTCCTCATTTCTCTATCTGTTAAATAGCTCCCAACCCATTTCAGCAAACTCCCCCCGACACATCCTATCGTCTTAAGATTAGATAACAATCTCCTATCCTATGTGGTACCTTATCGAACGCTATGGAAATGTCTAAGTAGACGCTGTCCACCCATCCGCTCTTTCTTGCAGTACATCTATCACTCTACTGTAGAAACATAGCAGAATGGTAACACAAGATGTCCCTTATCTAAAATCCAAATTGCTTTGGGGTTATTATCTTTTTTCTCTCCAGCATTTCCGCCCATCTCTTCCGAATTAGCTGTTCACAAATCTTGCATACAATACTGGTAAATGAAACTGGTCTTTAGTTTAAAGGGTCCTCAGGGCTTCCATTCTTATATATCGGAATTATATTAGATCTCTTCCATTCAACAGGAAAAAAACCTGTCCTTTATATAAAGAAACTTGAATTATATCCCTTACTGGCTCCACTAATTGCTCCGCACACTCCTTTGAAAACCAGGCAGACACTTCATCCGGTTCCATAGCTTTCCTTACTTCAAGTCCTCTCATCGCAGATAACAGCTCATCTCTAGTTATTCCAATCTTGCTAAGACCATTCTCCAGTACTCCCATCTGGTGTTAATCAAAACTTTCATCTCTATTAAAAACCGACCCTTATTTGTTATTCATTACCTCACACATGTCTGATACGTTCTCATACGTCCAATCATCTCCTCTTAATTTAGTAATTTGTTTCTTTACCTTCAGCTTACTGATTATATATTTATAAAACAATTTAGGGTCACTTTCACATTTATTTACTATGTCTTCTCATAGTTCATTTTAACTTGCCTAATTATGTTAACCCCGTACGGACAGGGATATTTGTAAATTCTAGTACCTGCCAGGCGGGCATATTTACCCTAAACGAGCATCATTCCATGCTCCTTTTCATGCATAAACAAGAGCCAGAGCGTAATACAATTGTGTATCCGTGAAAGGGTGATAATAGAGCTTTCTAATGACACCTGTATTATCCTGATATCTGTATCACCTGTATCACCTGAATGATCCACAGGTACACGTGGAAACGGATGTTGACGATGAAAGATAAGACAGTGGTGGAACGAAAGTCATTGATTGATTATGTATGTGTGGATGAACGAATGAAGAAATCTGTGATGGATGCTAGGGTGTATAGGGGTATTGGAGGGGGTCTGTCTGATCATTATGTAGTGGTAGCTAAGGTTAGGATACAAAAGAAGTGGTTGAGGAGAGCGGGAGGGAGGCGAGAGGAGGGTGGAATGGTGAGGAGGGTGGAGAGGTTGCAGGAGGAGGAAGTCAGGGAGGAGTACAGGAGAGCAGTGGAAAGACGACTAGGTGGGTTCGACCTGGAAGTTATGGAGGAAGTGGAGGAGATGAGCAAGGTGTTTAAGGATGAGATCTGTGCAGCATGTGAGGAGGTGTGTGGAGTGAGGAGAAGAGGGAGGGGAGTGAAAGGTACAGCATGGTGGACAGAAGAGGTAAGAATAGCTGTGGTAGAAAAGAAGAAAGCATATAGAGTGTGGTTGGGTAGTAGAGGGAATGAAGATTCCGAGAGACAGAAACGAGCGAGGTACGTGGAGAGTAAGAGGGTGGTGAAGAGAGTAGTGAAGGAAAGTAAGAAGAGTAGATGAGGAATTTGGAAGGAATCTGAGTGTAAAATGGAGGGAGAGTAAGAAACTGTTCTGGAAAGAAGTCAAGAAAGTTAGGGAAGGTAGCAAGGGAAACAGTAAGGGTGTGAAAGATAAGAATAGGAGAATGCTAGCCGAGAAGCAAGAGAGAGTCGAAAGATGGAGGGAGTACTTCAGTGAGTTGCTAAATGAAAGGAATGAAGAGCCAGCAAACATAGCTGGATATGGTATGGGAGGGAGAAGAAGAGAAGTAGTGGAGGAGGAGGTGGGGATCAGGAGGTCAGAAGTGTGGGAAGCCATGAAAAGAGTGAAGTTGGGGAAAGCACCAGGAACAGATGAAGTGTGTGGGGAAATGTTGAGGTATGGTGGTGAGATAGTGATAGAATGGGTATGGAAAATGTGCAAACTAGCATGGGAGAAGGGGAGTGCACCCGATGACTGGAAGACTGGCATAATAGTCCCCCTATATAAGGGCAAAGGGGAAAGAGGAGTGTGTGGTAACCACCGAGGAATATGTCTTCTAAGCGTAGTAGGGAAGGTATACAGTAGGGTAGTGATTGAGAGAGTGAGAGTGAGAACGGAGAAATGGATAGGCGACGAGCAGGGAGGTTTTAGGAAGGGAAGAGGATGTGTAGATCAGATTTTTACCCTGAATTGTGTTGTGGAGAAGTATCTGGAGAAGAAACAAAAGGTGTATGTTGCCTTTATGGACTTGGAGAAGGCCTATGACAGAGTGGATAGAGAAGGTTTGTGGAAAGTACTTAGAATATACGGAGTAGAGGGCAAGTTGCTGAAAGCAGTGAAGAGCATGTATGAGGGTGCAAAGGCGGCAGTACGTGTGGAGAGTGAGCAGAGCGAGTTCTTTGACCTGAATGTTGGTTTGAAACAGGGGTGTGTGATGTCCCCGTGGTTGTTTACTGTATATATGGATGGAGTCATGAAAGAAATACTATCAAGAGCAGTGGATGTTGGTGTATCGCTGAAAAGGGAGGGAATTGAGTGGAAGCTACCTATACTGCTGTTTGCGGATGATACAGTTCTGATGAGTGATAATGAATGGGAGTTGCAGGGTCTGGTAAATGAGTTTGGAACAGTGTGCGAAAAACGGAATTTGAAGGTAAATACGGGGAAGAGCAAGGTTATGGTCTTCGAAAGGGGTGAAGTCACAGAGTGTGAGGTGAAGCTGAACGGTCAGGCTATGGAGATCGTCAACTCTTTTAAGTATCTGGGCAGTGTGTTGAGTAAAGATGGGACTATGGATGAAGAGGTGCGGGAGAGGGTACAACAGGGGAAGAGGGTTGTAGGAACGCTAAAAGCAGTAACAAGAAATAGGGTGGTCAGTATGGAAGTGAAGAAGTCCTTGCATGACAGTGTGGTAATCCCGACACTGACTTACGGAAGCGAAGCATGGACGTTGGTTGAGAGACTCAGACCAAGAGTGAGAGCAGTGGAAATGAATTACTTAAGGAGTGCGTGCGGAGTTACATGGAGGAATAGACAGACTAATGAGGAAGTAAGAAGGAGGTGTGGTGTGGAGGTAGATGTGCTGGAAAGTGTGAAAAGGAACAACTTGAGATGGTTCGGCCATATGGAACGTATGGAAAGCGAGAGAATGACTAGGAGGGTGTACGAGAGCGAGGTGGAGGGACAGAGGGGGAGAGGTAGACCGAATATGAGGTGGAAGGATGGAGTGAGGAACTACATGAACGAAGGCGGTGCTGGTTGGGGGGAGGGGCGTCGACTGACTGGGGACAGAGGTGCATGGGGGCGGTTCGTTCGTGGCCACCCCTTCGGGGATCACGGCGTCAGGCAATAGATAGATAGATAGATTATCCTTGTATGACCACGGGTTCGCTTGCAACCATGTTGCAACACGAGTGCAAAAACCCTAAAATACGGTCAATTCCAGAGATATTACCTTGCCTCGCGAGGCCAGGCATGTGTAGGGGTGTGGTAGGGACCCCAGTTACCTCGCTAGGCCAAGGCCAAGATGTCAGAGCCCACCTGCGGTCCTCCCACCGCATGGACTCTCTCCCAGAGCTGATTATGTGCTCAACATCCCTTGCTACTTAAGTAAGGACCTCCTGGATAGGCCATGGTTCTCTCACCTGACTTAAGTCGAGAGCCGCGGCTTGAGTGTTAACATATCTATTCCTCTCCTGCTTATATTTATTCTGATTACTCTCAGTGTTCCTTCTTCTTAATCTAGCCCAAGCTGCATCACGCCTATCCAAAGCTCTTTTGCATCTCACTTAAACCATTCTTTCTGCTTAGCAAAATTTCAATTGTTATACCTTGGGACAAACCGATTGGTTCCTTCTCTATAAATTTCGAGGAACCTACTATATTTACCTATTTGCTTGAGTCATGGTGGTTGCTAGCTCGTGAGGCACTGCAGGACCCAGGGTAGGAGCTGACCTGCATCCCCTGGGGGTGCTGGTGAATATCCTGTGAGACCGAGACATTGTTGAAGGTCATAGGCCTTGGTCAAACACACTGCGCCATGTAGGATCTTCCAATAAAGCTAGGGGAACTCCATAAAAATAAGACACAGGATGATGTAGCTGTTGTTTACTTCTCAAGCGGTAGCAGTACATAGTTGGAAGATCGGAATCACAGTGTTGCCAAATCCTACAATATCTCTGGTATCGAGTTCATGAATATCTTTTGCTATAAATAATAATAATAATAATAATAATAATAACAGTTCTTAAAGCTAGCGCATGCTAAGCCAGCTAAGGATAGCTCAATAAGGCTGATTAGGCATATTTCCATTGGGGTCCTGCACTACTACCCCATCCACTTGCTCATGAGGGACCGTAAGACTCAGTGCTTGTGAAAAACCTTTAATGCGCCGAGTGTGGGCGCGATCCTGGGAACTTCTGGGTGGAAATCCAAGACGCTAGTCACTACACCAGCGAGCCGCTGCACATACTATTTATTGAAAAGCAAGTTTATTCAAAAATCAATCCAGATAGTAACAATTGCATACAGACAAATATAGGGGTCTACGAATTCTTATGAGTGTGCTAGAGACTATGGCATCTCAGTGTACCAATTATCAGAAAGAGAAAAAGCAAAGATGTGTTAGAAATATGTTGTGTTCCCGCTAACATTACATATAGCTCGATGTGTGCTGTATTAATGTCTGTTGAATAGGGTGTGTAAAGATAGGAACATGTTTGTACATCTCACTTGAAATGATGAATTAAAGCTTAGATAGTTCTGATTCCAATTATTGATCAAAATATGCTTGGTGCCTCGACATCACTTTTTTGGCCGATTTTGTTTTTGTTTTCTATATTCCAACTTACTCCCTCTCGGTCATAGGCTGTAGGTAAGCCAATAGCAGGCAAGGGAGGTTGAACTACCGTTATGATAGGACCAGCCCAATATTTTGTTTAGTATTGACAGATGCCCAGCGACAAGCCAAGGCTGAAAAACAAACCGCTCCACGACTCTCAATCCACTTCTGAACTGCTGTGGGAATATCAACCCCCCTCCCCCTCTCACACACACACATTCACACACACACACACACACACACACACACATTCCCCGGGCTGGTGAGTTCAGAGGATATACACTGCTCTTCTTAAGGTTTTTAGTTTGTTCCCTAGACCTCCATCAAGCTTAAAATTGCACCCCCTAGACTCCCTTTCAATACCAATTTGTACATTTTTAGGTAGAAAATTGTCCCGACCGAAGGCCGGTTACTCTTAAAATTGCAGGCTCGCTTTCGCTCGCCAGGAAAAAGTAGACACCAAAATGGCATGAAAGGTCTTAACATTGACAACGATATGGGGCGAAAGGCATTAAAATCACCAAACTAATGGGCCGAACGTCTTAAATCTCAAAACTAAAAGGGCTAAACATGAGGAAGAAGGGGGTCCAGAAAAACGACTCCCCTCCCCTGCACTGCTGTGAGAATATCAAACCACCTCCACAGCCAAACACCCCCACATTCCCCGTGGGCTGATGAGTTCAGGGGAGACACTGCTTTCCTTAACCGTTCTTTAGCGGGGCCCGACTTGAGTCCGTATCTAAAAATTTGGACTATGTGGCGGGGCCCGACTCTAGTCCGTGTGCAATTTTGGCGCATTATTGGCTCTGAGAGAGAGACGAGCGACGGGAGGAGCGTAGGTTGTCTCATGACCGCTCGCCACCGTTGCGGTGGGCCTACTGACATGTACTCCACACGACTCCACCCTCCCTCCCTCGCTACACACGTAATTATGTAACGAAATTTTTTTTTTTTAGCGATTTTGCCCTTCGGTTGCACGATCGTTGCAAGACAACCAGTGATCGTAGAAGGATGGTTCGGGTGTCATTGGAAAGCTCAATTTACGCCCTTTCAGGGATACATAATTGTATTACGCTCTGGCTCTTGTTTATGCATGAAAAAGAGCACGGAAACAAGGCCATATATGGTATTAAACCCCCCACTGGGCACGTAGTGAAACAAATCTGACGGGCCCGCTCTTAAGTCGTTAAGGGGTGATTGGTCGTTTTTCTGGTCTCCTTTCTCCCTCGTGTTTAGCTCCATTGTGGTTCAGATTTAATGACGTTTGTCCCATTAGTTTGGCGATTTTAAGACGTTTCGCCCCATTTTGTCGTCAATAGTAAGACCTTTCGAGGTGTCGATTTTTGTTCATGGCGAACGAAAGTAAGCTTGTCGATAAATGTATAAATTAATATAGAAGGGGGATCTAATAGATGTATTTTTTAAAGTTTGATGAAGGTCTAGGGAGGAAACTAAAAAATAAACGAATATATATATATAAATAGACCCAAAATATAACCATTGTCCCCTTAAACCTTTCCTTACCTCGACATATCTTTCATTTGATTTCAGCTACATTTAGACGATTTTATGAAGCTAAGGAAGAATATATGGTAGCCAAAAGGATTGAGATAGTCTGTAGCCTTTCCATTGGTAGACATATCTTCCTAAGCATCCCTTGCATTATTCTACAGATATTTTCACAGCAATTGTTCCGAGGAACTTGCTTCAATTGTGCCGCCTCTCCACATCTTTCCCCGTAGAACTAGGGCAGCTGAGAGCGCCCATGAATTTACACTTTCTCCTCCACAATGCAGAACTTCTGCTTATCAAAATTCATTTATCCCAAAAACTACTACTCTTTGGAATTCACTTCCCTCGAATTGCTTTCCACAAACTTACAATCTACGAAAGTTTAAATCCAGTTGTTACAAACATTTTATGAATTGAGGATGCCTTTAGGCACATGGACCTTTTTGTTTTATCTGTGTTTTTCCTTCCTCCGTTCATTGTCTCAAAAAAAAAAAAAAAAGCTGAACAAAATCGTCTAATAGTTGGCATTATATGATGAAAAGTACATTACCGGTACAGAAGGGGTTAAACCTTTGAGGATTATGATGCGTTTTAAAAGTTCATTCTGTGTTATCATTTAACGACTTTACAAAGCATATACCCTTCCTAACCTAAATAATATTGGCTAATAACAACAATAAATTAGAAAAAAAAGTGTAGGCTTTGTGTGTGTTTTTTATTCTAGGTGTATGCAAGAAACAAAAGGCAAAGCTGCCTGCAATAAGTGTCTCCCCCAAAGGTGAAAGAGTGATAGAGCCAAATTAAAAAAAACAAATCTTCTCATTTGTGTTCTCTTGTGTATGTGCGTGTGTGTGTGTGTGTGTGTGTTGGAAATATGTATGGTTTGCATGTTTAGTGTAATCAAATGGATAGAAGGACGTTTGGAGGTGTTTGTGAGAGCTAGCTTGATTACTCTGTGTAGATGAGGCACAAACAGAAACAGTGAGGGAAGCCAAACAAATGAAACCGGGATTCCAGCAATGCCTTATCACATGCCTAGGGGGTCTGTGTGTGTGGGTGGGTGGGTGTAACTATAATTCGAACAAATCTAAATGTATGATAAACGTTAAGAAAATATCAGGGAGAAATTATAACTTTATTAATTTAGGAAATTAGGTACTAGAAAGAATAGATACATATGAGTATTTAGGTCATAGCATTTGCTATAATCTTAGAGATGAACAAGATATTGAATTATTATGTTCTATCCCACAACCAACTCTACTCCTAAAATCGATTAATGAAATTTAACAAACACATGTGGCTGTCCGTGGGTTCGAACCAAGGACGCACACACCGAAAATCAACACCTTATGCATTGCGCCACGAAGACAGTTAAAGAATGGTCGACACTGCCTACGATTTAATATGCAACTTCGAATCCTGCATATCAATCTAAGCATGTACACAGATCCCAACTGCAACTCACGTAGGTGAATGGAAAGAGCAATTAATGGGGCCTTAACCACTAGGGAAGTCCTCTCGATAAATTACTCCTGAACCAATATCAATAATTATGTTCCTTCCCACAACCAACTCTACTCCTAAAATCGATTAATGAAATTTAACAAACACATGTGGCTGTCCGTGGATTCGAACCCAGGATGCTCACACCGAAAATCAACACCTTATGCATTGTGCCACAAAGACAGTTAAAGAATGGTGAACACTGCCTACAATTTATTATGCAACTTCGAATCCTGCATATCAATCTAAGCATGTACACACATCCCAACTGCAACTCACGTAGGCTATGCATTTGTGAATGGAAAGAACAATTAACCCGTGGAGCCCCGGCTAGTTTTGTAATGTAAACGCACCAGAACCCGGCCGGTTTTCAAAAAATGGTTTTATTCCAGAAACAATAGCGAATGGGTTAGGAATGAAGGAAAAACCACGAAAAACGGCTCAAAAAGCTTAAAAAATGGTCCTACAGAGCCCCCGAAAAAGGATTTTACGAGAGTAAAAAATTGAAGGCAATTATCCCAAAAAAACAGGTTATTGCGCGCTCGCACGCACGCACGTGGACTTTGAGAGTTTTCAACCATCGGCACGGTTGCGTGGGATACGTACACAGTTCCCATACAAATCTGAGCCCTCTTGAGTGGCTACACCTGAGGTCACGGTCGGCGCAATTAGGGTGACGCGCCAGGCGCGTCTCTGGGGCTGTGCGTTACATACATCGCCGACGCGTCAGGCGCGTCGCTGGGGCTGTACGGGTTAAAGGGGCCTTAACCACTAGGGAAAAGAGACTAAATGTTTTGTTATGGTAGTTGTTACAGTATTTTAACCCACTGAGCCCCAGCTAGTTTAGAATAAATGTACCACCAGGGACCGGCTGTTTTGAAAAACAAAACAAAACTTTCCAGAAACAATAGCGAATGGGTTAGGAATGAAGTAAAAACCACAACAAAATTATCAAAAAGCTAAAAGAAATGGTCCTACGGAGCCCCCGAAAGTCAATTTTACAAGAGTAAAAAATTGAAGGCAAATACACCCAAAATACGATGTTTTGCGCGCTCACGCGCACGCGGTTGGACTTTGAGAGTTTTCAATCATTGTCAAGGTTGCGTGGGATACTTACACAGTTCCCATACTAATCTGAGCCCTCTAGGTGACATAGGACCGGAGTAATTGGGACCGGACCGGCCAGGACGCATCGTTTGCGTCGCTGGGGTTTAGCGTTACATACATTGTGGACGCAAACGCTGCGTCGCTGGGGCTCAGTGGGTTAAGAAATGTTAGTCTAGTAAACAGATATACATTGTTATTTATATTCAACTCCTACTGGAAGCCTGACTATGGTCTATGCCTGTGGAATTATACAAATGCCTAAAACGGCGAGGCCGTTCTAAATGATCTGTGCCCCATAAATATTCTTTCCTCTCACTTAAACAATAGGCTACCATAGTGCCGTGGGGATATGAACATGATTAGATTAATATCCAGTATTCGAGAATGTATAATAAGGCGTAGGTGTGTGCATAAGCCTTTAACCGTCTTGGTGGTGTATTGGTTAAGGTGTCTAAAAATCTGTGTGTGATAACCCAGGTTCGAATCCTGGTGGATCACATATATCTATCTATCTATCTATTGCCTGACGCTGTGATCCCCGAAGGCGTGGCCACGAAATAACCGCCCCCATGCACCTCTGTCCCCAGTCCGTCGATGCCCCTCCCCCCATCCAGCACCGCCTTCATTCATATACTTCCTCACTCCATCCTTCCACCTCTCTATTGGTCTACTTCTCCCTCTTTGTCCCTCCACCTCGCTCTCGTACACCCTCTTAGTCATTCTCTCGCTTCCCATACGTTCCATATGGCCGAACCAGCTCAAGTTGTTCGTTTTCACACTTTCCAGCACATCTACATCCACACCACACTTCCTTCCTACTTCCTCATTAGTCTGTCTATCCCTCCATGTAACTCCGCACGCACTTCTTAAGTAATTCATTTCCACTGCTCTCACTCCTGGTCTGAGTCTCTCAACCAACGTCCATGCTTCGCTTCCGTTAGTCAGAGTTGGGATTACCTGTTACGACCGGGACTCGTATAAAACAAGGGCTCTTAATCATTGGACTAGAAAGGCACACAGCCACAACGGTAACACTAGATCCAACCCTCGAACTTATAATGCCGGCGCACAAAAACACCTATACCCTCCAGAGTTAAATCTGCAAGAGCGGGGTATCCTCTAACTCGGTATAAATGCACTACTACTACAGGCTGATTATCTCTGATACAGCCTGATCACAACAACATACAATTACGTTAATAATGTATACAAGGAAAAAGATAAAGAGCTTAATTAAATCACTGGAATGATTTAATGCAAACAAGAAGAAGGTATAATTACAGTTACTCTAAACAATAATAAACTGTCACTCCTATATTAAAGAAAGTGAATGAAAGTCCTAAAGCATCGAACAGGAATCTTCTGAAGAAAGTCTGATGCTGCTTAAGATGATCGAATCGGATTTGGAACTGTTATATAAAGCAGGAACAAGATATGACAAGTGTAGGGACATACAGTGTTAACTGGCACGGGACAAACAATAAATGCGCAATAGTATTATCTCCAACAACAAAAGAAGTACTTCCTCAGGCAACGCAAAAGCCTGCTCGGGTTGTGCACCTCAACAACAACCAAGGCTTACAATCAACGTGAATAAAAATGCTGCATACATAGCAGTCATATGAGTTCATAATCCTAATCGGGTGCCTGCTAGGCGAATAAAGTCTAGCTGGAATGTCGTAGGCTAGGAAACAATGGCTGAGCAAGCGGGTCGTAGCCTAGCGAGGTCCTTAAGACTGTACGGCCAAATTACGTTAAATGACGGGGTGCTCTCTTGAGAGATCCAGATCGCTAGTATCTGGTTCTCTCCTGGCGACACTCTTCAAGTCAAAGCAAAACGAGTTAGCACAGTGTTGGGTGGCAGAGGCAAAAACCCTCACTCGCAACACAGTGCTAAACTCACAAGGTACACAGTCAGAAAGACCACCTAGGCTTCCCACGTATCTGTTGCGATTGTACAAGTTCAACAAAACCTGGTACACATCGGAAATCACAACATCAATAGCCTCACCCCAGTCTAGCATTAAATAGCCCAGCAGACAACCAAGAAATAGGTAGGGAGACCGAACCTCTACAGACAAAATGTTTACCCCTCCAAAATGTCTAACTAAGCATGAAATATCTGAGAGCTTCAGCATAATAATACGATGGCCGATATATGAAATCGTGCAGAACCAAAGGGGAGTTATGATATTAAATAGATTAGAAGTATAAGAGGTAAGAAGTTGAGAGGGAGAGAAAGTGTTCTATAGGTAGAAGTCGGGGACAGGTGGCAAGGGAGGTGTGAAGGGTATACTGGTCAGGCAAGCTCTGAGGAAGATAGCTCCTCTGGAACCTTAGGATCACACAAAGGCATGGTGGTCGGCCAATCACAGGCCGATACGTCATAAGGCAGCAGGCCTCCAGAAGGCGCCAGGAACCACCAGCCAATCAAAACCGAGAGAAAGTCCACGCGGGCGAGCAACTCCTCCGGGAGGGAGGAGGGAGGAGGAAATCAACACTCACTGCCCCCACGCCGCTCGCTCGCTCTCTCTCTCTCAACTTCACTACAATGCATCTTATGTTCTACTCATGATATAAAATGCTTCCCGTTGTCACAGACGAAAATAAAGACCACCATGGGACTGTCTGTAACAACACAAACACTATGAAAGAAAGAACAACATTCTCTGATAACTGTAACCCATTTCACTGCCCTGGCGAGCGCTAGTGGCTACCGGGAGGCGATTCTGCCAACGCTGGTAGGCGTCACACCCCGCCCAAGATATGGGACGCTCAACATTAGGCGAGCACCATATCTGACAAGGCAGAATGCCGACAAGACCCGCCACAACCAGCCACCCCGCCAGAAATGAAATGCAAAGCTCAATCATAAACAAAACAACATTTTAGCATAAATAAAATCTTATAACCCCTCCCAAACATAATAGTATAATTTTAGCCTGCTATGCTCCCAGAGCGAGCTTCACAGAGCCCAGCCTCCTAAGTGAAAGACAGGTTCAACTTAGGACTTTAGCTATAACATTGGCAACGTACAATTATCTATCAAAAGAAATCGTTTTTTATGTGATTTTTTTTTATTTAATTTTAATGTTGTTTTTGACGGCTGCTCTACAGGGGCAAGCCTTTTTTTCCTCCACTCTCAACACACACTGACTGAACGGCGAGGGTTCTCCTGCAAACAAACCCTCCCGTGACAAACAATCAGCCAAAACATTATCAGTGCCCTTAGCATGCCACACATCCAACTTGTGTTCCGGCAGCACAACAACACCTGACACTGATAAACTGCCCAGTTCATCACAAGACTGGCACTTCTCTTCGCTCTTTCCGGCAACGGGGCCTGCCAATAACCTTTCACTAGTTCTACCTTCGTGACGAGCGAGGCAGCCCCGATGCGGTCTATGGTATCGTCAACTCTAGGTAATGGATAGGCGTCTGTCAGGGATAATACTTCCACATTCTTGAAATCACCATACACACGGATCTTGCCACTCAACTCAGGTTGCAAACTCACTGGCAACGACCACTCACGATATCCCTTATCCCTCCGACCCTTTGGCAATGGATAGGTGTCTGTCAGGGATAATACTTCCACACTCTTGCAATCACCATACACACAAATCTAGCCACTTAACTCCGGTTGCAAACTCACTGGCAACGAACACTCAAAATATCCTTTATCCCTCAGACCCTTTTTCCACATGTCGTCTAGCTCTGTTTTCACGACAGGCTGTTGAGCAGGATTTATACGGTAGGGAATTAAACTGAGCCTTGCACTGTCTCCAGCCTTCATGTCGGATTCTACCCCGTACATCAGGCCTGGTGAAGCAACAAACATGCGGATGCACTGCCACAGCCTAGTAAACAACTTATCTCGCAGAACAACATGCCTAGTGCCCTCCCACAACCCAGCCGAGACCGCAGCTTCTAACCTGTAGTCTCCCTCCTTCTCCACCTTCCTCCCTAGAACAGCCAGGTCATGAGAGGGACAATCAGTACCACGTGTGCAGTCACTCCCATAGTTCATTATTGCTAAGGCTTCCCCGCCGATACCGTACATGTGCACCCCCGCATTCCTTGCAACTACATCTGCCTGCGCAGCATCACCGCTTTTTGCGACATGGCCAGATACAGTCGGTCTATGGTAGGGCTGTTGCATTCGGCTAGAGCAGCATTGGGAGGCTATGCGACGACCGGGCACATCCACTCCACAGCCAACCTCACCAATCTGCTCAATATCGTCCTTCTGACCACCACCCTTGGCAGCCATGGGTCGACCTTGACCTGACAGCCATGTCCAAGCCTCGTCGCCCACCTTGAATCACCGAAACAACGAGGCTAACGGTCTCCCAACATTCACGTGAAATGCCCGCGGAACATCTTGCACCGCCTGAGTTGTGAGGCTCGGGTGCTCGGCACGACCCGTGGGGTATGAACCAAGCTGGTGCTGGAGTGCTGCACACTGCTGCTCAGGCAGGTGCTCTAGTGCTTCCACAGCCACCAGACTCGTGTCCCCCGCCCACTGCTCCGCCGAGACATGACAATCCCAACTCTCCTCCACCTGTGCCCTACTGCCCCCCTCTCCTTCTCCACCTTGACCGCTGCAGACCAACGCAGGGACAGTAGGCTGCTCAGGTGGTTGCCTCACAAACTCCTCCAACAGATTCACATGACATGTGTTCCCGTCCTCGTGTTCGATAGACCCGTTCCCACAACTCTCCTCCAACTGGGAACTACTAAGTCGCGGAGTGCCATCACGCCCAACCCTGTCACTAGGGGTGACAGATTCTGGGGCCACTCCGGAGCTCACCTCTGAGTCAAGTACTAAGCCGCTAAGGAGAGCCGCTGGAGCAAAACTGACAAAACTGCCAACTTTAGCTTGCTCCTTCCGACCGTTCCTCCGCTGATCTAGAGACTGAGGAATAGATTGTGACACTTTGGATGCAAGAGATCTTGTAACAAAGCACGCCATAGGTTGTACTTGACACTTCTCTACCTACTCCTGTTCCTCCCTACTCACGTCGGCCGGCTTCTCGGCAACGACTAAGGGGGAAACCTTAGAAGTAGGCACCGCAAAGTCGTTGCCGAGAAGGAGGTCGACGCTCCCAACAGGCAAGTTCTCCACAATTCCAACATCCAACTCTCGTGTCACACCATCTACCTCCGGTTCCATCCTGACCAACGGGTATGACCTGGTAGCATTGATACCTTGCACCACAACCACCCATGCCGCATTTATTGGTCTACCAGTAAAGTTCTTCATCTAAGTCTGAGAGGCACCCGTGTCTCGCAACAGCTCAACTCCATGCTTCTTACCAGCCCACTTCACACAGCCACGCCCTCGATGGTCGCAAAAGACATCGCGGACAGGGTTCGAGCCTTCCGGATTCTTCTCCACTGGCTGTGTCCCAGCCTCTGACGTTATACCCCGGGCAAACTCAGATGACTTCGGGGACACCCCAATGTTGCGAGCCAAAGACACAACTGCATTAGGTAGCTTGCTTGGACAGGCTCTTGCAAAATGCCTATGGCATATGCCTTTGGCCTATGTTAACTACTCTGTAAGTCAATGAATATGTCATGTAATGTTGTGAATAAAAAAGAATAATGTTCCACAAACCTTCCTCTGTCGAATGGCGTTGAGTAGAGGTCTCTAGCCCCTCTGGTTGCATAATGGTGAGCGCGGGAAGACGAGTGCTTTTCGGCGGCAAATTCTTCCCGCGTTCGGACGCGTCGCCCCGGCCATGGCTACAACGCACCTAGCCGCTCGTCGCGCCAAAGTATTTATCTCCCTTAGACGATTTTAGTGTTTGATATTGAGAATGTGATGTTTATTTGATATTTTCTAGTTATTTTGAGGCCAATTATATAAAATATGTTTATTAGGGTATCACTGTCACTGATATTGCTAATTTTCACTCGATACCGTACATTTTATTAGTAATTGAGGTAGCTTATTGTTGTATTAGGCACTGATTATTCGTTATCACAGGTGTTTATTATACTTTGGCCATCATATATTAGGTCTTGTGTCACTTTCACTTTGACAAATATGCTTTAGAGAGTGTCACTGTCACTGATAATGCTCATTTTCACTCGATACCGTACATTTTATTAGTAATTGAGGTAGGTTATTGTTGTATTAGGCACTGAGTATTCGTTATCACAGGTGTTTATTATACTTTGGCCATCAAATATTAGGTCTTGTGTCACTTTCACTTAGTTATATGATTTGTAAACGTTTTATATACAATTTATTGTGTCTTTTTTCACTGATTTATATATTTCTATAGGTTCTAATCATATGAATGTCACTTGGTATATACATATGTGTCACTTTCACATATTATTATGGTGTAATTGTATTTGTATCAATGTTCTCATAATACATGACTTTTGTATTACAATACATTGGTTTTCTTCCACTTTTTGCCTATATATAATTATAGTGTACATATTGTCATTTTATTTGGCAATTTCAGTATGATTATTAGAACTCCAGCTTGGAGTGGTAATCAAAGAAGCACTCTAAAGCACAGAGTGCCACCTTGCACTCCACACACTCCATGGTTGACTTTTTACCTGACCTTGGCTTCACCCTGCTGTTGTAGCAGACATGGCACCGCTTCTGCTGTGTTCTTCCTGATTCATTCTGAGGCAGGGAACCAAGCCTGGGCCTAATCAAGTATTGAGCACACTGCAAGCGGTCAATAACGGTGGGCCCAGGATGTGCCACTGCCCTCTGTGGCGTAGCATACTTCTCCAGGAGCTCCGTCAACACCTGCTTTTGGAACCTCCGCAGGCTATTGAACTTCATGGGTGTGTTCACATTCCGAAGCTTGTATATGTTGTAGGCATTCAGAACTGACATGTCCACCATATGCAGAAAGAACTTTTTGTACCATCTGCACGAGGTACGCAGGCAGTCAATGAAGCCTATCTGCATGTCGGACTTGTCCACCAGCCTCATGTTGATGTTGTAGTCCAGGACAGCATCGGGCTTGGTCACCCTGGCCTGGGTGCGGCGATCCACCTTGCCAGTCTCCACCATTTCCCCCTTGTGGATGGTGGTCAGGAGGTTGACCTTCCGCTGGTCGTGCCAGTGGATAGCCAGAATGGGCCCCGACTTCTTCTTGAACACATCACCTTTTTTGGTCTTTGGAGGGAAAGGTGGCATGCCCTTCCTTTTCCCTCGTACTGTGCCTACAGTCCCCGTCTTGCGCTCATGCAGGTACTGTGAGAGAGTGGGGGACGTGTAATAATTGTCCGTGTAGAGGACGTGATTCTTGTGAAAGTAGCGGTCCATCATGGCTTGCACCACTGCTCCGCCAAAGCCAATGAGGGGGTCCACAAGCAAGTCCCCTTCCTTCCCGCTGTAGACCAGGAAGTCCAGGACATAGCCAGTTTGGCAGTCGCACAGCACAAAGAATTTTATGCCAAAGCGATGTCTTTTTGAGGGGATGTACTGCCGGAAGCTGAGTTTTCCCCGGAACAGCACAAGAGACTCGTCAATGACGACCTTGCGGAAGGGCTTGAAGTAGGAGGTGAAGCGTTCTCGCATCATCTCGTACAACGTCCTAATCTTCCACAGCTTGTCTGGGAGGTGGACGTCAAGGTTGGTGACAAGATGGAGCGCTGCGAGGATATCAAGGTACCGGTCGCGAGACATATATTTCCCGAAGGCAGGGGTGGATATCAGATCATTGGTGATCCAATAGTCAGGCAACCTATGCTTCTTGACATGAGGCATTAGCATGGTGAGTGCCAGGAACACCATGAACTCTTTATGAGTCACTGGGGTCCACTGCCTCATGTGGCCCTTGGTCACCTTTCCCAAAAAGTGGACCTGGAATTGGTGCTGCTTATTTGTCTCTTTGACAACATAGCCTACCACCTCCTCATCAAAGAAGGCCTCAAATAGTTCGTGTGGTGGAGCATTGGGGCCTGCAGGAAAATTGGGGGTAACGCCTGAACCCTCCAGTACCTCATCAAAAGCTGGCACATCAGGGTTGTATCCATCCTCATCAACTACGTCTTGCCACTGAAAAACGTAGAATGGGTCTTGTCTACGCTGACGACGAGCTCCAGCTGGTGGCCCAGCACGCCCACGGCCAACTCGGGAGGCGCGCGCCCTAGGGCGGCGAGGGCGGCGGCCAGGGCGGTGGGCAGCACGACGGGCAGCACGACGCCGGGCCAAGCGGATGGGTCGAGGGTCGTCGATGTCCATATAGTCATCGTCAGAGTGGTCATCTTGCCCTGACGGTGGACCTATGTAACCATGGCCAGAGTCTTCAGAGAGGTGCCCTTCATCATCAGTGGCCCCCACATAATCTGGTGGGGAACCAGTGATGCGTGGGCAGCGTGCGGGTGGGCGAGGTGGGGAAGGAGTGGCAGGTGAGGCTGTGTCCCCCCGAGGTCCTGGGCTCCTTGGCTTGCGACGAGTGACAGAAAGCAATGTTTCACTGTCACTAGGCCCAGGTATTGGTGATGCGAGCTCAAAGACTTCTTCAGGAAGACATGTTGAAGGCGGAAGAGGTGGGGAGGACCGTGGGGAAAGTTGCGGGGACGTATGGCCGGGGCCGGCCTGGGTGGACGCCGCGGGAGCCTCGAACAAAACTCTCTTACTTTTCTTAATTTTTTTGGTATATTTCCTACCTTTCCCCTTTTCGGCAGCAGTATGTCTCCTGTCGGGGGACCTAGGAGGCAAATAGGCCGAAAGTGTGGGGTCCTCAACCCTTGGCAATGGTGGGGGTGGTGGGGAAGAATGCGGGGCATCCGGGTCATCTTGGGTGGCGTGGGTAGATAAGGGAGACAATGGCGGACGAGAAGGGTCACCACGCTGACCCTCACTCACAGCCTCATCCTCACCAAGTAGTTTTGCTTGTTCCCTAGCTGCCGCGGCCGCCTTCTCAAGTATTTTCTGCTTATACAAATGTAGCTTGAAAGGCGATTTACCTGGGGAAGGGCTTGGCGTCGTGTCACTTATGCGAAATTTGGTGAGTGACCTTGAACTCTTCCACTCACTCACTCTCTCAAGTTCACTGTCTTTAGGTAAACCAGCTTCCTTAACAACTGGTACATCACCTTCATCACTCTCATCACTGTCATGTTCTCTCGCAAATCCCAGGAATTGCTCTTCTTTGTCACTCTCATGGCCATAATCACTCGACTTATAATTACTGGAGTCGTCACTGACTTCATCATCAACATTATGCTTGGCATCAGCTCGCTCATAAAGTCTCAATGTCGTCTCAATACCTCCGGGAGATAACACATTTAGGCGATGGCGTCGGGGTAAGGCGCGACGAACTAGCAAGGGCGTCGTAGGAAGCACGGTATCGGACACAGCGGAATCACTATTTGGCGTACTGTCCATGATGGCGTCGGGGTAGATACTGTTGCTGTGGCGTAGTTTACGCCTGGTGGCGCCACCTACCGTCCCACGATACCGAAAATGTACGCGCGGCATTCGAAAGCACGCACGCAAGCAATGGGCGTTCAAGAGCCCTTCCGGATTGCGCGGGCCGAGGTTGTTATGGGCGTTCAAGAGCCCTTCCGGGTTGGAGGGGTTAAACACTCAAGGAGAAGTTTAGGGAAAATGACAAATACTCTTGTTTTGACCTTGACCTCTGACCTTAACTATTACAATATTTATGTGAAATTTGATATATATGATATTTAAGTAATAAGCCATAAAACAGCCAGTTTTCTAAAACAAATTGAGTAATTTTGTTTAATAAATAATAAAAGATGACCTTTGACCTTGACCTGTGACCTTGACCTTTATGTAAAAGTACATTTTTGTTTGCATTGACATTGCCCATGAAAATCAAATAAGCATGCCTAATTTAATTAAAACCCATCAGGTAGTTTCATATATATTAATAGAATAGTTGACCTTGACCTTTTACCTTTATCTTGACCTTTATGTCTCAACATTTATTATTTTCCTTTTCACTTAAAATGCAACTATCTCACCAAATTGTGTGAAGCTTGCATGAAAAGTAAAGACAATAGCATATTGACCTTTTATTTGACCTTGACCTGTTACCTTGACCTTTCATATGGAATTGAATAGTTTATTGTAAGACCTTGGCCTATGTATTCCGAGTATGCATGGTAAGCCTAGTGGGAATCTAAGAGTTAGTATAAGAAATACTAGTAAAAAACTATTTTGACCTTTGACCTTGAACTTTAGTTTATTTATCTAAAATTTGGGCAATACAATATCAAGATTACCAGCAACTTGTATAGTGAAAATGGAGACATTTGAATATAAACTAAAAATAAATAGTATAAGTTGACCTTTGACCTTTACCTGTGACCTTGACCTTTGTGTAAGAGTATTTTTTATGTTCATTGGCATTACCCAGGAAAATCAAATTAGCTTGACTAATTTCATTAAAACCCATCAGTTAGTTTTATATATATTTATAGAATAGTTGACATTGAACTTTGACCTTCACCTTGACCTTCATTATGTGTCTCAAAATGTGTTATTTTCCTTTTCATTTAAAGTGCAACTATTTCACCAAATTGTGTGAAGTTTGCATGAAAAATAAGCAAATTAGCATATTGACCTTATATTTGACCTTGACTTATGACCTTGACCTTTCATATGGAATTGAATCTTTTCTTGTATGACCTTGGCCTAGGTATTCCGCATATTCATGGTAAGCCTAGTGAGAATCTAACAATTATTATAAGAAATAGTAGTATAAAACTTATTTTGACCTTTGACCTTACCCTTTGGAATATTTATCTAAAATTCGGTCTATAAGATATCGAGGTTACCACTAACTTGTATAGTGAAAATTAATAAATTTGAGTAAAAACTAAAACACATGAAATATTGACATTATTTTTAACCTTGACCTTTGACCTTAACCTTTTAGTTATATTAAAAAGATATTTTTGACTGACCTTCGCATTGACCAAATGTATATGCCTATGAAATTTGGTGAAAATCCATCGAACGGTCTAGGAGGAGTTACCGGACGGACGACGACGGACGAAGACGGACGACGACGGACGACGACGACAGACAAGCTGATTGGTGGTGCACAGTATACGGGCGGGATCTGTGTGCGCGATACCACTCTGCTTCGCAGAGTTGATAATACCATACACTTATTAACCCTTAATTAGCGGCGAGCAACATAAGTCGAGTTAAAAAAAGCTGGACTATGTGGCGGCGCTCGACATAACTCGAGTGGCAATTTCAGCACGTAATGTGGCTGAGAGAGAGAGACAAGTGGTGGCAGGAGACTAGCGAGCGTATGACTGCTCCAGACCACCGCGGCGAACCTACTGACACAAATCTCAGCTCCCTCCTCCCTCTCTCACTCGCTACATACTCAATTATGTACTGAAAGTACCGAATTACCTGCTTTTTGCACTCGCGTTGCACGGTTATTGCAAGAAAACTATCCATCATACAAGGATCGTTATGGTGTCATTCGAAAGCTCTGTTTATGCCCTTTCAGGGATAGGTACTTGTTTTACGTTCTGGGTCTTATTTAGGCATGAAAATGATCACGTAAACAGCCCTATTTTGGCTAAAAACACCCCGCTGTGCGGTACACATAAATAAACCGCATAGGCCGCTCGTAAGGTGTTAAATACATGAGCTTTTCAATTTACTTATACTTATAATAAGACTTTCAGAGGATAATCGAATCACTTTTATACGCTCCATACAAAATTCATGTACAAATGCTAACTATTACTTACGATATCCTAGGTAAGACTATAGTTTTTAAGTTGGAGGTAGAACTCATAAATTTCGACCTGTCTAGCCCTCTCGAGGTGGGGACTTGTTGCTAAGGCCTCATAATCAGGATATCACACTAGAGATTAGGTACAAGCAATTATTAGGCCAAATCTCAGCATTATACTAGAACCACAAAATTAAAGTTATGCTCGGCAATTAACTTTCTACACCTGTAAATGGCCAAAACAAATCAATTTAATTATAATATCAAAACAACATTGCTCCGATTGTGACACCCCTTTTATAGAATTAATATAACAATACACAACAATTAGATTTAATTATAAAGCTAGAATAATGACCCTCATACCTATAAGACACTATTAGGCCTATTTAGTTATTGCGTTTAATCATTACAATTTAATATATGTCAACTGATATATTAATCATGATAATAACATAATACCGAACATTATTTTCACTAATCTCAACACTGACTGGGTCATTATTGGACTTAAAGTGAGTGAACAGTAAAAGTCTTGGTGTAAATATTGCCAAGATCAAGCCTAGTCAATTTAGACCCCTTACATTCACCACTCTCTTTCTCTCCACGTACCTCGGTCGTTTCTGCCTCTCCAAATCTTGATTCCCTCTACTACCCAACCACTCTCATACGCTTTCTTCTTGTCTTCCACAGCTATTTTTACCTCCTCTGTCCACCATGCTGTACCTTTCACTCCCCTCCCTCTTCTCCTCACTCCACACACCTCCTCACATGCTGCACAGATCTCCTCCTTAAACACCTTGCTCATCTCCTCCACCTCCTCCATATCTTCCAGGTCGAACCCACCTAGTCGTCTTTCTATTGCTCTCCTGTACTCTTCCCTGATTTCCTACTCCTACTCCTCTAGCCTCTCCACCCTCCTCACCATTCCACCTTCCTCTCGCCTCCCTCCAGCTCTCCTCACCCACTTTTTTTGTATCCTAATTTTAGCTACTACTACATAATGATCCGACAGACCCCCTCCAATATCCCTATACACCCTAGCATCCAGCACAGATTTCTTCATTCGTTCATCCACTCATATATACTCAATCAGTGACTTTCGTTCCACCACTGTCTTCTCCTTATCCTTCATTGTCCACACCACTTTCCATGTGTACCTGTGAATCATTTTGTGTCGGAAGAAGGTGTTGGCTATCCACAGCCTCCTCCCCATGACATACGTCCACAAGTGCACTACCATTCCCATTCACCTCTGACGGTGCCCCCCACCCTCCCACCACTCCATCAACTTTCCTGTTACACACATTACCATTCATATCCCCGATCAGAAATATTTTATCGTTCTTGTCAAACTTATCCAGGTATGCCTCCACATTCACCCAGAACTCCTCTTTCTCTCTTACAAGTTTATCCTCTGTCGGAGCATACACACACATAATCACCCACGTTTGTATACCTACTTTCATTCTCACCCATACACTCCTTGAACCCGCAGACCCATATTCTCTTACACGCTCCTGCCATTTGTTACTTACAAACAAACACGCACCTTCTCTCGCTGCTCCCTCACTCACTCCAGCACACATACCCATCCCACACTCCCACTCTCTTTTAAAAGGCCCCAGTAGCACTTAAAACAATAATTCCCCTCCACATCTACTATCACTCCTCCACATGTGTCAAAATCCCCTCCTTCCCCCCCCCCTTCAAGTATCACCTATTTTTTCCTCTTATTACCATATTTATTTGTGTATTTACCGTGCCAATATCTCCAAACCGATCCTAGGGTGTCGTGTTGCGTGTGTCTATGCATGGGAAAGAGAGAGAGAGAGAGAGAGAGAGAGAGACAATCCTTACACCCTCAATCTTTCTCCAGGCACCGAGAGGGGAGGATATACATCAGCAGCAGGGGAGGATATACATCGCGGCTGCCTCACATTTCATGAATGACCGGTAGGCAATAATACGCAATTTTTACCATCCAAACACTATTCCCACTTGTTTTATTGTTGTTACATGTTACTATCTTCATAATCATATTAAACGTAAAATAGGAACATATGAATAAGTAATAACGACATTTATCGTAAAATTACGATTATAGGCGGGAATGGAGCCTAATATTGCCGCCCAGTAGTATGGTGTTCACTACACACAGCTCGCTGTTCAAAGGTTAAGGTAAGTATGTGGAAACAACAATCTTAACAACAGTTTATTATAAAGTTAATAATTTCGGAATTAATTACATTGACTGATCTGTAAATAAATCTATCTATCTGCCTCTCTCTCTCTATCGCTCTCTCTCTCTTCACATACAACGATATGACGAAATCACTAGACATAATCTTCTTGGACTTTCAAAAAGCTTTCGATAAGGTGCCACATCGGAAACTGATTGCTAAATTGGAGAGGATAGGTATCAAAGGTAAAATTCAATCATGGATACAAAATTGGCTTACAGACAGAAGACTCAACTCCCGCACGCCATTCCACAATATGTCAACCGAATCATATACCTAAATCACTGTCCATAACCCCAATATCCTTACCTAATTCCTCAACCATCTATGCCTGAGAGGGAGTAGTTGGAATATAGAAAACAAAATATATATATAAAGTGACCTGCAACCCTGTATCTGCATCTTTACCCATAAAATTTCATCACACGTGTTTAGTTGATTGGCTGGGGTTACAACTAGTCCTGGCTTCATCGCTATCATAACTCCACCGTGGTTTCCAGTCCTACAGCTACCACCACCACCACCCAAAGCTCTCTAGCTAAAAGAGAGCCATCCACCCTCAAAACCCTCAAGATTAATTTCAGAAGCATTCTAGACAAGCGAGCCGCCTTTCACCACACCCTTATGACTTATGACCCAGACATTGTTATAGGGATAGAAACATGGCTCAATACTGACCTTAGAGACAGTGAAGTCTTCCCGACGGACAGTCCCTATAGTATGACATTACACAGAAAAGACAGAGACTGGAGACCATGGTGGAGTCATGATAGCGATGATGCCAGTAGTAGTTGTAACCCCAACAACCCCAGCCAATCAACTAAACGTGAACGCCAAAATTTTATGGGTAAAGATGCAGATACAGGGCTGCAGGTCACTTTATATATATATTTATTGTTTTCTATATTCCCTCTGGGGATAGGCTGAGAGCCTGTACATTCTACCGCTGAACACGGTGAAGTCTGTGAGATTTCGTTCCAGTCTAAGGAGTGAGACATGTGAATCACCCACTCACGGCTCAAAGCAGCCCCATCTCTGAAACTTATTCGCCTTTTTGTTTCACTGTCTCAACCCCTAGACTCGGACCCTCACTCTCAGAATGCCACCTATTGAACAATTAACTCACTAGACATTGCCCCGCTGTAGCAAAATTTTGAATATGGGAATATTCATAAAGTGTTATTTAATCAGGGAGCAATGAGGGTATTTTTGGGGCATTTCGGTGGGCTTTGTAGTAATGCACTGATACTATGTACAGCACAAATTCTATCCCAATAATATCTTCTCATTGACATATCGGGATTCGAACTCGGGTCCATTGGATTACAAAGGAGTACAAAGGAAAACAAGCAACAACAAGGTCATGTGACCCCTCGAGGTTACTTTCCCTCCAAAACACTGCTGTTCCAAGTGTTGCAACAGTATTTCGGAGAGAATGTGGGAAAGATGTGAGCAGGAAGTACTGCCCTGGAGCTTAGTTCATGGCAGGGGAAATTATATTAAGATCTATTAGGATATTGAACAAACACTACTAAAGAAAATATTTATTCAATTACAAATGCAGTCAACCTTGGATTCAGGGCAAGGTGCTTGTCTAGGCGAACTTTGAAGGAATCAACGGTGTTGCAGTTTATGACATCTCGGGGAAGCCCATTCCACAAGTTGATTTCCCCGCGTGTTGTTTGATCGGTCAATCGTAAAATATTCCTTACAGTTCATGTTGTCGATGCCTTTAATGATCTTGAAAACTTGAATAAGGTCACCTCTCAATCTGCGCTTGGTTAACCCATACAATCCCAGTGACAGCTATAGCCATTAACTCCCCAGTCCCAGTGAAGGTTATAGCCGTCAGTAATGTATTTGTCTTGTAACTGCCTGTACAAGACAATTTTTTTTGTTTTTTTTTTTTTGTTTTTTTTTACTTGTAAAAAAAAAAAAAAAATGGTGATAGATCCACTCTTGCCTCATCTCTTGAGGTGAACAAGGTGGTCTCTCCTGTCATTTTGACCACATTGCATGGGACTGCTGGGGACTTTTATTACTGTATCCTACGGTACAGTACGGCTTAATGAATATAAATTTAGTTCTTTATGACGTTCCTCGTATGGTTTGTTCCGAAGACAGGGTATCGTCTTGGTAACTCTATGTAGAACTCGTTCCAATTTGTCTATATCATTTTAATAGTAATGGCACCAGAACTGAACGCAGTATTCCAAAAGTGGGCGGACTAATGAATTGTAAAGGGTGAGGATAATGTCTTTTGATTTATGTTCAAATGATCTACCTATGAAACCTATAATTTTGTTTGCCTTCTTAACAACTTCAGCACAATGTTGACTTGGTTTTAAGTTACTGGATATTGTTACTCCTAAATCGGTTTCTCTGTTTACACTCTTTAGCTGGGTAGACAAAGAAACTAGTCCAGTGGCAAGACCACTCCATCACACCTCTTTGTAAACACCAATCGAGCAGGGCAATACCTAGGGGTGACCTCATAGGCATGTGATAAGAAGTTGTTGGAACCCCTGTTTCATTTGTCTTGCCTCCCTTACTGTTTCTCTTTGTGTCTCACCTACACAGAGAGTATTCCAACTACCTCTCACAAACGCCTCCCCCTCCTATTAATTTCACTACACTAAATAATCACACCACACTTCTTTCCAGTACACCAAAAACTAAAATAATTTAGATCCATTTTCTTTCAAATTTGGGGGAGTCAATTGTTACAGGAAGCATTGCCTTTTGACTCCTTCATACATAGAGGATATATATATATATATATATATATATATATATATATATCATGGTGCTAAAGGTTAGAGTTATATCTTGAATAAATAACTCTCAAGAACTGCTACCACTCTCGACATACGAGAGATTATAGTTAATTAATAAATATATATATATATATATATATATATTATACACATATATATATATATTATATATATATATATATATATATATATATATATATATATATATATATATATATATATATATATAATAGTATCAGGCCTTACAGATATAATATAAGGAAACTGAAACTTGAGTAAAATCACAATCACTTTAATGAATAATAAATTAAGACTTACTCAGAAGTAATAATTTGTATAGAATTCAATGTTTAAGCAGCAAGTAATAAAACAAGTATACATGTCTGGCTATCACTCTCACGACCGACCTATGACCTCTTACTGTCAACAAGTGATGGGGTCTTATTCTCTGCCTCACATGTTGATATCTTAACCTTATATGACCTCGGGTTACGCCCTCTGAATGACGTCTTACCATACATTATGTGTTGTACAGAACTCTTATGTCAAGATTACATAAAAGGGGTGTGGTTTAAATGTTCAATCACACCCATAACACATGCAATGCCAATATCAGGCCATATCCATGATTCCATCACGTGATAGAAGGCAACTGTTGATATGATGATCCAAGTGATTCCCGTGACCTGTTCCTCTGAAAGGTCAACTGAATACGTTCTGTCTTTTCCTGTAGACTACACTATGTTTATATAATACAAGAAATACAATGATGAATATATATAAGATGTTATAATAGGAATACAAGTATGAAAGGTTATAATACAAGTACTCCCTGTAAATATGTAAGCAAGGAATATTATTGGTTAAGCAAGTTAAAATGGGAGTCTATAATATATATATATATATATATATATATATATATATATAAACAGAGAGAGAGAGAGAGAGAGAGACTTGCACTTTTGTTTTAGCATTATTATTTAGAGTTTACAACAGTACATCTCCACACTGTTCAGAGCTGTGTCGTCACCACTGTTCTGGTCCTTTTCTATTTTAGTCCTCAGCCCGCATATAGCATAACCTGCAATTATATTCATATTATGAGAGGAGTAAAAGAATATATGACATTACATTGCCGCAAAAAACACTAAGATTGAATGCACTTGCCCCAGAGACATATATTATCTACAAATTTCATATTTTAAAAAGCTGTTCTTACAGATGAGATAATATATTCCATGAAGACCTTTTCTGAGTAAATCAAAAACAGTATTTCTCACCTGATGGACACTGGGCCCAGCGACCAAATCCACCCCAACCATCACCAGACGAATGAGTATGTTCTTTATTATTCTGACATTTCATTATCAGAGAATTGGCGGCTGTGTCGTCTCCTGATCCTTGTTCCATTTCGACTTTTAGAGTCAACGCCACCATGAACGATCCCGAACAAGATTTACGGCCTCGAGAAGAAACGGAAAGATACTTAAACCCTTATAATACCCTGCCCGTAATATTTAGCTTATGACATACATTTATAAATCAAGAAGTACTAGATCTATGTAAAACAGGAAACTTAGTAAACTGCTGGAATATAGTAAGATTCAAAGTCCATACCAGTGGTCCATTGTGTAACCTACCTTGCCAGCTTCCCCATTTTTGAACTGTAGATGAGACGTCACCTGTGAGTTTGGATGTCTTAGCAGACTTACAGAACAACTTTATTCCGTTCAAGGCTGTATCATCCCATGCCAACTGCCAGCCTTCCACCTAAATAAATGACAATATAAAGGCTTATGAACAAGTGCAGTTCTTGACTATGTCTTAGTATAAAACTAATTCTACCGTTAATGATGTTTTCGAATACAAACATGAGAGAATCATATTAACATACGACAAAATATAAACAGCTTAAGTTTTCACAAACAACTGCAAAACAGATATTCGTTCAGTCTTTATGTCATTACTGTTTGAATATAAACACTACTTATGGAGGAAACCTTTATTCACAGTGTTTCCTAATAAGCCAATAATGTCCAAATAGTGTTAACCCCAAATAGCGCTCATGCCAAATATGATTACATATTTACGTAATTATGGACTGTAGACAAGTCGTATCAACTCATGCTTAGTGTAATAGACTGCTTCATTCCAACGATTGATTAGATAAAGATAATATCCTTATCTATAGCTTAAAATACTAAGGTAAAAGGCCATAAACTACCATAACCATTCTTACAAAATTCGCAAAATGAAGTAAGGGTACAATACGGTGACACCGTTTTCATGTTTTCATTATAATTATTCATGATAACATTAAACAACTGTTTTCTGGTTAAGGGGCTAGTGCTTGTTTTGGGGGGTTACTTATTCATTTATATATTTAATTTTGAGTTTCCTCGTTAGACCTCCATCAAACTTAAAAATACACCCCCTATACCTTTAAAGATATATTTGTACATTTTTGGTAGAAAAATGTCCCGGCTGAAGGCCGGTTCCTTAACAAAATTACAGACTCGCTATCGCTCACCAGGAATAAATCGACAACACGAAAGGTCTTAATATTGACAAAGTAATGGGGCGAAAGGTCTCAAAATCGCCAAACTAGTGAACAAAGGTCTTAAAATCGCAAAACTAATGGGTCAAAACATGAGGGAGAAGGGGGTCCAGAAAAAGCGAGTACTTCTCCCTTAAGCAAGGGAGCTCATATTCAAGAGTGCTAAAACTATGTCAATTAAATAGTATAGTATAACAATATTTTGATTACCTGTATTCTGGTTAACAATAGATGATGGTAAAGTTGGGAATAACGTGTGTTGTACTGTATTGCAGCTGTATTATCCAGTCTACCGTAATTACCTGTATTCTGGTTAACAATAGATGATGGTAAAGTTGGGAATAACGTGTGTTGTACTGTATTGCAGCTGTATTATCCAGTCTACCGTAATTACCTGTATTCTGGTTAACAATAGATGATGGTAAAGTTGGGAATAACGTGTGTTGTACTGTATTGCAGCTGTATTATCCAGTCTACCGTAATTACCTGTATTCTGGTTAACAATAGATGATGGTAAAGTTGGGAATAACGTGTGTTGTACTGTATTGCAGCTGTATTATCCAGTCTACCGTAATTACCTGTATTCTGGTTAACAATAGATGATGGTAAAGTTGGGAATAACGTGTGTTGTACTGTATTGCAGCTGTATTATCCAGTCTACCGTAATTACCTGTATTCTGGTTAACAATAGATGATGGTAAAGTTGGGAACGTGTGTTGTACTGTATTGCAGCTGTATTATCCAGTCTACCGTAATTACCTGTATTCTGGTTAACAATAGATGATGGTAAAGTTGGGGATAACGTGTGTTGTACTGTATTGCAGCTGTATTATCCAGTCTACCGTAATTACCTGTATTCTGGTTAACAATAGATGATGGTAAAGTTGGGGATAACGTGTGTTGTACTGTATTGCAGCTGTATTATCCAGTCTACCGTAATTACCTGTATTCTGGTTAACAATAGATGATGGTAAAGTTGGGGATAACGTGTGTTGTACTGTATTGCAGCTGTATTATCCAGTCTACCGTAATTACCTGTATTCTGGTTAACAATAGATGATGGTAAAGTTGGGGATAACGTGTGTTGTACTGTATTCTATCTATCTATCTATTGCCTGACGCCGTGATCCCCGAAGGGGTGGCCACGAACGAACCGCCCCCATGCACCTCTGTCCCCAGTCAGTCGACTCCCCTCCCCCCAACCAGCACCGCCTTCGTTCATGTAGTTCCTCACTCCATCCTTCCACCTCATATTCGGTCTACGTCTCCCCCTCTGTCCCTCCACCTCGCTCTCGTACACCCTCTTAGTCATTCTCTCGCTTTCCAATCGTTCCATATGGCCGAACCATCTCAAGTTGTTCCTTTTCACACTTTCCAGCACATTTACCTCCACACCACACCTCCTTCTTACTTCCTCATTAGTCTGTCTATCCCTCCATGTAACTCCGCACGCACTCCTTAAGTAATTCATTTGTACTGTATTGCAGCTGTATTATCCAGTCTACCGTAATTACCTGTATTCTGGTTAACAATAGATGATGGTTAAGTTGGGGATAACGTGTGTTGTACTGTATTGCAGATGTATTATCCAGTCTACCGTAATTACCTGTATTCTGGTTAACAATAGATGATGGTAAAGTTGGGGATAACGTGTGTTGTACTGTATTGCAGCTGTATTATCCAGTCTACCGTAATTACCTGTATTCTGGTTAACAATAGATGATGGTAAAGTTGGGGATAACGTGTGTTGTACTGTATTGCAGCTGTATTATCCAGTCTACCGTAATTACCTGTATTCTGGTTAATAATAGATGATGGTAAAGTTGGGGATAACGTGTGTTGTACTGTATTGCAGCTGTATTATCCAGTCTACCGTAATTATCTGTATTCTGGTTAACAATAGATGATGGTAAAGTTGGGGATAACGTGTGTTGTACTGTATTGCAGCTGAATTATCCAGTCTACCGTAATTACCTGTATTCTGGTTAACAATAGATGATGGTAAAGTTGGGGATAACGTGTGTTGTACTGTATTGCAGCTGTATTATCTGTCTACCATAATTACCTGTATTCTGGTTAACAATAGATGATGGTAAAGTTGGGGATAACGTGTGTTGTACTGTATTGCAGCTGTATTATCCAGTCTACCGTAATTACCTGTATTCTGGTTAACAATAGATGATGGTAAAGTTGGGGATAACGTGTGTTGTACTGTATTGCAGCTGTATTATCCAGTCTACCGTAATTACCTGTATTCTGGTTAACAAGAGATGATGGTAAAGTTGGGGATAACGTGTGTTGTACTGTATTGCACCTGTATTATCCAGTCTACCGTAATTACCTGTCTTCTGGTTAACAATAGATGATGGTATAGTTGGGGATAACGTGTGTTGTACTGTATTGCAGCTGTATTATCCAGTCTACCGTAATTACCTGTATTCTGGTTAACAATAGATGATGGTAAAGTTGGGGATAACGTGTGTTGTACTGTATTGCAGCTGTATTATCCAGTCTACCGTAATTACCTGTATTCTGGTTAACAATAGATAATGGTAAAGTTGGGGATAACGTGTGTTGTACTGTATTGCAGCTGTATTATCCAGTCTACCGTAATTACCTGTATTCTGGTTAACAATAGATGATGGTAAAGTTGGGGATAACGTGTGTTGTACTGTATTGCAGCTGAATTATCCAGTCTACCGTAATTACCTGTATTCTGGTTAACAATAGATGATGGTAAAGTTGGGGATAACGTGTGTTGTACTGTATTGCAGCTGTATTAACCAGTCTACCGTAATTACCTGTATTCTGGTTAACAATAGATGATGGTAAAGTTGGGGATAACGTGTGTTGTACTGTATTGCAGCTGTATTATCCAGTCTACCGTAATTACCTGTATTCTGGTTAACAATAGATGATGGTAAAGTTGGGGATAACGTGTGTTGTACTGTATTGCAGCTGTATTATCCAGTCTACCGTAATTACCTGTATTCTGGTTAACAATAGATGATGGTAAAGTTGGGGATAACGTGTGTTGTACTGTATTGCAGCTGTATTATCCAGTCTACCGTAATTACCTGTATTCTGGTTAACAATAGATGATGGTAAAGTTGGGGATAACGTGTGTTGTACTGTATTGCAGCTGTATTATCCAGTCTACCGTAATTACCTGTATTCTGGTTAACAATAGATGATGGTAAAGTTGGGGATAACGTGTGTTGTACTGTATTGCAGCTGTATTATCCAGTCTACCGTAATTACCTGTATTCTGGTTAACAATAGATGATGGTAAAGTTGGGGATAACGTGTGTTGTACTGTATTGCAGCTGTATTATCCAGTCTACCGTAATTACCTGTATTCTGGTTAACAATAGATGATGGTAAAGTTGGGGATAACGTGTGTTGTACTGTATTGCAGCTGTATTATCCAGTCTACCGTAATTACCTGTATTCTGGTTAACAATAGATGATGGTAAAGTTGGGGATAACGTGTGTTGTACTGTATTGCAGCTGTATTATCCAGTCTACCGTAATTACCTGTATTCTGGTTAACAATAGATGATGGTAAAGTTGGGGATAACGTGTGTTGTACTGTATTGCAGATGTATTATCCAGTCTACCGTAATTACCTGTATTCTGGTTAACAATAGATGATGATAAAGTTGGGAATAACGTGTGTTGTACTGTATTGCAGCTGTATTATCCAGTCTACCGTAATTACCTGTATTCTGGTTAACAATAGATGATGGTTAAGTTGGGGATAACGTGTGTTGTACTGTATTCTATCTATCTATCTATTGCCTGACGCCGTGATCCCCGAAGGGGTGGCCACGAACGAACCGCCCCCATGCACCTCTGTCCCCAGTCAGTCGACGCCCCTCCCCCCAACCAGCACCGCCTTCGTTCATGTAGTTCCTCACTCCATCCTTCCACCTCATATTTGGTCTACCTCTCCCCCTCTGTCCCTCCACCTCGCTCTCGTACACCCTCTTAGTCATTCTCTCGCTTTCCATACGTTCCATATGGCCGAACCATCTCAAGTTGTTCCTTTTCACACTTTCCAGCACATCTACCTCCACACCACACCTCCTTCTTACTTCCTCATTAGTCTGTCTATCCCTCCATGTAACTCCGCACGCACTCCTTAAGTAATTCATTTGTACTGTATTGCAGCTGTATTATCCAGTCTACCGTAATTACCTGTATTCTGGTTAACAATAGATGATGGTTAAGTTGGGGATAACGTGTGTTGTACTGTATTGCAGATGTATTATCCAGTCTACCGTAATTACCTGTATTCTGGTTAACAATAGATGATGGTAAAGTTGGGGATAACGTGTGTTGTACTGTATTGCAGCTGTATTATCCAGTCTACCGTAATTACCTGTATTCTGGTTAACAATAGATGATGGTTAAGTTGGGGATAACGTGTGTTGCACTGTATTGCAGATGTATTATCCAGTCTACCATAATTACCTGTATTCTGGTTAACAATAGATGATGGTTAAGTTGGGGATAACGTGTGTTGTACTGTATTGCAGATGTATTATCTAGTCTACCGTAATTACCTGTATTCTGGTTAACAATAGATGATGGTAAAGTTGGGGATAACGTGTGTTGTACTGTATTGCAGCTGTATTATCCAGTCTACCGTAATTACCTGTATTCTGGTTATCAATAGATGATGGTTAAGTTGGGGATAACGTGTGTTGTACTGTATTGCAGATGTATTATCCAGTCTACCGTAATTACCTGTATTCTGGTTAACAATAGATGATGGTAAAGTTGGGGATAACGTGTGTTGTACTGTATTGCAGCTGTATTATCCAGTCTACCGTAATTACCTGTATTCTGGTTAACAATAGATGATGGTTAAGTTGGGGATAACGTGTGTTGTACTGTATTGCAGCTGTATTATCCAGTCTACCGTAATTACCTGTATTCTGGTTAACAATAGATGATGGTTAAGATGGGGAAAATGTGTGTTGTACTGTATTGCAGATGTATTATGCAGTCTACCGTAATTTGCTTTAATAGTTATAAACAACAGCACTTCCTTATTGACTAATCCAACCAACCCAGTAACATAACTTAACCAGAATTAATTATCAAAGTTAGTCAGTAACTGCAGTAAGAAAATTGGTATTTACTTTGCTTTTTTTGTCAATAAATACTAAATGCGCTAAGTACGAGTTTATACCAAGTGTGTTGTATTAATGAATGGAAATTATACACAGAGGTAACAAAACCATCTTATATTGAAAAACAAATGTCAGCTTGCATTTACCTTCCTTTAAGAGTCAAAATATCCCGTTTTTACAGTTAAAATACTTTGCTGATTGAGTTTCAAATATCTTTACTCAATATTATCTAAAGAGCAAATAATTTGGCCATTTAATATAGGAGGAACCAGGGACATTGTTCTACCCAATACCGTACACATTAATATAGGATTAACCAGGGACATTGTTCTACCCAATACCGTACACATTAATATAGGAGGAACCAGGGACATTTTTATAGGAGAGACCAGGGACATTGTTCTACCCAATACCGTACACATTAATATAGGAGGAACCAGGGACATTGTTCTACCCAATACCGTACACATTAATATAGGAGGAACCAGGGACATTGTTCTACCCAATACCGTACACATTTATATAGGAGGAACCAGGGACATTGTTCTACCCAATACCGTACACATTTATATAGGAGGAACCAGGGACATTGTTCTACCCAATACCGTACACATTAATATAGGAGGAACCAGGGACATTGTTCTACCCAATACCGTACACATTAATATAGGAGGAACCAGGGACATTGTTCTACCCAATACCGTACACAATAATATAGGAAGAACCAGGGACATTGTTCTACCCAATACCGTACACATTAATATAGGAGGAACCAGGGACATTGTTCTACCCAATACCGTACATATTAATATAGGAGGAACCAGGGACATTGTTCTACCCAATACCGTACACATAATAGGAAGAACCACATTGTTCTACCCAATACCGTACACATTAATATAGGAGGAACCAGGGACATTGTTCTACCCAATACCGTACAATAATATAGGAGGAACCAGGGACATTGTTCTACCCAATACCGTACACATTAATATAGGAGGAACCAGGGACATTGTTCTACCCAATACCGTACACAATAATATAGGAGGAACCAGGGACATTGTTCTACCCAATACCGTACACATTAATATAGGAGGAACCAGGGACATTGTTCTACCCAATACCGTACACATAATATAGGAGGAACCAGGGACATTGTTCTACCCAATACCGTACACATAATATAGGAGGAACCAGGGACATTGTTCTACCCAATACCGTACATATTAATATAGGAGGAACCAGGGACATTTCTACCCAATACCGTACACAATAATATAGGAGGAACCAGGGACATTGTTCTACCCAATACCGTACACATTAATATAGGAGGAACCAGGGACATTGTTCTACCCAATACCGTACATATTAATATAGGAGGAACCAGGGACATTGTTCTACCCAATACCGTACAATAATATAGGAGGAACCAGGGACATTGTTCTACCCAATACCGTACATATTAATATAGGAGGAACCAGGGACATTGTTCTACCCAATACCGTACACATTAATATAGGAGGAACCAGGGACATTGTTCTACCCAATACCGTACACATTAATATAGGAGGAACCAGGGACATTGTTCTACCCAATACCGTACACATTAATATAGGAGGAACCAGGGATTGTTCTACCCAATACCGTACACATTAATATAGGAGGAACCAGGGACATTGTTCTACCCAATACCGTACACATTAATATAGGAGGAACCAGGGACATTGTTCTACCCAATACCGTACATTAATATAGGAGGAACCAGGGACATTGTTCTACCCAATTCCGTACACATTAATATAGGATGAACCAGGGACATTGTTCTACCCAATACCGTACACATTAATATAGGAGGAACCAGGGACATTGTTCTACCCAATACCGTACACATTAATATAGGAGGAACCAGGGACATTGTTCTACCCAATACCGTACACATTAATATAGGAGGAACCAGGGACATTGTTCTACCCAATACCGTACACATTAATATAGGAGGAACCAGGGACATTGTTCTACCCAATACCGTACACATTAATATAGGAGGAACCAGGGACATTGTTCTACCCAATACCGTACACATTAATATAGGAGGAACCAGGGACATTGTTCTACCCAATACCGTACACATTAATATAGGAGGAACCAGGGACATTGTTCTACCCAATACCGTACACATTAATATAGGAGGAACCAGGGACATTGTTCTACCCAATACCGTACACATTAATATAGGAGGAACCAGGGACATTGTTCTACCCAATACCGTACACATTAATATAGGAGGAACCAGGGACATTGTTCTACCCAATACCGTACACATTAATATAGGAGGAACCAGGGACATTGTTCTACCCAATACCGTACATATTAATATAGGAGGAACCAGGGACATTGTTCTACCCAATACCGTACACATTAATATAGGAGGAACCAGGGACATTGTTCTACCCAATACCGTACACATTAATATAGGAGGAACCAGGGACATTGTTCTACCCAATACCGTACACATTAATATAGGAGGAACCAGGGACATTGTTCTACCCAATACCGTACACATTAATATAGGAGGAACCAGGGACATTGTTCTACCCAATACCGTACACATTAATATAGGAGGAACCAGGGACATTGTTCTACCCAATACCGTACACATTAATATAGGAGGAACCAGGGACATTGTTCTACCCAATACCGTACATATTAATATAGGAGGAACCAGGGACATTGTTCTACCCAATACCGTACACAATAATATAGGAGGAACCAGGGACATTGTTCTACCCAATACCGTACACATTAATATAGGAGGAACCAGGGACATTGTTCTACCCAATACCGTACACATTAATATAGGAGGAACCAGGGACATTGTTCTACCCAATACCGTACACATTAATATAGGAGGAACCAGGGACATTGTTCTACCCAATACCGTACACATTAATATAGGAGGAACCAGGGACATTGTTCTACCCAATACCGTACACATTAATATAGGAGGAACCAGGGACATTGTTCTACCCAATACCGTACACAAAATATAGGAGGAACCAGGGACATTGTTCTACCCAATACCGTACATATTAATATAGGAGGAACCAGGGACATTGTTCTACCCAATACCGTACACATTAATATAGGAGGAACCAGGGACATTGTTCTACCCAATACCGTACACATTAATATAGGAGGAACCAGGGACATTGTTCTACCCAATACCGTACACATTAATATAGGAGGAACCAGGGACATTGTTCTACCCAATACCGTACACATTAATATAGGAGGAACCAGGGACATTGTTCTACCCAATACCGTACACATTAATATAGGAGGAACCAGGGACATTGTTCTACCCAATACCGTACACATTAATATAGGAGGAACCAGGGACATTGTTCTACCCAATACCGTACACATTAATATAGGAGGAACCAGGGACATTGTTCTACCCAATACCGTACACATTAATATAGGAGGAACCAGGGACATTGTTCTACCCAATACCGTACACATTAATATAGGAGGAACCAGGGACATTGTTCTACCCAATACCGTACACATTAATATAGGAGGAACCAGGGACATTGTTCTACCCAATACCGTACACATTAATATAGGAGGAACCAGGGACATTGTTCTACCCAATACCGTACACATTAATATAGGAGGAACCAGGGACATTGTTCTACCCAATACCGTACACATTAATATAGGAGGAACCAGGGACATTGTTCTACCCAATACCGTACACATTAATATAGGAGGAACCAGGGACATTGTTCTACCCAATACCGTACACATTAATATAGGAGGAACCAGGGACATTGTTCTACCCAATACCGTACATATTAATATAGGAGGAACCAGGGACATTGTTCTACCCAATACCGTACACAATAATATAGGAGGAACCAGGGACATTGTTCTACCCAATACCGTACACATTAATATAGGAGGAACCAGGGACATTGTTCTACCCAATACCGTACACATTAATATAGGAGGAACCAGGGACATTGTTCTACCCAATACCGTACACATTAATATAGGAGGAACCAGGGACATTGTTCTACCCAATACCGTACACATTAATATAGGAGGAACCAGGGACATTGTTCTACCCAATACCGTACACATTAATATAGGAGGAACCAGGGACATTGTTCTACCCAATACCGTACACATTAATATAGGAGGAACCAGGGACATTGTTCTACCCAATACCGTACACATAATATAGGAGGAACCAGGGACATTGTTCTACCCAATACCGTACATTAATATAGGAGGAACCAGGGACATTGTTCTACCCAATACCGTACACATTAATATAGGAGGAACCAGGGACATTGTTCTACCCAATACCGTACACATTAATATAGGAGGAACCAGGGACATTGTTCTACCCAATACCGTACATATTAATATAGGAGGAACCAGGGACATTGTTCTACCCAATACCGTACACAAATATAGGAGGAACCAGGGACATTATTCTACCCAATACCATAAACATTAATATAGGAGGAACCAGGGACACTGTTCTACCCAATACCGTACACATTAATATAGGAGGAACCAGGGACATTGTTCTACCCAATACCGTACACATTAATATAGGAGGAACCAGGGACATTGTTCTACCCAATACCGTACACATTAATATAGGAGGAACCAGGGACATTGTTCTACCCAATACCGTACACATTAATAGGAGGAACCAGGGACATTGTTCTACCCAATACCGTACACATTAATATAGGAGGAACCAGGGACATTGTTCTACCCAATACCGTACACATTAATATAGGAGGAACCAGGGACATTGTTCTACCCAATACCGTACACATTAATATAGGAGGAACCAGGGACATTGTTCTACCCAATACCGTACACATTAATATAGGAGGAACCAGGGACATTGTTCTACCCAATACCGTACACATTAATATAGGAGGAACCAGGGACATTGTTCTACCCAATACCGTACACATTAATATAGGAGGAACCAGGGACATTGTTCTACCCAATACCGTACACATTAATATAGGAGGAACCAGGGACATTGTTCTACCCAATACCGTACACATTAATATAGGAGGAACCAGGGACATTGTTCTACCCAATACCGTACACATTAATATAGGAGGAACCAGGGACATTGTTCTACCCAATACCGTACACATTAATATAGGAGGAACCAGGGACATTGTTCTACCCAATACCGTACACATTAATATAGGAGGAACCAGGGACATTGTTCTACCCAATACCGTACATATTAATATAGGAGGAACCAGGGACATTGTTCTACCCAATACCGTACACATAATATAGGAGGAACCAGGGACATTGTTCTACCCAATACCGTACACATTAATATAGGAGGAACCAGGGACATTGTTCTACCCAATACCGTACATATAATATAGGAGGAACCAGGGACATTGTTCTACCCAATACCGTACACATTAATATAGGAGGAACCAGGGACATTGTTCTACCCAATACCGTACACATTAATATAGGAGGAACCAGGGACATTGTTCTACCCAATACCGTACACATTAATATAGGAGGAACCAGGGACATTGTTCTACCCAATACCGTACACATTAATATAGGAGGAACCAGGGACATTGTTCTACCCAATACCGTACACATTAATATAGGAGGAACCAGGGACATTGTTCTACCCAATACCGTACACATTAATATAGGAGGAACCAGGGACATTGTTCTACCCAATACCGTACATTAATATAGGAGGAACCAGGGACATTGTTCTACCCAATACCGTACACATTAATATAGGAGGAACCAGGGACATTGTTCTACCCAATACCGTACACATTAATATAGGAGGAACCAGGGACATTGTTCTACCCAATACCGTACACATTAATATAGGAGGAACCAGGGACATTGTTCTACCCAATACCGTACACATTAATATAGGAGGAACCATGGGCATTGTTCTACCCAATACCGTACACATTAATAGGAGGAACCAGGGACATTGTTCTACCCAATACCGTACATTAATATAGGAGGAACCAGGGACATTGTTCTACCCAATACCGTACACATAATATAGGAGGAACCAGGGACATTGTTCTACCCAATACCGTACATATTAATATAGGAGGAACCAGGGACATTGTTCTACCCAATACCGTACACATTAATATAGGAGGAACCAGGGACATTGTTCTACCCAATACCGTACACATTAATATAGGAGGAACCAGGGACATTGTTCTACCCAATACCGTACACATTAATATAGGATGAACCAGGGACATTGTTCTACCCAATACCGTACACATTAATATAGGAGGAACCAGGGACATTGTTCTACCCAATACCGTACACATTAATATAGGAGGAACCAGGGACATTGTTCTACCCAATACCGTACACATTAATATAGGAGGAACCAGGGACATTGTTCTACCCAATACCGTACACATTAATATAGGAGGAACCAGGGACATTGTTCTACCCAATACCGTACACATTAATATAGGAGGAACCAGGGACATTGTTTTACCCAATACCGTACACATTAATATAGGAGGAACCAGGGACATTGTTCTACCCAATACCGTACACATTAATATAGGAGGAACCAGGGACATTGTTCTACCCAATACCGTACACATTAATATAGGAGGAACCAGGGACATTGTTCTACCCAATACCGTACACATTAATATAGGAGGAACCAGGGACATTGTTCTACCCAATACCGTACACATTAATATAGGAGGAACCAGGGACATTGTTCTACCCAATACCGTACACATTAATATAGGAGGAACCAGGGACATTGTTCTACCCAATACCGTACACATTAATATAGGAGGAACCAGGGACATTGTTCTACCCAATACCGTACATATTAATATAGGAGGAACCAGGGACATTGTTCTACCCAATACCGTACACATTAATATAGGAGGAACCAGGGACATTGTTCTACCCAATACCGTACACATTAATATAGGAGGAACCAGGGACATTGTTCTACCCAATACCGTACACATTATATAGGAGGAACCAGGGACATTGTTCTACCCAATACCGTACACATTAATATAGGAGGAACCAGGGACATTGTTCTACCCAATACCGTACACATTAATATAGGAGGAACCAGGGACATTGTTCTACCCAATACCGTACACATTAATATAGGAGGAACCAGGGACATTGTTCTACCCAATACCGTACATATTAATATAGGAGGAACCAGGGACATTGTTCTACCCAATACCGTACACATTAATATAGGAGGAACCAGGGACATTGTTCTACCCAATACCGTACACATTAATATAGGAGGAACCAGGGACATTGTTCTACCCAATACCGTACACATTAATATAGGAGGAACCAGGGACATTGTTCTACCCAATACCGTACACATTAATATAGGAGGAACCAGGGACATTGTTCTACCCAATACCGTACACATTAATATAGGAGGAACCAGGGACATTGTTCTACCCAATACCGTACACATTAATATAGGAGGAACCAGGGACATTGTTCTACCCAATACCGTACACATTAATATAGGAGGAACCAGGGACATTGTTCTACCCAATACCGTACACATTAATATAGGAGGAACCAGGGACATTGTTCTACCCAATACCGTACACATTAATATAGGAGGAACCAGGGACATTGTTCTACCCAATACCGTACATATTAATATAGGAGGAACCAGGGACATTGTTCTACCCAATACCGTACACATTAATATAGGAGGAACCAGGGACATTGTTCTACCCAATACCGTACACATTAATATAGGAGGAACCAGGGACATTGTTCTACCCAATACCGTACACATTAATATAGGAGGAACCAGGGACATTGTTCTACCCAATACCGTACACATTAATATAGGAGGAACCAGGGACATTGTTCTACCCAATACCGTACACATTAATATAGGAGGAACCAGGGACATTGTTCTACCCAATACCGTACACATTAATATAGGAGGAACCAGGGACATTGTTCTACCCAATACCGTACACATTAATATAGGAGGAACCAGGGACATTGTTCTACCCAATACCGTACACATTAATATAGGAGGAACCAGGGACATTGTTCTACCCAATACCGTACACATTAATATAGGAGGAACCAGGGACATTGTTCTACCCAATACCGTACACATTAATATAGGAGGAACCAGGGACATTGTTCTACCCAATACCGTACACATTAATATAGGATGAACCAGGGACATTGTTCTACCCAATACCGTACACATTAATATAGGAGGAACCAGGGACATTGTTCTACCCAATACCGTACACATTAATATAGGAGGAACCAGGGACATTGTTCTACCCAATACCGTACACATTAATATAGGAGGAACCAGGGACATTGTTCTACCCAATACCGTACACATTAATATAGGAGGAACCAGGGACATTGTTCTACCCAATACCGTACATTAATATAGGAGGAACCAGGGACATTGTTCTACCCAATACCGTACACATTAATATAGGAGGAACCAGGGACATTGTTCTACCCAATACCGTACACATTAATATAGGAGGAACCAGGGACATTGTTCTACCCAATACCGTACATTAATATAGGAGGAACCAGGGACATTGTTCTACCCAATACCGTACACATTAATATAGGAGGAACCAGGGACATTGTTCTACCCAATACCGTACACATTAATATAGGAGGAACCAGGGACATTGTTCTACCCAATACCGTACACATTAATATAGGAGGAACCAGGGACATTGTTCTACCCAATACCGTACACATTAATATAGGAGGAACCAGGGACATTGTTCTACCCAATACCGTACACATTAATATAGGAGGAACCAGGGACATTGTTCTACCCAATACCGTACACATTAATATAGGAGGAACCAGGGACATTGTTCTACCCAATACCGTACACATTAATATAGGAGGAACCAGGGACATTGTTCTACCCAATACCGTACACATTAATATAGGAGGAACCAGGGACATTGTTCTACCCAATACCGTACACATTAATATAGGAGGAACCAGGGACATTGTTCTACCCAATACCGTACACATTAATATAGGAGGAACCAGGGACATTGTTCTACCCAATACCGTACACATTAATATAGGAGGAACCAGGGACATTGTTCTACCCAATACCGTACACATTAATATAGGAGGAACCAGGGACATTGTTCTACCCAATACCGTACACATTAATATAGGAGGAACCAGGGACATTGTTCTACCCAATACCGTACACATTAATATAGGAGGAACCAGGGACATTGTTCTACCCAATACCGTACACATTAATATAGGAGGAACCAGGGACATTGTTCTACCCAATACCGTACACATTAATATAGGAGGAACCAGGGACATTGTTCTACCCAATACCGTACACATTAATATAGGAGGAACCAGGGACATTGTTCTACCCAATACCGTACACATTAATATAGGAGGAACCAGGGACATTGTTCTACCCAATACCGTACACATTAATATAGGAGGAACCAGGGACATTGTTCTACCCAATACCGTACACATTAATATAGGAGGAACCAGGGACATTGTTCTACCCAATACCGTACACATTAATATAGGAGGAACCAGGGACATTGTTCTACCCAATACCGTACACATTAATATAGGAGGAACCAGGGACATTGTTCTACCCAATACCGTACACATTAATATAGGAGGAACCAGGGACATTGTTCTACCCAATACCGTACACATTAATATAGGAGGAACCAGGGACATTGTTCTACCCAATACCGTACACATTAATATAGGAGGAACCAGGGACATTGTTCTACCCAATACCGTACACATTAATATAGGAGGAACCAGGGACATTGTTCTACCCAATACCGTACACATTAATATAGGAGGAACCAGGGACATTGTTCTACCCAATACCGTACACATTAATATAGGAGGAACCAGGGACATTGTTCTACCCAATACCGTACACATTAATATAGGAGGAACCAGGGACATTGTTCTACCCAATACCGTACACATTAATATAGGAGGAACCAGGGACATTGTTCTACCCAATACCGTACACATTAATATAGGAGGAACCAGGGACATTGTTCTACCCAATACCGTACACATAAATATAGGAGGAACCAGGGACATTGTTCTACCCAATACCGTACACATTAATATAGGAGGAACCAGGGACATTGTTCTACCCAATACCGTACACATTAATATAGGAGGAACCAGGGACATTGTTCTGACATTGTTCTACCCAATACCGTACACATTAATATAGGAGGAACCAGGGACATTGTTCTACCCAATACCGTACACATTAATATAGGAGGAACCAGGGACATTGTTCTACCCAATACCGTACACATTAATATAGGAGGAACCAGGGACATTGTTCTACCCAATACCGTACATATTAATATAGGAGGAACCAGGGACATTGTTCTACCCAATACCGTACACATTAATATAGGAGGAACCAGGGACATTGTTCTACCCAATACCGTACACATTAATATAGGAGGAACCAGGGACATTGTTCTACCCAATACCGTACACATTCATATAGGATGAACCAGGGATATTGTTCTACCCAATACCGTACACATTAATATAGGAGGAACCAGGGACATTGTTCTACCCAATACCGTACACATTAATATAGGAGGAACCAGGGACATTGTTCTACCCAATACTGTACACATTAATATAGGAGGAACCAGGGACATTGTTCTACCCAATACCGTACACATTAATATAGGATGAACCAGGGATATTGTTCTACCCAATACCGTACACATTAATATAGGAGGAACCAGGGACATTGTTTTACCCAATACCGTACACATTAATATAGGAGGAACCAGGGACATTGTTCTACCCAATACCGTACACATTAATATAGGAGGAACCAGGGACATTGTTCTACCCAATACCGTGCACATTAATATAGGAGGAACCAGGGACATTGTTCTACCCAATACCGTACACATTAATATAGGAGGAACCAGGGACATTGTTCTACCCCATACCGTACACATTAATATAGGAGGAACCAGGGACATTGTTCTACCCAATACCGTACACATTAATATAGGAGGAACCAGGGACATTGTTCTACCCAATACCGTACACATTAATATAGGAGGAACCAGGGACATTGTTCTACCCAATACCGTACATATTAATATAGGAGGAACCAGGGACATTGTTCTACCCAATACCGTACACAATAATATAGGAGGAACCAGGGACATTGTTCTACCCAATACCGTACACATTAATATAGGAGGAACCAGGGACATTGTTCTACCCAATACCGTACATATTAATATAGGAGGAACCAGGGACATTGTTCTACCCAATACCGTACACATTAATATAGGAGGAACCAGGGACATTGTTCTACCCAATACCGTACACATTAATATAGGAGGAACCAGGGACATTGTTCTACCCAATACCGTACACATTAATATAGGAGGAACCAGGGACATTGTTCTACCCAATACCGTACATATTAATATAGGAGGAACCAGGGACATTGTTCTACCCAATACCGTACACAATAATATAGGAGGAACCAGGGACATTGTTCTACCCAATAACGTACACATTAATATAGGAGGAACCAGGGACATTGTTCTACCCAATACCGTACACATTAATATAGGAGGAACCAGGGACATTGTTCTACCCAATACCGTACAAATAATATAGGAGGAACCAGGGACATTGTTCTACCCAATACCGTACACATTAATATAGGAGGAACCAGGGACATTGTTCTACCCAATACCGTACACATTAATATAGGAGGAACCAGGGACATTGTTCTACCCAATACCGTACACATTAATATAGGAGGAACCAGGGACATTGTTCTACCCAATACCGTACATATTAATATAGGAGGAACCAGGGACATTGTTCTACCCAATACCGTACACAAAATATAGGAGGAACCAGGGACATTGTTCTACCCAATACCGTACATATTAATATAGGAGGAACCAGGGACATTGTTCTACCCAATACCGTACACATTAATATAGGAGGAACCAGGGACATTGTTCTATCCAATACCGTACACATTAATATAGGAGGAACCAGGGACATTGTTCTACCCAATACCGTACACAATAGTATAGGAAGAACCAGGGACATTGTTCTACCCAATACCGTACACATTAATATAGGAGGAACCAGGGACATTGTTCTACCCAATACCGTACATATTAATATAGGAGGAACCAGGGACATTGTTCTACCCAATACCGTACACATTAATATAGGAGAACCAGGGACATTGACCCAATACCGTACACATTAATATAGGAGGAACCAGGGACATTGTTCTACCCAATACCGTACACATTAATATAGGAGGAACCAGGGACATTGTTCTACCCAATACCGTACATATAATATAGGAGGAACCAGGGACATTGTTCTACCCAATACCGTACACATTAATATAGGAGGAACCAGGGACATTGTTCTATCCAATACCGTACACATTAATATAGGAGGAACCAGGGACATTGTTCTACCCAATACCGTACACATTCATATAGGATGAACCAGGGATATTGTTCTACCAATACCGTACACATTAATATAGGAGGAACCAGGGACATTGTTCTACCCAATACCGTACACATTAATATAGGAGGAACCAGGGACATTGTTCTACCCAATACTGTACACATTAATATAGGAGGAACCAGGGACATTGTTCTACCCAATACCGTACACATTAATATAGGATGAACCAGGGATATTGTTCTACCCAATACCGTACACATTAATATAGGAGGAACCAGGGACATTGTTTTACCCAATACCGTACACATTAATATAGGAGGAACCAGGGACATTGTTCTACCCAATACCGTACACATTAATATAGGAGGAACCAGGGACATTGTTCTACCCAATACCGTGCACATTAATATAGGAGGAACCAGGGACATTGTTCTACCCAATACCGTACACATTAATATAGGAGGAACCAGGGACATTGTTCTACCCCAATACCGTACACATTAATATAGGAGGAACCAGGGACATTGTTCTACCCAATACCGTACACATTAATATAGGAGGAACCAGGGACATTGTTCTACCCAATACCGTACACATTAATATAGGAGGAACCAGGGACATTGTTCTACCCAATACCGTACATTAATATAGGAGGAACCAGGGACATTGTTCTACCCAATACCGTACACAATAATATAGGAGGAACCAGGGACATTGTTCTACCCAATACCGTACACATTAATATAGGAGGAACCAGGGACATTGTTCTACCCAATACCGTACATATTAATATAGGAGGAACCAGGGACATTGTTCTACCCAATACCGTACACATTAATATAGGAGGAACCAGGGACATTGTTCTACCCAATACCGTACACATTAATATAGGAGGAACCAGGGACATTGTTCTACCCAATACCGTACACATTAATATAGGAGGAACCAGGGACATTGTTCTACCCAATACCGTACATATTAATATAGGAGGAACCAGGGACATTGTTCTACCCAATACCGTACACAATAATATAGGAGGAACCAGGGACATTGTTCTACCCAATAACGTACACATTAATATAGGAGGAACCAGGGACATTGTTCTACCCAATACCGTACACATTAATATAGGAGGAACCAGGGACATTGTTCTACCCAATACCGTACACAATAATATAGGAGGAACCAGGGACATTGTTCTACCCAATACCGTACACATTAATATAGGAGGAACCAGGGACATTGTTCTACCCAATACCGTACACATTAATATAGGAGGAACCAGGGACATTGTTCTACCCAATACCGTACACATTAATATAGGAGGAACCAGGGACATTGTTCTACCCAATACCGTACATATTAATATAGGAGGAACCAGGGACATTGTTCTACCCAATACCGTACACAAAATATAGGAGGAACCAGGGACATTGTTCTACCCAATACCGTACATATTAATATAGGAGGAACCAGGGACATTGTTCTACCCAATACCGTACACATTAATATAGGAGGAACCAGGGACATTGTTCTATCCAATACCGTACACATTAATATAGGAGGAACCAGGGACATTGTTCTACCCAATACCGTACACATTAATATAGGATGAACCAGGGATATTGTTCTACCCAATACCGTACACATTAATATAGGAGGAACCAGGGACATTGTTCTACCCAATACCGTACACATTAATATAGGAGGAACCAGGGACATTGTTCCACCCAATACCGTACACATTAATATAGGAGGAACCAGGGACATTGTTCTACCCAATACCGTACACATTAATATAGGATGAACCAGGGATATTGTTCTACCCAATACCGTACACATTAATATAGGAGGAACCAGGGACATTGTTTTACCCAATACCGTACACATTAATATAGGAGGAACCAGGGACATTGTTCTACCCAATACCGTACACATTAATATAGGAGGAACCAGGGACATTGTTCTACCCAATACCGTGCACATTAATATAGGAGGAACCAGGGACATTGTTCTACCCAATACCGTACACATTAATATAGGAGGAACCAGGGACATTGTTCTACCCCATACCGTACACATTAATATAGGAGGAACCAGGGACATTGTTCTACCCAATACCGTACACATTAATATAGGAGGAACCAGGGACATTGTTCTACCCAATACCGTACACATTAATATAGGAGGAACCAGGGACATTGTTCTACCCAATACCGTACATATTAATATAGGAGGAACCAGGGACATTGTTCTACCCAATACCGTACACATTAATATAGGAGGAACCAGGGACATTGTTCTACCCAATACCGTACACATTAATATAGGAGGAACCAGGGACATTGTTCTACCCAATACCGTACACATTAATATAGGAGGAACCAGGGACATTGTTCTACCCAATACCGTACATATTAATATAGGAGGAACCAGGGACATTGTTCTACCCAATACCGTACACATAATATAGGAGGAACCAGGGACATTGTTCTACCCAATACCGTACACATTAATATAGGAGGAACCAGGGACATTGTTCTACCCAATACCGTACATATTAATATAGGAGGAACCAGGGACATTGTTCTACCCAATACCGTACACATTAATATAGGAGGAACCAGGGACATTGTTCTACCCAATACCGTACATTAATATAGGAGGAACCAGGGACATTGTTCTACCCAATACCGTACACATTAATATAGGAGGAACCAGGGACATTGTTCTACCCAATACCGTACATATTAATATAGGAGGAACCAGGGACATTGTTCTACCCAATACCGTACACAATAATATAGGAGGAACCAGGGACATTGTTCTACCCAATACCGTACATATTAATATAGGAGGAACCAGGGACATTGTTCTACCCAATACCGTACACATTAATATAGGAGGAACCAGGGACATTGTTCTACCCAATACCGTACACAATAATATAGGAGGAACCAGGGACATTGTTCTACCCAATACCGTACACATTAATATAGGAGGAACCAGGGACATTGTTCTACCCAATACCGTACACATTAATATAGGAGGAACCAGGGACATTGTTCTACCCAATACCGTACACATTAATATAGGAGGAACCAGGGACATTGTTCTACCCAATACCGTACATATTAATCTCCAAGGGGGGTCATGGGAGTATTCTTTAAGCTTGATGGAGGCTTACGGAGCAAATATAATATTAAAGAAAAACACAATAATAGATAAATAACCCCCACCCCCTCCACAGTTGGTCAAATGTAGTCATACTAACAAACCACTAGAATAATCGGATTTATATTCTTATCAATTGGGAAGAGTCAGCCAAGGAATAGATGTACAAATGATCAGCTCATTTGCTCTAGCCCTTCTTGATTTACCGAGGATAGATGTTACAATGTTTGGCCTCCCTATTATGAACAGGGTATAGTAATTACAAACTCGTTCTTTTGGATAATGTAGGTGGAAATATATTACCGTTATTTAGAAAGAGGGATATATCAAGGTCCTTTTCAACAACACCAATGTCCTTTTCTATCGTGCAAAATGTGGCTGTATTAAGACCTTTCCCAGTTCTCAAATGTTGAGGAATACTGTTGTTGATATCTGGGAAGTCAACACAATTGTTGCACACAACAATTTGTTGTTGTTATTATTATTATTATTTTTATTATTATTATTATTATTATTACTATTATTATAATAATTATTATTGATATTATTATTATTATTATTATTATTATTATTATTATTAGTAGTAGTAGTAGTAGTAATAGTACCATTATAAATATTATTACTATATTTTGTATTATTATTATTTTATATTTATTTCATTATTAATTTTATTATATATATTATTTTACTATTATTATCGTATTATTTGTATTAGTATGATATAATTATTTGTATTATTATTTCATTATTATTATTTTGTATTATATATATATATTTTTGTTTTGTTTTATAGTATTATTGTGTTAAGAACATAAGAACATAAGAAAATGGGAGTCTGCAAAAAGCCGATCGGTCCATAGAAGGCAGATCCCTGTCACACCCAACCCCAATTACAAGGCCCAATTATAGACCCATCTCACTAATACCTTGAGTACTGACCCCACCAAAAGGGTCAGAGAATAATACAAGATTACGGGGGTCTGCTGAGTGCCGATTGGCCCACACCTGGTAGATCCCCCTCACACCCAACCCATCTCGTCCATATGCCTATCTAATTTTATCTTAAAGCTCCCTATCGTTCTTGATCCCACTATATCACTTGGTAGCCTATTCCACCCATCTACAACTCTGTTACCAAACCAATATTTGCCTATATATTTTCTGAAACAAAATTTATCTAATTTGAACCATTTGTACGAGTTATTTTATTTCGCTATCACTGAGCTTTAGTACATTTTTCATGTCACCTTTATTAATTCCACTAACCCACTTGAATACCTCTATCATGTCACCTCTAACTCTGCGTCTCTCTAACGAATGTAAGCCTAATTTCTACAACCTCTCTTCATACGGAAGATTTCTAATATTATGGATAATTTTTGTCATTCTACGTTGTACTCTCTCCAATGAATCTATGTCCATTCTGTAATAAGGACACCAAAATTGAACAGCATAATCCATATGGGGTCTTACTAATGACAATTAATGTTTTAAGATAACATCAGCAGTTTTGTTACTCACACACCTAGATATGAACCCGAGAATCCTGTTTGCCTTTTTACGAACGCTTATACATTGTTTTCTAGGCTTCAAGTCATTGCTAACAAAAACACCTACTGTAGATCTTTCTCACAGTCTGAGTTTTCTAATTCCATATTAGCTAGTTTATATTTAAAATTTGTATGCATCTTCCCTATCTTTAATACCTTGCATTTGTCAATGTTAAACTTCATCTGCCATTTTACTGACCATTCGTGTAAGGTATCTAGATCCCTTTGCAGACACTCTATATCTCTAACTGAATCAAATGTTCTCCCCATTTTGGTATCGTCTGCAAATTTACTTATCCTACTAGTTATACCTAAATCAAGGTCATTTATGTATATATAATGTTATTATTATTGTCATTATTATGTAATTATTATTCTAATGTTATATTTTTATTTTATTTTGTTATATTATTCAGTATCATATTGTTATTCTTCGATTATAATATATTTATATTATTAGTATTATTGCTTTATAGGAGGAACTACCCTCCCCCCTCTCCTATAATGCAGACGATGTCCAATATAATATATATATATATATATATATATATATATATATATATATATATACAGTATATATATACATATGTGTGTGTGTGTGTGTGTGTGTGTGTGTGTGTGTGTGCATATACAGTTCATATATTGAATCCAAATGCCAGGCTGCTTTAATTGCAGTCGATTAATAATTGATAATATTAAGTAGATGGTATCAGATTTACAAATTATTCTAGATAGGGTTCAACATAAATGTAAAGGAATATTGCATGTTGCGTTCTCGAAGGAGACCTTTAATGGACTACACGTGTGGCAGTAATATTATATATATATTTCCAAAGTGTATTGCCAGAAATTTTCTATTATCAGATAGTATCAGATTTACAAATGGCTTTAGATAGGGTTTTAATTAAATTTAAGAAATCTGTCGATTTGCGTTCTCGAAGGTGACCTGAAATTTAATACACATATAGACAGAAATGCAGCCACAAATTCAAACACAGCTTGGGGCAGCTGGGCCTCCCATTGAGTGGTTAGCCCAGGGAAATACAGTCAAACAAAGGGAAAGATAGTCAAGCTAAGGGAAAAAAATACAAGTGATACTGTATTTTGTATTATTGTAAAGAGTATTGAAAGAACAAGATTTTGAGTAAAACAGAGTTATATTATGTTCCCTAAACCAACCGACTTTACTATATATATATATATATATACAGTATACATGACTCACTCTTCCATAAGGTCCAAGTCACCCTGCACCAACCATCGACACGACGGCAACACGTGTGGAAATGTAATTGCTTTCGTATCAGAAGATCAAGAACTTGATAAGGGGACTTATTACTCTGGATATCTGAAACACATATACGTATACAGTATATGTGTACGTGAAACACATATACGTATACAGTATATGTGTACGTGAAACACATATACGTATACAGTATATGTGTACGTGAAACACATATACGTATACAGTATATGTGTACGTGAAACACATATACCTATACAGTATATGTGTACGGGAAACACATATACGTATACAGTATATGTGTACGTGAAACACATATACGTATACAGTATATGTGTACGTGAAACACATATACGTATACAGTATATGTGTACGTGAAACACATATACCTATACAGTATATGTGTACGTGAAACACATATACGTATACAGTATATGTGTACGTGAAACACATATACGTATATAGTATATGTGTACGTGCGTGCGTCTTGGGCCAAGATGGCCGCCCATCGCAAAGGTAACCAAGACGGGCGCAAACATTGCCACTCGTTGGTATTTATAAAACTTGAATCTATGCACTTAATACACTGCAACTTCACTTTCAATGACATTATGTGATACATGTTGCTAATATATGAACTAAGAATGCACACATGATGCTTGGGTGGTGTAAATAACCGGCACTCGAAAGCTTGAGGCATCGTACATCAGCCATTAACTTAAGTCCCAGCTCAGTGTGCATCCGTTTCTAAATGAACACGTGTTACATCTAATGGTAACATCTGTGTCTCGAATGTCGGTGCCACACGAACACAAATTCCGGCCATTTTACGATGCCCCACGTGTTTCTGGCAACTTTTCGAAGCTATTTCGTATTGGTGTTTTAAAATAGGTAGGTAGGTAGAGGGTGGCTAGATAAAGTAAAAGGAAAACAAGCAACACCATAGGTATTAATCATTACGAGGCTGCATCTAAGCAGATGCGAAAGGCTGTTCTCATATGTTAGAGTATATAACAGTGAAGAAAAGGAAAACAGGGGAAGGAGAGTAGAGGGCAGGAAGATAATTGTTAATAGCATAAATATTGTATACTTTCTTGAACCCTTCAAATAGCATACCAGTGCCGTGAAATGTTTCAAAATTGTATGTCACACAGAAAGTAGTAGTATCTCCCAATACCACATCCTCCACTCCCTCCCCCCCCCCCCTCCCTCCTTCAACTTGACCTTATATTTTGCCCATTATTACATAGTCCATGGGTTAAGGTGGAATGGCCGTATTTCTTGACTCATGTATGTATCTTTATATTATCACATCCTCCACTCCCTCCCCCCCCCCCCGCCTCCCTCCTTCAACTTGACCTTATATTTTGCCCATTATTACATAGTCCATGGGTTAAGGTGGAATGGCCATATTTCTTGGCTCATGTATGTATCTTTATATTATCTTTTTTAGTGTCCTCCCTTGACCTCCATCAAACTTAAAAATACACCACCCAAGACCTTCCTTCAAGATAAATGTGTACATATTTCGTTAGAAAAATGTCCCTGCCTAAAGCTGGTTCCTCTTCAATTACAGGCTCGTTATCGCTCGCCAGCAAAAAATCGACACCTAAGTGACACGAAAAGTCTTAATGACAAATAAATGGGGCGAAAGGTCTTAAAATCGCCATACTAATGGGCTGGACGTCTAAAAATCTGAAAACTAATGGGGCTAAACATGAGGAAGAAGAGGGACCAGCCAAAAAAACCCATGTCCTTAATCATCGTCTGCGTTACAGCTGATCATAATGTTATATGTGAAACGCATCCTAAATCGGTCATTATATGCTAAGAAAACTATGGTATTCAGCCTCTACAAACAAACAAAAATAAAATAAATAAATCAATATTATAATTATTATCAAAATCGATGGCCTTATCTCAGATGCTATTATACTTCCAGACCAGGTCTCTTCACATCAACATCTGGGATAAAGACCTTCCAGGTTTGTTATTTAAAAGAGTAAGTAATTAAAACCTCTGTATATTGATGAAAACTACCTAAAGCCTATACCATAGGAACAAAAAACAGAAACCCATTACAATTCGTAGTGATCTGGTAAATATTTTCCGTCGTGGGTATAAACGGATCATTTGGTAAAAACAGAATCCCATTACAATTCGTAGTGATCTGGTAAATATTTTCCGTCTTGGGTATAAACGGATCATTTGGTAAAAACAGAAACCCATTACAATTCGTAGTGATCTGGTAAATATTTTCCGTCTTGGGTATGAACGGATCATTTGGTAAACACAGAAACCCATTACAATTCGTAGTGATCTGGTAAATATTTTCCGTCTTGGGTATAAACGGATCATTTGGTAAAAACAGAAACCCATTACAATTCGTAGTGATCTGGTAAATATTTTCCGTCTTGGGTATAAACGGATCATTTGGTAAACACAGAAACCCATTACAATTCGTAGTGATCTGGTAAATATTTTCCGTCTTGGGTATAAACGGATCATTTGGTAAACACAGAAACCCATTACAATTCGTAGTGATCTGGTAAATATTTTCCGTCTTGGGTATAAACGGATCATTTAGTAAACACAGAAACCCATTACAATTCGTAGTGATCTGGTAAATATTTTCCGTCTTGGGTATAAACGGATCATTTGGTAAACACAGAAACCCATTACAATTCGGAGTGATCTGGTAAATATTTTCCGTCTTGGGTATAAACGGATCATTTGGTAAACACAGAAACCCATTACAATTCGTAGTGATCTGGTAAATATTTTCCGTCTTGGGTATAAACGGATCATTTGGTAAACACAGAAACCCATTACAATTCGTAGTGATCTGGTAAATATTTTCCGTCTTGGGTATAAACGGATCATTTGGTAAACACAGAAACCCATTACAATTCGTAGTGATCTGGTAAATATTTTCCGTCTTGGGTATAAACGGATCATTTGGTAAACACAGAAACCCATTACAATTCGTAGTGATCTGGTAAATATTTTCCGTCTTGGGTATAAACGGATCATTTGGTAAACACAGAAACACATTACAATTCGTAGTGATCTGGTAAATATTTTCCGTCTTGGGTATAAACGGATCATTTGGTAAACACAGAAACACATTACAATTCGTAGTGATCTGGTAAATATTTTCCGTCTTGGGTATAAACGGATCATTTGGTAAACATGTTTGTAATAGTATTAAGGGCAGATTTACACTTGAGATATTTTTTTCTTGACTCCTTTCTCCCTCGTGTTTAGCCCCGGTACATTTGAGATTGTAAGACGTTTGGCCCATTAATTTGGCGATGTTAAGAACTTTCGCCCCATTTATGTAAATGTTAAGACCTTTCGTGCCATTTATGTATTGATTTTTTTCCTAGCGAGCGATAACGACCTAGTAATCTAAGAGGAACTGGCCTTCGGCAGGGACATTATTCTACCGAAAAAAATTACAAATATATCTTGAGAGTAGGTCAAGGGAGAGTAATTTTAAGTTTTGTGGAGGTCTAAGGGAACAAACTATGCACCTCCTCCTAATCTCTCTCTCTCTCTCTCTCTCTCTCTCTCTCTCTCTCTCTCTTAAAGGTTTTCTTCTGACCCTCATCTCTGTTTTGTTGACCATTACATTCTATATTAGGGTAATAATCTCTCTCTCTCTCTCTCTCTCGCTCTCTCTCTCTCTCTCTCTCTCTCTCTCTCTCTCTCTCTAGGACCTAGGACCAATTTTCTTTCTAATTTACATCAACGACATAGATGAGGGTCTCACCTGTACAATCTCAAAATTTGCTGACGATACAAAAATTGCAAATAGCGTACTCTCAAAAGATCAAGTTGACGATATGCAACACAATCTAGATAAATTGTCACATTGGGCCCAAATTTGGCAAATGAGTTTCAATGCGGATAAATGTAAAGTACTACATATCGGATACCTAAATGAGAAAGCAAACTATTCGATGAATGGCACTCAGCTTAAGAATGTAAACAGAGAAACCGATCTGGGAGTAACAATATCGAGTAACCTAAAACCGAGTCAACAATGTTCAGAAGTTGTTAAGAAGGCAAACAAAATAATTGGCTTTATAGGCAGATCATTTGAGCATAAATCCAAAGACGTAATCCTAACCCTTTACAATTCCTTAGTCCGCCCTCTTCTGGAATACTGCGTTCAATGCTGGTGCCCTTATTACCAAAAGACATAAACAAGCTAGAACGAGTTCAACGTAGAGTTACCAAAATTATTCCTAGCCTAAAGAACAAACCATACGAAGAGCGTCTTAGAGAATTAAATCTATTTCCTTTAACCCAGCGCAGATTAAGAGGTGACTTAATTCAAGTGTTCAAAATCATCAAAGGCATCGACAATATGAACTGTAGTAAGTACTTCACTATCGACCAATCTAATTACACGCGGGGAAACGGTTGCAAAATTATTGGTAAATCTTTTAACTCACACGAATCTAAGAATTTCTTCTTCAATCGAGTTGTCAACTTGTGGAATGGGCTTCCCCGAGACGTTATAGACTGCAGCACCGTTGATTCATTTAAATTCCGCATAGACAAATATCTCGCATCAAACCCGCGACTGACTGCGTTTGTAAATGATAACTTTATTTTATCCTCCCCTCAGTTACTAACCCATATGTCCCCTACTAACTTCCTAGTCCTGCCACGTTAGTGGCAGGGCAGTAGTTCCCTTTCCAATGTTCCCTTACCAACTCTAAACCACTGTTTGGACACTTGAACCTCAGTGATTTGGAGGACAAGCAGCCTAGAAGGGTCACTAGATCTGTTGTTGCTTGATTTCCTTTGTACCCTTTGTACTTTGTACTTTCTCTCTCTCTTAAAGGTTTTCTTCTGACCCTCATCTCTGTTTTGTTGACCATTACATTCTATATTAGGGTAATAATCTCTCTCTCTCTCTCTCTCTCTCTCTCTCTCTCTCTCTCTCTCTCTCTCTCTCTCTCTCTCTCTCTCTCTCTCTCTTAAAGGTTTTCTTCTGTCCCTCATCTGTTTTGTTGACCATTACATTCTATATTAGGGTAATAATCTCTCTCTCTCTCTCTCTCTCTCTCTCTCTCTCTCTCTCTCTCTCTCTCTCTCTTTTTATTCTGTCCCTCATCTGTTTTGTTGACCATTACATTCTATATTAGGGTAATAATCTCTCTCTCTCTCTCTCTCTCTCTCTCTCTCTCTCTCTCTCTCTCTCTCTCTTAAAGGTTTTCTTCTGTCCCTCATCTGTTTTGTTGACCATTACATTCTATATTAGGGTAATAATCTCTCTCTCTCTCTCTCTCTCTCTCTCTCTCTCTCTCTCTCTCTCTCTCTCTCTCTCTTAAAGGTTTTCTTCTGTCCCTCATCTGTTTTGTTGACCATTACATTCTATATTAGGGTAATAATCTCTCTCTCTCTCTCTCTCTCTCTCTCTCTCTCTCTCTCTCTCTCTCTCTTAAAGGTTTTCTTCTGACCCTCATCTCTGTTTTGTTGACCATTACATTCTATATTAGGGTAATAATCTCTCTCTCTCTCTCTCTCTCTCTCTCTCTCTCTCTCTCTCTCTCTTAAAGGTTTTCTTCTGTCCCTCATCTGTTTTGTTGACCATTACATTCTATATTAGGGTAATAATCTCTCTCTCTCTCTCTCTCTCTCTCTCTCTCTCTCTCTTAAAGGTTTTCTTCTGTCCCTCATCTGTTTTGTTGACCATTACATTCTATATTAGGGTAATAATCTCTCTCTCTCTCTCTCTCTCTCTCTCTCTCTCTCTCTCTCTCTCTCTCTCTCTCTCTTAAAGGTTTTCTTCTGTCCCTCATCTGTTTTGTTGACCATTACATTCTATATTAGGGTAATAATCTCTCTCTCTCTCTCTCTCTCTCTCTCTCTCTCTCTCTCTCTCTCTCTTAAAGGTTTTCTTCTGTCCCTCATCTGTTTTGTTGACCATTACATTCTATATTAGGGTAATAATTTGACATGGAACATATGTACCTGTTGTCTCAAAGTAAATTTATATTTAATTATATTAAATTATATTTATTTATATTGAATTAATTATTTAATTATGCTTGTTTGTTGGTCTATGTATTAATATAATAATATTTTTTTTTAGTTTCCTAGCTAGCCCTCCCTGAAGCTTAATCCTAGACCCCATTTTAAAGATACATTTGTACATTTGCCGGTAGAAAAATGTCCCGGCTGAAGGTTTCTTTCTAAAATTAAAAGCTCGCTATGGCTCGCCAGGAAAACATACACCAAAATGGCACGAAAGTTTTAAATATTGACAAAGAAATAGGACAAAAGGTCTTACAATCGCCAAACTAATGGAACGACCGTCTTAAAGTATCAAAACTAGTGTACTAAATATGAGGGAGGTGATCCAGAAATATCACTATAAATGTGATGTAATTTGTGACTATAAACTAGTGTACTAAATATGAGGGAGGTGATCCAGAAATATCACTATAAATGTGATGTACTTTGTGACTATAAACTAGTATATTAAATATGAGGGAGGTGATCCAGAAATATCACTATAAATGTGATGTACTTTAAGACTATAAACTAGTATATTAAATATGAGGGAGGTGATCCAGAAATATCACTATAAATGTGATGTACTTTGTGACTATAAACTAGTATACTATGAGGGAGGTGATCCAGAAATATCACTATAAATGTGATGTACTTTGTGACTATAAACTAGTATACTAAATATGAGGGAGGTGATCCAGAAATATCACTATAAATGTGATGTACTTTGTGACAATAAACTAGTGTACTAAATATGAGGGAGGTGATCCAGAAATATCACTATAAATGTGATGTACTTTGTGACTATAAACTAGTATATTAAATATGAGGGAGGTGATCCAGAAATATCACTATAAATGTGATGTACTTTGTGACTATAAACTAGTATTAAATATGAGGGAGGTGATCCAGAAATATCACTATAAATGTGATGTACTTTGTGACTATGAACTAGTATATTAAATATGAGGGAGGTGATCCAGAAATATCACTATAAATGTGATGTACTTTGTGACTATAAACTAGTATATTAAATATGAGGGAGGTGATCCAGAAATATCACTATAAATGTGATGTACTTTGTGACTATAAACTAGCGTACTAAATATGAGGGAGGTGATCCAGAAATATCACTATAAATGTGATGTACTTTGTGACTATAAACTAGTATATTAAATATGAGGGAGGTGATCCAGAAATATCACTATAAATGTGATGTACTTTGTGACTATAAACTAGTATATTAAATATGAGGGAGGTGATCCAGAAATATCACTATAAATGTGATGTACTTTGTGACTATAAACTAGCATACTAAATATGAGGGAGGTGATCCAGAAATATCACTATAAATGTGATGTACTTTGTGACTATAAACTAGTATATTAAATATGAGGGAGGTGATCCAGAAATATCAAAATAAATGTGATGTACTTTGTGACTATAAACTAGTATATTAAATATGAGGGAGGTGATCCAGAAATATCACTATAAATGTGATGTACTCTGTGACTATAAACTAGCATATTAAATATGAGGGAGGTGATCCAGAAATATCACTATAAATGTGATGTACTTTGTGACTATAAACTAGTATATTAAATATGAGGGAGGTGATCCAGAAATATCACTATAAATGTGATGTACTTTGTGACTATAAACTAGTATATTAAATATGAGGGAGGTGATCCAGAAATATCACTATAAATGTGATGTACTTTGTGACTATAAACTAGTATATTAAATATGAGGGAGGTGATCCAGAAATATCACTATAAATGTGATGTACTTTGTGACTATAAACTAGCATACTAAATATGAGGGAGGTGATCCAGAAATATCACTATAAATGTGATGTACTTTGTGACTATAAACTAGTATATTAAATATGAGGGAGGTGATCCAAGAAATATCAACTATAAATGTGATGTACTTTGTGACTATAAACTAGTATATTAAATATGAGGGAGGTGATCCAGAAATATCACTATAAATGTGATGTACTTTGTGACTATAAACTAGTATATTAAATATGAGGGAGGTGATCCAGAAATATCACTATAAATGTGATGTACTTTGTGACTATAAACTAGTATACTAAATATGAGGGAGGTGATCCAGAAATATATCACTATTTGTGTACTTTGTGACTAGTATACTAAATATGAGGGAGGTGATCCAGAAATATCACTATAAATGTGATGTACTTTGTGACAATAAACTAGTGTACTAAATATGAGGGAGGTGATCCAGAAATATCACTATAAATGTGATGTACTTTGTGACTATAAACTAGTATATTAAATATGAGGGAGGTGATCCAGAAATATCACTATAAATGTGATGTACTTTGTGACTATAAACTAGTATATTAAATATGAGGGAGGTGATCCAGAAATATCACTATAAATGTGATGTACTTTGTGACTATAAACTAGTATATTAAATATGAGGGAGGTGATCCAGAAATATCACTATAAATGAGATGTACTTTGTGACTATAAACTAGTATATTAAATATGAGGGAGGTGATCCAGAAATATCACTATAAATGTGATGTACTTTGTGACTATAAACTAGCTTACTAAATATGAGGGAGGTGATCCAGAAATGTCACTATAAATGTGATGTACTTTGTGACTATAAACTAGTATATTAAATATGAGGGAGGTGATCCAGAAATATCACTATAAATGTGATGTACTTTGTGACTATAAACTAGTATATTAAATATGAGGGAGGTGATCCAGAAATATCACTATAAATGTGATGTACTTTGTGACTATAAACTAGCATACTAAATATGAGGGAGGTGATCCAGAAATATCACTATAAATGTGATGTACTCTGTGACTATAAACTAGTATATTAAATATGAGGGAGGTGATCCAGAAATATCACTATAAATGTGATGTACTTTGTGACTATAAACTAGTATATTAAATATGAGGTAGGTGATCCAGAAATATTACTATAAATGTGATGTACTTTGTGACTATAAACTAGCATATTAAATATGAGGGAGGTGATCCAGAAATATCACTGTAAATGTGATGTACTTTGTGACTATAAACTAGTATATTAAATATGAGGGAGGTGATCCAGAAATATCACTATAAATGTGATGTACTTTGTGACTATAAACTAGTATATTAAATATGAGGGAGGTGATCCAGAAATATCACTATAAATGTGATGTACTTTGTGACTATAAACTAGTATATTAAATATGAGGGAGGTGATCCAGAAATATCACTATAAATGTGATGTACTTTGTGACTATAAACTAGCATACTAAATATGAGGGAGGTGATCCTGAAATATCACTATAAATGTGATGTACTTTGTGACTATAAACTAGTATATTAAATATGAGGGAGGTGATCCAGAAATATCACTATAAATGTGATGTACTTTGTGACTATAAACTAGTATATTAAATATGAGGGAGGTGATCCAGAAATATCACTATAAATGTGATGTACTTTGTGACTATAAACTAGTATATTAAATATGAGGGAGGTGATCCAGAAATATCACTATAAATGTGATGTACTTTGTGACTATAAACTAGTATACTAAATATGAGGGAGGTGATCCAGAAATATCACTATAAATGTGATGTACTTTGTGACTATAAACTAGTATATTAAATATGAGGGAGGTGATCCAGAAATATCACTATAAATGTGATGTACTTTGTGACTATATACTAGCATACTAAATATGAGGGAGGTGATCCAGAAATATCACTATAAATGTGATGTACTTTGTGACTATAAACTAGTGTACTAAATATGAGGGAGGTGATCCAGAAATATCACAATAAATGTGATGTACTTTGTGACTATAAACTAGCATACTAAATATGAGGGAGGTGATCCAGAAATATCACTATAAATGTGATGTACTTTGTGACTATAAACTAGTATATTAAATATGAGGGAGGTGATCCAGAAATATCACTATAAATGTGATGTACTTTGTGACTATAAACTAGTATATTAAATATGAGGGAGGTGATCCAGAAATATCACTATAAATGTGATGTACTTTGTGACTATAAACTAGTATATTAAATATGAGGGAGGTGATCCAGAAATATCACTATAAATGTGATGTACTTTGTGACTATAAACTAGTATACTAAATATGAGGGAGGTGATCCAGAAATATCACTATAAATGTGATGTACTTTGTGACTATACACTAGTATACTAAATATGAGGGAGGTGATCCAGAAATATCACTATAAATGTGATGTACTTTGTGACTATAAACTAGTATACTAAATATGAGGGAGGTGATCCAGAAATATCACTATAAATGTGATGTACTTTGTGACTATAAACTTGTTGAAGGTAAATGTGAATAATAAAGGAAGACAGGCGTAATACTCAAGTGTTAAGGGGGTCAACCTCCTATTTTTATCTTCTTTTCTTTCTGCCTCTGGTTTATATACATTCGGCCCCCTTCAGCCTACTGTTTTAAGACGTTTATCCCCATACAGGTGTCGATATCTTTCTGGCGAGCGATAGCGAGCCAGCATTGTATGGAGATATCCGGTTTCGCCGGAGACAGTTTTCTATCGAAAAATGTACAAATTTAGCCTGTTGTAAAAAACATGTTAAAACATATGCTGGCTCGCTACCGCTCGGCAGGAAAGAAAAGACACGTGGATGGAGATAAACGTCTAAAAAAAGTAGGCTGAATGGGGCCGAATGGACAAAACAAAGAGATACAAAGCTGGTCCGTCTCCTTAACATTAGCTGGTGTAACGTCTCGGGGGTTATTAGGAAATGTGATTTTATAATTATTGAGTTTTTTTATTATTTTGGAGAATTTCGAACTATGTATTGTTAGTTTATCTCCTAGACTTAGAAAAACGCCTCGCTAGACCCCTTTATAACTGAAAGAAAGACCCCCAGACCTCCTTCAAGATAAATATGTACATTTTTTGGTAGATGACGTCTTGGCCAAAGGCCGGTTTCTCCCAAATTGAAGGCTCGCTATCGCTCGCCCAGGAAATATCGACACATTATTGGATTGAAATGTCTTATAATCGCCAAACTACTTAAAATCTTCAAACTAATGGACTAAGATAGGGAGAATCCAAATAGACCCACCCTACCACTAATAGTGTTAAGGGGTGATTGACGTACTTATTTTGCTCATATATAAAATATATATATGAGCAAAATATTATGTAGGTCTTTATTATATTGTGTGGTATAATTTCTTAAGTTTCCTCCCTAAACCTCCATTAAACATTTAAACAAAATAAAAATAAAGTAGAAGTGCCGTTTTGCCCAAAATCAAAACGGCATACCCAACTCTGCGATGGGTTAACATCATCACTACTACTTCCTTCATAACTACAACCACCACAATCATCACAACTACTGTCATCATCACCATTACTATGATCATCATAACTACTACAATTACAATCATCACTACTACTCTCACCATCATCACTACTTCTGTCACCATTGTAACAAACAATCTTATTCACTATAAACATTATACTAGCATTGATATTACAACTATCAACCAGCATTTCTACTATTATCACCACTAACTTACACTCATCATTACTACTGTTAACATCATCACTACTACTATAACCATCATAATTACTACTGTCACAAGTATTACCATCATGTATCCTACTGTCACTATCATCACTACTACTGCCACCATCACCATTGCTATGATCTTCATCATCACAACTATTGTCATAATAACTACAACTTTTACCATCATAACTACTACTCACCATGATCACTAATACTCACACCATCGTCACTTCCATCAACACTACTGTCAATATTATCACTACAACTATAATTACTTATCACCAACATCACTACTATTATGACCATCATCACTACTACTAGTACTGTCACCATCATATCTACTACTGTCACCATCATATCTACTACTGTCATCATAATCACTACTGTCAACATCATCAATACAACTATAACCATCATCACTACTATTATCACCATGATCACTACTATCATCATCAATCCCACTATTACTACCATCACTTCTAATGCCAACTAAACTAACTTAATAATAATAATAATAATAATAATAATAATAATAAACGGTTTATTATAGAATGGCAGCCTCATGAGCTGAAAATACAAATTTTACAATTTAGTGGATGAACATGAGATGTACAGATATGAAGATGGTAAGCTCAGTTTACAAACAAAATAAATAAATACAATAATGATGCAGGTGCAGAATACAAATTATCATAAAATAACCATGAGAGTAAGTGATATACAGTACATATACACATTTATATACTTACTCATAGCAAATGTGTAGCAAGACGTTTTCACCCCCAGAACGAATGCGTTCTTAGTGTGTGACACACTAAGAACGCCATCATTGCTGGGGGGGGGGGGGGGGGGGTCCGGGAGGGAGGGTGGTAAAACCATATTTTGGACCTAAAATCATAACTATTGCATAAATTCAAAACATCTATTTTGACTGACGTTCACATTCACGCAACAAATGTTCGTGTGAAATTTGGTGAAAATCCGTCCAACAATCTAGGAGGAGTTCCTAGACAGACGGACGGAGTTTTTTTATTGTTTTGGAGAATTTCGAACTATGTATTGTTAGTTTATCTCCTTGACTTAGAAACACGCCTCGCTAGACCCCTTTATAACTGAAAGAAAGACCCCCCAGACCTCCTTCAAGATAAATATGTACATTTTTTGGTAGATGACGTCTTGGCCAAAGGCCGGTTTCTCCCCACTATACGGGGGGGGGGGGGGGATACCAAACTCTGCTTATGCAGAGTTGATAAAGATTATATTTGTATATTTTTCGATAAATAACAAGCTCGATATCGCTCGCACGGAAAAATCGACACCTTAAAGACACGAACAGTCTTAATATTGACAAATAAATGGGGCAAAAGGTCTGATGAGGGAAATGGGGCAAAAGGTCTGATGAGGGAAATGTTTGGTAGGGTGTCTAAACCAAGGCAATTTCGTTTACAGATTTGAAGGAATACGAGAAGGGATATACGCACATTTACGTCAAGTTGCATTTATTGGGCATCATCACTTTCAAGGATATATTAACTGAGCAGCATGTTTAGTAACGATGATTAAACTAAAGTATGAGGGTGGGGGGATGGCTAGGTAGGGGGGGAGGGGGTGATTTTGCCAAGTAGCGCATAATTATATTAAAGGGAGATGGCCCGGTTTTCTGGACCACTCTCTCCCTCGTGTTTAGCCCCATTAGTTTTGACATTTTAAGACGTTCGGACGATTAGTTCGACGATTTTAAGACCTTTCGCCCCATTTCGTTGTCAATATTAATACCTTTCGTGCCATTTAGGTGTTGATTTTTTCCTAGCGAGCGAAAGCGAGCCTGTAATTTTACAAGGAATCGGCCTTCGGCCGGGACATTTTTCTAATAATATAAATACATGACTCCAAAATATGGTCATACTACATATATAAATACATGAATCCAAAATATGGTCATACTACATATATAAATACATGAATCCAAAATATGGTCATACTACATATATAAATACATGAATCCAAAATATGGTCATACTACATATATAAATACATGAATCCAAAATATGGTCATACTACATATATAAATACATGAATCCAAAATATGGTCATACTACATATATAAATACATGAATCCAAAATATGGTCATACTACATATATAAATACATGAATCCAAAATATGGTCATACTACATATATAAATACATGAATCCAAAATATGGTCATACTACATATATAAATACATGAATCCAAAATATGGTCATACTACATATATAAATACATGAATCCAAAATATGGTCATACTACATATATAAATACATGAATCCAAAATATGGTCATACTACATATATAAATACATGAATCCAAAATTAGCATACTTATTATCCATTAGAAACTAACACTATTATTATGTTTACGGCTCCAACTTCCTTATAATCTATATTTTATTAATTTCACCACAACACCAAACACCTCCAATGAAATTAATGAAAGCATATAATAATAATATGCTTTCATTAATTTCATTGGAGGTGTTTGGTGTTGTGGTGGATCACATATTATGTGATCCACCAGGATTCGAACCTGGATTATCACACACAAATTTGTAAATACTCTAACCATTACACCACCAAGACAGTTAAAGGTTTATGCACACGCCTACGACTTATTATCCATTCTCGAATACTGGATATTAATATAATCATGTTGATATTCCTAACCGCGCTATGGTAGACTACTGTTTAAGTGAGAGGAAAGAATATTCTTGGGGCACAGATCATATAGAACCAATACTGTATACCCTGAAACTCTCAAGTGGTTAACCCTAGAATATTCTTGGGGCACAGATCATATAGAACAATACTGTATACCCTGAAACTCTCAAGTGGTTAACCCTAGAATATTCTTGGGGCACAGATCATATAGAACAATACTGTATACCCTGAAACTCTCAAGTGGTTAACCCTAGAATATTCTTGGGTCACAGATCATATAGAACAATACTGTATACCCTGAAACTCTCAAGTGGTTAACCCTAGAATATTCTTGGGGCACAGATCATATAGAACAATACTGTATACCCTGAAACTCTCAAGTGGTTAACCCTAGAATATTCTTGGGGCACAGATCATATAGAACAATACTGTATACCCTGAAACTCTCAAGTGGTTAACCCTAGAATATTCTTGGGGCACAGATCATATAGAACAATACTGTATACCCTGAAACTCTCAAGTGGTTATCCCTAGAATATTCTTGGGGCACAGATCATATAGAACAATACTGTATACCCTGAAACTCTCAAGTGGTTAACCCTAGAATATTCTTGGGGCACAGATCATATAGAACAATACTGTATACCCTGAAACTCTCAAATGGTTAAGGGGGTACTACTCGCTTTTTATGGACCTCCTTCTCCCTCGCGTTTAGCATATTATTTTTGAGATCTAAAGACGTTCCTTCCATTAGTTTGGCGATTTCAATACCTTTCGCCCCATTTCGTTTAAAATGTTGAGACTTTTCGTCCCATTTAGGTGCAGATTTCTTTCTGGCGAGTGAAAGCGAGCCTGTAATTTTAAGAATAAGCGGCCTTCGGCCGGAACATTTTTATATCGAAAAATTTACAAATTTAGGTAAAATTCTAGTTTTGGTTTCACTGATTTTATTTTTTTATTTTTGTTTCATGTTCTTTGATATACAGTGTTGTTTTATACTAAGGACTGTCGGAAATAAGTATTTACCCATTATCCAACAATCTAAAAACATGGCCCCCACTAGTGGGGAGGGCTATGAAGATCAGGGAAATTGCGGGGTAAAAGACGAAAACAAAGGGTAATATTAGCCTAACCTAACAACTTTACCAAACCTATTCTAGTATTATAGGTGCACACCCCCGCTGGTTGGGTAATAACAATAATAAAAGATTGACTGGCATGAAAGTCATGTCGATGAAGTCTACGGTATTTACTCCGCAATCTTCAGCTTTGGCTGTCTATAACAGGAGGTAAATATTAACTTTTTACAATAGTTATATTCCATTTGCGGCGCTACTGATATACAGTATATATAGGAATGAAGAATGGTGTATGACACATTTATAGAAGCCATAGAAAATGATGAGTGTGCTGTGAATCCAAAACTAGAATTAAACCCAAATTTATCTTGAAGGGTGGTCTAGGGGGTGTTCTTTTAAGGTTGATGGAGTTCTAGCGAGGAAACTAAACAAATATATAAAATATCTACATATACTGTATATAGACAAAAAACAAGCACTAGCCCAGTAATTGTCGGGTAGGAAGGGGAGGGGCCGCAGGGATCACGTGCACATCGTTGGCTAGTTTACAGGATGAATTATAAGTGCACATCTCCGTTCATGTCCACAGTACAGTCGCGTTAAGAGGAGACCCGCCGTTTGTTTGGTCTTTTAATTAATGTATTCATATATTTTGTTAGTTTCCTCCCTAGACCTCCATCAAGTTTAGAAAAGCACCCCTTAGACCCCCCTTCAAGATAAATTTGTACATTTTTCGGTAGAAAAGTGTCTCGGCCGAATGCCAGTTCCTCTTAAAATTGCAGACTCGCTGTCGCTCGCCAGGAAATAATCGACACCTAAATGGCACTAAAGGTCTTAAAATTGGCAAAGAAATGGGGCAAAAGGTGTTAAAATAGCCAAACTAATGGGCCTTCGGCCCATTATAATCTCAAAATTAGTGGGGCTAAACATTAGGGAGAAGGGGGTCCAGAAAAACGGTTTGCCTTCCCTTAATAAGTGATTTATCGGCAACAAGTATGTTGTGATCAATTATTGCTATCATCAATATTTAGGTTTCATTTCTTCATATTGAGTGAAATATACAAACATGTTACTACACTTACTCACCCTATTCAACATCTGACAGACATTAATACAGCACAGAGCGAGCCATACGTAATGACAGTTGGGATAATTATGACATATTAGCGCGACTGTACCTCAGCTGCATATTAGGAACATACACAACATTTCATTATACTACTTAAGGGGGTAGTACTCGCTTTGTACGGACCCACTTCTCCCTCATGTTTACCATATTAGTGTTTACGTTTTAAGAATTTTGTTCGTTAGTTTGGCGATCTTGAGACCTTTCGCCTCATTGTTTTGGCAATATTAAAACCTTTCGTACCCTTTAGATGTCGATTAATTCCTGGCGAGCGATAGCGAGCCTCTAATTTTAGAAGGAACCGGCCTTCGGCCGGGAAATTTGTTACCGAAAAATTAACAAATTTATCTTGAAAGGGGGTCTAGGGGGTGTTTCTTCTAAGCTTGATGGAGGTCTAGCGAGGACACCAAAAGATAAAGGAATATATTAGACCCAACAAAAGAGCACTACCCCCTTGAAAGCCTTGGTGGTCAAGTTGTTTCCCATGGTCAGTTGTTAAGGTTATTAACCTCTGAAGTGCGCATGGGGGTAATTGGAAACGTCCCCCTGTGCTGACGTATTTGAGGTGTTTCCGTCACTAAAATATTCATTGTGCCATTAATAGCATTAATATTTATCCATATGCGCCTATTATGGGTTGATTATAAAGGTATTAACCTGAAACAACAATAAAACGAGTGAAAACAGCGTTTGGATGGTCAAAATCGGAGATATAGCCCGCGAGTTGTATAATGTATGGGTGAGGCAATCTGCTTTCCCGCCAATTTCCCCCAAGGCCACTGAGACGCAGTCGATCGATACTCTCTCTCTCTCTCTTGCACTCGCTTGCTATCAGTGATGACCACACCCTCCAATCGGATTTCTAATGTTAGCACGAAAATATACCTCAGAATAAGGGAATAACAGGGAAAATAGGTGATAACTGAAGGAGAGGAGGAAAGTGGGGAAGGAGGGGAGGTAGAGGACTGAGATTTTGCATGGCCCAGGGGCCAAAAAAAAATAAAAAATAAAAAAAAAAAAAATATAAAATTTTTTTTTTTTTTCGATGTCAAAAGTTGATTTTTATTTTCTCTGACTCTTAAGAGTCTTCCCGCAGTGCGCCGGGGGAACTCTTAAGAGTCTCCCCGCAGCTCCCGGGTTAAATGAGATAGTTTGTAGCCTTTTATTGAGTAGACGTCCTTCCTAAGCTGTACAAAATCGTATAATAGTTACCGGAATATAATGAAAAGAACATCATCGGTACAGAAGGGGTTAAACACAGAAACATGTGAGGAGCCAACGCCGGCACAACCATCCCCTTCACTGTCAATGTCTGCACTGGCTCATGACGTCATTCCCATCCCCCCCCTCACCACCTGCCCCATGGTGACGTGATATTCAACCCCCTCCCCCCCCCCCCCTCCTGCACGCCAGGAAAAAAACGACAGGTAAATGGCACGATAGGTCGTAAAATTGACTACGAAATAGGGCGAAGGGTGTTAAAATGGCAAAACTAATGTGCCAAACGTCTTAAATACGCAAAACTAATGGGGTTAAACACGAGGGAGAGAGTGGTCCAGAAAAATGGCCCATCCCCCCTTAATCCCTCCCGAAGCAGGACACATTCTTTTATTTTATTCTGAATATATTTATGAAGGATCTGTGGGAAGTAAAGGGGGTAATTGTGATGGAGTTGACCTCTTTGATTGCTAGAGGTCCTTCCTAAGCTGTATAATGCCGTCTACTGTTATCACCAATAAACTGGAACAGACACCATGTTTTATGCTTCCACTAGACGGCTACCTTTACAAGACTTTATTCACCCTTTTATAACCGGTTTAAGGGGGTACTACTTGCTTTTTCAGGACCCCCTTCTCCCTCATGTTTAGCGTATTAGTTTTTAGTTTTGATATTTTAAGTCGTTCGTTCCGTTAATATGGCGATTGTGAGACCTTTCGTCTAAGTTTGTTGCCAATATTAAGACCTTTAGTGCCATTTAGGTGTCGTAATTGTTTTGTGTTTACTGCCGAGCGATATTTAGCCTGTAGTTTAGAAAGAACCGTCCTTCTACCGAAAAATGTACAAATTTATCTTGAAAGGGAAACTAGGGGGGTGTTTTTTTGTAAAGCTTGATGGAGAAATAGCGAGGAAACTGACAAATATATTGATAAATAAATCCATAGACTTAATTCCAAACACTAACCCCTTAATTTTATCTGACGCTAAACTGGATCCCTTAACAACTGATAACGGAAGAATAAGACCATATTATGTCTCTGCATCATAATTAGACCAAGTTTATATAATTAGCACCATATTTCACTACAAAATCTTCAACATAACTGGTAAATCTTGATGTGAACTTTGCATTGAAGGGTTCTACTCACTCTAGTAAGGATATTTGAGTGTTAGAGATACAATTGAGCTAATCTTTCCCCTTTTCATGTTCATAGGTCCTGCCTAAAGTTTCTGAAGCTATTAGATATTAAAATGTTTGTCCACACTCCTTTTTACGATTTTATGACCATTTGCCCCATTGCTTTGTCAATGTTAAGACCTTTCGTGCCATAAGGGCGGTAATTGTCTTCCTGGCGAAGGATAGTGAGCCTGCTTTATAGGAGGAACCAGCCTTCGGACAGGCCATTGTTCTACCGAAAAAATGCTCAAACTTATCTCTAAGGGAAGTCTTAGGGGTAGCTTGTTTAAGCTTGATGATTTAGGGCGGAGGCTAATATATATATATATATATATATATATATATATATATATATATATATATATATATATATATATATATATATAGTATAGCTAAATCAGCACAATAAGTTAGTCTAAAAGAGTCTTTAAAAAAAACACACAGAGAGCAACATACACAACACAAAACCCGGGAAAAACTGGGAAATTAAAAAATGGGAGAGACTAAAAGGAAATGTATCAATTACTAGGGAGGGACTCTAAAACCTCAACATATTTGACTATCTATTGTAAATCAAGTTAATTGACCATATATAGAGGAATAGGAGATCGGTTATTAAGGGAAGGTTTTATCTTTATATATAGAGAGACTCTAATATTCTAGGGTTGGTAGAATTACAAGAATCAAGTATACTAAAATTGCGGGGGTTGACAGAGACATTACAACTGTAACAGTGATCTCTTACTGCTGAGTGAGGAGGCGTGCTTAGAGGCAGACCTGGTCTGCTGGACTGACCCATATGTTCGTCGATTCTTGATTTAAAAGCTCTGATAGTGGTTCCAATATACCCTGTATGGCAACTAGGGCACTGAACTCTGTAAACAATCGACGATCGCAGGACGTTGGGCACACGATCTTTGAACCAGCAAAATTAACCAACCTTGAAAACATTTTTGTGAATGAATCTAAACTGGATTTGAGGGTAAAAACTAGAGAGTTTATCCTTAAGTGCTTGTTCTAATTTATCAGATACCTTGCCAATAAACGGTACTTTAAAATACACTTCCTCCTTACTCACAGCGTACACAGTTTGTTTAGGATGATAAATATTATGCAAACAATTTATGACATGCTTATCAAAAAACATAGAAGTAAATCCATTATTGACAAAGGAATTTCTTAAAAAAAACAATCTCCTCGTGAAACAAGCCATATGTAGAGGTTAGTTGATAAGCTCTATGAAGAAGAGTCTTTATAGAGTTAAACTTAAACTTAAGAGAGCAATATCTAAAGAAACTAGTACCTAATCCTGAGAATGTAGGTTTTCTAAATATGGATATTAACAAACTGTAATTTACTTTAGTTAACAACAAATCCAGAAAGGGTAATCTCACATTTTCTTCGTTCTCGATAGTAAACTTTATATTCTTATGTTTAACATTTAGGTAATCTAGGAACAAAACCGTATGAGATATTTCTTTGAAAACCAGTAGGGAGTCTTCGACGTAACGACGGTACAATATGGGTTTAAATGTAGAGGGAAAATTATCTAACCATTTCTTCTCCCAATGATAGAGACACATATATGCAAAAGTAGGACCTATAGGCACACCCATTGCCACACAATCCATCTGTTTATAAACTTCAATAGTAAAGATAATATGACAGTCTTTAACACCTTACGAGCGGCCTATGCGGTTTATTTATGTGTACCGCCCAGCGGGGTGTTTTTAGCCAAAATAGGGCTGTTTACGTGATCATTTTCATGCCTAAATAAGACCCAGAACGTAAAACAAGTATCTATCCCTGAAAGGGCATAAACAGAGCTTTCGAATGACACCATAACGATCCTTGTATGATGGATAGTTTTCTTGCAATAACCGTGCAACGCGAGTGCAAAAAGCAGGTAATTCGGTACTTTCGGTACATAATTGAGTATGTAGCGAGTGAGAGAGGGAGGAGGGAGCTGAGATTTGTGTCAGTAGGTTCGCCGCGGTGGTCTGGAGCAGTCATACGCTCGCTAGTCTCCTGCCACCACTTGTCTCTCTCTCTCAGCCACATTACGTGCTGAAATTGCCACTCGAGTTATGTCGAGCGCCGCCACATAGTCCAGCTTTATTTAACTCGACTTATGTTGCTCGCCGCTAATTAAGGGTTAACACAATATATACTGTAGATATATATATATATATATATATATATATATATATATATATATATATATATATATCTGAAGCAACTGCCAGTAGCCCCCTTCTCTGTATCCTCCTACTTTCTCTATCCTAGTTTCAAAGCCAAAGGCGGATGTCGTGCATATGTACATAACAAACACCCTTGCTCTCGTGGTGTTCCCAATTTCGACTCCTCTGAATTGGCAACTGTATGGCTCAAACTATGCTATCATTTTCATAATAAATATTTCTGTGGTGTCTATCTTTCCCCTAACTCTACCGACTTTCCCAAATTCTTCGACTATCTAAACTCTAAAGTGGAACATATTCCATCCATTTCTCCTATCTCAGAAATCTCCATCTTAGGAGATTTAAACGTTCACCACTGCCAATGGCTCTCCTCTCACACTACTGACCAACCTGGTGAACAAGCCTACGTCTTGTCTATCCTAAATCACCTAGAGCAGTTAGTTCAGCAACCCACCTGTATCCCGGATCGCTTCGGAGATCGGTCCAACATTCTTGACTTGTTTCTAACTTCTAACCCTTCTTCTTATACTGTCGATATTTTCTCTCCTTTGGCCTCCTCCGACCATAAACTTATCTCTGTCACCTGTCCTATCTCTCCAGTACGGCCATCCGGTCCTCCCAGCCTTGTGGCACTCTGGTGCTGCCGACTGGGAGGCTCTCCGACAGTACTTCTTTGATTTCCCATGGAATGTTTTGCTTCCGTGACCGGGAACCCTCGGAGAGTGCTGAACGCATTACTGAGGTAATCGGGCATGGAGGTATAAAGTTCATCTTCTTTTGCTCAGACTAATGCAAAACCATAATTGTTTACTCACGCTTGTTCTACTGCTGTCCGCAATAAGGAGGAAGCATTCAAACGGAACCGACGCCTTATAACTCAAGAATCTAATTTTTCCTATTTTTCTGTCCGGAATCAAGCCAAATCTGTTCTTTGACTTGCCAAACACTCTTTCATCAATAATAAATACACTGAACTATCCAACTCTAGCTCTTCCCAAGCTTTCTGGCATCTAGCCAAAAACATCTCCAACAAATTTTCGTCCTCGGGTTTCGCTCCCCTTTTCCACTCTGATGGCACAACCAGCACTTCTTCTTCTGACAAAGCTGAACTCTTCACTCAAACTTTCGATAGAAACTCTACCTGGTATGATTCTGGCGCTATTCCTCCCTCTCCACCCCCCCTCTCTCCTGCTTATGCCTAATATCCTGATCTCTTCAAAAGATGTACTTTCTACCCTCTCCTGGCTTGATACTAAGAAGGCATACAGTCCAGATGGTGTTCCTCCTAAAACTGTGTGCTTATAATTGAGGGTCGCTGGGAGAAATATAATGAGTCAACAAAAGGTTATAAGGTAGCGTGTGTTGAATGGAGGCATAATTAACCAAGTATAAATATATTGTATATCATAAGCTCTTTTACGAGTCATCTGGGAGTCTTTGGTTTATAAATACACCCAACAAGAATAATATAAAGAGTGTGTGCTGAGCTTATAGATAAGTAACAAGGAAGGATCTCTGAAAGACAGAGACAGAACTCAGCACTTTTGTGTCTGCCACGGAATATTCTGGCACAGAGTTACAAGAATGGAGAATTTGTCCCTGGTGGTCTTTTTGGTAGCAGGAGAATGCCTGTTATTATATTATTCTCATCTTATTCTCTTTAGATGGCGACCGGGAACTCTTCTTCTTATTCTTGGACTTCTCACCTCTCGCACTAGAAGACAAAATGGAGTTTGCACTAAGATGCTCAGAGGCAGAGTCGTGATCCGCAAACTTAGTAACAAGATGCTCAGACACTTTGGTATCCACAAGATACTTAGAGGACTCAACGAGAATCTCAAACAATACTGTGTAGAGATACTCAGGCATGGGTTTTATCGACGAGATACTCAGACGAAAGAGCTTGACCTTTATGTTGGGAGCTGACGATGGCTGGGTTGTTGGGCAGGTTGGAGAATCCTTTTGGCCTCGTTGCTTCTGGGATAAAGATCACATCTCATCTGTTACCTTTGCACCTTGACATTAGTGGAAAGGGTAAAATTACAAGTAGGAACACAGGTATGGGATTCCCCAGTGCCCTGGTAGGCATGGCTCGTGACGTGATGGTGGGGTCCGGGGCTTGTGGCTTTGGCCGCATTGTAGAGCATGGGGATGTGGGGAGTATTGTTTGGACATGGCAACTTACCATCCCTGGCTAAAAACTAGCGGTGTTATTACATTTTCTACATTTATGGGTATGACAATGGTAAATATAGTGTCCATTTATCGAGTAATGTATGCTTAGTTTGTCTCCCTAGACTAAGAAAAACACCTTCCCAGACCACCAGGTGATGTTTTCCGTGTGAGCAGTAGCGAACCTCCAATTTAGGAGAAACCGGCCTTAAGACTTTTTTAATAATGTTACTGGCAAAGGTTGGAGCTCCTATCATACGTTTCATGGCTTTTGCGTATGCCACCTCAAATGCTTTAAATATATTGTTTTTATTTATTTCACCACCACACCAAACACCTCCAATGAAATTAATGAAAGCATATATGCGTAGTAGGGAAGGTATACAGTAGGGTAGTGATTGAGAGAGTGAGAGTGAGAACGGAGAAATAGATAGACGACGACCAGGGAGGTTTTAGGATGGGAAGAGGATGTGTAGATCAGATTTTTACCCTGAATTGTGTTGTGGAGAAATATCTGGAGAAAAAACAAAAGGTGTAAGTTGCCTTTATGGACTTGGAGAAGGCCTATGACAGAGTGGATAGAGAAGGTTTGTGGAAAGTACTTAGAATATACGGAGTAGATGGCAAGTTGCTGAAAGCAGTGAAGAGCATGTATGAGGGTGCAAAGGCGGCAGTAAGTGTGGAGAGTGAGCAGAACGAGTAATTTGACCTGAATGTTGGTTTGAAACAGGGGTGTGTGATGTCCCCGTGGTTGTTTACTGTATATATGGATGGAGTCATGAAAGAAATACTATCAAGAGCAGTGGATGTTGGTGTATCGCTGAAAAGGGAGGGAATTGAGTGGAAGCTACCTATACCGCTGTTTGCGGATGATACAGTTCTGATGAGTGATGATGAATGGGAGTTGCAGGGTCTCGTAAATGAGTTTGGAACAAAACGGAATTTGAAGGTAAATGCGGGGAAGAGCAAGGTTATGGTCTTCGAAAGGGGTGAAGTCACCGAGTGTGAGGTGAAGCTGAACGGTCAGGCTATGGAGATCGTCAACTCTTTTAAGTATCTGGGCAGTGTGTTGAGTAAAGATGGGACTATGGATGATGAAGTGAGGGAGAGGGTACAACAGGGGAAGAGGGTTGTAGGAACGCTGAAAGCAGTAACAAGAAATAGGGTGGTCAGTATGGAAGTGAAGAAGTCCTTGCATGACAGTGTGGTATGTGACGCCTACCAGCGTTGGCAGAATCGCCTTCCGGTAGCCACTAGCGCTCGCCAGGGCCGTGAAATGGGCTACAGTTATCAGAGAATGTTGTTCTTTCTTTCATAGTGTTCGTGTTGTTACAGACAGTCCCGTGGTGGTCTTTATTTTTGTCTGTGACAACGGGAAGCATTTTATATCATGAGTAGAACATAAGATGCATTGTAGTGAAGTTGAGAGAGAGAGAGCGAGCGAGCGGCGTGGGGGCAGTGAGTGTTGATTTCCTCCTCCCTCCTCCCTCCCAGAGGAGTTGCTCGTCCGCGTGGTCTTTCTCTCGGTTTTGATTAGCTGGTGGTTCCTGGCGCCTTCTGGAAGCCTGCTGCCTTGTGACGTATTGGCCTGTGATTGGCCGACCACCATGCCTTTGTGTGATCCTGAGGTTCCCGAGGAGCTACCTTCCTCAGAGATTGCCTGACCAGCATACCCTTCACACCTCCCTTGCCACCTGTCCCCGATTTCTACCTATAGAACACTTTGTCTCCCTCTCAACTTGTAACCTCTTATGCTTGTAATCTATTTAATATCATAACTCCCCTTTGGTTCTGCACGATTTCATATATCGGCCATCGTATTATATGCTGAAGCTCTCAGATATTTCATGCTTAGTTAGACATTTTGGAGGGGTACAAATTTTGTCTGTAGAGGTTCGACACACTCGCGGTGTCTCCCTACCTTTTTCTTGGTTGTCTGCTGGGCGATTTAATGCTAGACTGGGGTGAGGCTATTGATGTTCTGATTTCCGATGTGTACCAGGTTTTGTTGAACTTGTACAATCGCAACGGATACGTGGGAAGCCTAGGTGGTCTTTCAGACTGTGTACCTTGTGAGTTTAGCACTGTGTTGCGAGTGAGGGCTTTTGCCTCTGCCACCCAACACTGTGCTAACTCGTTTTGCTTTGACTTGAAGAGGGTCGCCAGGAGAGAACCAGATACTTGCGATCTGGATCTCTCAAGAGAGCACCCCGTCATTTAACGAAATTTAGCCGTACAGTCTTAACCCTCCTGGCCCGGGCAGGCTCTCCTAATGACGGAGCTTGTATCCGGGCGATCTGGTCGAATATCAACAAAAGTAAACTAAGGCTAATCTCGCTTAATATATGACCTACATTAATCAAACATATATAGAAATGAGAGCCTTACCTTCCTGCGTAGAATGGCGTTGAGTAGAGCTCTCTAGCTCAACTGGTTCCGGAGTGATGGTGATGGAAGTGGAGGTAACTTTTGCAGCGTATTTACCTCGGCGCGTCCGAACACTCAACCGCGGCCCCGGCTACGACGCCCAGTTGCACTCGTCGCTCCACCCGCAATTATGCCAGGAAGCGATTTGATAGTGTTTTATTGGTTATTCTGTCATTTATTATAGTTATTATGTTACTTTCACTCAATAAAGTTATTTATATGAACTTATTTGTGTCTCTGTCACTTATTACTTCGTTTTATTATTATTATTATGACTTTTAGTGTCACTTTCACTGGACTTTGATAATTGGTAGTGTCATTTCCCCTTTTATGTATTGTTAGGTAAGCTAATAACATATATAGTGTCACTGTCACTTATTCATATTGTTATGAAGGCACTTATTATTACTTGTGTGTGTCTCTTTCACTTATACTTAGTTGTATTATTATTATACTGTCACTTTGACTGGCCTAGGCTTATTGAGTGTCATTTTCACTTATTTATTGTTAGAAATATATATTTTAGTGTCACTTTCACTTGTTCATATTGTTATTGAAGGCACTTATTATTACTTATGTGTCCTTTTCACTTATACTTAGTTATATTATTATTCTTAGCCTACATTTGAGTGTCACTTTCACTGTTGTCACTTCAACTTCAAAAGTTTGTTAGAGTGTGGAAGTCGTTGAAGCAGGTGCCAGCACACAGTCCAACTTGACACTCGAGGCATTCCCAAGTGGTTTTTGTGGGTTTGCGGGGTCTGCGAGTTGTGTGGCTGCACACATGGCACCTCTTCTGACTCCTAACGTTACTACCTGGTGCTTTGAAAGGAAGGGCGCTGAGCTGGTGCTTCCTGAAGAATTCAGCACACCCCGTTCTGTCAATCTGGCCTGGTCCTTGTATTGGCCTGCCTGGTGTACCCGCATGTTTAGCCAGGAGCTCAAGTAGCACCTGCTTGTGGAACTTCCGCAGGGACTTGTACTTCTTGGCTCCTGGAGTCCTCAGACGGTAGATGTTGTAGGCATTGCCTTTTGCCTCCCTCAATCACATAGAAAAAAAAAAAAAAAAAAAATGAAGTCATGGAATACCTCGTCAAAGAGACAAATCACCATCATGCTATCTGTGCCAACTTTCTTGGGAGGAAGACCAGTGCCAAGATGGTGGCATGGAGAGCTCTCACTGTGGCAGAACTATATGTGTTCTTGGCACTCACAATGCTGATGACTCATATAAGGAAGCACATTCTGGCTGACTACTGGATCACTGGCGACATCATAACGACTCCATCATTTGGCAAATACATGTCCAGGGACAGGTACTTCGACATCCTCTCCTATCTCCACCTGACAAACAACATGGCAGTCCACCTTCCCGACTCATTATGGAAGATCAGGAAGCTGTATGACATGATACGTCATCGGTTCACCACATACCTGATTCCTTTCCAGAAGATGTGCCTCGACGAGTCTCTGGTCCTGTTCCGTGGTAGGCTGCACTTCCGAGTATATCACGTCCAAGAGACACCGCTTCGGCATCAAGCTCTTCGTCCTCTGCGACTGCTTGATGGGGTATGTGCTGGACTTTATAGTCTACAGCGGCAAGGCTGGAGAAGTTGTGACTGACCCTCTCATTGGTTTTGGTGGCGTTGTAGTGAAGAAGATGATGGAGAGGCACTTCAATAATAACCACATCCTCTACACAGATAATTATTACACGTCGCCTCTCCTGACCAAGTACCTCCATGACCGCAAGACCGGAACTGTCGGCACAGTCAAGGTCAAAAGGAAGGGCATGCCAGGCTACCCAACAAAGACCAAGAAGGCTGATATCTTCCACAAGAAGAGTGGCCCCATCCTCTTCATCCACTGGCATGACCAGCGCAAGGTCAACCTCCTCACCACATGCCACAAGGCCCAGATGGTCTCCACAGGGAAGGTGGACCGAACAACCAAGAACCCCGTCCAAAAACCAGCTGCTGTCCTGGATTATAACATCACCATGCGCCTCGTTGACAAGTCCGACATGCAGATGGGGTTCATCGACTGCCTGCGAACATCTTGCAGGTGGTACAAGAAGTTTATCCTGCATACGGTAGATATGTCGATCCTCAATGCCTACAACATCTACCGTCTGAGGACTCCAGGAGCCAAGAAGTACAAGTCCCTGCGGAAGTTCCACAAGCAGGTGCTACTTGAGCTCCTGGCTAAACATGCGGGTACACCAGGCAGGCCAATACAAGGACCAGGCCAGATTGACAGAACGGGGTGTGCTGAATTCTTCAGGAAGCACCAGCTCAGCGCCCTTCCTTTCAAAGCACCAGGTAGTAACGTTAGGAGTCAGAAGAGGTGCCATGTGTGCAGCCACACAACTCGCAGACCCCGCAAACCCACAAAAACCACTTGGGAATGCCTCGAGTGTCAAGTTGGACTGTGTGCTGGCACCTGCTTCAACGACTTCCACACTCTAACAAACTTTTGAAGTTGAAGTGACAACAGTGAAAGTGACACTCAAATGTAGGCTAAGAATAATAATATAACTAAGTATAAGTGAAAAGGACACATAAGTAATAATAAGTGCCTTCAATAACAATATGAACAAGTGAAAGTGACACTAAAATATATATTTCTAACAATAAATAAGTGAAAATGACACTCAATAAGCCTAGGCCAGTCAAAGTGACAGTATAATAATACAACTAAGTATAAGTGAAAGAGACACACACAAGTAATAATAAGTGCCTTCATAACAATATGAATAAGTGACAGTGACACTATATATGTTATTAGCTTACCTAACAATACATAAAAGGGGAAATGACACTACCAATTATCAAAGTCCAGTGAAAGTGACACTAAAAATCATAATAATAATAATAAAACGAAGTAATAAGTGACAGAGACACAAATAAGTTCATACAAATAACTTTATTGAGTGAAAGTAACATAATAACTATAATAAATGACAGAATAACCAATAAAACACTATCAAATCGCTTCCTGGCATAATTGCGGGTGGAGCGACGAGTGCAACTGGGCGTCGTAGCCGGGGCCGCGGTTGAGTGTTCGGACGCGCCGAGGTAAATACGCTGCAAAAGTTACCTCCACTTCCATCACCATCACTCTGGAACCAGTTGAGCTAGAGAGCTCTACTCAACGCCATTCTACGCAGGAAGGTAAGGCTCTCATTTCTATATATGTTTGATTAATGTAGGTCATATATTAAGCGAGATTAGCCTTAGTTTACTTTTGTTGATATTCGACCAGATCGCCCGGATACAAGCTCCGTCATTAGGAGAGCCTGCCCGGGCCAGGAGGGTTAAGACTGTACGGCTAAATTTCGTTAAATGACGGGGTGCTCTCTTGAGAGATCCAGATCGCAAGTATCTGGTTCTCTCCTGGCGACCCTCTTCAAGTCAAAGCAAAACGAGTTAGCACAGTGTTGGGTGGCAGAGGCAAAAGCCCTCACTCGCAACACAGTGCTAAACTCACAAGGTACACAGTCTGAAAGACCACCTAGGCTTCCCACGTATCCGTTGCGATTGTACAAGTTCAACAAAACCTGGTACACATCGGAAATCACAACATCAATAGCCTCACCCCAGTCTAGCATTAAATCGCCCAGCAGACAACCAAGAAAAAGGTAGGGAGACACCGCGAGTGTGTCGAACCTCTACAGACAAAATTTGTACCCCTCCAAAATGTCTAACTAAGCATGAAATATCTGAGAGCTTCAGCATATAATACGATGGCCGATATATGAAATCGTGCAGAACCAAAGGGGAGTTATGATATTAAATAGATTACAAGCATAAGAGGTTACAAGTTGAGAGGGAGACAAAGTGTTCTATAGGTAGAAATCGGGGACAGGTGGCAAGGGAGGTGTGAAGGGTATGCTGGTCAGGCAATCTCTGAGGAAGGTAGCTCCTCGGGAACCTCAGGATCACACAAAGGCATGGTGGTCGGCCAATCACAGGCCAATACGTCACAAGGCAGCAGGCTTCCAGAAGGCGCCAGGAACCACCAGCTAATCAAAACCGAGAGAAAGACCACGCGGACGAGCAACTCCTCTGGGAGGGAGGAGGGAGGAGGAAATCAACACTCACTGCCCCCACGCCGCTCGCTCGCTCTCTCTCTCTCAACTTCACTACAATGCATCTTATGTTCTACTCATGATATAAAATGCTTCCCGTTGTCACAGACAAAAATAAAGACCACCACGGGACTGTCTGTAACAACATGAACACTATGAAAGAAAGAACAACATTCTCTGATAACTGTAGCCCATTTCACGGCCCTGGCGAGCGCTAGTGGCTACCGGAAGGCGATTCTGCCAACGCTGGTAGGCGTCACATACCACACTGTCATGCAAGGACTTCTTCACTTCCATACTGACCACCCTATTTCTTGTTACTGCTTTCAGCGTTCCTACAACCCTCTTCCCCTGTTGTACCCTCTCCCGCACTTCATCATCCATAGTCCCATCTTTACTCAACACACTGCCCAGATACTTAAAAGAGTTGACGATCTCCATAGCCTGACCGTTCAGCTTCACCTCACACTCGGTGACTTCACCCCATTCGAAGACCATAACCTTGCTCTTCCCCGCATTTACCTTCAAATTCCGTTTTGTTCCAAACTCATTTACGAGACCCTGCAACTCCCATTCATCATCACTCATCAGAACTGTATCATCCGCAAACAGCGGTATAGGTAGCTTCCACTCAATTCCCTCCCTTTTCAGCGATACACCAACATCCACTGCTCTTGATAGTATTTCTTTCATGACTCCATCCATATATACAGTAAACAACCACGGGGACATCACACACCCCTGTTTCAAACCAACATTCAGGTCAAATTACTCGTTCTGCTCACTTTCCACACTTACTGCCGCCTTTGCACCCTCATACATGCTCTTCACTGCTTTCAGCAACTTGCCATCTACTCCGTATATTCTAAGTACTTTCCACAAACCTTCTCTATCCACTCTGTCATAGGCCTTCTCCAAGTCCATAAAGGCAACTTACACCTTTTGTTTTTTCTCCAGATATTTCTCCACAACACAATTCAGGGTAAAAATCTGATCTACACATCCTCTTCCCTTCCTAAAACCTCCCTGGTCGTCGTCTATCCATTTCTCCGTTCTCACTCTCACTCTCTCAATCACTACCCGACTGTATACCTTCCCTACTACGCATATATGCTTTCATTAATTTCATTGGAGGTGTTTGGTGTGGTGGTGAAATAAATAAAAACAATATATTTAAAACATTAGAGGTGGCATACGCAAAAGCCATGAAACGTATGATAGGAGCTCCAACCTTTGCCAGTAACATTATTAAAAAAGTCTTAAGGCCGGTTTCTCCTAAATTGGAGGTTCGCTACTGCTCACACGGAAAACATCACCTGGTGGTCTGGGAAGGTGTTTTTCTTAGTCTAGGGAGACAAACTAAGCATACATTACTCGATAAATGGACACTATATTTACCATTGTCATACCCATAAATGTAGAAAATGTAATAACACCGCTAGTTTTTAGCCAGGGATGGTAAGTTGCCATGTCCAAACAATACTCCCCACATCCCCATGCTCTACAATGCGGCCAAAGCCACAAGCCCCGGACCCCACCATCACGTCACGAGCCATGCCTACCAGGGCACTGGGGAATCCCATACCTGTGTTCCTACTTGTAATTTTACCCTTTCCACTAATGTCAAGGTGCAAAGGTAACAGATGAGATGTGATCTTTATCCCAGAAGCAACGAGGCCAAAAGGATTCTCCAACCTGCCCAACAACCCAGCCATCGTCAGCTCCCAACATAAAGGTCAAGCTCTTTCGTCTGAGTATCTCGTCGATAAAACCCATGCCTGAGTATCTCTACACAGTATTGTTTGAGATTCTCGTTGAGTCCTCTAAGTATCTTGTGGATACCAAAGTGTCTGAGCATCTTGTTACTAAGTTTGCGGATCACGACTCTGCCTCTGAGCATCTTAGTGCAAACTCCATTTTGTCTTCTAGTGCGAGAGGTGAGAAGTCCAAGAATAAGAAGAAGAGTTCCCGGTCGCCATCTAAAGAGAATAAGATGAGAATAATATAATAACAGGCATTCTCCTGCTACCAAAAAGACCACCAGGGACAAATTCTCCATTCTTGTAACTCTGTGCCAGAATATTCCGTGGCAGACACAAAAGTGCTGAGTTCTGTCTCTGTCTTTCAGAGATCCTTCCTTGTTCCTTATCTATAAGCTCAGCACACACTCTTTATATTATTCTTGTTGGGTGTATTTATAAACCAAAGACTCCCAGATGACTCGTAAAAGAGCTTATGATATACAATATATTTATACTTGGTTAATTATGCCTCCATTCAACACACGCTACCTTATAACCTTTTGTTGACTCATTATATTTCTCCCAGCGACCCTCAATTATAAGCACACAGTTTTAGGAGGAACACCATCTGGTCTGTATGCCTTCTTAGTATCAAGCCAGGAGAGGGTAGAAAGTACATCTTTTGAAGAGATCAGGATATTAGGCATAAGCAGGAGAGAGGGGGGGTGGAGAGGGAGGAATAGCGCCAGAATCATACCAGGTAGAGTTTCTATCGAAAGTTTGAGTGAAGAGTTCAGCTTTGTCAGAAGAAGAAGTGCTGGTTGTGCCATCAGAGTGGAAAAGGGGAGCGAAACCCGAGGACGAAAATTTGTTGGAGATGTTTTTGGCTAGATGCCAGAAAGCTTGGGAAGAGCTAGAGTTGGATAGTTCAGTGTATTTATTATTGATGAAAGAGTGTTTGGCAAGTCAAAGAACAGATTTGGCTTGATTCCGGACAGAAAAATAGGAAAAATTAGATTCTTGAGTTATAAGGCGTCGGTTCCGTTTGAATGCTTCCTCCTTATTGCGGACAGCAGTAGAACAAGCGTGAGTAAACAATTATGGTTTTGCATTAGTCTGAGCAAAAGAAGATGAACTTTATACCTCCATGCCCGATTACCTCAGTAATGCGTTCAGCACTCTCCGAGGGTTCCCGGTCACGGAAGCAAAACATTCCATGGGAAATCAAAGAAGTACTGTCGGAGAGCCTCCCAGTCGGCAGCGCCAGAGTGCCACAAGGCTGGGAGGACCGGATGACCGTACTGGAGAGATAGGACAGGTGACAGAGATAAGTTTATGGTCGGAGGAGGCCAAAGGAGAGAAAATATCGACAGTATAAGAAGAAGGGTTAGAAGTTAGAAACAAGTCAAGAATGTTGGACCGATCTCCGAAGCGATCCGGGATACAGGTGGGTTGCTGAACTAACTGCTCTAGGTCATTTAGGATAGACAAGACGTAGGCTTGTTCACCAGGTTGGTCAGTAGTGTGAGAGGAGAGCCATTGGCAGTGGTGAACGTTTAAATCTCCTAAGATGGAGATTTCTGAGATAGGAGAAATGGATGGAATGTGTTCCACTTTAGAGTTTAGATAGTCGAAGAATTTGGGAAAGTTGGTAGAGTTAGGGGAAAGATAGACACCACAGAAATATTTATTATGAAAATGATAGCATAGTTTGAGCCATACAGTTGCCAATTCAGAGGAGTCGAAATTGGGAACACCACGAGAGCAAGGGTGTTTGTTGTGTACATATGCACGACATCCGCCTTTGGCTTTGAAACTAGGATAGAGAAAGTAGGAGGATACAGAGAAGGGGGCTACTGGCAGTTGCTTCAGATATATATATATATATATATATATATATATATATATATATATCTACAGTATATATTGTGTTAACCCTTAATTAGCGGCGAGCAACATAAGTCGAGTTAAATAAAGCTGGACTATGTGGCGGCGCTCGACATAACTCGAGTGGCAATTTCAGCACGTAATGTGGCTGAGAGAGAGAGACAAGTGGTGGCAGGAGACTAGCGAGCGTATGACTGCTCCAGACCACCGCGGCGAACCTACTGACACAAATCTCAGCTCCCTCCTCCCTCTCTCACTCGCTACATACTCAATTATGTACCGAAAGTACCGAATTACCTGCTTTTTGCACTCGCGTTGCACGGTTATTGCAAGAAAACTATCCATCATACAAGGATCGTTATGGTGTCATTCGAAAGCTCTGTTTATGCCCTTTCAGGGATAGATACTTGTTTTACGTTCTGGGTCTTATTTAGGCATGAAAATGATCACATAAACAGCCCTATTTTGGCTAAAAACACCCCGCTGGGCGGTACACATAAATAAACCGCATAGGCCGCTCGTAAGGTGTTAAAGACTGTCATTTTATCTTTACTATTGAAGTTTATAAACAGATGGATTGTGTGGCAATGGGTGTGCCTATAGGTCCTACTTTTGCATATATGTGTCTCTATCATTGGGAGAAGAAATGGTTAGATAATTTTCCCTCTACATTTAAACCCATATTGTACCGTCGTTACGTCGAAGACTCCCTACTGGTTTTCAAAGAAATATCTCATACGGTTTTGTTCCTAGATTACCTAAATGTTAAACATAAGAATATAAAGTTTACTATCGAGAACGAAGAAAATTTTGAGATTACCCTTTCTGGATTTGTTGTTAACTAAAGTAAATTACAGTTTGTTAATATCCATATTTAGAAAACCTACATTCTCAGGATTAGGTACTAGTTTCTTTAGATATTGCTCTCTTAAGTTTAAGTTTAACTCTATAAAGACTCTTCTTCATAGAGCTTATCAACTAACCTCTACATATGGCTTGTTTCACGAGGAGATTGTTTTTTTTAAGAAATTCCTTTGTCAATAATGGATTTACTTCTATGTTTTTTGATAAGCATGTCATAAATTGTTTGCATAATATTTATCATCCTAAACAAACTGTGTACGCTGTGAGTAAGGAGGAAGTGTATTTTAAAGTACCGTTTATTGGCAAGGTATCTGATAAATTAGAACAAGCACTTAAGGATAAACTCTCTAGTTTTTACCCTCAAATCCAGTTTAGATTCATTCACAAAAATGTTTTCAAGGTTGGTTAATTTTGCTGGTTCAAAGATCGTGTGCCCAACGTCCTGCGATCGTCGATTGTTTACAGAGTTCAGTGCCCTAGTTGCCATACAGGGTATATTGGAACCACTATCAGAGCTTTTAAATCAAGAATCGACGAACATAGGGGTCAGTCCAGCAGACCAGGTCTGCCTCTAAGCACGCCTCCTCACTCAGCAGTAAGAGATCACTGTTACAGTTGTAATGTCTCTGTCAACCCCCGCAATTTTAGTATACTTGATTCTTGTAATTCTACCAACCCTAGAATATTAGAGTCTCTCTATATATAAAGATAAAACCTTCCCTTAATAACCGATCTCCTATTCCTCTATATATGGTCAATTAACTTGATTTACAATAGATAGTCAAATATGTTGAGGTTTTAGAGTCCCTCCCTAGTAATTGATACATTTCCTTTTAGTCTCTCCCATTTTTTAATTTCCCAGTTTTTCCCGGGTTTTGTGTTGTGTATGTTGCTCTCTGTGTGGTTTTTTTTTAAGACTCTTTTAGACTAACTTATTGTGCTGATTTAGCTATACTATATATATATATATATATATATATATATATATATATATATATATATATATATATATATATATATATATATATATATATATATATATATATATATATATATATATATATATATTAGCCTCCGCCCTAAATCATCAAGCTTAAACAAGCTACCCCTAAGACTTCCCTTAGAGATAAGTTTGAGCATTTTTTCGGTAGAAAAATGGCCTGTCCGAAGGCTGGTTCCTCCTATAAAGCAGGCTCACTATCCTTCGCCAGGAAGACAATTACCGCCCTTATGGCACGAAAGGTCTTAACATTGACAAAGCAATGGGGCAAATGGTCATAAAATCGTAAAAAGGAGTGTGGACAAACATTTTAATATCTAATAGCTTCAGAAACTTTAGGCAGGACCTATGAACATGAAAAGGGGAAAGATTAGCTCAATTGTATCTCTAACACTCAAATATCCTTACTAGAGTGAGTAGAACCCTTCAATGCAAAGTTCACATCAAGATTTACCAGTTATGTTGAAGATTTTGTAGTGAAATATGGTGCTAATTATATAAACTTGGTCTAATTATGATGCAGAGACATAATATGGTCTTATTCTTCCGTTATCAGTTGTTAAGGGATCCAGTTTAGCGTCAGATAAAATTAAGGGGTTAGTGTTTGGAATTAAGTCTATGGATTTATTTATCAATATATTTGTCAGTTTCCTCGCTATTTCTCCATCAAGCTTTACAAAAAAACACCCCCCTAGTTTCCCTTTCAAGATAAATTTGTACATTTTTCGGTAGAAGGACGGTTCTTTCTAAACTACAGGCTAGATATCGCTCGGCAGTAAACACAAAACAATTACGACACCTAAATGGCACTAAAGGTCTTAATAGTGGCAACAAACTTAGACGAAAGGTCTCACAATCGCCATATTAACGGAACGAACGACTTAAAATATCAAAACTAAAAACTAATACGCTAAACATGAGGGAGAAGGGGGTCCTGAAAAAGCAAGTAGTACCCCCTTAAACCGGTTATAAAAGGGTGAATAAAGTCTTGTAAAGGTAGCCGTCTAGTGGAAGCATAAACATGGTGTCTGTTCCAGTTTATTGGTGATAACAGTAGACGGCATTATACAGCTTAGGAAGGACCTCTAGCAATCAAAGAGGTCAACTCCATCACAATTACCCCCTTTACTTCCCACAGATCCTTCATAAATATATTCAGAATAAAATAAAAGAATGTGTCCTGCTTCGGGAGGGATTAAGGGGGGATGGGCCATTTTTCTGGACCACTCTCTCCCTCGTGTTTAACCCCATTAGTTTTGCGTAATTAAGACGTTTGGCACATTAGTTTTGACATTTTAACACCTTTCGCCCTATTTCGTAGTCAATTTTACGACCTATCGTGCCATTTACCTGTCGTTTTTTTCCTGGCGTGCAGGAGGGGGGGGGGGGGGGGAGGGGGTTGAATATCACGTCACCATGGGGCAGGTGGTGAGGGGGGGATGGGAATGACGTCATGAGCCAGTGCAGACATTGACAGTGAAGGGGATGGTTGTGCCGGCGTTGGCTCCTCACATGTTTCTGTGTTTAACCCCTTCTGTACCGATGATGTTCTTTTCATTATATTCCGGTAACTATTATACGATTTTGTACAGCTTAGGAAGGACGTCTACTCAATAAAAGGCTACAAACTATCTCATTTAATAACCTTAACAACTGACCATGGGAAACAACTTGACCACCAAGGCTTTCAAGGGGGTAGTGCTCTTTTGTTGGGTCTAATATATTCCTTTATCTTTTGGTGTCCTCGCTAGACCTCCATCAAGCTTAGAAGAAACACCCCCTAGACCCCCTTTCAAGATAAATTTGTTAATTTTTCGGTAACAAATTTCCCGGCCGAAGGCCGGTTCCTTCTAAAATTAGAGGCTCGCTATCGCTCGCCAGGAATAAATCGACATCTAAAGGGTACGAAAGGTTTTAATATTGCCAAAACAATGAGGCGAAAGGTCTCAAGATCGCCAAACTAACGAACACAATTCTTAAAACGTAAACACTAATATGGTAAACATGAGGGAGAAGTGGGTCCGTACAAAGCGAGTACTACCCCCTTAAGTAGTATAATGAAATGTTGTGTATGTTCCTAATATGCAGCTGAGGTACAGTCGCGCTAATATGTCATAATTATCCCAACTGTCATTACGTATGGCTCGCTCTGTGCTGTATTAATGTCTGTCAGATGTTGAATAGGGTGAGTAAGTGTAGTAACATGTTTGTATATTTCACTCAATATGAAGAAATGAAACCTAAATATTGATGATAGCAATAATTGATCACAACATACTTGTTGCCGATAAATCACTTATTAAGGGAAGGCAAACCGTTTTTCTGGACCCCCTTCTCCCTAATGTTTAGCCCCACTAATTTTGAGATTATAATGGGCCGAAGGCCCATTAGTTTGGCTATTTTAACACCTTTTGCCCCATTTCTTTGCCAATTTTAAGACCTTTAGTGCCATTTAGGTGTCGATTATTTCCTGGCGAGCGACAGCGAGCCTGCAATTTTAAGAGGAACTGGCATTCGGCCGGGACACTTTTCTACCGAAAAATGTACAAATTTATCTTGAAGGGGGGTCTAAGGGGTGCTTTTCTAAACTTGAAGGAGGTCTAGGGAGGAAACTAACAAAATATATGAATACATTAATTAAAAGACCAAACAAACGGCGGGTCTCCTCTTAACGCGACTGTACTGTGGACATGAACGGAGATGTGCACTTATAATTCATCCTGTAAACTAGCCAACGATGTGCACGTGATCCCTGCGGCCCCTCCCCTTCCTACCCGACAATTACTGGGCTAGTGCTTGTTTTTTGTCTATATACAGTATATGTAGATATTTTATATATTTGTTTAGTTTCCTCGCTAGAACTCCATCAACCTTAAAAGAACACCCCCTAGACCACCCTTCAAGATAAATTTGGGTTTAATTCTAGTTTTGGATTCACAGCACACTCATCATTTTCTATGGCTTCTATAAATGTGTCATACACCATTCTTCATTCCTATATATACTGTATATCAGTAGCGCCGCAAATGGAATATAACTATTGTAAAAAGTTAATATTTACCTCCTGTTATAGACAGCCAAAGCTGAAGATTGCGGAGTAAATACCGTAGACTTCATCGACATGACTTTCATGCCAGTCAATCTTTTATTATTGTTATTACCCAACCAGCGGGGGTGTGCACCTATAATACTAGAATAGGTTTGGTAAAATTGTTAGGTTAGGCTAATATTACCCTTTGTTTTCGTCTTTTACCCCGCAATTTCCCTGATCTTCATAGCCCTCCCCACTAGTGGGGGCCATGTTTTTAGATTGTTGGATAATGGGTAAATACTTATTTCCGACAGTCCTTAGTATAAAACAACACTGTATATCAAAGAAAATGAAAAAAAAATAAAAAAAAAAAAAAATAAAAAAATAAAATCAGTGAAACCAAAACTAGAATTTTACCTAAATTTGTAAATTTTTCGATATAAAAATGTTCCGGCCGAAGGCCGCTTATTCTTAAAATTACAGGCTCGCTTTCACTCGCCAGAAAGAAATCTGCACCTAAATGGGACGAAAAGTCTCAACATTTTAAACGAAATGGGGCGAAAGGTATTGAAATCGCCAAACTAATGGAAGGAACGTCTTTAGATCTCAAAAATAATATGCTAAACGCGAGGGAGAAGGAGGTCCATAAAAAGCGAGTAGTACCCCCTTAACCATTTGAGAGTTTCAGGGTATACAGTATTGTTCTATATGATCTGTGCCCCAAGAATATTCTAGGGTTAACCACTTGAGAGTTTCAGGGTATACAGAATTGTTCTATATGATCTGTGCCCCAAGAATATTCTAGGGATAACCACTTGAGAGTTTCAGGGTATACAGTATTGTTCTATATGATCTGTGCCCCAAGAATATTCTAGGGTTAACCACTTGAGAGTTTCAGGGTATACAGTATTGTTCTATATGATCTGTGCCCCAAGAATATTCTAGGGTTAACCACTTGAGAGTTTCAGGGTATACAGTATTGTTCTACATGATCTGTGCCCCAAGTATATTCTAGGGTTAACCACTTGAGAGTTTCAGGGTATACAGTATTGTTCTATATGATCTGCGCCCCAAGAATATTCTAGGGTTAACCACTTGAGAGTTTCAGGGTATACAGAATTGTTCTATATGATCTGTGCCCCAAGAATATTCTAGGGTTAACCACTTGAGAGTTTCAGGGTATACAGTATTGTTCTATATGATCTGTGCCCCAAGAATATTCTAGGGTTAACCACTTGAGAGTTTCAGGGTATACAGTATTGTTCTATATGATCTGCGACCCAAGAATATTCTAGGGTTAACCACTTGAGAGTTTCAGGGTATACAGTATTGTTCTATATGATCTGTGCCCCAAGAATATTCTAGGGTTAACCACTTGAGAGTTTCAGGGTATACAGTATTGTTCTATATGATCTGTGCCCCAAGAATATTCTAGGGTTAACCACTTGAGAGTTTCAGGGTATACAGTATTGGTTCTATATGATCTGTGCCCCAAGAATATTCTTTCCTTTCACTTAAACAGTAGTCTACCATAGCGCGGTTAGGAATATCAACATGATTATATTAATATCCAGTATTCGAGAATGGATAATAAGTCGTAGGCGTGTGCATAAACCTTTAACTGTCTTGGTGGTGTAATGGTTAGAGTATTTACAAATTTGTGTGTGATAATCCAGGTTCGAATCCTGGTGGATCACATAATATGTGATCCACCACAACACCAAACACCTCCAATGAAATTAATGAAAGCATATTATTATTATATGCTTTCATTAATTTCATTGGAGGTGTTTGGTGTTGTGGTGAAATTAATAAAATATAGATTATAAGGAAGTTGGAGCCGTAAACATAATAATAGTGTTAGTTTCTAATGGATAATATGCTAATTTTGGATTCATGTATTTATATATGTAGTATGACCATATTTTGGATTCATGTATTTATATATGTAGTATGACCATATTTTGGATTCATGTATTTATATATGTAGTATGACCATATTTTGGATTCATGTATTTATATATGTAGTATGACCATATTTTGGATTCATGTATTTATATATGTAGTATGACCATATTTTGGATTCATGTATTTATATATGTAGTATGACCATATTTTGGATTCATGTATTTATATATGTAGTATGACCATATTTTGGATTCATGTATTTATATATGTAGTATGACCATATTTTGGATTCATGTATTTATATATGTAGTATGACCATATTTTGGATTCATGTATTTATATATGTAGTATGACCATATTTTGGATTCATGTATTTATATATGTAGTATGACCATATTTTGGAGTCATGTATTTATATATGTAGTATGACCATATTTTGGATTCCTGTATTTATATATGTAGTATGACCATATTTTGGATTCATGTATTTATATATGTAGTATGACCATATTTTGGATTCATGTATTTATATATGTAGTACGACCATATTTTGGATTCATGTATTTATATATGTAGTATGACCATATTTTGGAGTCATGTATTTATATATGTAGTATGACCATATTTTGGATTCATGTATTTATATATGTAGTATGACCATATTTTAGCTGATAATTCTGCTAAATATTTATGGCCACAACTCCAACTTCCTTATAGACCATAACTCGCAAGTGGCCAATTTCCCTGGCCACCCCACACACTAGCTCGTTGTCAAATTAGCCAGTCTGATGCTTGTCATGTTTCTAAGGTTCAGATGCAGTGCAATAATAATAATAATGACAACGGTATGTCAATTATAGTTCATTAATGAAGGGGATAGTAGCTGGGGTTTTGTTTCCTTTTTTGGTATATTTTTTCAGTTATTTATATAATTTTGAGTTTCCTTACTATACCTCCATGAAGCTCAAAACAACACCCCCTAGACTCACCTTCAAGATAAATTTTACATTTTTCGGTAGAAAAATGTCCCGGCCGAAGGCCGATTCCTTGTAAAATTACAGGCTCGCTTTCGCTCGCTAGGAAAAAATCAACACCTAAATGGCACGAAAGGTATTAATATTGACAACGAAATGGGGCGAAAGGTCTTAAAATCGTCGAACTAATCGTCCGAACGTCTTAAAATGTCAAAACTAATGGGGCTAAACACGAGGGAGAGAGTGGTCCAGAAAACCGGGCCATCTCCCTTTAATATAATTATGCGCTACTTGGCAAAATCACCCCCCCCCCCCCTACCTAGCCATCCCCCCACCCTCATACTTTAGTTTAATCATCGTTACTAAACATGCTGCTCAGTTAATATATCCTTGAAAGTGATGATGCCCAATAAATGCAACTTGACGTAAATGTGCGTATATCCCTTCTCGTATTCCTTCAAATCTGTAAACGAAATTGCCTTGGTTTAGACACCCTACCAAACATTTCCCTCATCAGACCTTTTGCCCCATTTCCCTCATCAGACCTTTTGCCCCATTTATTTGTCAATATTAAGACTGTTCGTGTCTTTAAGGTGTCGATTTTTCCGTGCGAGCGATATCGAGCTTGTTATTTATCGAAAAATATACAAATATAATCTTTATCAACTCTGCATAAGCAGAGTTTGGTATCCCCCCCCCCCCCCCCGTATAGTGGGGAGAAACCGGCCTTTGGCCAAGACGTCATCTACCAAAAAATGTACATATTTATCTTGAAGGAGGTCTGGGGGGTCTTTCTTTCAGTTATAAAGGGGTCTAGCGAGGCGTGTTTCTAAGTCAAGGAGATACACTAACAATACATAGTTCGGATTTCTCCAAAACAATAAAAAAACTCCGTCCGTCTGTCTAGGAACTCCTCCTAGATTGTTGGACGGATTTTCACCAAATTTCACACGAACATTTGTTGCGTGAATGTGAACGTCAGTCAAAAAAGATGTTTTGAATTTATGCAATAGTTATGATTTTAGGTCCAAAATATGGTTTTACCACCCTCCCTCCCGGACCCCCCCCCCCAGCAATGATGGCGTTCTTAGTGTGTCACACACTAAGAACGCATTCGTTCTGGGGGTGAAAACGTCTTGCTACACATTTGCTATGAGTAAGTAAATAAATGTGTATATGTACTGTATATCACTTACTCTCATGGTTATTTTATGATAATTTGTATTCTGCACCTGCATCATTATTGTATTTATTTATTTTGTTTGTAAACTGAGCTTACCATCTTCATATCTGTACATCTCATGTTCATCCACTAAATTGTAAAATGTGTATTTTCAGCTCATGAGGCTGCCATTCTATAATAAACCGTTTATTATTATTATTATTATTATTATTATTAAGTTAGTTTAGTTGGCATTAGAAGTGATGGTAGTAATAGTGGGATTGATGATGATAGTAGTGATCATGGTGATAATAGTAGTGATGATGGTTATAGTTGTATTGATGATGTTGACAGTAGTGATTATGATGACAGTAGTAGATATGATGGTGACAGTAGTAGATATGATGGTGACAGTACTAGTAGTAGTGATGATGGTCATATTAGTAGTGATGTTGGTGATAAGTAATTATAGTTGTAGTGATAATATTGACAGTAGTGTTGATGGAAGTGACGATGGTGTGAGTATTAGTGATCATGGTGAGTAGTAGTTATGATGGTAAAAGTTGTAGTTATTATGACAATAGTTGTGATGATGAAGATCATAGCAATGGTGATGGTGGCAGTAGTGATGATAGTGACAGTAGGATACATGATGGTAATACTTGTGACAGTAGTAATTATGATGGTTATAGTAGTAGTGATGATGTTAACAGTAGTAATGATGAGTGTAAGTTAGTGGTGATAATAGTAGAAATGCTGGTTGATAGTTGTAGTATCAATGCTAGTATAATGTTTATAGTGAATAAGATTGTTTGTTACAATGGTGACAGAAGTAGTGATGATGGTGAGAGTAGTAGTGATGATTGTAATTGTAGTAGTTATGATGATCATAGTAATGGTGATGATGACTAGTTGTGATGATTGTGGTGGTTGTAGTTATGAAGGAAGTAGTAGTGATGATGTTAACCCATCGCAGAGTTGGGTATGCCGTTTTGATTTTGGGCAAAACGGCACGTCTACTTTATTTTTATTTTGTTTAAATGTTTAATGGAGGTCTAGGGAGGAAACTTAAGAAATTATACCACACAATATAATAAAGACCTACATAATATTTTGCTCATATATATATTTTATATATGAGCAAAATAAGTACGTCCATCACCCCTTAACACTATTAGTGGTAGGGTGGGTCTATTTGGATTCTCCCTATCTTAGTCCATTAGTTTGAAGATTTTAAGTAGTTTGGCGATTATAAGACATTTCAATCCAATAATGTGTCGATATTTCCTGGGCGAGCGATAGCGAGCCTTCAATTTGGGAGAAACCGGCCTTTGGCCAAGACGTCATCTACCAAAAAATGTACATATTTATCTTGAAGGAGACCTGGGGGTCTTTCTTTCAGTTATAAAGGGGTCTAGCGAGGCGTTTTTCTAAGTCTAGGAGATAAACTAACAATACATAGTTCGAAATTCTCCAAAATAATAAAAAAACTCAATAATTATAAAATCACATTTCCTAATAACCCCCAAGACGTTACACCAGCTAATCTTAAGGAGACGGACCAGCTTTGTATCTCTTTGTTTTGTCCATTCGGCCCCATTCAGCCTACTTTTTTTAGACGTTTATCTCCATCCACGTGTCTTTTCTTTCCTGCCGAGCGGTAGCGAGCCAGCATATGTTTTAACATGTTTTTTACAACAGGCTAAATTTGTACATTTTTCGATAGAAAACTGTCTCCGGCGAAACCGGATATCTCCATACAATGCTGGCTCGCTATCGCTCGCCAGAAAGATATCGACACCTGTATGGGGATAAACGTCTTAAAACAGTAGGCTGAATGGGGCCGAATGTATATAAACCAGAGGCAGAAAGAAAAGAAGATAAAAATAGGAGGTTGACCCCCTTAACACTTGAGTATTACGCCTGTCTTCCTTTATTATTCACATTTACCTTCAACAAGTTTATAGTCACAAAGTACATCACATTTATAGTGATATTTCTGGATCACCTCCCTCATATTTAGTATACTAGTTTATAGTCACAAAGTACATCACATTTATAGTGATATTTCTGGATCACCTCCCTCATATTTAGTATACTAGTGTATTGTCACAAAGTACATCACATTTATAGTGATATTTCTGGATCACCTCCCTCATATTTAGTATACTAGTTTATAGTCACAAAGTACATCACATTTATAGTGATATTTCTGGATCACCTCCCTCATATTTAATATACTAGTTTATAGTCACAAAGTACATCACATTTATAGTGATATTTCTGGATCACCTCCCTCATATTTAATATACTAGTTTATAGTCACAAAGTACATCACATTTATAGTGATATTTCTGGATCACCTCCCTCATATTTAGTATGCTAGTTTATAGTCACAAAGTACATCACATTTATAGTGATATTTCTGGATCACCTCCCTCATATTTAGTACACTAGTTTATAGTCACAAAGTACATCACATTTATAGTGATATTTCTGGATCACCTCCCTCATATTTAGTATGCTAGTATATAGTCACAAAGTACATCACATTTATAGTGATATTTCTGGATCACCTCCCTCATATTTAATACACTAGTTTATAGTCACAAAGTACATCACATTTATAGTGATATTTCTGAATCACCTCCCTCATATTTAGTATACTAGTGTTTAGTCACAAAGTACATCACATTTATAGTGATATTTCTGGATCACCTCCCTCATATTTAATATACTAGTTTATTGTCACAAAGTACATCACATTTATAGTGATATTTCTGGATCACCTCCCTCATATTTAATATGCTAGCTTATAGTCACAAAGTACATCACATTTATAGTAATATTTCTGGATCACCTCCCTCATATTTCAAGTATACATCACATTTATAGTGATATTTCTGGATTTTTAGTACTAGTTTATAGTCACAAAGTACATCACATTTATAGTGATATTTCTGGATCACCTCCCTCATATTTAATATACTAGTTTATAGTCACAAAGTACATCACATTTATAGTGATATTTCTGGATCACCTCCCTCATATTTAATATACTAGTTTATAGTCACAAAGTACATCACATTTATAGTGATATTTCTGGATCACCTCCCTCATATTTAATATACTAGTTTATAGTCACAAAGTACATCACATTTATAGTGATATTTCTGGATCACCTCCCTCCCTCATATTTAATATACTAGTTTATAGTCACAAAGTACATCACATTTATAGTAATATTTCTGGATCACCTCCCTCATATTTAATATACTAGTTTATAGTCACAAAGTACATCACATTTATAGTGATATTTCTGGATCACCTCCCTCATATTTAATATACTAGTTTATAGTCACAAAGTACATCACATTTATAGTGATATTTCTGGATCACCTCCCTCATATTTAGTACACTAGTTTATTGTCACAAAGTACATCACATTTATAGTGATATTTCTGGATCACCTCCCTCATATTTAGTATACTAGTTTATAGTCACAAAGTACATCACATTTATAGTGATATTTCTGGATCACCTCCCTCATATTTAGTATACTAGTTTATAGTCACAAAGTACATCACATTTATAGTGATATTTCTGGATCACCTCCCTCATATTTAATATACTAGTTTATAGTCACAAAGTACATCACATTTATAGTGATATTTCTGGATCACCTCCCTCATATTTAATATACTAGTTTATAGTCACAAAGTACATCACATTTATAGTGATATTTCTGGATCACCTCCCTCATATTTAGTATGCTAGTTTATAGTCACAAAGTACATCACATTTATAGTGATATTTCTGGATCACCTCCCTCATATTTAATATACTAGTTTATAGTCACAAAGTACATAACATTTATAGTGATATTTCTGGATCACCTCCCTCATATTTAATATACTAGTTTATAGTCACAAAGTACATCACATTTATAGTGATATTTCTGGATCACCTCCCTCATATTTAATATACTAGTTTATAGTCACAAAGTAAATCACATTTATAGTGATATTTCTGGATCACCTCCCTCATATTTAATATGCTAGTTTATAGTCACAAAGTACATCACATTTATAGTGATATTTCTGGATCACCTCCCTCATATTTAATATACTAGTTTATAGTCACAAAGTACATCACATTTATAGTGATATTTCTGGATCACCTCCCTCATATTTAATATACTAGTTTATAGTCACAAAGTACATCACATTAATAGTGATATTTCTGGATCACCTCCCTCATATTTAGTATGCTAGTTTATAGTCACAAAGTACATCACATTTATAGTGATATTTCTGGATCACCTCCCTCATATTTAATACACTAGTTTATAGTCACAAAGTACATCACATTTATAGTGATATTTCTGGATCACCTCCCTCATATTTAATATACTAGTTTATAGTCACAAAGTACATCACATTTATAGTGATATTTCTGGATCACCTCCCTCATATTTAGTACGCTAGTTTATAGTCACAAAGTACATCACATTTATAGTGATATTTCTGGATCACCTCCCTCATATTTAATATACTAGTTTATAGTCACAAAGTACATCACATTTATAGTGATATTTCTGGATCACCTCCCTCATATTTAATATACTAGTTTATAGTCACAAAGTACATCACATTTATAGTGATATTTCTGGATCACCTCCCTCATATTTAATATACTAGTTTATAGTCACAAAGTACATCACATTTATAGTGATATTTCTGGATCACCTCCCTCATATTTAATATACTAGTTTATAGTCACAAAGTACATCACATTTATAGTGATATTTCTGGATCACCTCCCTCATATTTAGTACACTAGTTTATTGTCACAAAGTACATCACATTTATAGTGATATTTCTGGATCACCTCCCTCATATTTAGTATACTAGTTTATAGTCACAAAGTACATTACATTTATAGTGATATTTCTGGATCACCTCCCTCATATTTAATATACTAGTTTATAGTCACAAAGTACATCACATTTATAGTGATATTTCTGGATCACCTCCCTCATATTTAATATACTAGTTTATAGTCACAAAGTACATCACATTTATAGTGATATTTCTGGATCACCTCCCTCATATTTAATATACTAGTTTATAGTCACAAAGTACATCACATTTATAGTGATATTTCTGGATCACCTCCCTCATATTTAGTACACTAGTTTATAGTCACAAATTACATCACATTTATAGTGATATTTCTGGATCACCTCCCTCATATTTAGTACACTAGTTTTGATACTTTAAGACGGTCGTTCCATTAGTTTGGCGATTGTAAGACCTTTTGTCCTATTTCTTTGTCAATATTTAAAACTTTCGTGCCATTTTGGTGTATGTTTTCCTGGCGAGCCATAGCGAGCTTTTAATTTTAGAAAGAAACCTTCAGCCGGGACATTTTTCTACCGGCAAATGTACAAATGTATCTTTAAAATGGGGTCTAGGATTAAGCTTCAGGGAGGGCTAGCTAGGAAACTAAAAAATATATTATTATATTAATACATAGACCAACAAACAAGTATAATTAAATAATTAATAATTCAATATAATTAAATAAATATAATTTAATATAATTAAATATAAATTTACTTTGAGACAACAGGTACATATGTTCCATGTCAAATTATTACCCTAATATAGAATGTAATGGTCAACAAAACAGATGAGGGACAGAAGAAAACCTTTAAGAGAGAGAGAGAGAGAGAGAGAGAGAGAGAGAGAGAGAGAGAGAGAGAGAGAGAGAGATTATTACCCTAATATAGAATGTAATGGTCAACAAAACAGATGAGGGACAGAAGAAAACCTTTAAGAGAGAGAGAGAGAGAGAGAGAGAGAGAGAGAGAGAGAGAGAGAGAGAGAGATTATTACCCTAATATAGAATGTAATGGTCAACAAAACAGATGAGGGACAGAAGAAAACCTTTAAGAGAGAGAGAGAGAGAGAGAGAGAGAGAGAGAGAGAGAGAGAGAGAGAGAGAGAGAGAGAGAGAGAGAGAGAGAGAGAGAGAGAGATTATTACCCTAATATAGAATGTAATGGTCAACAAAACAGATGAGGGTCAGAAGAAAACCTTTAAGAGAGAGAGAGAGAGAGAGAGAGAGAGAGAGAGAGAGAGAGAGAGAGAGAGAGATTATTACCCTAATATAGAATGTAATGGTCAACAAAACAGATGAGGGTCAGAAGAAAACCTTTAAGAGAGAGAGAGATTATTACCCTAATATAGAATGTAATGGTCAACAAAACAGATGAGGGACAGAAGAAAACCTTTAAGAGAGAGAGAGAGAGAGAGAGAGAGAGAGAGAGAGAGAGAGAGAGAGATTATTACCCTAATATAGAATGTAATGGTCAACAAAACAGATGAGGGACAGAAGAAAACCTTTAAGAGAGAGAGAGAGAGAGAGAGAGAGAGAGAGAGAGAGAGAGACCTTTAAGAGAGAGAGAGAGAGAGAGAGAGAGAGAGAGAGAGAGAGAGAGATTATTACCCTAATATAGAATGTAATGGTCAACAAAACAGAGATGAGGGTCAGAAGAAAACCTTTAAGAGAGAGAGAAAGTACAAAGTACAAAGGGTACAAAGGAAATCAAGCAACAACAGATCTAGTGACCCTTCTAGGCTGCTTGTCCTCCAAATCACTGAGGTTCAAGTGTCCAAACAGTGGTTTAGAGTTGGTAAGGGAACATTGGAAAGGGAACTACTGCCCTGCCACTAACGTGGCAGGACTAGGAAGTTAGTAGGGGACATATGGGTTAGTAACTGAGGGGAGGATAAAATAAAGTTATTCATTTACAAACGCAGTCAGTCGCGGGTTTGATGCGAGATATTTGTCTAAGCGGAATTTAAATGAATCAACGGTGCTGCAGTCTATAACGTCTCGGGGAAGCTCATTCCACAAGTTGACAACTCGATTGAAGAAGAAATTCTTAGATTCGTGTGAGTTAAAAGATTTACCAATAATTTTGCAACCGTTTCCCCGCGTGTAATTAGATTGGTCGATAGTGAAGTACTTACTACAGTTCATATTGTCGATGCCTTTGATGATTTTGAACACTTGAATTAAGTCACCTCTTAATCTGCGCTGGGTTAAAGGAAATAGATTTAATTCTCTAAGACGCTCTTCGTATGGTTTGTTCTTTAGGCTAGGAATCATTTTGGTAACTCTACGTTGAACTCGTTCTAGCTTGTTTATGTCTTTTGGTAATAAGGGCACCAGCATTGAACGCAGTATTCCAGAAGAGGGCGGACTAAGGAATTGTAAAGGGTTAGGATTACGTCTTTGGATTTATGCTCAAATGATCTGCCTATAAAGCCAATTATTTTGTTTGCCTTCTTAACAACTTCTGAACTTTGTTGACTCGGTTTTAGGTTACTCGATATTGTTACTCCCAGATCGGTTTCTCTGTTTACATTCTTAAGCTGAGTGCCATTCATCGAATAGTTTGCTTTCTCATTTAGGTATCCGATATGTAGTACTTTACATTTATCCGCATTGAAACTCATTTGCCAAATTTGGGCCCAATGTGACAATTTATCTAGATTGTGTTGCATATCGTCAACTTGATCTTTTGAGAGTACGCTATTTGCAATTTTTGTATCGTCAGCAAATTTTGAGATTGTACAGGTGAGACCCTCATCTATGTCGTTTATGTACATTAGAAAGAGAATTGGTCCTAGGTCCTAGAGAGAGAGAGAGAGAGAGAGAGAGAGAGAGAGAGAGAGAGCGAGATAGAGAGAGAGAGAGATTATTACCCTAATATAGAATGTAATGGTCAACAAAACAGAGATGAGGGTCAGAAGAAAACCTTTAAGAGAGAGAGAGAGAGAGAGAGAGAGAGAGAGAGAGAGAGAGAGAGAGAGAGAGAGAGAGAGAGAGAGATATTAGGAGGAGGTGCATAGTTTGTTCCCTTAGACCTCCACAAAACTTAAAATTACTCTCCCTTGACCTACTCTCAAGATATATTTGTAATTTTTTTCGGTAGAATAATGTCCCTGCTGAAGGCCAGTTCCTCTTAGATTACTAGGTCGTTATCGCTCGCTAGGAAAAAAATCAATACATAAATGGCACGAAAGGTCTTAAAATTTACATAAATGGGGCGAAAGTTCTTAACATCGCCAAATTAATGGGCCAAACGTCTTACAATCTCAAATGTACCGGGGCTAAACACGAGGGAGAAAGGAGTCAAGAAAAAAATATCTCAAGTGTAAATCTGCCCTTAATACTATTACAAACATGTTTACCAAATGATCCGTTTATACCCAAGACGGAAAATATTTACCAGATCACTACGAATTGTAATGTGTTTCTGTGTTTACCAAATGATCCGTTTATACCCAAGACGGAAAATATTTACCAGATCACTACGAATTGTAATGGGTTTCTGTGTTTACCAAATGATCCGTTTATACCCAAGACGGAAAATATTTACCAGATCACTACGAATTGTAATGGGTTTCTGTGTTTACCAAATGATCCGTTTATACCCAAGACGGAAAATATTTACCAGATCACTACGAATTGTAATGGGTTTCTGTGTTTACCAAATGATCCGTTTATACCCAAGACGGAAAATATTTACCAGATCACTACGAATTGTAATGGGTTTCTGTGTTTACCAAATTATCCGTTTATACCCAAGACGGAAAATATTTACCAGATCACTACGAATTGTAATGGGTTTCTGTGTTTACCAAATGATCCGTTTATACCCAAGACGGAAAATATTTACCAGATCACTACGAATTGTAATGGGTTTCTGTGTTTACAAAATGATCCGTTTATACCCAAGACGGAAAATATTTACCAGATCACTACGAATTGTAATGGGTTTCTGTGTTTACCAAATGATCCGTTTATACCCAAGACGGAAAATATTTACCAGATCACTACGAATTGTAATGGGTTTCTGTGTTTACCAAATGATCCGTTTATACCCAAGACGGAAAATATTTACCAGATCACTACGAATTGTAATGGGTTTCTGTGTTTACCAAATGATCCGTTTATACCCAAGACGGAAAATATTTACCAGATCACTACGAATTGTAATGGGTTTCTGTTTTTACCAAATGATCCGTTTATACCCAAGACGGAAAATATTTACCAGATCACTACGAATTGTAATGGGTTTCTGTGTTTACCAAATGATCCGTTCATACCCAAGACGGAAAATATTTACCAGATCACTACGAATTGTAAAGGGTTTCTGTTTTTACCAAATGATCCGTTTATACCCAAGACGGAAAATATTTACCAGATCACTACGAATTGTAATGGGTTTCTGTTTTTACCAAATGATCCGTTTATACCCACGACGGAAAATATTTACCAGATCACTACGAATTGTAATGGGTTTCTGTTTTTTGTTCCTATGGTATAGGCTTTAGGTAGTTTTCATCAATATACAGAGGTTTTAATTACTTACTCTTTTAAATAACAAACCTGGAAGGTCTTTATCCCAGATGTTGATGTGAAGAGACCTGGTCTGGAAGTATAATAACATCTGAGATAAGGCCATCGATTTTGATAATAATTATAATATTGATTTATTTATTTTATTTTTGTTTGTTAGTAGAGGCTGAATACCATAGTTTTCTTAGCATATAATGACCGATTTAGGATGCGTTTCACATATAACATTATGATCAGCTGTAACGCAGACGATGATTAAGGACATGGGTTTTTTTGGCTGGTCCCTCTTCTTCCTCATGTTTAGCCCCATTAGTTTTCAGATTTTTAGACGTCCAGCCCATTAGTATGGCGATTTTAAGACCTTTCGCCCCATTTATTTGTCATTAAGACTTTTCGTGTCACTCAGGTGTCGATTTTTTGCTGGCGAGCGATAACGAGCCTGTAATTGAAGAGGAACCAGCTTTAGGCCGGGACATTTTTCTAACGAAATATGTACACATTTATCTTGAAGGAAGGTCTTGGGTGGTGTATTTTTAAGTTTGATGGTGGTCAAGGGAGGACACTAAAAAAGATAATATAAAGATACATACATGAGCCAAGAAATACGGCCATTCCACCTTAACCCATGGACTATGTAATAATGGGCAAAATATAAGGTCAAGTTGAAGGAGGGAGGGGGGGGGGGGGGAGGGAGTGGAGGATGTGGTATTGGGAGATACTACTACTTTCTGTGTGACATACAATTTTGAAACATTTCACGGCACTGGTATGCTATTTGAAGGGTTCAAGAAAGTATACAATATTTATGCTATTAACAATTATCTTCCTGCCCTCTACTCTCCTTCCCCTGTTTTCCTTTTCTTCACTGTTATATACTCTAACATATGAGAACAGCCTTTCGCATCTGCTTAGATGCAGCCTCGTAATGATTAATACCTATGGTGTTGCTTGTTTTCCTTTTACTTTATCTAGCCACCCTCTACCTACCTATTTTAAAACACCAATACGAAATAGCTTCGAAAAGTTGCCAGAAACACGTGGGGCATCGTAAAATGGCCGGAATTTGTGTTCGTGTGGCACCGACATTCGAGACACAGATGTTACCATTAGATGTAACACGTGTTCATTTAGAAACGGATGCACACTGAGCTGGGACTTAAGTTAATGGCTGATGTACGATGCCTCAAGCTTTCGAGTGACGGTTATTTACACCACCCAAGCATCATGTGTGCATTCTTAGTTCATATATTAGCAACATGTATCACATAATGTCATTGAAAGTGAAGTTGCAGTGTATGAAGTGCATAGATTCAAGTTTTATAAATACCAACGAGTGGCAATGTTTGCGCCCGTCTTGGTTACCTTTGCGATGGGCGGCCATCTTGGCCCAAGACGCACGCACGTACACATATACTGTATACGTATATGTGTTTCACGTACACATATACTATATACGTATATGTGTTTCACGTACACATATACTGTATACGTATATGTGTTTCACGTACACATATACTGTATAGGTATATGTGTTTCACGTACACATATACTGTATACGTATATGTGTTTCACGTACACATATACTGTATACGTATATGTGTTTCACGTACACATATACTGTATACGTATATGTGTTTCACGTACACATATACTGTATACGTATATGTGTTTCACGTACACATATACTGTATAGGTATATGTGTTTCACGTACACATATACTGTATACGTATATGTGTTTCACGTACACATATACTGTATACGTATATGTGTTTCACGTACACATATACTGTATACGTATATGTGTTTCATGTACACATATACTGTATACGTATATGTGTTTCAGATATCCAGAGTAATAAGTCCCCTTATCAAGTTCTTGATCTTCTGATACGAAAGCAATTACATTTCCACACGTGTTGCCGTCGTGTCGATGGTTGGTGCAGGGTGACTTGGACCTTATGGAAGAGTGAGTCACATGTATACTGTATATATATATATATATATATAGTAAAGTCGGTTGGTTTAGGGAACATAATATAACTCTGTTTTACTCAAAATCTTGTTCTTTCAATACTCTTTACAATAATACAAAATACAGTATCACTTGTATTTTTTTCCCTTAGCTTGACTATCTTTCCCTTTGTTTGACTGTATTTCCCTGGGCTAACCACTCAATGGGAGGCCCAGCTACCCCAAGCTGTGTTTGAATTTGTGGCTGCATTTCTGTCTATATGTGTATTAAATTTCAGGTCACCTTCGAGAACGCAAATCGACAGATTTCTTAAATTTAATTAAAACCCTATCTAAAGCCATTTGTAAATCTGATACTATCTGATAATAGAAAATTTCTGGCAATACACTTTGGAAATATATATATAATATTACTGCCACACGTGTAGTCCATTAAAGGTCTCCTTCGAGAACGCAACATGCAATATTCCTTTACATTTATGTTGAACCCTATCTAGAATAATTTGTAAATCTGATACCATCTACTTAATATTATCAATTATTAATCGACTGCAATTAAAGCAGCCTGGCATTTGGATTCAATATATGAACTGCACACACACACACACACACACACACACACACACACACACACACACATATGTATATATATATATATATATATATATATATATATATATATATATATATATATATATATATTATATTGGACATCGTCTGCATTATAGGAGAGGGGGGGGAGGGTAGTTCCTCCTATAAAGCAATAATACTAATAATATAAATATATTATAATCGAAGAATAACAATATGATACTGAATAATATAACAAAATAAAATACAAATATAACATTAGAATAATAATTACATAATAATGACAATAATAATAACATTATATATATACATAAATGACCTTGATTTAGGTATAACTAGTAGGATAAGTAAATTTGCAGACGATACCAAAATGGGGAGAACATTTGATTCAGTTAGAGATATAGAGTGTCTGCAAAGGGATCTAGATACCTTACACGAATGGTCAGTAAAATGGCAGATGAAGTTTAACATTGACAAATGCAAGGTATTAAAGATAGGGAAGATGCATACAAATTTTAAATATAAACTAGCTAATATGGAATTAGAAAACTCAGACTGTGAGAAAGATCTACAGTAGGTGTTTTTGTTAGCAATGATTTGAAGCCTAGAAAACAATGTATAAGCGTTCGTAAAAAGGCAAACAGGATTCTCGGGTTCATATCTAGGAGTGTGAGTAACAAAACTGCTGATGTTATCTTAAAACATTAATTGTCATTAGTAAGACCCCATATGGATTATGCTGTTCAATTTTGGTGTCCTTATTACAGAATGGACATAGATTCATTGGAGAGAGTACAACGTAGAATGACAAAAATTATCCATAATATTAGAAATCTTCCGTATGAAGAGAGGTTGTAGAAATTAGGCTTACATTCGTTAGAGAGACGCAGAGTTAGAGGTGACATGATAGAGGTATTCAAGTGGGTTAGTGGAATTAATAAAGGTGACATGAAAAATGTACTAAAGCTCAGTGATAGCGAAATGAAATAACTCGTACAAATGGTTCAAATTAGATAAATTTTGTTTCAGAAAATATATAGGCAAATATTGGTTTGGTAACAGAGTTGTAGATGGGTGGAATAGGCTACCAAGTGATATAGTGGGATCAAGAACGATAGGGAGCTTTAAGATAAAATTAGATAGGCATATGGACGAGATGGGTTGGGTGTGAGGGGGATCTACCAGGTGTGGGCCAATCGGCACTCAGCAGACCCCCGTAATCTTGTATTATTCTCTGACCCTTTTGGTGGGGTCAGTACTCAAGGTATTAGTGAGATGGGTCTATAATTGGGCCTTGTAATTGGGGTTGGGTGTGACAGGGATCTGCCTTCTATGGACCGATCGGCTTTTTGCAGACTCCCATTTTCTTATGTTCTTATGTTCTTAACACAATAATACTATAAAACAAAACAAAAATATATATATAATACAAAATAATAATAATGAAATAATAATACAAATAATTATATCATACTAATACAAATAATACGATAATAATAGTAAAATAATATATATAATAAAATTAATAATGAAATAAATAATATAAATAATAATACAAAATATAGTAATAATATTTATAATGGTACTATTACTACTACTACTACTACTAATAATAATAATAATAATAATAATAATAATATCAATAATAATTATTATAATAATAGTAATAATAATAATAATAATAATAAAAATAATAATAATAATAACAACAACAAATTGTTGTGTGCAACAATTGTGTTGACTTCCCAGATATCAACAACAGTATTCCTCAACATTTGAGAACTGGGAAAGGTCTTAATACAGCCACATTTTGCACGATAGAAAAGGACATTGGTGTTGTTGAAAAGGACCTCGATATATCCCTCTTTCTAAATAACGGTAATATATTTCCACCTACATTATCCAAAAGAACGAGTTTGTAATTACAATACCCTGTTCATAATAGGGAGGCCAAACATTGTAACATCTATCCTCGGTAAATCAAGAAGGGCTAGAGCAAATGAGCTGATCATTTGTACATCTATTCCTTGGCTGACTCTTCCCAATTGATAAGAATATAAATCCGATTATTCTAGTGGTTTGTTAGTATGACTACATTTGACCAACTGTGGAGGGGGTGGGGGTTATTTATCTATTATTGTGTTTTTCTTTAATATTATATTTGCTCCGTAAGCCTCCATCAAGCTTAAAGAATACTCCCATGACCCCCCTTGGAGATTAATATGTACGGTATTGGTTGGGTAGAACAATGTCCCTGGTTCCTCCTATATTAATGTGTACGGTATTGGGTAGAACAATGTCCCTGGTTCCTCCTACATTAATGTGTACGGTATTGGGTAGAACAATGTCCCTGGTTCCTCCTATATTAATGTGTACGGTATTGGGTAGAACAACGTCCCTGGTTCCTCCTATATTATTGTGTACGGTATTGGGTAGAACAATGTCCCTGGTTCCTCCTATATTAATGTGTACGGTATTGGGTAGAACAATGTCCCTGGTTCCTCCTATATTAATGTGTACGTTATTGGGTAGAACAATGTCCCTGGTTCCTCCTATATTATTGTGTACGGTATTGGGTAGAACAATGTCCCTGGTTCCTCCTATATTAATATGTACGGTATTGGGTAGAACAATGTCCCTGGTTCCTCCTATATTAATGTGTACGGTATTGGGTAGAACAATGTCCCTGGTTCCTCCTATATTAATGTGTACGGTATTGGGTAGAACAATGTCCCTGGTTCCTCCTATATTAATATGTACGGTATTGGGTAGAAAAATGTCCCTGGTTCCTCCTATATTAATGTGTACGGTATTGGGTAGAACAATGTCCCTGGTTCCTCCTATATTATTGTGTACGGTATTGGGTAGAACAATGTCCCTGGTTCCTCCTATATTAATATGTACGGTATTGGGTAGAACAATGTCCCTGGTTCCTCCTATATTAATGTGTACGGTATTGGGTAGAACAATGTCCCTGGTTCCTCCTATATTAATGTGTACGGTATTGATAGAACAATGTCCCTGGTTCCTCCTATATTAATGTGTACGGTATTGGGTAGAACAATGTCCCTGGTTCCTCCTATATTAATGTGTACGGTATTGGGTAGACCAATGTCCCTGGTTCCTCCTATATTAATGTGCACGGTATTGGGTAGAACAATGTCCCTGGTTCCTCCTATATTAATGTGTACGGTATTGGGTAGAACAATGTCCCTGGTTCCTCCTATATTAATGTGTATGGTATTGGGTAAAACAATGTCCCTGGTTCCTCCTATATTAATGTGTACGGTATTGGGTAGAACAATATCCCTGGTTCATCCTATATTAATGTGTACGGTATTGGGTAGAACAATGTCCCTGGTTCCTCCTATATTAATGTGTACGGTATTGGGTAGAACAATGTTCCTGGTTCCTATATTAATGTGTACGGTATTGGGTAGAACAATGTCCCTGGTTCCTCCTATATTAATGTGTACGGTATTGGGTAGAACAATATCCTTGGTTCATCCTATATTAATGTGTACGGTATTGGGTAGAACAATGTCCCTGGTTCCTCCTATATTAATGTGTACGGTATTGGATAGAACAATGTCCCTGGTTCCTCCTATATTAATGTGTACGGTATTGGGTAGAACAATGTCCCTGGTTCCTCCTATATTAATATGTACGGTATTGGGTAGAACAATGTCCCTGGTTCCTCCTATATTATTGTGTACGGTATTGGGTAGAACAATGTCCCTGGTTCCTCCTATATTAATATGTACGGTATTGGGTAGAACAATGTCCCTGGTTCCTCCTATATTAATGTGTACGGTATTGGGTAGAACAATGTCCCTGGTTCCTCCTATATTTTGTGTACGGTATTGGGTAGAACAATGTCCCTGGTTCCTCCTATATTAATATGTACGGTATTGGGTAGAACAATGTCCCTGGTTCCTCCTATATTAATGTGTACGGTATTGGGTAGAACAATGTCCCTGGTTCCTCCTATATTATTGTGTACGGTATTGGGTAGAAGAATGTCCCTGGTTCCTCCTATATTAATGTGTACGGTATTGGGTAGAATAATGTCCCTGGTTCCTCCTATATTAATGTGTACGGTATTGGGTAGAACAATGTCCCTGGTTCCTCCTATATTAATGTGTACGGTATTGGGTAGAACAATGTCCCTGGTTAATCCTATATTAATGTGTACGGTATTGGATAGAACAATGTCCCTGGTTCCTCCTATATTAATGTGTACGGTATTGGGTAGAACAATGTCCCTGGTTCCTCCTATATTAATGTGCACGGTATTGGGTAGAACAATGTCCCTGGTTCCTCCTATATTAATGTGTACGGTATTGGGTAGAACAATGTCCCTGGTTCCTCCTATATTAATGTGTACGGTATTGGGTAGAACAATGTCCCTGGTTCCTCCTATATTAATGTGTACGGTATTGGGTAGAACAATGTCCCTGGGTCCTCCTATATTAATGTGTACGGTATTGGGTAGAACAATGTCCCTGGTTCCTCCTATATTAATGTGTACGGTATTGGGTAGAACAATGTCCCTGGTTCTTCCTATATTTCAGGCTCGATAACGCCCTCCAGGGAAAAAACAAACACTTTCCTGGCACAACAGGTCTTAATAGTGACAAAGAAATGAGGTGAAAAGGCCTACAACTCGCCTAACTAATGGGGCATATTAACGTTAACAACAAATTGGTACAGCGCGAGGGAGAAGGGGGTCCAGATAACCAAAACACCCCGAAAACAAAAATTCATCAGCCAGGTAATATTTTGTTCTTAAGAGAAGGTTTTTGTTTTTCTTCTGGACCCCTTCTCCATCATGTTTAGCCCCATTAGTTTCTGTGATTTCTGTGATTTTAAGACATTCAGAAATTAAGATTATTCGTGCCATTTAGGTGTCCATTTTCCCTGGCCAGCGAAAGTGAGCCATCAATTGTGCGATGGTAGTGATGATGGAACAATGGTAATAGTGAAGATAATGTTCATTATTGTAGTAGCTATAAGTATAAGGATGATAGTGGCGGTATATTCCCATGGCATCAACTATATTGTGCCATGGTAGTGATGATGGAACAATGGTAATAGTGAAGATAATGTTCATTATTGTAGTAGCTATAAGTATAATGATGATAGTGGCGGTATATTCCCATGGCATCAACTATATTGTGCCATGGTAGTGATGATGGAACAATGGTAATAGTGAAGATAATGTTCATTATTGTAGTAGCTATAAGTATAAGGATGATAGTGGCGGTATATTCCCATGGCATCAACTATATTGTGCGATGGTAGTGATGATGGAACAATGGTAATAGTGAAGATAATGTTCATTATTGTAGTAGCTATAAGAATAAGGATGATAGTGGCGGTATATTCCCATGGCATCAACTTTATTGTGCCATGGTAGTGATGATGGAACAATGGTAATAGTGAAGATAATGTTCATTATTGTAGTAGCTATTTAGTATAAGGATGATAGTGGCGGTATATTCCCATGGCATCAACTTTATTTTGTAACGTTAAGGGGGGTCATCAGCTTTATTTATTGTTTGTTCTCTTTCTCTGGCATTTATCCATTCGGCCCTATTCAACCAACTGTTTTAAGACGTTTATCCCCATCCAGGTTTCGATATCTTCCTGGCGAGCGATATCGAGCCAGCATTGTATGGAGAAATCGCCGGCGAAATGTTTCTATCGAAAAATGTACAAATGTAGCTTGTTCTCAAAACAAATATATAAACCGGTATATATATATATATATATATATATATATATATATATATATATATATATATATATATATATATATATATATATATATATATGCTGGCTCGCTACCGCTCAACAAGAAAATATTGACACCTGGATGGTGGTAAACGTCTAAAAACAGTAGGCTGAATGGGGCCGAATGGATACAAGCCAAAGAGAGAGTGAAAGAAAGAGAAAAAAGCGAGGTGGGCTACCTTAATGTTATATTCCAAAATATTATATTGAATATAATGTGCTAGGCAAATAAATAATATCTACCCCATGTGGATTATGACGCAATTTAGCAATATATTCTGGATATCAATCGACGATTTCATACAGCTAAGGGAGGATCTGTGGGAGTTTAAAGGGTAAAGCCGGTCTCAATCAACCCTCTTACTGCTATATACCCTTCCTAATCTGAATCAAATCGCCTAGTAATAGCCAGAAATTATGAAAGTAATGGGTCATAAGATACTGAGAGGGGTTAAGCCATATTATAATTATGAGATATCCCTATTTTCTTAAAACCTTTATAGATCATTGATAACAGTATATATTAATTACATACAAATGAACGTAACAAACGTATTAGTTGAGTAATTTGATTGTTCTTTACAAAAATGTCGTATTACACAATTGATTTACATCTATATTTCTTGGCCACCATTTAATGATATATATCTAAATGACAGCATATAAAATTTAACAAAACAAATTATAAGCAGAAGCAAATAATAATTGAAGGAATAATAATATTGCCTAGATAAATATAACAATTAAATCAGAACTTTGTATTAAATTATTAGCAACCATAGAAAACACACACACACATATATATATATATATATAGAGAGAGAGAGAGAGAGAGAGAGAGAGAGAGAGAGAGAGAGAGAGAGAGACAGACAGACAGACAGACAGACAGACAGACAGACAGACAGACAGAGAGAGAGAGAGAGAGAGAGAGAGAGAGAGAGAGAGAGAGAGAGAGAGAGAGAGAGAAAGAGAGAGAAGGCAAAACAAACTGTTACAGCAACAAATTAATAAAGCCAGTTAAGCAATACCCCATTGTTACTCGGTGTTGTAGTTTGTTCATAACAATATGGGCCCTAAGAATTGTCTAAACAGTGTTGATGTTTGAGTGATATAAATGAGTCAATCACATTTTCTTCATAATTTAATTTTACCTTTGAGGATTATGACACAGTTTATTTTCTTTATTATTAGACGATCTTGTACAGTTTAGGACAGATTTGTAGGATTCAGAAGTATAATTGAGTTGCCTGTAACCCCTTAGATTCCCAGAGGTCCCCCTAAACTGCATAACCTAGTTTGATGATAGCCAGAATAAATTGTCAAAATACGCCATAATCCACAATGGATTACGTATCTGTGTATATGAAAATAGTAATATTTATTTCACTTAAATCTATATTCGATATCACTAGTAGCTTAGGATATGGGTTTTCCCTTATAAAAACCCATCGCTTCAGCTGTACATGTGTCTCTATTTAAATGTAATTGTCTTTTCTATACTACCACCTTTCCCATTGGTGTCTATAAGTACACTCGGATGACATAGTCTCTAGCCACTCATAAGAATTCCTTGACCCCCTTTTTTTTTCTTTATGAAATTGTGTATACGTGGATAGAACTTGCTTTTTAATTAATAGTGTATTTTGTTTTGTAGTTATTGTATAAAACATTATATTCATGAATTACTTTCCGGATATATACTTCCATAATTAGAAATAGGTTAATTCCACGAATTTTTATGAGTGGGCTAGAGACTATGGCATCCGAGTGTACATTTGTTTTCGCAGTTTCGCCATCCAATTCTCCAGCACCCTCCCCCCTTTGCTAATGTCCATGTTACACAGCCTTCCCCTGAACTGCTACAAAATTACCCTTTCTCACCACAGTCTATGAAATTACTGGTGAATGAGAATCCACATTATCATAGTGCAGTGGACGTGCAAGCAGCAGTCTCCTGTGTATGAGAGAGAGAGAGACAGAGAGCGAGAGAGAGAGAGAGTGACAGAGATAGAGACAGACAGACAGACAGAGAGAGAGAGAGAGAGACAGAGAGACATACAGAGAGACAGACAGGCAGACAGACAGACAGAGAGAGACAGACAGACAGACAGAGAGAGAGAGAGAGAGTGAGACAGACAGACAGGCAGACAGACAGAGAGAGAGACAGAGACAGACAGACAAGCAGACAGACAGACAGAGAGAGAGAAGAACAGAGTACGTAATTTGAAAGTAATGTATAACTTGATCATTAACCATTTTAAAGTCAGCAACAAGAAGAAATATTGTTTCTCATAACGGAAAGTGATGATTGTAACGGGAGAAGAATACGATAACCTCAGACAAATTAAAGGTGAGGCAGGCTAATATAGGCTGGGCTATATATCAATTTAAAACATGAAGATTAAACAAATATAATTCGTGAAAATCTTTGTATTAATATAACAATTTTATATTTGGGAAAATTAAGTAAACATTTATATATGATAGAACAATGACATACAGATTGTTTAGGCCACTAGAATGTGGCTAATTTTACACTGTAAATTATCCATAAGTCAAACTTTCCCTTAATACCCAATCATCACAGACCATAGTGGAAAGAAAAGCCTCAATGTTGTCATGCTCACGCAGAAGCTTCTGGGGCAGTAATTATATACGCTTTAATCTATGCAGTACCGGTGACGTCCTTTTCATTATATGATGGCAACTTTGAGAGGATATTATTAAGCTTAGGAAAGACCTACTAATGAGGAAGTAAGAAGGAGGTGTGGTGTGGAGGTAGATGTGCTGGAAAGTGTGAAAAGGAACAACTTGAGATGGTTCGGCCATACGGAACGTATGGAAAGCGAGAGAATGACTAAGAGGGTGTACGAGAGCGAGGTGGAGGGACAGAGGGGGAGAGGTAGACCGAATATGAGGTGGAAGGATGGAGTGAGGAACTACATGAACGAAGGCGGTGCTGGTTGGGGGGAGGGGCGTCGACTGACTGGGGACAGAGGTGCATGGGGGCGGTTCGTTCGTGGCCACCCCTTCGGGTATCACGGCGTCATTCAATAGATAGATAGATAGATAGGAAAGACCTCTAACCATTATTAGACTGCAAACTATCTTGGTGCATTATCTTGGCTACCACATATCTCTCCTAAGGTAAAATAATACAAACCTCTATTAGTTGCCGGAATGTAATAATAAAACATTACTGGTACCGAAAGGGTTAAGTAAGTGTATTTTAATGGCGCCTGGCGTATAGGAGAGGCACACCACATTGTTTCAAACTACTTACGAATAAAGGAAGCCCTTATAGGTGTATGCACGTAGTTTGTAATATATATTCTTCTATTAAGTTATAATATAATATTAATGTGCAATAAGTGACCTTTAATAAAAGTTCAAAGTGACAGATGACTACGGTATCTGCTGTGTACTATAGATTACTATAGAATAAATACAAACGCATGAGTAGGCTCTTTACAGGATTCAGAAAAGTGTGAGTGAGATAATAGAGGCAATACCAGAAGTAAATATGTTAAAGGTTTATGTAGCAGGTTAGAGTGAAACTCTGGTGAAACTCAGAAATACGAAGGACGAAATACGGATACTTGGATACATGCAACCCGCAGGAATACGGATACTTGGATACATGCAACCCGCAGGAATACGGATACTTGGATACATGCAACCCGCAGGAATACGGATACTTGGATACATGCAACCCGCAGGAATATATTATCTAACTATCTATCTGTCTATCTGTCTCTCTGTCTCTCTGTTTTTCTGTCATATTGCAATCGAAGACTATATATTCGATAACACAATTCTATGCCAGAGTTACTATAGGTGTGATTTTAAATGATAAATATCGAAATATAATTGGCATCTTAGACAATATATTTTTAACTGACTAGTTATGGAATGAGGTGAGTATGGCATGATTAAGAATGTTATATGGTCACACTAAGAATTATAATTAAACCAGTAAGATATCTCCTAAATAATATATCATCACAGACAATAAAGAAAAGTAATGCCCCAACTTTCCTCGCCCTCATAGCAATGTTTTCAGGGCGGTAATTAATAGTTTTAAATGTCTGCCAAGTTTTGTTTTGGCCTATTAATTCATGTATGTCTTTATTTCTTAGTTTCCTCGCTACACCTTCATCAAGCTAAGAAAAACGCCCCCTAGACCCCCTTTCAAGATAAATTTGTAAATTTTTCGGTAAAAAAATGTCCCGGCCAAAGCCCGATTCAATTATTAATTACAGGATCGCTATCGCTCGCCAGGAACAAATCAACACCTAAATTGCACGAAAGGTCTTAGAATTGACAACTAAATTGGGCGAAAGGTGTTAGAATCGCCAAACTAATGGACCGAACGTCTTATAATCTAAAAACAAATGGGCTTAACACAAGGGAGAAAGGGGTCGAGAAAACCGGGCCATCCCCGCCTTAATGATGGCGGCCTGGCATATAAGAGGAGCCAAAATAACAAACCGGGCCATTCCCGCCTTAATGATGGCGGCCTGGCGTATAAGAGGAGCCAAAATAACAAACCGGGCCATCGCCGCCTTAATGATGGCGGCCTGGCGTATAAGAGGAGCCAAAATAACAAACCGGGCCATCCCCGCCTTAATGATGGCGGCCTGGCGTATAAGAGGAGCCAAAATAACAAACCGGGCCATCCCCGCCTTAATGATGGCGGCCTGGCGTATAAGAGGAGCCAAAATAACAAACCGGTCCATCCCCGCCTTAATGATGGCGGCCTGGCGTATAAGAGGAGCCAAAATAACAAACCGGGCCATCCCCGCCTTAATGATGGCGGCCTGGCATATAAGAGGAGCCAAAATAACAAACCGGGCCATCCCCGCCTTAATGATGGCGGCCTGGCGTATAAGAGGAGCCAAAATAACAAACCGGTCCATCCCCGCCTTAATGATGGCGGCCTGGCGTATAAGAGGAGCCAAAATAACAAAGTCAGCATCGTGATATCACGTAAAACCTGATTACATACCCTTGGGTTATGCTGCTGTCACACGAGCGATCTTTCCGTCAATTTTCCATGAGCAAGTTTTGTTCTCGTTATATTTAGGGACTTGTTTGCACTGGCATCAGTAACTAGACTGAAGGTAGAGTATGTTAGGCGGCTGAATTATGATAAAGTGTAATATTTGAAGCTGCCAGACTATAATTGCCCGTAAATATTGCTCGAAAAACGGCTCGTGTGACTCCGGCGTTATGTAATTCTTTATTTGTGTTGCAAGGAGACATTTGAGAAGGAAGACTTGATTTATGGTATTTGTGTCCAGATAAAGCCCCAGACCCAACAACTCTCGCTCTCTTTCTCTACCAACCTACTCAACCTACAGTAGCTCCATGGGCTTTTGCGTTTACCGTATATCATCAGCTATATAAATAACCATCATTGGTCTGCTGTAAGACGGCCACTGTACATGGGCATGATGACAGTCTATTTATGCTTACCTTAACCCAAGGAGCGCGAGAATGGGGTGCTGACAAATGTCGCTGTATGAGCAATGAAACCCTTCGATTCTGACATTATTTGTTATAATTTCTATATAATTCATTATTTCTTCTCCATGTGCATTTATTTTACTTATATGATGAACAAAAGAACATTGAAGAGTGATAACAGACGTGGGAACAGCAATTGGCTGGTGGAAAACGTATATTTTCGCCACCGGGTCGTATACTGGGTCGACTGGCTGAGAGACATACATTTTCCCTCTGTAACGTCTCTGAGCACCCCGGAAGAGATCTCACACTTTTAACCCTTAATTAGCGGCGAGCAACATAAGTCGAGTTAAAAAAAGCTGGACTATGTGGCGGCGCTCGACATAGGTCGAGTGGCAATTTCAGCACGTAATGTGGCTGAGAGAGAGAGACAAGTGGTGGCAGGAGACTAGCGAGCGTATGACTGCTCCAGACCACCGCGGCGAACCTACTGACACAAATCTCAGCTCCCTCCTCCCTCTCTCACTCGCTACATACTCAATTATGTACCGAAACTACCGAATTACCTGCTTTTTGCACTCGCGTTGCACGGTTATTGCAAGAAAACTATCCATCATACAAGGATCGTTATGGTGTCATTCGAAAGCTCTGTTTATGCCCTTTCAGGGATAGGTACTTGTTTTACGTTCTGGGTCTTATTTAGGCATGAAAATGATCACGTAAACAGCCCTATTTTGGCTAAAAACACCCCGCTGTGCGGTACATATAATAAACCGCATAGGCCGCTCGTAAGGTGTTAAAGGGTCTCTAGATGACTCAACCTTATCACCAAGCTCGCCTGACGGGGTGCACCAAAAAATGAGGGAAAATAAGAGGAAAAGTAGCCAATAATTAAGGAGGGGGGGAAAAGGTGGGGAAGGGGGGAGGGGAGACACATGTGAATGAGTGGTAGGGAGTACTAGAAAGGAAATAATCTCACCTAATCACATACTCCTTTATTTTGAGAGCCCCTGAGGCATTTTGGAAGGTTTTGCTTCCGTGAGACCTATCACGTATGCTATACAGATACTTCCATGAGACTTATCGGGCTTCTCAACTTAATGACTTGGAAAGTTCAATTTTTTTTTGTTTAATTGAATTGAAATCTTTTAATTTAGCCTTTAGTATACAATACAATTTTGCTTACAAATGATTTGTTAAAAAACTAAAATATATAATAATAATACAAAAAAATAAGGCTGAGCCTTTTGAGAGATGTCTCTCTTAAAGGCACCTGGCTATAACTCGATCTATCAAAATACAATTGTATATAATACACTTAGTCACAGCTATGAGCCCCGGGAACTACGTGTTGTAAAGATGTTTTCTTCTAAAAGGGATGTATGTAGGCAAAATATAATAACATAAAACAAATTAAATTAATGGTGATTAACCCTGAGGTCACACTCACTTCCCAGAGCTCACAGCTGATTGTTCATTATCACAATTACCCATGTAATACCATTTACAAAAATTGAATATATATAACATACATTGTACAACTATTGACTTGATGTTCAAAGGCCATACTCGCAATTATACCCACAATTCGACACAAAGACACATACGCTTCCCTAACAGTATATGCCTAATTAGTAAAGGACATAAACTTTGTTGTGCATGGAATACACACTTACACTATTCATTTAGACCTATATATGAGAACATGGTAAATAATTTACTGTATAATATATCCATTTCTATAAAAAAAAAAAAAAAAAAAAAATGCATACAAATGCCAACTACACATACATCATATACACCTTTACAGACAAAAATAGAAGCATGTTTATTACAAAATAGTATTCAAGCTCATTCACCCTTTACGTGACTCTACATATATATACACACACAGCCAGCGTAAATATTATTAAAGGTTATACATTTGTCGATCTAGGTGATAGGGATGTTGTAATTATTGGTAGTATAATTGGTGATATACTTATTTTAGTAGTCACTGTTGATATCGTGTTAATAGAAAATATTTTAATTGTCTCTTAAACCGAGATATTTTCTGTATATTTCTTAAATTCTGAGGTAATCCGTTCCACACTTTAACTCCATGATATTTAATACATGTCTGAGCTTGACTAGAAGTCATGAGAGGAATTCTTAATAGATCAGCTCCCCTTAAATTGTACCTTTCATTGTTACTAGGTGTAAACAAATCAGTTATATCAAGGTTATGCAGACATTTAAATACGAAAAGCGCACTGCAATAAGTATTGATATCCTTATATTTAAATAATTCAAGTTTACTAAAAAGTTCATTTGTGTGGGCATATCTTGATTTATGTGATATAGTTCTAATTATTCTTTTTTGTGATTTTTCAATAGTTAATAATTTGGTTTTACTAGTTGCACCCCAAATTGTTTGTCAATATAACAACTGTGGATAGATAAGACTATAATATAATTGTTTTAGAGCACTAATATTAAAGCAGTGTCATGTAAGGTAGAGTATGCCACATTGCTTATTAAGCTTGTTTTTCAAATCATGTATATGTATGCCCCACGACAGCCTGCTATCCACCACAACACCAAGAAACTTTATATGTTCCTCCTCCTTTAGTACATTATTTCCAATCTTAATTGGTGCTAAATTTTGAGCGATAGATTTATTCCTCTTAAAAATTATATACTTAGTTTTGTCAATATTAAGAGTAAGCTTATTAGCTTGTATCCACCTTGCTATGTTATTTAGCTCATTATTGACTAAATCTATTAGGAAACGTAGATCCCTGTGTCTGGCATACAAAGTGCTATCATCGGCAAATAACAGGAAGTTAAATATAGTGCTAGAGTTAATAAAATTATTAATATATAAAATGAAGAGCAGTGGGCCCAATATGGACCCCTGTGGGACTCCATATGTTATAAACTGTTGTTCAGATTTGCAGTCCTTATATTGCACATATTGCCTCCGATTACTTAAGTATGACTGAAACCAAGTATGTGTAATATCTCTAATTCCATAATGTTTGAGTTTATCTAACAAAATCTGATGGTGAACCGTATCAAATGCCTTAGACAGATCTAAAAATATGCTTATTAAATAATCTTTATTGTCAAAGGAACTGAGGATATCACTTTTGAATTTTGATAAGGCTAATTCAGTGGAACGTCCCTTCCCAAATCCATATTGGGCATCCGACAAAACACCATTAGTAGTGCAATAATCCATGAGCCTATCAAACATAACTTTTTCTAATATTTTACTTATGGCAGGTAAAACAGATACTGGTCGATGATTTTTAAAAAGACCTACATCTCCTGACTTAAAAATAGGTATTATTTTGGCAACTTTAAGATCCTCAGGGAAAATCCCAGTCGCAAATGAACTATTACATAAGTGTAAAATAATAGGTGACAGTATATGGATGACCTTCCTCACTATAGACATAGGTATGTCATCATAACCCGGAGAAGAATCCCGCAAGTTTTCTATGGCATGCAATAATTCATCTTGTGTAATAGGTGACATATTAAATACAGTTTCTTGCCTGTTTAGTAAGTAAGTATTATAATCTACATTTTCATCAGTAATATTTTCTGCAAGAGATTTCCCCACATTGATAAAGTAAGAATTGAACTTATTTGCAATCTGTTGTGGGATATTTAATTCTATATCATTATGCATAAATGTGTCGTTAATCTTATTTTGTTTGTCTTTATTGAGAACAGAATTAATAATTTTCCAGACTTTCTTAGTGTTCCCTGAATTTTCTGTTAGTTTAGTTTTGTAATAATTTCCTTTTGCTTGTCTAATTTCTTGCGAGACTTTGTTGCGTAATGTGCGGAATTCCTCCCCGAACGTGATGGGCCTTAAAGCGTATTTTCGTGCCAGTTTATTCTTCTCTTTGATCAATGATTTAATATTATTCGATATATATGGCTTATTGATGTGATTTGCTTTAATACGTTTCGTAATTATGGGTAAATATTTGTTGAAACACGCACTGAATATACTTATGAAGTTGCTGTAAATAATATTAGGATTGGAAGAAGAATAAACCAGGTCCCATGATACACTCTCCATGCATTGCTTAAAATTATCAAGATTTTCAGCATTATAATTTCTGAAAGATATTGTTGTATCATTTTCCTCTTTAAATTTCGATTTAGAAATATTAGAATTATACACCGAAAATACTGGAAAATGGTCAGAGATTTTATTGTAAACAATTCCACTTAATCTGTTATTAATATAATTATTAGACCAAATATGGTCAATGATTGTTGCTGTGGAGTGAGTGACTCGTGTTGGTTTGCATATTGTATTATAAAATATCTTTGAGTGACATGAATTAGTGAAATCTGCTACTGCATTATCATCTTTATGTCTTAATAGATTGATATTGAAGTCTCCACCAATGTAGCTAATTTTCTTTTCGTCGCTAATAACGGAAATAATATGATTGAATTTCTCTAGAAAATATTTAAAGTCAGAATGAGGCCTCCTATATACAATCATCACAATCACGTTATCTGCATTCTCCGCACATATTTCAATACCTATAGTCTCTATACTGTTGTGCTGCATAGTTAGGTCATTTCTCATAATGTATCTATAACCGGTCTTGAGGTATAATGCTACACCGCCACTGGTGCGGGAAAAACTGTTGGTAAACATTGTGTAATTGGGTAACTGAAATAAATGTTCTATATCCTTAGTCAATTTGGTTTCACAAAAACCCAAAATATCGAAGTCAAGGTTAAGCGGTTTTAATGTTTGTTCTTTAAAATCTTCGAAATGTGATGGCATACTGTTAATATTGTAATAAAGTAAAGAAAAGGTTGTAAGAGGTATTTTTCCAAGGTGGGAATCGGGATTGCCAGGAAAAACGTAATTACATAATGGGTTCTTATAGCCTAGGGAATTTATCATATAATTATCAGGATCTGTGTCGGTATTGTGGACATCATGATTAAAAGTAAATTGATTGTAAGTTAAATTTTCTAAAATGTTAAGTGAGATATTTTCTTCGTTTTGAATTAAGATATCGCAATTTATGTTTAATAATAATTCATCGTCACTGAGACTTGAAAAAGGTAAACAACCATAAGTATCCATTATGCACGTCTTATATGATCTTAAATTCTAATCAAGAAGCCCAAAAAGGTGTCTCACTGAGAGGTGAATCTGTCAGGCTTCTTTCTATTCCGAGACTGTTTGTCTGTTGACCATGATGTTTCCCAGTGAGACAGTCCAGTTGCTCCATTTTCTTCATGTGTTGACAATGGTCGGGGTAGTGTCACATCTCTGGTGTGGCTGGTATCCTCTACTTCACGTTAGGAGTTGCCTAATGGCAGCACACTGGCGGTGGATGTCGCTCCCTCTGGACCCGGACCTGTCGCCTTCAGCCCAAACTGGACGAAATGGATCAAGAGGGAACAGTACGTAGTGTTTCTCCGGACTGGCACTTTCCGCCCAACAGTATAGGAGCCCAAACCTGGTGGTAGCGCTCTAGGAGGCGGCCTTCTCATTAGGCAAAAAATACCAGACCAGTTGTAGTGCCGTGTACTCGCACGGGGTGCGTCCCTGCGGCTGGTTCTGGTGTGGCGCACCGAGGCCAGTGGAGACTACCCCCTTGTAATCAATTGGGGGAAGGTACTGGGAATGGTCCCTGGGGTAGACTGGAGCCGGAGTTCTGGGGTGGGGGGGTGGGGGGGATGACTATTTGCCAACCAAATTACCAAATATGATGAAACCTAAAGAGAAACAACGTAAGTCTGATGATCCAAAACCGCACAGGATACAGAGAACCCCACAGTCTCAAACTTACTAGTCTAAATGTTAGTTTGAATCTGCGTGCAAATGAAGTGGCTGAGATGTGTGAGAGGAGGCGAGTGGACGTCTGCTGTGCCCAGGAAACACTCTGGAAATGGCATGGGGTACAGTGGATTGTCGGAAGAAAGAAAAGATATAGGATCTACTGGAAGGGGATTGAGACTTTTAGAGCGAAAGGAGGAGTGATTGTTCTGGTGGCTGAAGAGTGGGCGGAAAGTGTGCTTCAGATTACGAGAGTTAGTGAAAGGCTGCTTTTTTGAAGTTGAAAGTTGGTGAAAGAATTCTGAATGGGATATCTGCATATGCCCCACAGGCTGGCCTACAGAAAGAGATAAAAGAGGACTTCTGGAATGACACCGCCAGCGTCATTTCAGGCCTCTCGGAGAATGAAATAACAATCCTGGGACGGGACCTGAATGGTCACGTGGGAGCATCTGCAGATAGATACGAGGGAGTACATAGAGGAAATGGTTAAGACAATCCCAATCAACTCCTCTGACTTTGCATACACCCTTCCTAATCTGAATAAAATCGTCTAATAATAGCCAGAAAACAGAAACGATGTGCATAATCGGATCTTTTATGTTTGCTAGGTATCAGTAGACGATGTTACACTGCTTAGGTAGGATTTATGGCAATGCTAGGGTAACGAGTATCACAATCAACCCCTCTGAATTTCAAACGCCCCTCCTAATCTGAATATAATCATCTAATGTTAGCTAGAACACAGAAAACTACGTCATCGATCGTAAGAGCGTTAAGGGCAGATTTTTAGTTTTCTCCCTAGACCTCCATCAAGTTTAACAAAAAATCCTCCAAAACCCTCCTTCAAGATAAATGTTGTACATTTTTCGATAGAAAAATGTACCGGCCAAAGGCCTATTTCTCTTAAATTAAAGGCTCGCTATCGCTCGCCAGGAAAACATCGACACCTACACGAAAGGCCTTAAAATTGACAACAATGGGGTGAAAGGTCTTAAAATCGTCAAACTAATGAGGCGAACGTTTACACATCTTGAAACAAATGGGCTTAACATGAAGCAGAAAGGGGTCCAGAAAAAAACCTCTCATAAGTAAAAACCTCCCCTTAACCCTTTCATCATACCTGAACGCTCCTTCACTCTTGTCCGGCTCACAACAGACGTTTTTCCTCAGCTTCAGAAGGCCCTGTATCAATTGTTTTAGGGGACATGGACCGTTTTGCTGATCCCCCTTGTTCCTCATGCTTATCCCCATTAGTTTTCATATTTTAAGACTTTCGGCCTTTTAGTTTGACGATGTTCAGACCTTTCGCCCCATTCCTTTGTTAATATTAAGACTGTTCGTGTCAGTTACTGTAGGTGTCGATTATTTCCTGAATTCAGAGCGGCCCTCTGCGGCTCTATCAGAGGGGGGAGGGGAAGGGGCGGTGGAGTAAAGGGGAGGTTTGGGGGAGAGGGATGAGGGGAGAGAGAGGGATGGATAGAGAGAGAGGGATGGATAGAGAGAGAGGGAGGGGTAGAGAGAGAGGGAGGGGTAGAGAGGGAGAGGGAGGGGTAGAGAGAGAAGGAGGGGTAGAGAGAGAGAGAGTGGTAGAGAGAGAGGGAGTGGTAGAGAGAGAGAGGGATGGATAGAGAGAGAGGGAGGGGTAGAGAAAGAGGGAGGGGTAGAGAGGGAGAGGGAGGGGTAGAGAGAGAGGGAGGGGTAGAGAGAGAGGGATGAGGGGAGAGAGAGGGATGGATAGAGAGAGAGGGATGGATAGAGAGAGAGGGAGGGATAGAGAGAGAGGGAGGGGTAGAGAGAGAGAGGGATGGATAGAGAGAGAGGGATGGATAGAGAGAGAGGGAGGGGTAGAGAGAGAGAGAGGGAGAGGGAGGGGTAGAGAGAGAAGGAGGGGTAGAGAGAGAGAGAGGAAGGGGTAGAGAGAGAGGGAGGGGTAGAGAGAGAGAGAGGGATGGATAGAGAGAGAGGGAGGGGTAGAGAGAGAGGGAGGGGTAGAGAGGGAGAGGGAGGGGTAGAGAGAGAGGGATGGATAGAGAGAGAGGGAGGGGTAGAGAGAGAGGGAGAGGGAGGGGTAGAGAGAGAAGAAGGGGTAGAGAGAGAGAGAGGAAGGGGTAGAGAGAGAGGGAGGGGTAGAGAGTGAGAGGGAAGGGTAGAGAGAGAAGGAGGGGTAGAGAGAGAGAGAGGAAGGGGTAGAGAGAGAGGAAGGGGTAGAGAGATACATCAGGAAAGGTGGAGCATGTGTTTAGTGGAACACCTGTTATAATCTCCCCTCCCCCCTGATCTCTCTCTCTCTCTCTCTCTCTCTCTCTCTCTCTCTCTCTCTCTCTCTCTCTCTCTCTCTCTCTCTCTCTCTTATGTGTACGTAATTGAACACTTGTTATAATTACTCCCCCCCCAACACTCTATAACTATCTAGATTTTGTTTTCCTCTCTCTCTCTCATATATATATATATATATATATATATATATATATATATATATGTATAGAGAGAGATATATATATACAGTATATACATATATGAGATAGATTCAGAGAGAAAGAGAGAATTCTAGATAGTCAGTGTGTGTGTGTGTGTGAGTGAGGGGAAGGTGGGCGGGTGTGGGGGGGGGGGGGGATTTTAACAAGTGTTCAACACATATTATAAGCTCCACCTGTCCTGCTGTGCACTCTCCTGATTGGCCAATATCAACAGTTGCACAGTGTCCTGATTCCTTGATTTATTATAGTAATTTAAGACGTCTTGGCAGGATACTACTTCTGTAATTACTTCAATATCAACAACATGAACTATTTGCTAAACAAAAAGTTAAATATCTCTTATAAAAATTATGGTTGTGCACAAATAATGGCATAATTAAATTAATACAGCCAGTAAGTTGTGTATTTATAGAGATGAGAGAGAGAGGTTGGATTATACAAGCTATGTGGGAGCTGCTTCACTCATCATCTAACAGCCAACCAGTGAAGACATCTTAACTTATTCCCCCTGACAGCTTACCAGGTATTAACAGTGACATAACTTGGCCCCAGGCACTTTCCACAACCTTCCATGTTACCAAGTCTGTAGATACAGGGTGTCCTACGAGTTTTGTCAAATACTTCCAGAGATGAAAGAATAAGCAATTCTAAGTAAACACTGTTATATACACATAGACTTTTTGGGGGCATTGTGTTACAGTTAGGGGTCCTAGATGCGAGCTTTTGGCGGGTTTTTTTGTGTAATTTCTAACTCTGTTTTTCTTCAATAAGATGAGGATAGGAAAAATAACTAAGAAGTTTATTATGACGTATGATATAAATATTTCAAACTGGCTATACAAACTTCACTATATCATACTTCATATTCCCTTGGCATTGAGTTGATTATTACCAAAAAACAATGCAACTTAATTTTAAACTCATCATTACGGAACGAAGAAAATAGCTACAGAAGATATTTGGTGTACCATCATAGAGAATTTACCGTTGTCGCTATTAATTTTCTTTACTTAGAAAATGTGTTTAAACTGACAAAAAACACAAATCCCCTCCTTTTGGAATGTCAGTTTTGCATGTTTTACCATGTGTACCCCTTTGTTTCCTCTAAATGAAGGAAATGGATAGAACACTTGAGTTGTGTATGATTTAATATGGTATAATTATACACTCTAAAGAGGCATAACAAACTCCTCAGTAGCGTTTGTTGTCTGCCCATGGCAATGCAGTGAATAGGCCTATACGATTTTATTTTTTAATTGTAATATTCAACTCATCTTCACAGGAAAATGAAGAAAGCTACATACTATTCGTTGGTATTTCTGTGAAGACATGATACGATACATTATTCTATACTACTTATTTCTGTGAAGACATGATACGATACATTATTCTATACTACTTATTTCTGTGAAGACATGATACGATACATTATTCTATACTACTTATTTCTGTGAAGACATGATACGATACATTATTCTATACTACTTATTTCTGTGAAGACATGATACGATACATTATTCTATACTACTTATTTATGTGAAGACATGATACGATACATTATTCTATACTACTTATTTCTGTGAAGACATGATACGATACATTATTCTATACTACTTATTTCTGTGAAGACATGATACGATACATTATTCTATACTACTTATTTCTGTGAAGACATGATACGATGCATTATTCTATACTACTTATTTCTGTGAAGACATGATACGATACATTATTCTATACTACTTATTTCTGTGAAGACATGATATGATACATTATTCTATACTACTTATTTCTGTGAAGACATGATACGATACATTATTCTATACTACTTATTTCTGTTAAGACATGATACGATACATTATTCTATACTACTTATTTCTGTGAAGACATAATACGATACATTATTCTATACTACTTATTTCTGTGAAGACATGATACGATACATTATTCTATACTACTTATTTCTGTGAAGACATGATACGATACATTATTCTATACTACTTATTTCTGTGAAGACATGATACGATACATTATTCTATACTACTTATTTCTGTGAAGACATGATACGATACATTATTCTATACTACTTATTTTCTTCTCTATGCCATTTTATTAGAGGGAATCCTGCTATAAAAGTGACGAACAATACAAGCATGTCGACTTTAATGGACCATAACAGCAAACAAAATGCCGTCAAAAGCCTATATGTATAGATCCATTTATTTGTACACAGAATGATTTTAATCTTTCATATCTGGAAGTATTTTACAAAACTCGCGGGACACCCTGTATATATTTAGTTCTACAATTTCTCTCTACACGCTGCAATGTTGCCTCTCTCTCACTCTTTTACCGCCTTTGCAATAATAGGTGTTCTTCAGAGTTTTCTCAGTGTACGGTATACCTCCTCCGTTATGGAGAGTGGGGTGCACCTGCCTTTTACCACTCTCCCACCTATATTATGTTCAACTCCCTAACCCAAGAGTGAACCGATTTTCCAAGTCTTTCTTCTATTCAACAAGTAAGCTCTGGAACTGTTTCCATCAGCCTGTCTTTCCTTCATCCTCTGACTTAAAATGATGCAAGCTCCATTTGTCCTGACATTTTGGCTCTTACGTACCTTGAATATTGCTCTGTCACTCTTCCAACTTTGGAGGAGACACTCGTTACAGGCAACACTGCCTCTCCTTTAGTTACGTAGACAAATGTAATACACACACACACACACATATATATAATTATATATATATATATATATATTCTGACATACGGAGCCCTGTATGTTAATTTAAGAGTTAGAATTAGAGTTGAAGGAGTCACACTACCCAAACGGTGAAGCAGACTAGCGAGCGAACTAGCGAGTGGGAAACTAGCTCGCCCGCATACCTGCAAACAAGCCTTCACACCTGCGTGCGTCATAGGGGACCCTGCAAACTACTCCGATGACCGGACACTATGACTTATGTTCGACGCCAGGAGCTGTGATTGGACCATGCACCTGCTATGCAACTCGAGGAGCTGTGATTGGAGCGGGCACCACCCCCCCGCCTCCTGATTCGTTCCTACACCATCATTGTTTAGTATATAAAACCCGAGTTGTGGGCATTCAAATCAGTCTCATTTGGAGTTGGGGAAGGTGAACTTGCAGCTGGAGGAAGACGGGGTGAAGTATTATAATGGGATTGTGACTGTCAGTCAGATTATATAAATGTGTGTTAAGTGTGTTCGGTGTAAACACTTACGTTATGTTGGTTAGTGAGATATGTGATTGGGAATTAACGTTAACGCTACTATTATGTGTTTAACTATTTGATTGCGAATTAACGTTAACGCTATTATTATGTACTTAACTATTTTAGTTGACTATCTTGTGGACTAAAGCAACTCTTTAAGTAATTGGGTTATGATGAAAGTAATACTATTGTTTTAGATTAATACTTACGAGTTCTTTCATTTTCTTTTAATTAAGCTTACATTGCTTAACGGTGCTTAGTACGGTGATGCTATTGTCTCATATTAGTAATATCGCCTTAGACTAACATGGCTGTGTTAATATTACTTCTAGTGATTTCCTAAGCTGAAAACAAATATTTTAGCTTAAAAAATATTATTTTTGCTTTTCATATTATTTGAGTGAGACCTGAATCGAATCTATGAAACGATCCTGTAACCTTATTTACTCATAATCAAACTTCAATGTTACGTGGTTATGAAATACATTTAACTAATTATTAAATATATATCTAACTTTTTATGTGACTTTGATATTAATCCTGATGATAATAATAATATAATACTATTAACGTAAGACAAGAACCAAGAATAATTACATTAAATATAAAGAAAAGGACATATAAGAAAACTATCTATTCATTTAAAAAAGGGTAAGAGACAGAAATATTCTTACTTTAATATTTATCTTTCAAGACTTTTTATAGAATTAATAGTCCTTCTTTAGATATAACTTCTTCGGTTCATAACCATAGCCTACTAAGCTTCGGTTAAATAATAATTCTTTATAAATACTACATGACTTTAATTAGTTTCAGTATTTTTCATAATTAAAGAGTATCAGTCAATAAAGGATACCAAGTCCTAAGATCCAAAAGGAAAGGAAGCAACAACAGGAAATAATTTACGTAACAATATATATATATATATATATATGCTCCCACGCCCGCCTGACCTTCCCCTGACGACCCCTCAAAATGCTCTGGACCATGGCCTGTCACTCTTACTATCAACTTTTGCAACATTCGCGGACTTTCCTCTAATTTTCACTCTGTAGAACACCATATCTCCTTCTACAAACCTGATCTTCCTTTTCTTATCGAAACGCAGGTGTCTGAAGCAACTGCCAGCAGCCCATTCTCTGTATCCTCTTACTTTCTCTATCCTAGCTTCAAAGCCAAAGGCAGATGTTGTGCATATGTGCACAACAAACTTACTTGCTCTCGTGTTCCCTATTTCGACTCCTCTGAATTCTCAACTATATGGCTCAAACTATCCTATCATTCTGATACTAAATATTTCTGTGCTGTCTATCTTTTCCCTAACTCTACCGACTTTCCCAAATTCTTCGACTATCTAAGCTCTAAAGTGGAACACATTATATCCATTTCTCCTCTCTCAGAAATATCCATCTTAGGATATTTCAACATTCACCACCGCCAATGGCTCTCCTCTCACACTACTGACCAACCTGGTGAACAAGCCTTCGTCTTTTATATCCTAAATGACCTAGAGCAGTTAGTTCAGCAACCCAACCGTATCCCGGATCGCTTCATCGCTTCGGAGATCGGCCCAACATTCTTGGCTTGTTTCTAACTTCTAACCCTTCTTCTTATATTGTCGCTCTTTTCTCTCCTTTTGGCTCCACCGACCATAAACTTATATCTGTCACCTGTCCTATCTCTCCAGTACAGCCACCCGATCCTCCCAGCCGGTGGTGCTTGTGTCACTTTGGCACTGCCGACTGGGATGCTCTGCGTCAGAACTTCTTTGATTTCCCATGGAAAGATTTTGCTTCCGTGGCCGGGGACCCTCGGAGAGTGCTGAATGCATTACCGAGGTAATCCTATCGGGCATTGAGGCATACATTTCATCTTCTTACTCTCCGACTAATGCAAACAAATCTTGGTTCACTCACACTTGTTCTACTGCTGTCCGCAATAAAGAGGAAGCATTCAAGCGGTACCAAACGCCTTAAAACTCATTCTTCCTATGTTTCTGCCCGGAATCAATCCAAATCTGTTCTTCGACTTGCCAAACACTCTTTCATCAATAATAAATGCACTGAACTATCCAACTCTAGATCTTCCCAAGCATTCTGGCATCTTGCCAAAAACCTCTCCATCAATGTTTCTTACTCGTCTTTCCCTCCCATTTTCCACTCTGATGGCACAACCATCACTTCTACCTCTGACAAAGCGGAAATCTTGGCTCAAACTTTCGCTAGATACTCAATCTTAGATGATTCCGGTGCTATTCCTCCCTTTTCACTCCCCTCTCTCCTACTTATGCCTAATATCCTAATCTCTTCTAAAGATATACTTTCTACCATTTCTGGGCTTGATACTAAGAAGGCGTACGCTCCGGATGGTGTTCCTCCTGTTCTACTAAAAAACTGTGCATCCGTGCTTAATCCCTGCATAGGCAAACTTTTTCGTCTCTGTCTCTCCTCAAACGTCTTCCCGTCATGCAGGAAGTTTGCTCTCATTCAACCTGTCCCAAAGAAGGGTGACCACTCTCAACTTTCCAACTATCGTCCTATTGCTCTCATCTCTTGTATCTTTTATGTTTTTGAAACTATTCTTACTTCCAAATTTCTTAAGTATTTACCTTATCATAATCCACTATCAGATCGCCAGTATGGCTTCCTTAAGGGTGCTCTACAGGTGATCTTCTTTCATATCTTACTAACTCTTGTTCATCCTCCTTTCGGGACTTCGGTGAGACCTTTTCTATTACGTTAGACATATCGAAGGCCTTCGATAGAGTCTGGCACAAATCTTTTATTTCTAAATTACTCTCCTTCGGTTTCTATCCCCCCATCTGTGCCTTTGTCTTTAATTTCCTTTCCGGTCGTTCCATAGCTGTGATTGTGGACGGCCATCGTTCACTTCCTCATCCTATCAACTCCGGTGTTTCTCAAGGATCTGTCCTATCTCCTATTCTCTTTCAAATGTTCATAAATGATCTTCTCAACTGTACCTCCAGTCCTATCGATTCATATGCAGAGGACTCTACCTTACACTATCCAATTAGTTTCCCAGAACGCCCCAGCCAGCAATCCCTCAAAAGCAAACGTAATGAAGCCATAGAACACTTATCTTCTGATCCAGCCATAGAACACTTATCTTCTGATCGAACAACCTTCTCCAATTGGGGCAGATAAAACCTTGATACCTTTAATGCTTCCAAAACCCAATTTCTCTATCTATCTACCCGCCGGCAAGTCCCAGCGGACTTTCCCTTATTCTTCAACAATACGAAAATCAACCCTTCATCTTCTCTCAGTAGTCTTGGTGTTTCTTTTTCTTTTGCTCTCTCTTGGAAAGGCCACATTACCAGTCTTGCTAAGGCGTCCTGGTGGTGTAATGGTTAGAGTGTTTACAAATTTGTGTGTGATAACCCAGTTTCGAATCCCAGTGGGTCACATATATGCTTTCATTAATTTCAGTGGAAGTGTTTGGTGTTGTGGTGAAATTAATAAAGACATAGATTATTAGCAGGTTCAGGGATATTTCGTAGCGAGGTCGGTCTACATGATATGTGCCCAATGAGTATTCTTTCCTCTCACTTAAACATTAGGCTTCCATAGCATTGTTGGGAATATGAACATGATTATATTAATAAATATCCAGTATTCGAAAATGGATAAGTCGTAGGTGTGTACATAAACCTTTAACCGTCCTGGTGGTGTAATAGTTAGAGTGTTTAACCCTTAAAAAGCGGCCCACCACTTAAGTCGAGTTAAATAAAGCTGGACTATGTGGCGGCGCTCGACATAACTCGAGTGGCAATTTCAGCACGTAATGTGGCTGAGAGAGAGAGACAAGTGGTGGCAGGAGACTAGCGAGCGTATGACTGCTCCAGACCACCGCGGCGAACCTACTGACACAAATCTCAGCTCCCTCCTCCCTCTCTCACTCGCTACATACTCAATTATGTACCGAAAGTACCGAATTACCTGCTTTTTGCACTCGCGTTGCACGGTTATTGCAAGAAAACTATCCATCATACAAGGATCGTTATGGTGTCATTCGAAAGCTCTGTTTATGCCCTTTCAGGGATAGGTACTTGTTTTACGTTCTGGGTCTTATTTAGGCATGAAAATGATCACGTAAACAGCCCTATTTTGGCTAAAAACACCCCGCTGGGCGGTAGACATAAATAAACCGCATAGGCCGCTCGTAAGGTGTTAAAAATCTGTATGTGATAACCCAGGTTCGAATCCCAGTGGATCACATATGCTTTCATTAATTTCAATGGAGGTGTTTGGTGTTGTGGTGAAATTAATAAAAATATAGATTATTAGTAGGTTCAGGGATATTTCGTAGCAAGGTCGGTCTATATGATTTGTGCCCAATGAGCATTCTTTCCTCTCACTTAAACATTAGGCAACCATAGCGCGGTTGGGAATATGAACATGATTAGATTAATAACCAGTATTCGAGAATGGATAATAAGTCGTAGGCGTGTGCATAAACCTTTAACCGTCCTGGTGGTGTAATGGTTAGAGTGCTTAAAATCTGTGTGATAAGTCAGGTTCAAGCTTTCTCGAATTGCACAAAGTCGTCTAAATATCACAAGAATAAAATTGAAAAGACGTCACCGTTACAGAAGGGCTTAACATAATTATACTCTTCTACTCTCTCCGGAATATCGTTTTAACTTCTGCTTATTTTACATAAACACTTATCTTTACACACAACCTTTTAATCTTGTTCATCTTAGACCTAATTTGCGACTTTCTTTGTTAAGACCATCGAAAATTACTGTTTTATCTGATAAATATGGAGACAATCATATAAATGCGAGATGGTTAAGGGGGAGTTTTTTTGTTCCTGGACAACCTTCTCCATCATGTTTTACCCCATTTTGTTTACATTTTAATACTTTTGCCTTATTAGTTTGGTGGTTTTAAGACCTTTCGCCTCATTTCTTTGTCAATATTGGGAGATTTGACGACCTCCCTTATAACCAAATAAGGAAAACCTCTTATTTGGTAGCAGTCTTGGAGTATCCAACGTAGGGCTTAAGATCTCAGCCGCTACCACAGCGGGCCGATTTATCGGTACTCACGCGGAGTACTAATAATCTCTAGAGTTGAACATGAACCTGAAAAGCGAGGGTAGAATAGTACACTCAACGACCGCTACGTGGTGCTGAGGAACAACCACCCCCAAAGAAAACAATATAAATCAACACATCTCCATCACTATGTGCACACCAAAAACACGCTATAAATACGAAAAGTGCTGCCTACATCACTGAAATGTCCTTCTAAAGCCTCAACAGCCTGAAAAGGCTCACACTCACTTAGTTGAAGCGAAGGGGCAGGCAAAAACAGGCACCCGCGGAACACAGAAAAAAGCGTGTGTCATCGGCGGTGTGCGCGAAGAGACTGATACTGTTTCATGTACTGGTGTAGGCTCATAGATAATGGAGCATGGCTATGAGGAGAGCAGCTAGATTAAATGGGTAACTATAACTTCTTTCTCTCCTTCGCTTTCTCTTCTTTCTTTAGTCGTCTCGGTGTGTGTATAACGTGCCTAGTAGTGAATTGAGGTGCAACTCTAGAGATTATTAGTACTTCGCGGGAGTACCGATAAATCGGCCCGCTGTGGTAGCGGCTGAGATCTTAAGCCCTACGTTGAAAACGTAGAGACTGCTACCAAATTGACTCTTTGTGTGGTTCAGGTGTAATTTTTTTCCTAGCGAGTGAGAGCGAGCCTGAAGTTTAGGAGGAACCGGCCTTTGGCCGTGACATCTATCTTCCGAAAAATGTAAAAATTTGTCTCAAAACGAGATCTTGGGATGCTTCTTTAAGTTTGGCGAAAGTCTAGGACTCTAGGGAAAAGATATATTAATGAGGAAATAAATTTGGTCATCCCCCTTTAAGTTTGGTGGAGGTCTCGGGAGGAAACACAAACATATCAAGTAAATAAAAAAATGTAATAAATATAGCAGTAAATAAAGCCTACCCCCCTTATGATACTCTCCGTCTACGTTTATGCTCGTTAATTGTCAGCAAACTTTCTAAAGATCCCTTCCAAACAAATGATGACGAGTATGTCTGCCTGCCCTCACTTCTATCCCATTCCTTAACCCGTGGAGCCCCGGCTAGTTTTATAATGTTTGCGCACCAGAACCCGGCCGGTTTTCAAAAAATTGTTTTATTCCAGAAACAATAGCGAATGGGTTAGGAATGAAGGAAAAACCACGAAAAACCACTCAAAAAGCTTAAAAAATGGTCCTACAGAGCCCCCGAAAACGGATTTTACAGGAGTAAAAAATTTAAGGCAATTATCCCCAAAAAACAGATTATTGCACGCTCGCGCGCACGCACGTGGACTTTGAGAGTTTTCAAGCATCGCCACGGTTGCGTGGGATACGTACACAGTTTCCATACAAATCTGAGCCCTCTTGAGTGGCTACACCTGAGGTTACGGTCGGCGCAATTAGGGTGACGCGCCAGGCGCGTCTCTGGGGCTGTGCGTTACATACATCGCCGACGCGTCAGACGCGTCGCTGGGGCTATACGGGTTAAGGGCAGATTTTCACTTGGGATATTTGTTTTGTGGATTTAAGAGCAATCATCCATAGGCCGGGACATTTTTCTACCTAATGTACACACTTATCTCGAAAGGTTCTTTTTGTGGCATTCCAAGAATTCACCTGAGACCTCTGGTGGACGCTTCCGAACAAGCGCCAGAGCTATGACTGTCGACATCAACAATACCCAACACTTTGGATATACAATTTTTTTTTTTTTTTTTGTGATTCTATATGTTTATATTTTAGATAAAGTGGTAGTGGTGGATAGAGTGGTAGTAGTAGACAAAGTGGTAGTGGTAGATAAAGTGGTAGTTGTAGTAGAGGATAAAGTGGTAGTTTTGGATAAATTGGTAGTTTTGGATAAATTGGTAGTAGTGGATAAATTGGTAGTAGTGGATAAAGTGGTAGTGGTGGATAAAGTGGTAGTGGTGGATAAAGTGGTGGTGGTGGATAAAGTGGTAGTGGTAGATAAAGTGGTAGTGGTATATAAAGTGGCAGTGATAGATAAAGTGGTAATGGTGGATTAAGTGGTAGTGGTGGATAAAGTGGTAGTGGTAGATAAAGTGGTATTAGTAGATACAGTGGTAGTGTTAGACAAATTTGTAGTTTTGGATAAAGTGATAGTTGTGAATAAAGTGGTAGTTTTGAATAAAGTGGTAGTTAGATAAAGTTGTAGTTAGATAAAGTGGTAGTGGTAGATAAAGTGGTAGTGGTAGATAATGTGGTAGTGGTAGATAAAGTAGTGGATAAAGTGGTAGTGGTAGATAAAGTGGTACTGGTGGATAAAGTGGTAGTTGTGGATACAGTGGTAGTGGTGGATAAAGTGGTAGTGTTAGATAAAGTGACAATAGTAGAAAAAGTGGTATTGGTGGATTGTGTTGTAGTAGTGTAGTAAGTGGTAGTTTTGGATAAAGTGGTAGTGGTGGATAAAGTGGTAGTTAGATAAAGTGGTAGTGTTAGATAACGTGGTAGTGGTGGATAAAGTAGTAGTGGTAGATAAAGTGGTAGTGGTAGATAAAGTGGTACCTGTGGATAAAGTGGTAGTGTTAGATAAACTGGTAGTGGTAGACCAAAGTATGTATCAGCTACAGACATTTTGACTAACTGCTTATAATAAAACAAATGTTGGAGAAAGAGGGTGGATAGGTCCGCGATGTCGCCTCGCCAATTTCCTACAATGCACCGCGGTAAACATTACGTTCAGCGTTTCTATCGGCCACTGTAGGCATTTATTGGTAGGGAGAATTTTTATCTTTATTATTATTGTATAGTGTTACTACTGCTACTTATTGTTACTACTCGTTCATACAAACATTAGGTATCGCATTATTACTTAGTATTTTAGTATATAGATATATATATATATATATATATATATATATATATATAATATATATATATATATATATATATATATATATATATATATATATATATATATATATATATATATATATATTATATATATATATATAAATTATATATATATATATAAATTATATATATATATATATATATATATATATATATATATATATATATATATATATATATATATATATATATATATATATATATATATATATATATATATATATATATATATATATATTCTAGTCTCTCAGTGGGGATCGAACCATCGACCATCAGGATGATAGCCGACGCTTTAATCAATTACACCACGGCAGTGGTTCGATCCCCACTGAGAGACTAGAAACATTTAGTGGCTCACGTGTATTTGTGATATATTCTCAATATATATATATATATATATATATATATATATATATATATATATATATATATATTTATTTATTTATATATTTTTTTTTAAGAGACAATGAACGGAGGAAGGAAAAACACAGATAAATAAAAAAGGTCCATGTGCCTAAAGGCATCCTCCAGTCATAAAATGTTTGTAACAACTGGATTTAAACTTTTGTAGATTGTTAGTTTGTGGAAAGCAACTCGAGGGAAGTGAATTCCAAAGAGTAGTAGTTCTAGGGATAAATGAATTTTGATAAGCAGAAGTTCTGCATTGTGGAGGAGCATGTGTAAATTCATGGGCACTCTCAGCTGCCCTATTTCTACGGGGAAAGATGTAGAGAGGCGGCACAATTGAAGCAAGTTCCTCGGAACAATTGTTGTGAAAATATCTGTAGAATAATGCAAGGGATGCAACGTTTCTTCGTATGGATAATGTAGGAAGGTCCTGTTTGATTGCAGGGTTATTGATTAATCTAATAGCTTTATTTTGAATTTTGTCCAACTGCCTCAATGCAACCACTCCACTTCCACTCCACAGTGGTGAACAGTAATCCATCTGAGAACGCACATGACTTTTATATATTACGGCCAACTGCTCGTCAGTGAAGAATTCTCGAACTCTGTACAGGAGTCCCAGTTTTTTAGAGGCATTCTTAGCAATGCTTCTAACATAATGTGTCCAGCTCAAGTAGTTAATGTTACACCGAGAATGTCAATACTAGGGGAAGTGGGAATATTTACATCATTAAAAAATATATGGGAGTAAGTGAGATTCTGTCGGTTAGAAAATTGAATGTACTTGGTTTTCTGTGCATTAAAGGAAACTAGATTCTTTTGTCCCCATTCATTAATTCTAGAATGGTCCTGGTTCAGAGAAATTGCAGTGTTTATTTTTGAATTTATAAGATCGGGTTGGGTGAAAGAATTGGTAAATGTGAAGGAACTGTGGAGTGTTGAGTCATCTGCGTAGGAATGTATTGGATTATGAGTGGTAGATATGAGATCATTGATATGAATGAGGAACAGAGTTGGGGCCAAAACTGATCCCTGGGGAACACCAGCATTTATTGAGTGAAATTGAGAATAAAGGCCATCTACCATTACACATATTTTTCTGTTATGAAGATAAGAAGAAATTAGTGGAACTAATGATGCAAGGCCGTTGTATGACATCTTCAACAATAAGGATTGATGCCAGACTCTACCAAATGCCTTTGATATATCCAGTGCTATTGTATGTGTTTCACCATGTTGGTCCGTAGCTTGGTTGATTTGATGCGTAAGAAGGCAAAGAATGTCTGCAGTTGATCGACATCGTCTAAAACCATATTGCCTATCACTGATTAATTTATTATCCTCAAGATGCTTAATTATGTGATTATTTAATATAATTTCAAAGACTTTACCAAGAGTGGAAGTTATAGCTATTGGTCTGTAGTTTGATGGATCTGAAGAGGCACCTTTTTTAGGAACTGGATGGATGTTTGCTTCTTTCCAGGGTGCTGGGAAGCATGAGTTATGAGTACACAGACGGAAATGTTTTGCCAATACAGGAGCGAGCACCAAGGAGCAATTCTTAAGTACTATTGGAGGAATTTCATCTGGACCAGGAGCCTTATCTACTGAGAGATTTTGCAAAATAGTTTTGACATGTCTGATGTGGATCTTAAGTGAGGGAATTTCAGGCGAATTAAAATTAAGTACAGGGACATCTTGATTTATTTCATCTAAGGTTGAGTTGGTGGAGAAAATATCCGCAAGAAGGTTAGCTTTACCTCGTGGGTCACTTACAAGATTGCCAGTCGGAGATTTTAATGGTGGAATGGATGAAGCAGTAGTGAAGTTGGATTTGAATGAGTTAAGAGTAGACCAAAATATTTTGTTATCATTTGGATTATTTAGAAGTTTATTTGCGTGCTTGTGGAGAAAGTTTGATTTAGTTAGGTTTAATACAGTTTTGGCATGATTTCTGATGTTTCTAAAGTAATTAAAGGCTTCATGTGTTTTTGATCTTGTGTATGCATTGTAGGCTATTGCTTTTTGTTCAGTTACTCTAGCACAATTATGGTCAAACCATTTAGGTGAATTAGATCTTTTACTGTACTTTTGATGAGGAATAAAAGTTTCCATTCCAATTTTTACAAAATCTTGTATGTGGCTCAAGGTGGTGTGTGCATCATTAGAAAAGAAAGAGGTCCACGGAATATCAATAAAGAAACCTTGAAGACCCTCCCAGTCTGCCCTATCGTAATGCCATTTAGTCACCAAAACAGGTTCAGAGTGGGAAGGTGTGGTAGATGATAGACAGGTGGCCTGTATCAGACAGTGATCAGAAGATCCAAGCGGGGACCTCACTGTAACATCATAATTTTCTGAATGGGTTGTTAAAAATAAGTCCAGTAGATGGGAATTATGATTAGGATTATCTGGTACACGGGTGGGTTGGTTGACTAGTTGAGTGAGATTAAATGAGTCTGCAATATAGCTCACATTCAAGACCAACATCATCAGTCCTGGCTCAATGAGTGAGCCATTCAACATTATGGACATTAAAATCACCCAACACAGTGATTTCAGAAGAAGCAATTTAGTTGAGGACACTGAGTTGTGAGGACAGAGAATCAACAAGACTTTGCTCTGGAGGAGTATTTGGGGAACAGTAGAAGCAACATATGTATTTAAATTTACCAGCAGAAATTAATTTGTATATTGAAAAATCAAAATAGGGACAATTGAAACTAGTAACATCCTCCAGGGCAATTTCAGATTTTGCGAAGCAACATACACCTCCTTTAGGTCTGAAATTTTGGAGCAGTTGATAACCTGGAAAATTAAATCTAGACGTGTCAGATGTGGATGTTACTTGAGTCTCTGTCAAAAAAAGGAGAGTAGGGGATTCTGCTTGTAGAAATTGATGTACAGAATTGATGTTAGAGTGAAGTCCCCTTATATTGCTAAAGAAAAAGCTGCACCGACGAGCAGCTTTGGAACGTTGCAATGCTCTTTACACAGTCGCATGATGATGACCGGAAGGGCCTTGTGTCACTGACCCAACCCTGCCGGGGGTGGATATCACCGCGGGACCACCAGGTTTGCTCTTAACAATTGTACTGCCATATTTATTTGGTAAAGGTGTATGGTGTTACATGTATGATATGTAGTGGGAAAAGTAGTGTTTTATGGATAGAGGATAGCGATGTAGGGCAATGTCGTGAAGTTGGATGTGTATGTTATATAAAGAGGGTTTTCCTGATACCTCTGATGTGTGAGGCCGAAAGATATGTATACAGCTACCAAGGCCTGGGAGAGAAAATGGAATTCAGGCTATTCCCTGAGTCACCCGAAACCTTGGTGGTAGTACTTCCCTGGGCGGGGCTGCCTACCCCTACTACCTATATATATACATACTGTATATATATATATATTTATATATATATATATTAAAACTCGCTAGGAAAATTGAAACAATGGAACACCAAGCTTTTGTCTATTCTCTCAAGACATCTTCAGGGTAATACAAGAACAAAGGGGGAGAGTGAGGCTTAAATACCCGTCCTAAATCATCTGTGAATTGCTAACCAGCATATAAATACAAAAAGTGTTGCTATCCTTCTGTCTGTTGCCATATATTCTAGGAACATACTTTTACATAACAAATGTATGTCTATCAAATTATATATACCGTACTTATACAGATATACATATACATTGAAATATGCCTAACAATACAATATAATATAATCATATATACAATTTTACACAATTCAATTAACTTGATATATATATATATATATACATATATATATATATATATATATATATATATATATATATATATATATATATATATATATAATATGTATACAGTACATGGTGTTTCAGTTGACGTTTTCATAAATGACAAGACATATTCGTCAGGCAATATTTAGAGTTTCATACTATTATATTTTATGACGTTCGGGTGAGTTTTTATAATTACTGAGATATTACACCTCGAAAGTTATCAATAGATAAAACAAAATGCATTCTAAGGGGTAAAAACGAATGTTTCAAAGCTGATGCAGGGCAGAAAGGCTTTGTTTACACGAGGATAACGAGGCTAGGAAAGTGTTTCAAAATCACTTGGTGGTGGTGCTGCTAGTGATGGTCCCTTCTCAATACGATGTAGTGAATATTAATGAGCCCATCCACACACACGCTCTCTCTTTCTCTCTCTCTCTCCTGTGCATAGCGTTGAGTCTGGACCATGGTGGGGTTTGGTTGGGTATCTGGTCTTCCTCCAATGAACAGGGTGAAATGCTAGGTTTTACCAGGGTTAAATAGGAAGGGAAATATCCCCAGGCTACCTTTAGGATCAACCTTTCCTGGTACCTGGCGCGGGGTACGAACCTCTGAAGGGAATTTAACCCCCCTAAAAACCCACAGGTTTTGAGATGCCTTGGGTGGGGTTCGAACCCTGGTTAGTGACGCACCACCATCACCACCAGGCCCGCGCGCTAACCCACTGTACTACCACGGACGTACAAAAGTATAGCAACCTTTGTCCGATTTTTAAGAACCAGGTGATAGTCTCTCGAGATGAGTTTATTGGACTTACCATCTACGACTATCTTTAAGAACCAGGCGATAGTCTCTCGAGATGAGTGTATTGGACTTACCATCTACGACTATTTTACGCTATACCTGACGTCAACTCGGGTTAGTATTATTGTGGGTGCGGGACATTTTCGAGGGCATTACACAGGGTATAATGTATATTTATGAGTCCACTCTCTCTCTCTCTCTCTCTCTCTCTCTCTCCTGTACTGTACATAGCATTGAGTCCGGACCATGGTGGGGTCGTTTGGTGCTGTTCTGGTGGTGGTGGTGGTCCCCTCGGCTACCCTTGCCTCACGATCCCGGCCTAGGTCCCCGGGACGTCCAGACAAAACTTCAGGTCACTATAAAATGGCAAATTAACCCGGGAGCTATGACGTTCCTTTTGTAAGGTTTTACTGGGCGTTCCTTCCGGAAGATAACTCATAAACAACATAAAATAAAATAAGTAAATTAAAAAAATGCCCCAGTGCTGGTCAAATGGTAGCAATATTTGATTAGTTGGGTTGTTTACTTTCCACCACCTCCTGCTTTTCCATTATATGTGTCTTATCCCCCCCTCCCTCTTTTCCCCTCCCCTTTTCTCCCTCCACTTTTATTGTTAATTTTATTGTTCTGTTATTGTTCATTTTCCCTTCAATTTCACTCCTACTTCCTACCTCCCGCCTGAAATACATCCACTTATCCTCCCCTACACTCTCTGTACCTCCCTCGTATATGCTCGGTAGACAAAGCTATCTATCTATCTATCTATCTATATGCTCAGGCCCAATCCCCATTTTTCCTATTTTTATTTTTTATTTTCTATTTTATCTTATTTTATTATTTTTTTTATTTTTTCTTGAGGGTGGCCGACTCAAGAAAGAGCAAGAACAGGGAAAACACAAATACAAAACAACATAACACAACGAACAAACACAGATAAAACACAAATTCACAAACATCTAGGTCATCTAGGTCACCCAGAGACCAGGGTTACCAAGGTCGCTCCAGCATTCCCCTGGCCTCCGACCACCCGGAGAGGTTCCGATCTCGGCAGGCAGACATGCAGCGGAGCCGAAGCCACAAGCCCGCCCACCACACTTCCAGGCACACCCTTCATATTAATCGTCTCCCCGGGCCAGCCTCCTGATGGACTATTATCTAGTCCAACTGGTGCCCGACACCTTCCCCCAATTGACCATGTGTTCACTCAACAAGCATTCTCCATTGATACCTGTTTATTACCACTTTCTTTGCCTGATCTATAGTCATTCCTCTATCATCCAAAGCTTTTCTTACTCAGTTTCTCCATCTCAATGGGGGTCTTGTTGCCCTTCTATCTCCCCTTGTATCTGACTCACATATTCTCTTTGTAAGCCTTTCATCTCCCATTCGTTCAACATGACCATACTAGCTCAGCACCCTTCTGTCCACTCTGGCTGACAAGTGTTCCTGCTGCCCCACTCTCCTACATAATTATCTCTTCATTTCTCAATCCGTCTCTAAGAGTAACTCCACACATACTCCTCAAGCAGCTCATGTTCATCACATCCAGCTTTCTTCTCTCTTTTTTCTTCAGAGCCCATATCTGAGCCCCATACATTACTCTTGGCAAAACAATTCCTTGATACATTGTACTTTTTACTTTCATTCCGAGATATCTCGTCTTCCACATACTTCCCATTGCTCCGAAAACCTTCCATCTTTCACACCCTCTCTGTTGTACGTCCATTTCCATACCTCCACTCCTGCTTATCGTTCCTCCTAGATATTTAAAACACTCTACTTGTTCCAATATTTCCCCATCCAGCCTCACATCTAAATTAACCCTATGATCACCCCAATTTTACACCATCACTTTACTTTTATTGACGTTCACCTTCAGTTTCCTCCTTCCACAAACCACAACAAACTCTTTGACTACCCGCTGCAGTTTCTCCTCAGAATCTGCCACCAATGCTGTGTCATCAGCGAACAGCAACTGATTCAACTCCCAATCTCTACCATTATTTCTAAAGAATGTCCTCTTTAAAACCCAATCCCAATCCTAAACCATAGTTCTCCTTTTCACCTCCCTCACCACACCATCCATAAACATATTAAACAGCCATAGTGACATTACACAACCCTGTCACAAACCTACCTTTACCTCAAACCATTCACTCAACTCACCATTTCCTACTCTAACACATGCTCTGGTCCCTTCATAAAAACTCTTAACTGCTTCTAACAAATGTTCTCCAATTTCATAAATCCTTAACACCTTCCACATCGCTTCACGATCCACACGATCATACACTTTTTCCAAATTCATAAAAGTCCAAAAATCTCCTTATGCTTCTCTAAATACTTCTCGCATAACTGTCTTACTGCAACCATCTGATCCATGCACCCTCTTCCCCTCCTAAAGCCGCACTGTTCTTCTCCTATTGTAACTTCCGAACACTTTATTATCCTCTCTATCAACACACTGCCATACAGCTTTCCAACCACTGACAATAAACTAATACCTCTATAACTTGAACACTCCTGCCGATCTCCCTTCTCCTTGTACAACGGCACAATACATGCACTCTTCCAGTCTATTGGTACCATTGACATAGCAAAGCACACATTAAAAAGTCTCACCAACCAATCTATTATCACATCTCCACCCTTCTTTATACACTCCACAGCAACAGCATCCATACCTGCTTTTCTTGCTCTCATTTGATTCACCTAATTTTCTTCAATCCTTTCATTCATTCCCTGCCACCTGGGTGGCCTGGGTAACCTATCTCCATCCGCCACTGCTTCAATCACTGCTTCTCTTCCATCTCGGCATATCTTTTCCTCACTTCAACTGGTTCCACTAGTAATTCTCCATTTGCATCTTTGACAGACTTTTCCCTCTTTTGTCCTCCTTTCCTTACTTCATTTAACTCCTTCCAAAACATCTTTTTTCGTTCTTCAAAATTATCACTCAACCATTGACCCCACCTTTCGTTTGCATCTGTTTTCGCCTATCAAATTTTCCGTTTTGCCTCTCTCCTTTTCTCCTTGTACCTCTCTCATACCTCAACACTACCATCCTGTAAAACCCTCTCAAAACACTGTCTCTTCTCCTCAACTGCCTTTCTCACCGTATCATTCCACCACTCGCTTCCCTTCCTGATACCTCTGCCTCCTACTTTCCTTTTACCGCACACTACCTCTGCACTTACTTTCACTCCTTCCTTAAACTGTTGCCATTCAACCTCTACTTCTCTCTCTTCCATCTCTCTCACTTCCATCCACTTTTCATTTAAACTTTCTTTGTACTCCCTCTCTTTTTCACTCTTCTCTAACTCACTAACTTTTATTACCTCTCTTACTTCACTCTTGTCTCTCATTCTCCTGTAACTCCTATGTCACGCCTCCCGGCGTTAACAGAATGGTTGCGTGGGGCATTGCAGCTCGCTAGCGCTCGCCAGGATGGGGGGATGGGCTACAGTTGTCCTAGAATGATCTGCTTTATGTAATTAGTGTCGTGTTGCCACAGACAGTCTAGAAATGGTCTTTGTTTTGGTCTGTGACCGCGCCTTATATTTTATATTCGCTATAATATAAATGTTGCTTGAGTGGAAGGCGAGCGAGAGAGGGTGAGGGAGTACACCTGGCAGCGGGGTGAGCTATGACGCGGCTCGCTTGGGCGCTGACGGCGTTGGCGGCCGGGTGGTCAACTAGTCCCTTCCCGTCGCGGCCTCATGTTTTTTACCAGCTCAGAGCTTGCCTGACACGCGTATCGCCTACATCCTTTGCAATTCTGTCCCCCATACTCGCCACTTTGCATACTATTTCTCTCTCTCGACTTCTCCTTTCTCATTCTCTAATCTTTATTAAACTCAACATCCCTTCTGGTTTCAGCATAGACGTTCACCGTCGACCAGTCGTATTGTACGCGAAGCTCTCAGATATTTCCATGTATTAGGTTAAGGAGGTATTATGCTTTATTGAGGTTTGGAGAGACGGATTTTTCCGTATGTGTCCTCTCTCGGGAAGGTTGTAGACCGGTATATGTCTCCCTGGCAAGGTGTTGAGTGATTCTGCTTGGTTATCTAAAGCTAGACTAGGGGTAAGGTTACTGTGTCGTTGTCTCCGATGTGTGCAGTGTTAGCTAAGCCCTGCACGACATCGACAGGTACTGTGGGAGCCTAAGTTGTCTTCGGGTGGGTTTACTTTGCGAGCACAGCGCTGTGGTGTGAGAGGGCCATAGCCTATCCCTCACAACATAGTGCTGCCTCTTTGTGTTAGGCTACGTTAGGCTACGAGCCGCATGCTCGCCCATTGTTGCCCTGCCTTGATACCCCAGCTAGACTTTATTAACTGAGCAGACACTGGTTAGAGATAAGCCCCATTATTATATGTATGCAACATTATTATTCACTGCACTTTTGAGCCGAGGTTGTTGTTGAGTTGCACAACCCTAGTAGGCTGTTACGTTGTGTCACGAAGCATTTCTTTAGTTGTCAAGCATTACTACCTTTGCGCAGTCTTTATTATTCGCCTGCCTATTATTACTATATGTCCTAGTATTTATTGTGACCCGTATTCTGCATTATAATTGTTCAAGATTCTTTACGAACATCTTCCCAGCATCAGACTTATTTCAGAAGTTTCCAGTTGATGTTGCAGTACTAGCATTGCACTTTCTTTAATACAGGAGTGCCAGTTATTTGAGTATCTACCGTAACGTTAATTAATCACGTTAACTATCTTTTCTTTGTGTAACCTAATCGAGTAATCTTTTACTGTTTGAGAATAGGCTGTTTCATCGAGCGTCAGCCTAGTGTGTGTGCACCAGTTACCGAGTCATAGGATACCTCGTTGTCCAGGCACGACTCAGGGCGGTAATGGTGTTTTGTTTTCCAGTGTTTAAGGCAGGGGTTGGATCTAGTGTTACCGTTGTTGCATTTTGCCATTATCTAGTCCAATGTTGAAGAGCCCTGTGTCTTTGAGAACCTGGATCGTAACAAATGGCGACCTAGCTCAGGATCTTGTGAACTAAGAGATAATTGCAGGATTGTTGTGGTCATTTGTTTTATTGAGGAATATAGTGGGCACGTTAATTTTTTTTTGGCAAAGTAGTATAGCACTTGAGAGTCTTCAGACATTTTTGGCAAGTGAATAGTGCTACATAAGAGTTTGGGGTATTTCTTTTCTGAATATTGTGGTGAGAAATTTTTGTGAGCATCATGTCTTATATCGGGTCAGAGGAGAATGGAGACACAGTACGTAATGTCGAAACTGAGGAACAGCAGCATGATGAAAGGGTTAATCGGGTGAACTGTGAGGAGGATGCTAGGATATTTTTGCAACGGCCTGTTACTGCCGAGCGGTTGGAGGGTATGGATCGGTACGGTCTTCAATGCCTGGCCACAGCTATCGGTCATGCGGTTACTAGCAGCATGACCAAGGATAACTTGATAACGTGTGTACTGGGCAGGGTGACTGTTGAGCGAGATGGGTTGAGTGCTCAGAGCCCTTCGGCCATGCTTCCCCTACACTCGACTCCCAGCCATCCCAGTAGTTTGCCGACCCCGGGTACGCTTCCACAGTTGGGTGGTGACTGGCAGGGTGGGTTGCCCCTGGGGGGACCACCGGTAATTTCAAACATTGTAGCACCTTCACCTCCTCCAGGGTTAACTCCAGAATTATTGTATCAGCTCGAATTAGCTAAGATCGAAGAGAGAAAGGCTATCAGGGTATCTGAGCTTCAGCTTCGCCAGCAACAAAGGGCAGGTGAGCTTCAGCAGCAAATAGAGCTAGCAAAAATCCAAGCCGAGTCGACCAGGTACTGTGCCGACATGGACGTAGAGAAGTCGCGAGTAGAGACAACGGGACAGCGACTTGGGGCTGGTAACCGTGTTCATGAGCAGTCTCTCTCGCACTTATTGAAACTGGTTCCGGTGTTTGATGAGAGTGGTGTAACAGAATTTTTCACACGCTTTGAGAAGAAGTGCCAGGAACACCAGTGGCCAGAGAATAAATGGGCAGCACTTGTATCCTCTAGATTAATAGGCAAGGGTCTTAAAGCCTACGTTGCATTGCCTATAGAGTCTTGTATTATCTATGAGGAACTCCAGGAGGCTGTCCTGAGAGCATACGAACTACAACCAGAGACGTACAGGTTGAAGTTCCGGGGTGTTACCAAGGGTCGGGAGAGCACCTTTTTGGAGCATGCCCGGGAGCTGTCCAGTGCTTTTGGGAATTGGCTGAGGTCGGAGAAAGCTACTACGTTTGACGACATTAAACAGTTGGTGCTTTTAGAGCAGTTTTTCAAATGCACGGGCGGCGACCTGACGTTAAACCTTAAAGAAAAGCAACCAAAAACTCTACAGGAGGCAGCTGAGATGGCTGACCTCCGGCTATCACTAATTCGTGGGTGCGGGTCTGCCCAGCGTAGTGAGGCAGGTAACAAGGGGCGTGACGCCCCCCCCCCCCCCCCCCCGAGTTAGTGATATACCTTATGCAAACAAGTACAAGAGCCATGATACCAAGACTGACCACAAGACTAGCACCGTCCCATTTAAGAAGGGGCCGGGCCCTTCCCAGTACCAAGGGAAGCCCAAAGGGGAGTTGGAGTGTTATCATTGTCATAAAAAGGGGCACTTTGCAAGAGTCTGTCCTAGCAAACCACCTACAGCAGCTGTGTCTTTGGCCTGCAACATTGGTGTGTCTCCGAAGTCATCTGAGTTTGCCCGGGGCAGTTCGTCAGAGGCTGAGGCACAGCCAATGCAGAAGCACCTGGGAGGCTCGAACCCTGCTCAGGATGTTTTTTGCGACCATAGAGGGCGGGGTTGCGTGATGTGGGCGGGGCGCAAGCATGGAGTAGAGGTCTTGCGTGATACAGGTGCTTCCCAGACTCTGATGAAAAACTTGACTGGCTACCCTATAAACACGGCTCGGGTGGTGGTGGTCTATCTATCTATCTATTGCCTGACGCCGTGATCCCCGAAGGGGTGGCCACGAACGAACCGCCCCCATGCACCTCTGTCCCCAGTCAGTCGACGCCCCTCCCCCCAACCAGCACCGCCTTCGTTCATGTAGTTCCTCACTCCATCCTTCCACCTCATATTCGGTCTACCTCTCCCCCTCTGTCCCTCCACCTCGCTCTCGTACACCCTCTTAGTCATTCTCTCGCTTTCCATACGTTCCATATGGCCGAACCATCTCAAGTTGTTCCTTTTCACACTTTCCAGCACATCTACCTCCACACCACACCTCCTTCTTACTTCCTCATTAGTCTGTCTATCTCTCCATGTAACTCCGCACGCACTCCTTAAGTAATTCATTTCCACTGCTCTCACTCTTGGTCTGAGTCTCTCAACCAACGTCCATGCTTCGCTTCCGTAAGTCAGTGTCAGGATTACCACACTGTCATGCAAGGACTTCTTCACTTCCATACTGACCACCCTATTTCTTGTTACTGCTTTTAGCGTTCCTGCAACCCTCTTCCCCTGTTGTACCCTCTCCCGCACCTCTTCATCCATAGTCCCATCTTTACTCAACACACTGCCCAGATACTTAAAAGAGTTGACGATCTCCATAGCCTGACCGTTCAGCTTCACCTCACACTCTGTGACTTCACCCCTTTCGAAGACCATAACCTTGCTCTTCCCCGTATTTACCTTCAAATTCCGTTTTTCGCACACTGTTCCAAACTCATTTACCAGACCCTGCAACTCCCATTCATTATCACTCATCAGAACTGTATCATCCGCAAACAGCAGTATAGGTAGCTTCCACTCAATTCCCTCACTTTTCAGCGATACACCAACATCCACTGCTCTTGATAGTATTTCTTTCAAAACTCCATCCATGTATACAGTAAACAACCACGGGGACATCACACACCCCTGTTTCAAACCAACATTCAGGTCAAAGAACTCGCTCTGCTCACTCTCCACACGTACTGCCACCTTTGCACCCTCATACATGCTCTTCACTGCTTTCAGCAACTTGCCCTCTACTCCGTATATTCTAAGTACTTTCCACAAACCTTCTCTATCCACTCTGTCATAGGCCTTCTCCAAGTCCATAAAGGCAACATACACCTTTTTTTTCTTCTCCACAACACAATTCAGGGTAAAAATCTGATCTACACATCCTCTTCCCTTCCTAAAACCTCCCTGCTCGTCGCCTATCCATTTCTCCGTTCTCACTCTCATGAAAAACTTGACTGGCTACCCTATAAACGCGGCTCGGGTGGTGGTGGTGCAGGGTATTAATGCAACTCGGTCATACCCGCTGGTGCGGTTGGAGTTGGAGGTGGATGGTGTGGCACGTGAATTGGATGTCGGGATTGTGGAGAAACTTCCAGTGGAGGGCGTCGACCTTCTTCTCGGCAACGACTTTGCAATGCCCGCTTCTGAGGTTCTACCCTTAGTCGTTGCCGAGAGGCTGGCCGACGTGAGTAGGGAAGAGCAAGAGTGGGTCGAGCGGTGCCAGACACAACCCATGGCGTGTGTTGTCACCCGAGCTCGGGCAGCTAAAGGGTCACAGCCTAGTCCTCCGTCTTCAGACCAGCGGAGGAACGATCAACAGGAGGAGGCTAAAGCTGGAGTTGGTTTTAAGAGTTTTGACTCGGCGGCTCTCCTGGGTGATTCAGTATTAGCACCATTACTTAATTCTGGAGTAGCCCCTGGGCCTGTCATCGAGAGTGACGAGGCTGGGCATGACGAGTCTCCACGACAGCAACGTTATGTACATCGAGAGAGACAGAGGGAGCAGCCCAGTATCGGGGAAGGTCATGCATTGCTCCGGGAGCAGTTAGATCGCTTGGCACCCTCAGATATACGTCGGTTGCAACTAGAGGACCCTGAGCTCCAAACGTGTGCTAATGGAGCTGTAGAGATCGACGAGGACGGCGATGCACAGCCAGGAGATTTTTTTTATTTAGAAGGCATCCTCTATAGGCGTTTTCAAGACCCTAAACGTAGTTGGCAAGAGGGGTCCGGAGTAGTGGACCAGTTGGTGGTGCCACGGGAGTGCAGGGATAGCCTACTGAGGTTGGCGCATGACATACCACTGGCAGGACATCTAGGGGTGAGAAAAACGGTGGCGGCTTTAGAAAAATAGTTTTGGTGGCCGGGGTTGAAGGGGCAGGGGGTAAACCTGGATAGCAAGGTGTCATACGTGCCAGAGGGTTGGAAAACCTAACCAAACAATTCCGAGAGCCCCGTTGCACCCCATTCCTGTCAGTGGACCGCCCTATGGACGACCATATCATTGATATGGTCGGACCTCTACCCCCTACTAGTGCCGGTAATAAATTTCTATTAACTATCATGGATGTGGCCACTCGTAATCCTGATGCATATCCAATGAGATATGGCACAGCGAAAACTGTTGTCCGGAACCTGCTCTTGTATTGCTCACGGTATGGTTACCCGCAAGAGGTGCACTCGGACCAAGGTTCTAATTTCACATCTAATCTGTTCAAACAAACTATGATTCAGCATGGCATCAGCACTGTCGTCTCTTCTGCGTATCACCCGGAGAGTCAAGGGGTGTTGGAGAGGTGGCACGCCACGCTGAAAAGCATGCTTCGATGTTACTGCGCAGAGAACGGAAAGGATTGGGACCTTGGTCTGCCGTATGTTTTGTTCGCGGCAAGAGAAGTACCTGGAGAGAGTCTCGGTTTCAGTCCGAATGAGCTTGTTTTCGGGCATCAGGTGAGGGGCCCTCTCCACATGGTGAAGGAGATTTGGGAGGGTACCGCTAAGCCATGTTCTATGTTGAGATACGTCCTCGAGAGCAGTGAGAGAATGCTTAGAAGTCTGGAGCTGGCCGGGCGTAATTTGGTGAGTTCGCAGGCCCGTATGAAGGACAGGTACGATACTAAGGCGAAACTCCGGGAGTTTCAGGTAGGTCAAGAGGTGTTGGTCCTGTTGCCTTTGGCAGGTCATCCTCTGGCTGCCAAGTACGCTGGGCCTTATCGGGTGGTGTCAAAGATCTCCGATCTAGATTACCTCGTTGTCACTCTGCAGCCCAAACCTGATGGAAAAGTTCGGTTCTGCATTGACTTTAGGCGGTTGAATGGGTTGACCCCCACCAACGCATATCCTCTTCCCCGGGTGGATAACAGTGTGGATAAGATCGGGAAAGCAAGGTACTTGACCAAGGTAGACCTCGTCAAAGGCTACTGGCAAGTACCACTGTCTGAGCGGGCTAAAGAGGTGTGCGGGTTTGTGGTGGATGGCAGTACTTACCGTTGCAACGTGATGCCATATGGTCTGAAAAATGCACCGGCCACTTTCCAGAGCTTAATGAACGACATCGTAGCAGACATCCCAAACTGTACTGATTACCTTGATGACGTGATCATTTATGACAACGATTTCCAAAGTCACTGTGAGCACATAGAAGCCTTATTTAGTCAACTTAGTAAAGCAGGCTTGGTGGTTAATCTGGGCAAGTGTGACTTTGTGCAAGCCACGGTGCAGTATCTGGCGTTTGTGGTTGGGTTAGGGCAGGTGAGCCCGCCCCAACAGAAGATACAGGCTATCGACTTGTTCCCCAGGCCGACCACCAAGCGGCAGATCATGAGATTTTTGGGCATGATTGGGTATTACCGCCACTTTATAAGAGGCTATTCTACTGTGTTAGCTCCTTTGACAGATCTACTAGCCAAAGATAAAAAGTTCCGCTGGGCACCTGAGTGTGAGCAGGCGTTTCGAGTAGTTAAACACCTTTTATGCACTCACCCTATCCTTAGGGCCCCGGACTTTGAACGACCATTTCAGTTGGCGACTGATGCCAGCGGAGTAGGGGCTGGTGCCGTACTTTTGCAGACAGACGAGGAAGGTCTTGAGCATCCAGTCAGTTTCTTTTCAAAGAAATTTAATTCAGCACAGAAAAACTATTCGGTTGTTGAAAAGGAACTGCTGGCAATCGTGTTAGCGCTCAGACACTTTGAGGTCTATGTTCCTGCCTATGGGCCAGTCGTGGTAGTGTATACCGACCACCACCCGCTTAAATTCCTCAATCAATTCCACAACCGGAATATGAGGCTGACCAGATGGTCGCTCATGTTGCAAGAGTACAACTTAGACATTCGCCATATTGCCGGTTGTGAGAATGTGATTGCGGACTGTTTGTCGCGGGTGGAGGATCCGGGGTAGGCTACCTCAGTATGTTGGTATAGCCTCCTGTCTTGGCTCGCGGTGTATTTTTGCGCTGGTGCTTGTTGGCTCGCGTGTGTAGCATCAGCTTAGGGTCGCAGGGCAGGAGTTGTTGGCTTTGATTAGAAGAAAATTAGGCTACATCTATAGTAGCCACCAAAAACAACATTAACATAAAATATGAAAAATTAAATAAAAACTCTTTCTTTTTTATAATTAATTTTAAGATAATATTGTAGCTGAGTACTGAGTGCAGATGATTTTCCCTCAGTAGGCTGTGCTTCTTAAAGCTCGCTCTGGGAGCACAATGTTATGAATTAATGTATCATAATTGGGAAGGGTGATAAGATTTGTTTTTATATATAAATGTTGTTGCATTTTTTTTGAGGAGACTGAGCTTGCATTCCATGAGTGGCAGAGTGGTTAGGAGTGGCAGATTCTAGCGACATTCTGCCTGTTCAGATATGGGCTCATGGTTGAGTGTCCCATATCTTGGGGGGGGTGTGACGCCTCCCGGCGTTAACAGAATGGTTGCGTGGGGCATTGCAGCTCGCTAGCGCTCGCCAGGATGGGGGGATGGGCTACAGTTGTCCTAGAATGAACTGCTTTATGTAATTAGTGTCGTGTTGCCACAGACAGTCTAGAAATGGTCTTTGTTTTGGTCTGTGACCGCGCCTTATATTTTATATTCGCTATAATATAAATGTTGCTTGTGTGGGAGGCGAGCGAGAGAGAGGGTGAGGGAGTACACCTGGCAGCGGGGTGAGCTATGACGCGGCTCGCTTGGGCGCTGACGGCGTTGGCGGCCGGGTGGTCAACTAGTCCCTTCCCGTCGCGGCCTCATGTTTTTTACCAGCTCAGAGCTTGCCTGACACGCGTATCGCCTACATCCTCTGCAATTCTGTCCCCCATACTCGCCACTTTGCATACTATTTCTCTCTCTCGACTTCTCCTTTCTCATTCTCTAATCTTTATTAAACTCAACATCCCTTCTGGTTTCAGCATAGACGTTCACCGTCGACCAGTCGTATTGTACGCGAAGCTCTCAGATATTTCCATGTATTAGGTTAAGGAGGTATTATGTTTTATTGAGGTTTGGAGAGACGGACTTTTCCGTATGTGTCCTCTCTCGGGAAGGTTGTAGACCGGTATATGTCTCCCTGGCAAGGTGTTGAGTGATTCTGCTTGGTTATCTAAAGCTAGACTAGGGGTAAGGTTACTGTGTCGTTGTCTCCGATGTGTGCAGTGTTAGCTAAGCCCTGCACGACATCGACAGGTACTGTGGGAGCCTAAGTTGTCTTCGGGTGGGTTTAATTTGCGAGCACAGCGCTGTGGTGTGAGAGGGCCATAGCCTATCCCTCACAACATAGTGCTGCCTCTTTGTGTTGACTTCTGAGGGATCGCCAGGATAGAACTAGGTACTAGAGACCTAGATTTATCAAGAGAGCATACCCGTCATATAACGTAATCTTCATTATACCACCTTCGGACAATGTTAGGCTACGAGCCGCATGCTCGCCCATTGTTGCCCTGCCTTAATACCCCAGCTAGACTTTATTAACTGACCAGACACTGGTTAGAGATAAGCCCCATTATTATATGTATGCAACATTATTATTCACTGCACTTTTGAGCCGAGGTTGTTGTTGAGTTGCACAACCCTAGTAGGCTGTTGCGTTGTGTCACGAAGCATGTCTTTAGTTGTCGAGCATTACTACCTTTGCGCAGTCTTTATTATTCGCCTGCCTATTATTACTATATGTCCTAGTATTTATTGTGACCCGTATTCTGCATTATAATTGTTCAAGATTCTTTACGAACATCTTCCCAGCATCAGACTTATTTCAGAAGTTTCCAGTTGATGTTGCAGGACTAGCATTGCACTTTCTTTAATACAGGAGTGCCAGTTATTTGAGTATCTACCGTAACGTTAATTAATCACATTAACTATCTTTTCTTTGTGTAACCTAATCGAGTAATCTTTTACTGCTTGAGAATAGGCTGTTTCATCGAGCGTCAGCCTAGTGTGTGTGCACCAGTTACCGAGTCATAGGATACCTCGTTGTCCAGGCACGACTCAGGGCGGTAATGGTGTTTTGTTTTCCAGTGTTTAAGGCAGGGGTTGGATCTAGTGTTACCGTTGTTGCATTTTGCCATTATCTAGTCCAATGTTGAAGAGCCCTGTGTCTTTGAGAACCTGGATCGTAACACCTAACTCTTAGCTTTCCCTCCACCAAGGAATGATCCGACATACCCTCCGCCTCACCTCTCATCACATTCACATCCAGCAGTCTACACAATTTTTCCCTTGTCACCAGCACATAATCCATCAAAGCCCTCTCTACAATCTCTCCCATCCCAAGTCTATGCCATGTGTACTTGTGTTTATGCCTTTTTTTGAAGAACATATTTCCTCTACTCAATCTGCACTCTCCACATACATTTTTCAGTCTTTCTCCACTCATTTACACCATCCACACCAAAACTATCGATGACTCCCTCAACAGGCTCATTTCCTACCCTAGCATTTAGGTCCCCTCAAACTATAACATTTTAATTTTCCTCAAACCCTTGTAAACAATCTCTCAAATCCTCCCAAAAACCCTCACCTCGTCTAACTTCCTTTCACTTCCTGGCCCAGAAGCACTTACAAATACCCACCGTTCACCCTTAATCCGCTGAGTACCAGTTAAATATTAATAAATGTGCCACCCAGGACCGGCTGATTCTGATTTTATTGTTTATTCCAGAAACAATAGCGAATGGGTTAGGAATGAAGGAAAAACAAAAACAAAATTGGTCAAAGAGTGCAAAAAATGGTCCTACAGAGCCCCCGAAAACGGATTTTACAAGAGTAAAAAATTGAAGGCAATTTCCCCCTAAAAACATGTTTTTGCGCACTCACACGCACGCGGTTAGACTTTGAGAGTTTTCAACCATCGGCATGGGTGCGTGGGATACTTATACAGTTCCCATACAAATCTGAGCCCTCGGGGTGCCATAGGACCGGAGTAGGACCGGACCGGCCAGGACGCAAACCATACGTCGCTGGGGTTTAGCGTTACATACATTGTGGACGCAAACCCTGCGTCGCTGGGGCTCAGTGGGTTAAACAGCATTTGCACCCACATTAGCCTTGATGAAACCTCTTTCCACTCTTTTATAAACTCTCTCAACGCCTCTTTCACAATAATAGCCACTCCCTCTTTCCCACAGACTCCCTCATCTACTCCAGACTTTCGACCTATCACATTTCCAAAATCCACTTCTCCCTCTACTTTCATCTATGTTTCATTCAGTGCAAGCACATCATACTACCTTCTTTCAAATAACCTCCCAATGTCCTCTCGCTTTTCATTCGTACTACATCCTTGCACATTTAAAGCCCCTATACTTTGGGTCCGGGACCACGAACGCGTTCCCTCGCCCCTATCTCTGTCTTGTTTTTTTTGGTAGATTTATTTAAGGAGAGAAGGATACCAGGCCCCCCTTCCCCGATCCCCTTTAGCCGACTTCTATGTCTCGCAGGAGTAAACGGTGGTGGAAAATTCTCACCCCTCCACCACAGAGGAGGCTATCTGCACCAGAAAGTAGCGGGCGTTGAGGTCACCGCATCCCTACGCCATTTGAAAAAATTAGAGATGCAGAAGGAGAAACAGATAGAAGGGGCTATGGGAAGTAGAGGACACCAACCCTCACTCTGACAAAGGGTCAGCCCACCACTAAACAGAGCTAGACAGAGCTGGGAGAATTGATATGCTTCAGGCAAGCAATGAAGACACACCTATGTCACACTCCCTTATACGCTTCCCCTTAACTCTCCAGTCACTATAATATAGATTTTCACTAGATACCTGGTTATTACATCTTTTTTATGGTTCTTCAATGTTCATATGTTCATTATACAAGTAAAATATGTGCATATGGAGTAGTAATATTGCTTTATATGGTAAATGTAATTTTTGTTGTCAGAATTGAAGCTAAATCTTTTGCACTGGCGGCACTTCCAAAAATATGATTGGCGTATTCGCCGGGTTAAGGCCATTTTGTATTTGTTCATTTATTTACTTATGTATTATTATTATTATAATGTTATATTATTATTATAATTATTTGTTATTATTATTTGTCTTTTAAGTTTCCTACCAAACCCTCCAGCAAGCTTAAAAAATAACTCCATTTGAGATAAATGTGTACAATTTTCTGTAAAAAAAATGTTCCGGCCGGCCAAAGGACGGAAACTCCTAAAATACAGGCTCGTTGGCGCTCGCTAGGAAAACAAATAGACACCTAATTGAACAAAAGGTATTATAATCGCCAAACTAATGGGGCGATCGTCTAAAAATCTTGGCGCTAATGGCGCTAAACATTAGCGTGAAGGGAGTCCAAGTGACAGGCCTCCCCGCAACCCGTTTAATGGGGGCCACCTGCTTTTTTCTCTTTCTCTCTTTATCTGGCTCATTTGGCCCCATTCAGCCAATTGTTTTAAGACGTTTATCCCTATCCAGGTGTCGATTTCTTCCTGGCGATCGATAGCGAGCTAGCATTGTATGGAGAAATACGGTTTCGCCGGAGACATTTTTCTATCGAAAAATTTACAAATTTAGCTTGATGCAAAACAAAAATATATATAAAAATATATATATATAACACTTGGATGGGGGTAAACGTCTTAACACAGTAGGCTGAATGGGGCCGAATGGATACAAGCCAAAGAGAGAGGGAGAGAAAGTGTAAACAACGAGGTGGGCTCCCTTAATGCTCTTTCTGGGATATTTAAAAGCCTTTGTGGCCATCAGGGGTGTTTAGAAACCTTTAGTTTAGTTACTTCAACCTCTGCAGGGGTCTTTGAGCGAGCTGTGGGCAGATAACTAAGTTTTGTACAGCTAATTATGAGATTAAGCTAATACAATTTTGGAGAGCTAATTATGAGATTTACATAATACACTAATTTTGGAGAGCTAATTATGCGATTAAGACAATTATATATAAAAATACACTAATATTGAAGAGCTACTTATGAGATTAAGATAATTATATATATGAGTACACTAATTTTGGATAGCTAATTATGAGAAATACATAATTCAATTTTTGAATACTAATTGACAATCTCCGGCGCATGAAAGGGTTAAATAAACGTGGGAAGGGGTATGATATATTTGAGTAAATTGGTACTGATATATCTTTCTATCCTTGTGTAAGATGAGTTTATTACCATCAATATACCTAATGGTATATGTCTTCTAAGCGTAGTAGGGAAGGTATACAGTAGGGTAGTGATTGAGAGAGTGAGAGTGAGAACGGAAAAATGGATAGGCGACGAGCAGGGAGGTTTTAGGAAGGGAAGAGGATGTGTAGATCAGATTTTTACCCTGAATTGTGTTGTGGAGAAGTATCTGGAGAAGAAACAAAAGGTGTATGTTGCCTTTATGGACTTGGAGAAGGCCTATGACAGAGTGGATAGAGAAGGTTTGTGGAAAGTACTTAGAATATACGGAGTAGAGGGCAAGTTGCTGAAAGCAGTGAAGAGCATGTATGAGGGTGCAAAGGCGGCAGTACGTGTGGAGAGTGAGCAGAGCGAGTTCTTTGACCTGAATGTTGGTTTGAAACAGGGGTGTGTGATGTCCCCGTGGTTGTTTACTGTATATATGGATGGAGTTATGAAAGAAATACTATCAAGAGCAGTGGATGTTGGTGTATCGCTGAAAAGGGAGGGAATTGAGTGGAAGCTACCTATACTGCTGTTTGCGGATGATACAGTTCTGATGAGTGATAATGAATGGGAGTTGCAGGGTCTGGTAAATGAGTTTGGAACAGTGTGCGAAAAACGGAATTTGAAGGTAAATACGGGGAAGAGCAAGGTTATGGTCTTCGAAAGGGGTGAAGTCACAGAGTGTGAGGTGAAGCTGAACGGTCAGGCTATGGAGATCGTCAACTCTTTTAAGTATCTGGGCAGTGTGTTGAGTAAAGATGGGACTATGGATGAAGAGGTGCGGGAGAGGGTACAACAGGGGAAGAGGGTTGTAGGAACGCTAAAAGCAGTAACAAGAAATAGGGTGGTCAGTATGGAAGTGAAGAAGTCCTTGCATGACAGTGTGGTAATCCCGACACTGACTTACGGAAGCGAAGCATGGACGTTGGTTGAGAGACTCAGACCAAGAGTGAGAGCAGTGGAAATGAATTACTTAAGGAGTGCGTGCAGAGTTACATGGAGGGATAGACAGACTAATGAGGAAGTAAGAAGGAGGTGTGGTGTGGAGGTAGATGTGCTGGAAAGTGTGAAAAGGAACAACTTGAGATGGTTCGGCCATATGGAACGTATGGAAAGCGAGAGAATGACTAAGAGGGTGTACGAGAGCGAGGTGGAGGGACAGAGGGGGAGAGGTAGACCGAATATGAGGTGGAAGGATGGAGTGAGGAACTACATGAACGAAGGCGGTGCTGGTTGGGGGGAGGGGCGTCGACTGACTGGGGACAGAGGTGCATGGGGGCGGTTCGTTCGTGGCCACACCTTCAGGGATCACGGCGTCAGGCAATAGATAGATAGATAGAATATACCTTTAACCCCTTCACCACCAAAATGTATTGTTATCTTTGATTCTGGCTAAGACTAGAAGATTGTATTCAGTTTAAGAAAGACCTGTGTTACTAAGATGGATTATGTAGATCGTATTTACTCATTTGAGTCATATACTGTAGGTAGATTACAAATTAAAGAAAATCGTCCAATGGAAACCAGAATATGATGAAGATAACGTATTGATGGTAAGGGGATTAAGTGGGTAGGGTTTATTTATGTATAATATATATATATATATATACTACATATATATATATATATATATATATATATATATATATATATATATATATATATATATATATATATATATACTGTATATATATGTATATATATACTGTATATATATATATATATATATATATATATATATATATATATATATATATATATATATATATATACAGTATATACTGTATATATATATATATATGTTTTTCTTTTTCTTTTAGTGTCCTCCCTAGGCCTTCATCAGGTCAACAAATTATCCTCAACATCCCCCTTTGCGATAAATGTTTACATATTTCCGTTGAAAAATGTATATCCAAAATTAAAGGCTTGCTTTCGCTCGCTATGAAAAAAATCTACACCTAAATGACACGAACAGTCCTAATATTGTCAAAGAAATGGGGCGAAAGCTCTTAAAATCCACAAACTAATGGGTTGAACATCTTAAAATTTTAAATTAAATTAACAGGGCTAAATATGAGAGAGGTTAATAAAAAAAAAAAAAAAATCAAATAATGGACTGCTGAGATAATGGTGTATTGCAGATAAATGTTGTGGTTTCAACTGCACCGACTGCGAATATTGCAGCGTAAATGACTGTGGGGAGCCTGAATGCTTACGCAAGTCACACACACACACACATACATCACTCTAAAATTATAGATGGTAGAACGCCATATACAGTATATATATATACAGGTATATACACGTGTGGTCAGACTATGTAGTATAACTCGCAAGTGAAAATTAATCAATGGAACACCTGGCTTTCGTCTATTCTCTTAAACCCCCCAGACAGATTATATTAACTTACTGACGAGGAGGTGGCTGACACGGTATTATCCCCACAACTGTCAAAATATCACTGAAGGACCGTTAGAAGCCGGAAGAACATGGGGTTGCCACCATTCGACAGATTTTGATCTAACTTACCTAACTTACTGAGCTCAATATGACGCTAGAGCGTCATACAACTTATTAGAGAGATATTAAGATAAGTTCATATGACGCTCTAGCGTCATATGAGTATATTGGCTTAAGTCATCTTTAGGGTGTTACGCCTGGTGTTCCATTGTTATATTTTTCCTGCGAGGTATACTACATATACTGTAAATATATATATATACTGTATATATATATAGTAGAAGGGTAAGGAGGAAAAGGACACTTGCAAACATCTTATTTATTTATTTTTCAAATTTTCGGCAACCGTCTCGCAGCCATCATCAGGAAAACCCAAGATCCCTATTAAAAGAAAACATACCTGTAGAAAGTCAACAACAATGGGACCACGAATGTAATTCATTGAATTTAAATTTTGTTAATTATTCAGAAATGTATATTATATTTCAAAAATAATTCTTATCTAATACACAACACTTGTACGAAAACCTGCAGCAGCTACATAAGCACAGCAGAAACAACAACTCAGTGCAAAACTTTTAATAATCACAAGCTAGAAATAAGAAGGACTGATTCAAATTATGTATAATGACTAAATAAGTAAACAAAATTGAAAGTTTCATATGTAAATTTTTAATTAATACAAATATAACTCTAATATTATTAACAACGCAAACACTGAAGACTGAAAACAATCACTTAACATTGACAGAACATAATCTCATCTCAAGTTCATATATGCAAAGCTAAGTCTAACATAGACGCTAAATCCTAAATTAATAGCAAGACGCTTTAAATACTAAATAAGCACCACTAATTGTATATGACAATTTATAAGAAAACAGTTATAATTGAAAGTTTATAAAAGAAAAATATCATACGACAGCTTATATTAAATTTATCACCCAAGTAATATCAAATATCAAGGTAAAACGGTTTTAATATATATTCTACAAAATGTATCTCCTCAGTAAAATTATATAAGTAAACCCTAATGTTAAAATTGTAAACAACTTAAATCAACAACGTTAAAAAAAAACACTTCTTTGAAAATATTGTACACAAATAAACGAAACCATCAAGAATGGACTATATACTAGCCCTTATTAAACTTCTTCAGTCAACCCATTAATTATATAAGTCCCTAATCGAAAAAAATACATAGCAAAAAACACATCTATATATAAATAATCTGCAGGCTTACCATATATGACAAGGAACCAACCCAAGAACAACCAGTCAGTACAGAAGTCACCAATGCACTGAACCAAAAATGAATATAAAGGACAGAGGACAGAGATTATGAGAAACAAGTAAACCTTCGAACCACCTATAAACTGGCGGGTGCCCAACTCCGAAAGGAGTTGAAATAGGGGAGCTATCCCCCCCGCCAAAGGTGGCTTTCTAGGGCCTTTCCTAGCTGATGCTGAGAGGATTGGGTTCTAGTCATGTGGTGATGGGCTGGTCTATCAGAGTGAGAGCTGAGCGATCTCTGCCATACCCATAGCTTACTCTGACTGTTCCTTTTACTTATATATTTTCTAGATCTCAAGTGACGGCGTCTTTTCCGTGGATCAACCTCCCTACTGCCAACCTAAAAGTTGGCAGATTGGGAGCCAAAGCGTCACATTTTCCCCTTGCCCCTCAACTTTCCCTTCATAATTGCTGAGGGGCACAGGGCCTTGGGTGGGGCTTTGGTTTCCCGGGCATTTCCGCACCCTCCTCAGCTCCCTGCCTTAGAGTGACTTCGGTCACCCGGGCTTTGTTAGTGGTAAGCAGAGAGGGTTTTGTGGGGGCTCTCTATGGCCTTGGCTTTGCTCGGGACCTTGGGGCTGTTCGGCCAGGCAGCCTGGGGAACAGCAACAACAACAACAACCACCTATACACTTCAAATGAACCACCCATGACACAGACTTAGTTCAACTGTTGTTAGCAAGATTTATTTCGGGATTGAGTTTTTTAATTAATATTTTCTCACTTATCAATGTATCACTTTGACTTCTAAATTTGGCTATGATCTGGAAATCATTCTCTGTGACAAAATTATCCTTATCATGCAAGTGATTTCGGATCGGGAAAAGTTACAGATCCGGCCAGTTATTACAAAAGATGTCATTCTCTGCGATCCGAAATCACTCGCATGATAGGGATAATTTTTTCACAGAGACTAATTTCCAGATCATAGCCAAATTTAGGAGTCAAAGTGATACATTGATAGGTGAGAAAATATTAATTCTATTGAATATAATTATAAAATCGTTTTACCTTGATATTTGATATTTGTTAAGTACATATTAAGATAATGTTTATGTAAAAGTGTTAAATTTTGCAAGAGTGGCTGGCTCCAGAGTCAGGTATTTGTTCTGTACTCTTCTGTGGATTTCCAGGCACTGGAAAGTGCCTGGAGCCACCCACTCTTGCAAATTTTAACACTTTTACATAAACATTATTTGAATATGTACACAACAGTCCGAGCCTTCTAATAAGATACTCGGACATACTTTCTAAACCCTTATTTTGTGCATGCAATATATTTTAGATGCAATTTAATTTTAGCACTAACATTTATTAAACTTTGTGCAGTGAACCTACCCTTTTCTACACACCTTTAGTGTGGAAGCATATTCGCATATATTTTTACTACAAGAATCAATATTTTTCATGTTATATATATATATATATATATATATATATATATATATAATTATATACAGTATATATATATATATAATTATATACCGGTATATATTTTTTTATTTTTATTTTATTTTTATTTATTTTTGGCTAAAGTCTAGGGTAATGTTTTTTTTTTTTTATTCATTACACCTCCATTTTTGTTGAGTGGGCAAAGCCCCCCTCAACCTATTATTGTATCCCACGGTTGGTAACAAAACAATGGATCCAACATCTGGCCATGGGATACAATAATGGGGTGAGGGGGGCTTAGACCCCCCCCCCCCCTACCCCTTATGACATTGTCATCATCATATATTTTACCAGCAGGGGTAAATAACAGCAGTCAAATTAGATGTGAATAATTATAACAGAGTGTGCGACTATGTAAACAAAGCGGATGGTACACCCGCTAACACAACTCTTACCTTGGTAAGGGTGGTGTTAGCGGGCGTACTGTCCTCCTTGTTTAGATGAAGTTGCAGGCCCGGTTATGTTCGCGTCTAATTTGACTGCATTTATTTACAAAATTATACCCACGGCCAGCTGTTATTTGCCCCCCTGCTGGAAATATATATGAAAACAATAAGTCATGGGGGATGAGGGGGGTAAAGCCCCCCTCAACCTATTACCCAACAGTTGGCCATGGGATATAATTATAGGTTGAGGGGGGCTTTGTCCCCCTCAACCTATTACCCAACAGTTGGCCATGGGATATAATTATAGGTTGAGGGGGGCTTTGTCCCCCTCAACCTATTACCCAACAGTTGGCCATGGGATATAATTATAGGTTGAGGGGGGCTTTGTCCCCCTCAACCTATTACCCAACAGTTGGCCATGGGATATAATTATAGGTTGAGGGGGGCTTTGTCCCCCTCACCTCCCATGACTTATTGCCATCATCAAATATATTACCAGCGTGAGACTAATAACAGCTAGTTAACAAGGAAGCCTGCAAACACCATCTTTACCTTCTAGGCTTCTACTTTACTATGCTTAGACTACACCAAGCTAGGCATTGCTAGCCTAACCAAAATACCATACATAGGCCTAACTTTTCTAGCCTAAATAGACCTAACATTTTCAAAATAAACCTAGGTTATAGCCTAGGCCTAGGCTAGGCTAAAACAAACAAATAATCTCAATACCATTTATTATTTATTTTCTTAGGCTAGGCCTAGGGTAATTCTTTTCATAATTTTTGTCCTGTGATACTTTCAAATTTGTTGAGGAAATAGGCTACCCTAATCTAACCCAGAGGTAGTTGGGAGTTGGAATAAAACATTTCCGCAATAAATGAGGGTTAAAATCTACGAATGGTAAGCTACGTGTTGTCGCACCATATTAATTTGTGCATCAATTAACCCAAACTAGGTCTAGGCTGGCATTGGTAGGCTATTCATAGCTTAATTCGACCTGTCATAAGACATTAAGGATACAACTATTATCATACTTTGTATTAAATGCCCTAATGGTATTGTAAACATAAGTTAACAATCATATTGCGCTATTATTGCCTCAATAATGACTTAGTGTTTCATAAAGAGCTATACAGCAGACGAATTTGTTATGGTCGCGGGTTGTGTTATCGACATTTGTGTACCTATATCCAGGTCATATTCATGTAAGGGTGGTCCGGACCACCCTTTGCAAAAGGGGCTGCCTACGATCAAAGATGGCCGCTACGACGCTTCGTTAATACCAGCGTTGAGTCGTAAGGGAACGGTAAGGGAATTTTCGGATCGTACGACCGTTAGTGAATCCACCCCCAGAGATGGCCATTAGCTCCTCTGGAAATCCTCACTCCCGTCCACTGTCTGTTGTCCCTCTTGAATTACTTGACTGTGTGTGTGTAGACTTGCAATGTGACAACAGGCGGCAGGGTACTGATGGTGTATCCTCCGAGTGGACGAAAGTGATGAGAGATAAGGGGTGGTCTGTGTTGTTGCTGGAGATAAGGGCAGGGTAACTCGAATGGTTGGCTCCTGGTTTCCCTTTGTGCCCGAGCGAGAGAGAGCAAGCGGGTTGCAAGAAGTTAACCCTGTGAGTTCCGAGGGGTGAGTGACCCCTGTAACCCCTCCGCGCCTGCCTTTATAGTCTCGCCTCCCGCTATCCCGCGCTGTGATTGGCTGAGCGGCCCGCACGGCAGGCCGCTCGCTTTGAATTCTTGCCTCCTCCACCTCCACTCTCTTCTCCTCAAAATAAGTTCCAGGAAGCTGGTTATAAACATCTTTCAGTGGCTTACTGGAGTATAGGGCTGGCACCGAAGTATTGGATCGAGTATAACCAGAGGAAACTGCTCGGGAAGAGAAAGAGAGCGACTTCTGAGGTGAGGTAGAGAGTTCAGCTCGGTGCTCCGATAATGGAGGCCGCTGATTGGTTGGCTGGGGAGGTGTGGCATGTGGTGGCCGAGAACTGTCAATGTCAGCTGACGGTGCAAGCATATAGAAGGGGTCGCGGTGATTGGCAGAGAGCTTTTCTACTTTATCACCCCCTACTAACTTAAGGCGAGCTCCTGATCGCCGCAACACCGTTCCCCTGAAGTTTTTGCTATCTGGCTGCCACTCTACCAGTCCACTGTGCTCACAGAGACATCTGTGTAGCTGGAGGGCAGGATTTTGATTCCCCATGACAGTTTTGGCTACTATAACCTTCCCGAGATGACTAAGAAGCTGTTTGAGAGCTCGAGTGGTATTTATTCTTTGCCCTTGTCCGTCGACTATTGCTACTAGTCGACGGAGTCAGTACTGAGGGTCAGAGGGGAGAGTCATGGGGCCTTGCAACTGGCAGGCACGTGCCCCGGGGGTCCTATTTATAGCCTCGTCCGGGTACCTAATTGGTGGGCGGCTAATCCTACCACTACTAGTGATTGTCTCGGTGGGGCCCGTGGAATGAGACGCTCTAGCTGGAGTCTTATCCTGAACGTTAGGTAAGGGATTGTTTATAGATTCATTTACTTTAGCTGGGGGAGAGCCATTTATATGCTTGCTTTCATAGGATACGTCTCTCGTTTCAGTCTCGTCTCGGACACACTCGTCCTCACTACTTAATGTCTTATTGAAATCTCTCGGGGAAACTGAAACTTCGCTGTCTGGGACCGTAGACTTTTCATCCTCGGTAAGCTCATAATAGTCATCTTCCCCACTGAGTACGATTTCCTCGCTTCCTACCTCTCCTTCTGGCCCAACCTCAGGGAGACTTTCGTGATTTTTACGACTCAGTGACCACCAGAACGGAGAGTCCTCCAAATAGTTCCTGTTCAGAGTAGGACCTCCAAAGTCTGGCCAAGCTGAGGAAGTACCAGGGTTATCAACCCCGGATTCTATCTCCTCTCCGCTCCCTTCCTCGCTACTCCACTCGCTCATATCTGCGGGAAGCATACCTTCATATCGTTTGGTATGACGAATATGGGTAACTGACACAATATCTCCATGATGCAAGTACAACACTTGATAGGGCCCATTTATCTCTACAACCCTGAAGGGACCCTCGTATTTCTCCTCTAGTTTACCAGCTCGGGTGGGATCATGTCTCTTCACCAAAATATATTCCCCCGGTAATAAGGATTATTCAGGGAGACTTTCTTAGGTTGTCGCTGGGCATTATGATCATGAACTTGCTGTCGTCGCTCCCCTTGTTCCTTCCAATATTTTCCAAGCTGGGAATATTGCGCGGAAGAACTGGAGTAGGGTAATAATCGTTCTTGAGGCAATTTCGGCGTGCTGCAAAAGATAATCACATAAGGAGAATACCCAGTAGTTCTACAAACCGTGGTATTTATTCCCCAGACAATTTCTGGCAGAAGTTCCGGCTAACCTCGGGTGATTTTCTCCCTTTGTGAGCTTAGACTAGCTCGGATGCAATTGGCTAACACCCTATGGTTCCTTTCACATACAGCATTTCCCTGAGGGTAATACGGGGAGGTGTGCTGTATCTTGTAGCCCAAGGTTTCTCCCAAGTGTTGCCAGATCTCGTTATTAAACTTTTTTCCCTGTCACTCAGAATACCTCCAGGGGTGCCATATACAAAAATGACCTTTTCCAAGATAATCTTAGCCACCGTTTTGGCTTTATTGTCCGGAATAGCACAAGCAACCGTGTATTTGGAAAAGATATCGACACAGGTCAAGATGTACCTTTTATTTGTCTGTCTGGGCAGAGGTCCCATAATGTCCACGGATAATTTGGCCCAGGGTGTACCAGCTGTAATATGTCCGGGTGACTGTCTAGGTTCCCTTCCATCTTTGCCCCTCTGGCATCCCAAACAGTTCTGAACAACGTCTTTAACGATCTGGTCGGCCCTCTTGGTCCAGTACCTTTCATTAAATTGTTTCAGAACCCGAGACTGTCCCAAATTAGCCCCCCTTCCTGCATGTTCGTGGAGAATTTGAATCATGTGTTTAGCCTCCGAATAATCAAGTACGACCCGATCTTTAGAATCCCTCCAGTCTCCCTTCGAAAACTTTACTTTGTCACCATATCTAGGGTCATGTTTTTCCCTGTGAGGTTCAATGGGCAGGATGGGTGCTACCGGTAGTCGAGACAAGCCATCGGCATTAGTGGGTAATTTACATGGTCTATGTCTAACTTCAAAATAGTATTCTTCCAAAATCCCCTTCCACCTGACAAATAGTCCGTCTTCCGTTTTCACTTTCCTGAGCCATTGCAAACTATGGTGATCCGTAATAACTTCAAAGTGGACCCCGGCTAGATAGGGACGGAAATATTGTACAGCCCACACTAGAGCCAAACATTCCTTCTTAGTAACGTTGTAATTCTTTTCGCCCTTATTCAGTGTCCGGCTAGCACAGGCCACTATGCTTTCCTTTCCGTCCACTTTCTGGGCCAATACGGCTCCGAGCCCTTCATCGGAAGCATCGGTATATAGCTGAAACGGCTTGGTGAAATCCGGATGACAAACTATGGAGTTAGAACTTAATTTTTGTTTCAAGTGGTCAAAAGCTACCTGGCAACTCTGATCCCAGTCGAATTTCCTCCCTTTTTCCAGTCTCTGAGTCATGGGGCGAGCAATCTTTGAGAAGTTTGGTATAAACCTTCGATAGTAGGATGCCATTCGCAGAAACGCTTGAATCTCTTTGACAGAGGACGGAGGTGAGATTTCGGCAATAGATCTCACTTTATGTGGGTCCGGTTGGATACCTTTTCTGGAAACCACGTGCCCTAGATATGCCACCTCACGGGCCCCTAATTGGCATTTTGACGGCTTCAGTTTAAGTCCTGCCCCCTAATTCTTTCTAACACTTCTTGCAGTCGGTGAATATGTTCCTCCCAATTAGTGGAAAAGATTATAATATCATCCAAGTAAGCCAAACAAGTTTTCCAGGTTAATCCCCTCAATACTTCGTCCATGACTCTAGTGAAACTGGCGGGGCCATTGCAAACTCCAAACGGCAAGACAGTATACTGGTAGAGTGTGCCCTCGCTCGTGGCAAATGCGGTTTTCTCTTGATCCTCTGACCTAACGGGTACTTGCCAGTATCCACTCTGTAGATCTAGGGTAGAGAACCAGGTTGACCCATTGAGTGATTCTAACGAGTCATCAATACGAGGTAGGGGCTGCGCGTCTTTGATGGTGACATCGTTTAATTTTCGATAATCTACACAGAACCGAGTAGACACTTTTTTTTTTTTTATAGGACTACTGGAGATGACCACGGACTGTAGGATTCCACTACTATCCCCTGCTTAATCATGTCCTCAACTTGTTCCTTTTCTTTTTGTCTCATAATAGGGTTTTGTCGTCTATAGGGTTGCCTAATAGGAGGCCCTTGATTGTGTATCTCATAGGTGTGTCGGGTTCGAGCCGATCCGTGGTCCCCTTCATTTTGAGCAAACACATCTCGGTACGTCCAAACAATTCGTGTAAGGTACTGGCTTGATTTGACGTTAATTGTTTCGGAATTTCAGGTAAGTTCATGGGTCTGTCAGTTCCATCAGTGGTGGGTTGAGCGGGTGTGACTTGTCCTAACAATTTTCCTTTTTGATAATTAATCGTGTCATCACCAAAATTAGCTAGAACTAGTTTCCTCTGGTCGGCAGTAATAAAGGTGGGAGATATTCTCACCTCATTTTGTGCATCAGGTTAAAAAATCCCGGCAGTCATGCCTGGGGTTGGAGGAATCTCTATAATTTTCCAAGATCTAGGAGGGATAGACAGTTTTCCTGTGGTAGCTACTCTTTGAGGTCGGAGAGTGGTCGTTGTGTCTTTCGGCCCACACTGGATAGTTACTCCCAACTGACTCATAAGATCTATCCCCAGATACCCATCGACTCCACTAGTTGATTTTCCTGATAAAACACAGAAATCGGTGGTGAATGTGAATCCCTAGGATCGTCAGTGGTTGACCCCCAGCTCCTGACAACTGAATACTGGTTTGATTTAACACCTTACGAACGGCCTAGGCGGTTTATTTATATGTACCGCCCAGCGGGGTGTTTTTACCCAAAATAGGGCTGTTTACGTGATCATTTTCATGCCTAAATAAGACCCAGAGCGTAAAACAAGTATCTATCCCTGAAAGGGCATAAACAGAGCTTTCCAATGACACCATAACGATCCTTTTATGATGGCTAGTTTTCTTGCAACAACCGTGCAACGCGAGTGCAAAAAGCATGTAATTCGGCACTTTCCCCATACAATTCCGTATATAGCGAGTAAGAGAGGGAGGGAGGAGGTGGGATTCGTGTCAGTAGGTTCGCCGCGGTGGTCTGGAGCAGTCATACGCTCGCTACTCTCCTGCCACCACTTGTCTCTCTCTCTCAGCAACATTACGTGCTGAAATTGCCACACGACCTATGTCGAGCGCCGCCAGATAGTCCAGATTTATTATACTCGACTTATGTTGCGCCCCGACAGTTATGGGTTAATGGGCCCATTTCATGCTGATTTTTTTTTTATGAAATTTTCTAGCAGGCAACTTCGGTTTGCCCCTGTATCAATTAACATGTTAGCGGCTTTCCCATTTATGACTATAGTTTCTTTAAGATATTTACCTCACTATACCGTCCTTCTATGTGAGGTTTCACAGAAAACTTTCTCTCTCTTCCGGCATCATGACTTTTGGCTGGTTTTCTGTTTCCCCGATATTCTACCGGAAGCATTCCTCCCCGGTTTGGATCGGTTCCCTTGGGTAGAGGTCGATCGTTTGGAAGTGCGGGTCTGGGGTCAAATCTAGGAGTTGGGACTTGTGGATGGTTGGTACAGTTCCTAGGTAGGTGTCCGGTCTGTCTACACATGAAGCATCGGATCGGGGCTCTCGGATACCCTTTTCTTGGGTTCTCCTCCTCCCCTTTTTATTTTCCTCTTTTACTTCTCGAGCCTCCATAATCTTTTTAATGACCTCCATAAGTTCCTTAGTAGTATTGACCTTATGAATGATGCAATGCTTCCTAACCTCCACTGGGCAGGCTTGGATCATAATTTCCCTGATCTCAGTTTCCTGGCTCTCTTGATCCATATGGGGATACGCCAGTATGACATTCTTAACGATTTCCCTCCTCAGGGCTCTCACGTTTTTGCCATCAAGTTCCAAACTCTTCAGTTTGTCTCTGACTTTTCTGGTGGAAGTTTTTCCGCCAAATTCTTCAATTAAGGCACTCTTGACTTCGGCCCATGACACTTGTCCCTCCAGACGTACTCTTACATCATTCAGGGCCTTGCCTAAGTGTGCCTTTCCATAGGCGATTTTCTTTCCATTTTCTCCTCATCAAATAGCATGAACTGACATTCTAACTGCTCGATCCAGAGCTCGATTTCTTCCTTCCCCTCTTCCCATAATCTGAATGGAAACACGCCCGTCATTCTGTTAGATAATTATACTCAATCTAAATGATTTGTCGAATCCCTCCGCTTACCACCAAAATGTAGTATATATTTTAGTTTCTGCTATGATAGTACTAATGTGGGGGATAAATCGACAGTCATTTAGAAGTTCGTATACTTTATTTAACAAACTTCCTAAGTACTCTAATAACGGGTTCTTTGTTCGGGCCGAGATGAGTTAAAGACACGGATTGAATATTACGTCGATTCATGATAGGCTGTACTTTGGATCCCTAGAGCTCCCGTTACTCCCTAGCTGAATTCCCGCTATTCAGGTATTGACTCAAGTCGACTTGGATCCAACAAACACGTTATTAGTTACTAATCCTAAATAGTTTAATCTGAGCCCTGCTGTGTCTACTGTTGAGACCACGGCCTAATGAATCAATCGTTATTTACCTAATTTAAACAGAAGTGATATTCTTCCTCTATTCTTAAGAATTAACCACGTCCACTGAGCCTTCTGTGTCTACTCCCGAGACCAAGGCTTCAATACATATAATCTATTAACTCATCTGACACAACCGTCGTTACTACACAAGTGCCTTAACCTTATATAAAGTCTCACAAAGTTACTGGCCGGAATCACAAGTTCCCTCTCAAATATAATATTGGGTTCTGTCACCCAGTTACTCCAATTACATGGGTTTACAATATGTATCTCAATAACACCCTCGAATTATACTTTCACGTAATCTTATTACAAATACGCTATGTTTACAATATATCTTAATCAATAACCATTTTAACAAAAGACAAGCCGTGCCTCCATAACGCCTACACGGAACAGATTCATGATTAGATTCCTTTACATAACTTCTGAGGAATATCCTTTACACTTTTCCTTTTACTGGCCCAATGACCCTTCCTATTTTCATGTATATAACTTCATTTCTAAACATAAGAAACCTGTGAGTCGTATGGACTAGTGTCCTTCTACAGTATATAGTTTCCTTATTAACAAATTAGTTCATGACTTTAGGCGGACTAGTGTCCTTCTATATTGTGTCCTTATTAACAAATTAGTTTGTGACTTTAGGCGGACTAGTGTCCTTCCCTAGCTATAGCTGATCTATCGGGCAACTAAACAACACTTTTTCCCCTTAAACTTATTGGTTGCCCCTTAGTCTAGAAGAATGTATCTTTCCCTCTCCTCTTTACTTTATACTTAAATCTTTCCTATCAGATCCTATCTAATAACAACTCTTGGCATTACGCCTTTGCTAACAAAAATAACTAATTAATACACATCATAATTTTATAGATACAGATTATTCTAAATTCTTTTTCCTTTAGTCTTGTCATAGAAGGACACACCAATTTCTATGGGAACCACCAGGGTTGTCAAACATTTTCTCTCTTTCTCCTTGAAACTTATGCGTGCCCAATATGGGTCCTTAAACAAATATATTTATGGGTGCTGGAATCAGGTGTGTGTACTGGAACTGTGTGTTACCACCTCAGAGCTGGCCAATAGCTCCTCTGGAAATCCTCACTTCCGTCCACTGTCTGTCGTCCCTCTTGAATTGCTTGACTATGTGTGAGTAGACTAGCAATGTGACGACAGGCGGCAGGATACTGATGGTGTATCCTCCGAGTGGGCGAAAGTGAGGAGAGATCAGGGGTGGTCTGTGTTGTTGCTGGAGATAAAGGCAGGGTAACTGGAATGGTTGGCTGCTGGTTTCCCTTTGTGCACGAGCGAGAGAGAGCAAGAGGGTTCCAAGAAGTTAACCCGGTGAGTTCCGAGGGGTGAGTGACCCCTGTAACCCCTCCGCGCCAGCCTTTATAGTCTCGCCTCCCGCTATCCCGCGCTGTGATTGGCTGAGCAGCCCGCGCGGCAGGCCGCTCGCTTTGATTTCTTGCCTCCTCCACCTACACTCTCTTCTCCTCAAAATAAGTTCCTGGAAGCTGGCTATAAACATCTTTCAGTGGCTTACGGGAGTATAGGGATGGCACCGAAGTATTGGATCGAGTATAACAAGAGGAAACTGCTTGGGAAGAGAAAGAGAGCGACTTCTGAGGTGAGGTAGAGAGTTCAGCTCGGTGCTCTGATAATGGAGGCCGCTGATTGGTTGGCTGGGGAGGTGTGGCATGTGGTGGCCGAGAACTGTCAAAGTCACCTGACGGTGCAACCATATAGAAGGGGGCGCGGTGATTGGTGGAGAGCTTTTCTACTTTAATTATTACTATTATTAGGGGTTCGAGCCCTGCGGGGAACCCCAATTGTAATAATTCTCTATCTATCTATTGCCTGACGCCGTGATCCCCGAAGGTGTGGCCACGAACGAACCGCCCCCATGCACCTCTGTCCCCAGTCAGTCGACGCCCCTCCCCCCAACCAGCACCGCCTTCGTTCATGTACTTCCTCACTCCATCCTTCCACCTCATATTCGGTCTACCTCACCCCCTCTGTCCCTCCACCTCGCTCTCGTACACCCTCTTAGTCATTCTCTCGCTTTCCATACGTTCCATATGGCCGAACCATCTCAAGTTGTTCCTTTTCACACTTTCCAGCACATCTACCTCCACACCACACCTCCTTCTTACTTCCTCATTAGTCTGTCTATCCCTCCATGTAACTCCGCACGCACTCCTTAAGTAATTCATTTCCACTGCTCTCACTCTTGGTCTGAGTCTCTCAACCAACGTCCATGCTTCGCTTCCGTAAGTCAGTGTCGGGATTACCACACTGTCACGCAAGGACTTCTTCACTTCCATACTGACCACCCTATTTCTTGTTACTGCTTTTAGCGTTCCTACAACCCTCTTCCCCTGTTGTACCCTCTCCCGCACCTCTTCATCCATAGTCCCATCTTTACTCAACACACTGCCCAGATACTTAAAAGAGTTGACGATCTCCATAGCCTGACCTTAATTGTAATAATTAAATCTTCTTATTCTTCCAAATTATTTTTCCACGCCGGTTTTTATGAATTGACTCCAGAACTGCTTTTTGGATTGGGATCAAACTTTCACACAAGGTGCGTGTTTGTATTGGGCAACTTTTGATATGCTAAACATTCGAAATGGCGGCCAAACAGGTCCGTGGCAGCCGATTTTCCGAAAAATTTGAAACCTAAATACCGTCTCTCCCACTCATAGGAAATTATTGGGCTTTGGCATATGAACTCTACTACTATTGCTCTGCAAATGTTAAGGAAAAGGTTTTGCTTTGCATGTGGGGGTTTTTCGGCAATCTTGAAAAAACTCGAAATACACTTAACCCGTCCAGCCCCGGCTAGTTTTGTAATGTTTGTTCACCAGAACCCGGCCGGTTTTCAAAAAATGGTTTTATTCCAGAAACAATAGCGAATGGGTTATGAATGAAGGAAAAACCACGAAAAACTGCTCAAAAAGCTTAAAGAATGGTCCTACAGAGCCCCCGAAAACGTATTTTACAAGATTAAAAAATTTAAGGCAATTACCCCAAAAAAACAGGTTATTGCGCGCTCACGCGCACGCACGTGGACTTTGAGAGTTTTCAACCATCGGCACGGTTGCGTGGGATACGTACACAGTTCCCATACAAATCTGAGCCCTCTTGAGTGGCTACACCTGAGGTTACGGTCGGCGCAATTAGGGTGACGCGCCAGGCGCGTCTCTGGGTCTGTGCGTTACATACATCGCCGACGCGTCAGGCGCGTCGCTGGGGCTGTACGGGTTAACTCTTTCCGACATATTTACTTACGAAAGTTAGGGGTTGCCCAAGCGCCCGGTATTTCCCCCACAACACTCTTTCTCACACTGAGGGACCGTTGGAAATCGGAGGAATTTAGGAATTTAGGGTTGCCACCAACCGACAGATCATGATCTAACTTACCTAACTTACTGAGATCAATATGACGCAAATCGCGTCATAAACTTATTATTAAGCTATTTCACTTAGTTCATATTACGCAATCGCGTCATATGATACTTTTGGGCAAACAGCCATATGACGCGATCGCGTCATATATGACGGAGAGGGTTAAAAATCCACATCTTGAAAACTACGCAGATGATCAAAGCCATGTTTTCGTAGGTGGGTTAGGCTCGCAATTCCGAACGTTTTGGTACCAAAAGAATAGAAATTGGTGGAATAGTTTGGCCGCAGCATTAAAAACTGTTTATTCTTAAATTACTTTAAAACCGTATTCGGTACCTATACAACGTTTTCAGTCTATAGGCTTCCCCGCATCCCCGATATTTGCTAAATAATTCTTAATTTCATCATTCAGATCCATACATTTTATTAAATTTAACTCTCAAAATAGTTTGAGTCCCTCCGAATTTCACCAATTATTTAACCAACCTACCTCTATTATACCTACCCTACCAAATAATAATGAATTCAAATTAATTTTTGGTGAATAGCAGAGTATTGGCTAAGGTTTTTAACAATTCCTTCCTTTGCCAAATGCTTACTTTAATAACAATATTATGGACCTTCAAAGTTTTGACAATTTTTGGTGTGGTGTGACTTACGTTCCCTCCTCCCTCATGCAGCAAGCAACGTCTTCAGGGGTTCAAGAGTATTGCATTCTTCCATAATTTTATATATAGTCCGGTTTTTATGCAATAACTCCGGAACCGCTTATCGGATTGGGACCAAACTTTGACACAAGGTGCATTTTTGTATTGGGCAACTTTTGATATGATATCCAAAATGGTTGCCAGACACGCCCGTGGCAGCCTTTCACACCCAACCTATCTCGTCCTATCTAATTATATGTTGAACTCTATTGTTCTTCATCCCACTATAGCACTCGGTAGTCTATTCCACATATCTACAACTCTGCTACTAAACAAATAGAGGCAGATCCCTTACACACCCAGCCTCTCTCTCTCGCTCGTTTGTTTTCACACCGGTACAAATGAAGCATACCCCTTACACATGCAACTTAGATAAACATGGGAGTCTTCAGAGAAACAAGTGGTCCACAGAAGGCAGATTCCTTTCACATCCAACCCATTTCGTTCATATGACTATGACTATCTTGAAATTCTCTATTGTTCTTGATCCCACCATAGCACTAGGTAGCCTATTTCACATATCTACAACTCTGTTATGAGAAAGGCAGATCCCTTACACAGCCAATCTCTCTCTCTTATTTGCACACTATTATAAATGAGGCAGATCCCTTACACATACTACCAAGATGAAAATGGAAGTTTGCAGAGAGCCAAGTGACCCCCACAAGGCAGATCCCTTTCACACCCAACCTATCTCATAAACGTGATATGTTACACACTTACTATACACACATGTTATCATATACACTCAACCCTCCATTTAACACCTTATTGGCGGGCTAGGCGGTATTTTACACAGAGCCGCCCAGCGGACACAATCCCGAAATATTCGCTCACTTTCACTCGCCCTAGCGCTGTTACTATGGCTCCAATCGGAACGAAACGATAATATTTGAAACGAGGAACTCTCCGTCTCCCCATAGAAGTCTATTCTGGACGTGGTGAACGAGTGTGGAGGAGGTGAGGAAGAGAGGCAATTTTTGGTCTATTTCCCGGGCGCGTTCGGATGCGTTCGCTTTGTCCTGAATTCGGCCTCACGCGCGTCTATTATTCCTTCGGTAAGCAGTCTTATTTTCTCTTATTTCTCCTTATTTCTGTATTCTCTGTATTCTCGCTCTCTCTCTCTCTCTCTCTCTCTCTCTCTCTCTTTCTCTCTCACTCCTCTTGTCTGTCTGTCTGACTCTCTCTCTCTCTCTCTCTGGCTAGCTCGCTTTCACTCTCTCTCCCCCTTTCTCCTTCGTACGCGCTCTGTCTCACTCTCTCTCCCTTCCTCCCTTTCTCTCTTCTCTATATTTCTCTCTTTTGTATATGTAATTCTCATTATTATTTTCTCTAATCCCTCTTTCTTTATTTGCTTGTAATATTTCTGTATTATTATATCTTTTTCACTATTTCTTCAGTTCAGTTTCTGTATTCTCTCTTTCTCTCTCTCTTCCTCATCCGTATATGTATTTCTCATTATTATTTTCTCTAACTATTCACTCTATTTCTTTTATCTGCTTGTAATATTTCTGTATTATTATATCTTTTTCACTCTTTCTTCAGTTGTTTCAGTATTCTCTCTTTCATTTATCATCCTTCTCTAGATATCATTCCTTACAATCTACCGTACACTGTGATATATACGCCTATCAAAATGATTGCAATCAATACACGGTATATATATATATATATATATATATATATATATATATATATATATATATATATATATATACTGTATATTGGTGTATATTGATTGCAATCATTTGATAGGCGTATATATCACGGTATACGGTAGATTTCAATCCTTACAATGTACCGTACATGGTCATATATACGCCTATCAAATTATTGCAATCAATACACGGTATATATATATATATATATATATATAATTTATATACTGTATATTGGTGTATATTGATTGCAATCATTTGATAGGCGTATATATATAGGCGTGCATTCTCTCTCTCTCTCTCTGTTTCGCTTGTTTTGCAGGAATTTTGTTTTTGTTTTATATATAATATTATGTCAACACATTTCCAAATCACCCTATGGGGTAGTGTTGACGACTCATGTTTGTTTTGTGGTGTTCTCAGGAGGTGTAATCCACATGTGATTGAGGTAGACACAAGGCAGTTATATCATTGAGGTAGGTAAAAGGCAGTTATATGATTGAGGTAGGTAAAAGGCAGTTATGTGATTGAGGTAGGGAAAAGGCAGTTATATGATTGAGGTAGGTAAGAGGCAGTTATGTGATTGAGGTAGGGAAAAGGCAGAACTGCCTATAGCCAATGTATGAATGTAATTGAGGTAGACAAATGACATGGATGTATGAGGTAGACCAAGAAGCAGATGGATGGATGCGATTCGAAACTTATGGATGTAATGGGTGATGTTGCTGATGATGATGAATGCACTTGTGTTTGGGTAGTGTGCTATTCCACCATATGAATGATTGAATGACATGAATTCATGAGGTAGTTTGAAATAGATGAATGAATGATTGAATGAAGTTATGAATGATTGGCAAGAGGTCTAGAGGAGGAGGTCTTGGAGGAGGTCTAGAAGTGTTCCAGTGTGTGGTACTCGGTGTAGCAAGGAGAAGCGCATAGTCCCACATTACAATGACTACATATGAACGTGCTTTCCTTCCTGACTTGGTTCCTCCTTGTTGTGTGTCTGCAGACGTGGCACTACTTCAGTCCGTGCTTCCGGTTGGCTGCGATTTGTGATGCTGAGCGGGGACAAAACACAATCTTGTGGGTCGTGAGGTAGTCCCGGCACTCAAGGCGGGCAGGCAGATTCACGATCGGCCTCGAGGTGGTAGCACACGTGTGGTTCCGTGCTTCCTGAGGATGGAGTCGATGATGTCCTTCGCGAACAGCCTTACCGAGCTCTTCTTTCCTGTCCGCGTCATCCACAGGTTGTACGCGTTCAGGATAGTCACATCAAGAAGATGGAGTACGACCTTCTTGTACCACTTACACGTGTTCCTGAGGCAGTCAACAGCAATGATTTGCATGTCACTCTTATCCACCAACCGCATGCATATATTGTAGTCCATAACAAGGTCAGGTTTGGAGATAGCGACTAGATGCTTGTCGCGGGTGACAGGGTCCATCTGGTATCTCTTCTTCCCGCTATCTCGCATTGTGGACTTGTGGAAGGTGGAGAGGACATTGACTGGCTTTGTGTCATGCCAACAAATAGCCAGTATACTGGCACTGCTGCTCTTCTTCCGGAAGATGTCTCCTTTCCGTGTAACAGGAAACTTGGGCCAGTGTTTCCTGTTTGCCCTGACAGTTCCACAGCTTCCCGTGCTCCTTGTAAGGAGATACCTGGCAAGGAGAGGCGAGGTGTAGAAATTGTCTGTGTACAAGATACGGTTGGCATCCAGATACAGCTCCATCAGTGTCTTCACAACCGCCCCTGAAAGACCCAGAGGGTCGTTTGGAATGTCCACATCAGTAGCGGTGTGATGATGAGGTCCAGCACGTATCCTGTCTCGCAGTCACACAGTACAAAGAACTTGATCCCGAAGCGGTGATGCTTCGACGGAATGTACTGCCGGAAAGAGAGACGTACATGGAAGAGGATCAAGGACTCATCGATCACGACATTCTGAAAAGGTTTGAAAAACCGCCGATACCTGTTCAGGAGGGAGTTCAGGAATGGCCGGATTTTCCAAAGCTTGTCAGCTCCGTGTGCCGCAGTGTTGTCTACAAAGTGCAAGTACTTGAGAATTTGTCGGTGTTGATCCCTGGGCATGTACATATTGAAGACTGGCGTTGATCTAATGTCATGCATCAGCCAATAATCCAGCATGTTGTGTTTTCTCATGTGGGGCATTAGCATGGTGAGGCCCAAAAACATGAGGAGCTCAGGGATATCGATGGGCGTCCATCTCCTCATGTGGGGCGAGGCCATCTCTTCGGAGTGCTGCCTTGCATATAGGTTTGTCTCCCTTACCATGTCCCCGAGCAATTCATCGTCGAAGAATGCTCGGAAGTAGTGGTAAGGGGTATCATCCTCTGTGCAGCGAAAGCCAGGCTGGATGCCATTTGTTCCCTTATCAAAATGTGGTGGAACCCCAGGCATATCCCGAGGCTCGCAGTCCTCCCACTGAAAGGGAGGTGGCTCGTCCGGCCTCCTGCCCCTCCCGACCCCTTGTGGAGCACCTCCTGGGGCACCTCCCGGGGCACCTCCCGGGGCACCTCCCTGAGCACCTCTTCGAGCCCTTCCTCGGGCCCTTCCCCGGCCACCTTGATGTGGCTCTCCCTGTTGTGGCGGTCCCTGCTGTGGCTGTCCCTGCTGTGGCTGTGCCTGCCCGCCATCAGAGTCGCTTGCCGGCGTGGGGGACATCCTGGCTTCAGGCGAATCGGGAGAGCTTGAGCCGGTGCCGGCATATCTTTCGGACATCGTCAGCCGACGCCTGGTCCTCCTCGTCCGCTGCATCCCAGGTGGCGTTGACAACCTGGGAGGAGCATCAACAGCTGGTGTAGACGTCGCTGGTCCTGGTTGTCCATGGGTGGGGGTTATTGGTAGCTGCACTACCCCCGAGATGTTCGCTAGCTCAACGGGCATCACTGGAGGCTCTGACGAGGCTCGCTGCCTGGATGTGGATGTGGGGATAACGATCTTCGTCATGTGGCCAGTCTTGTGTTGCCTATGAACATTGTGGGAATGGTATTCCGTATGCAGGATGTGCAGACTCAAACTTTACAACTAAGACATGATTTATTTGAGAGAGAGATAGAGAGAGAGAGAGAGAGAGAAAGGAAGAGTCCTAGCAATTTCAAGGTCACCTGCGTAAGGAAAGAAATATACCGTACACTGATATACAGTATACGCCTATCAAATGATTGCAATCAATATACACCAATATACAGAATATATATATATATATATATATATATATATATATATATATATATACCGTATATTGATTGCAATCATTTGATAGGAGTATATATCACCATGTACGGTACATTGTAAGGAATGAAATCTACCGTATACCGTGATATATACGTCTATCAAATGATTGCAATCAATATACACCAATATACAGTATATATATATATATATATATATATATATATATATATATATATATATATATATATACTGTATATTGGTGTATATTGATTGCAATCATTTGATAGGCGTATATATCACGTGTACGGTACATTTCTTTCCTTACGAAAAGAGAGAGAAGAGTCCTAGCAATTTCAAGGTCACCTTCGTAAAGAAAGAAATCTACCCTACACCGTGATATATACGCCTATCAAATTATTGCAATCAATATTCACCAATATACAGTATATATATATATATATATTTATACGGTATATTGATTGCAATCATTTGATAGGCGTACATATCACCATGTACGGTACATTGTAAGGAATTAAATTTACCGTATACCGTGATATATACGCCTATCAAATTATTGCAATCAATATTCACCAATATACAGTATATATATATATATATATATTTATACGGTATATTGATTGCAATCATTTGATAGGCGTACATATCACCATGTACGGTACATTGTAAGGAATTAAATTTACCGTATACCGTGATATATACGCCTATCAAATGTTTGCAATCAATATACACCAATATACAGTATATATATATATATATATATATATATACCGTGTATTGATTGCAATCATTTGATAGGCGTATATATCACGGTATACGGTAGATTTCATTCCTTACAATGTACCGTACATGGTGATATGTACGCCTATCAAATGATTGCAATCAATATATGGTATATAATTATATATATATATATATATATATATACCCACCCGTATCCCGGATCGCATCGGAGATCGGCCCAACATTCTTGACCTGTTTCTAACTTCTAACCCTTCTTCTTATACTGTCGATCTTTTCTCTCCTTTGGGCTCCTCCGACCATAAACTTATCTCTGTCACCTGTCCTATCTCTCCAGTACAGCCACCCGATCCTCCTAGCCGGCGGCGCTTGTGGCACTTTGGCGCTGCCGACTGGGAGGCTCTTCGGCAGTACTTCTTTGATTTCCCATGGAATGATTTCTGCTTCCATGGCCGAGGACCCTCGGAGAGTGCTGAACGCATTACCGAGGTAATCCTATCGGGCATGGAAGCATACATTCCATTCTCTTTCTCTCAGACTAATGCTAAAAAATCTTGGTTTACTCACGCCTGTTCTACTGCTGTCCGCAATAAGGAGGAAGCATTCAAACGGTACCGACGCCTTAAAACTCAAGACTCTCATTCTTCATATGTTTCTGCCCGGAATCAAGCCAAATCTGTTCTTCGACTTGCCAAACACTCTTTCATCAATAATAAATGCACTGAACTATCCAACTCTAGCTCTTCCCAAGGTTTCTGGCATCTAGCCAAAAACCTCTCCAACAATTTCTCTTCCTCGTCTTTCCCTCCCCTTTCCCACTCTGATGGCACAACCATCACTTCTTCCTCTGACAAAGCTAAACTCTTCGCTCAAACTTTTGCTAGAAACTCCACCTTGGATGATTCCGGTGCTATTCCTCCCTCTCCGCCCTCCTCTCTCTTACTTATGCCTAATATCCTAATCTCTTCTAAAGATGTACTTTCTTCCCTCTCTGGGCTTAACACTAATAAGGCGTACGGTCCGGACGGTGTTCCTCCTGTTGTTCTCAAAAACTGTGCTTCCGTGCTGACTCCCTGCCTAGGCAACCTCTTTCGTCTCTGTCTATCCTCTAACGTCTTCCCTTCATGCTGGAAGTTTGCTCACATTCAAGTTGTCCCAAAGAAGGGTGAGCGCTCTCAACCCTCCAACTATCGTCCAATTGCTCTTATCTCTTGTCTTTCTAAAGTTTTTGAAGCTATTCTTGCTTCCAAATTTCTTAAGCATTTCTCTTCTCATAATCTGCTCTCAGATCGCCAGTATGGCTTCCTTAAGGGTCGCTCTACTGGTGATCTTCTTTCATATCTTACTAACTCTTGGTCATCCTCCTTTCGGGACTTCGGTGAGACTTTTTCTATTGCACTAGACATATCGAAAGCCTTCGATAGAGTCTGGCATAAATCTTTAATTTCTAAACTACCCTCCTTCGGTTTCTATCCCTCCATCTGTGCCTTTGTCTCTAATTTCCTTTCCGGCCGTTCCATAGCTGCGGTTGTGGACGGCCATTGTTCACTTCCTCACCCTATAAACTTCGGTGTTCCTCAGGGCTCTGTCCTATCTCCTATTCTCTTTCTAATTTTTATAAATGATCTCCTTAACTGTACCTTAATTCCCATCCATTCATACGCAGACGACTCAACCTTACACTACTCCATTAGTTTTTCAGAACGCCCCAGCCAGCAATCCCTCAACGACAAACGTAATGAAGCCATAGAACTCTTAAATTCTGATCTAAATACTATTTCCAATTGGGGCAGAGAAAACCTTGTTAACTTTAATGCTTCCAAAACCCAACTTCTCCATCTATCTACCCGTCAGGATCTCCCAGCGGACTATCCCTTATTCTTCAACAATACAAAAATCAACCCTTCATCTTCTCTCAATATTCTTGGTGTCTCTTTTTCTTCTGCTCTCATTTGGAGGGACCATATTACCAGTCTTGCTAAGGCAGCCTCCCAGAAGCTGGGTGTGCTCAACCGCCTTAGGGGGTTCTTTTCCCCTGCACAGCTTCTTGCTCTGTACAGGGGCATAGTGCGCCCTTGTATTGAGTATTGTTCACATGTGTGGGGAGGTTCCTCTCACACCGCTCTCCTAGACAAAGTTGAAAGGAAGGCCTTTCGTATCATTAACTCCCGTCCACTCACCAACTCTCTGCAATCTCTCTCTCTCCGTCGCAATGTTGCATCTCTCTCGCTATTCTATCGCTACTATAATAATCAGTGTTCCTCAGAGCTATCCCAGTGCATACCACCTCCTTTACGTAGGGCACGTGGTACCCGTCTTGCAACTCAATCCCACCCCTACTCTGTGCAACTCTCCAACCCAAGAGTGAAATGTTACTCTCAAACTTTCTTCTACTCAACATCTGAGCTCTGGAACTCTCTCCCAGAATCAGTCTTTCCCTCTTCCTATGACTTAAATTGCTTCAAACTCCGTGTGTCCAGGCATTTTGGCTCGAACGTCCCTTGATTTTGGCCCTGTCACTCTTTCAACTATGGGGGAGGCACTCGCTATAGGCAGTTATGCCTTTTGCCTCCCTCAATCACATAGAAAAAAAAAAAATATATATATATATATATACTGTACTGTATATTGGTGTATATTGATTGCAATCATTTGATAGGCGTATATATCACGTGTACGGTACATTTCTTTCCTTACGAAATGAGAGAGAGCAATTTCAAGGTCACCTTCGTAAGGAAAGAAATCTACCCTACACCGTGATATGTACGCCTATCAAATGATTGCAATCAACAGGGAGTCACGCGAAGAAATGAATAAAGAAAGGAAGAAAGGAAGGGAGAGAGAGAAAATGCTACTTGGTGGTACTGCCCGGGGGTAATTGATAAAAGGGTATTCTGGGGATTGACCTGGTAAACAGTGAGTCACACAAAGGAAGATGGGAAGAACGAAAGAGAAAGAAAGAGGGAGAGAGAGAGAGAAAGTAAATTTCGCAAAAATACCATATATTGAACAATAAATATACTGTATATATATATATATATATATATATATATATACCGTATATTGATATCATCATTTGATAGGCGTATATATCACGATGTAGGGTAGATTTCATACTATGAAATCTACCCTACACCGTGATATGTACGCCTATCAAATGATTGCAATGAACAGGGAGTCACGCGAAGAAATGAATAAAGAAATGAATAAAGGAGAGAGAGAGAGAAAATCCTACTTGGTGGTACTGCCCGGGGGTAGGTGATAAATGGGTTGTTTGAGGAGTGGCCTACAGTAATCAGTAAGTTACACAAAGAAAGATGGGCAGAACGAAGGAGAAAGAGAAAGAGGAACAGAGAGAGAGAGAGAGAGAGAAAGTAAATTTCGCAAAAATATCATATAATTATGGAACAATAAATATACGGTATATATATATACCGTATATTGATTGCCATCATTTGAAAGGCGTATATATCACGGTGTAGGGTAGATTTCATACTATGAAATCTACCCTACACCGTGATATATACGCCTATCAAATGAATGGAAACTCGCAAGCAATACATAATAATATGATTGCAATCGCTTTCAATCAAACTTGCAAGCAATTTCAAAGTCACATGTGTAAGGAAAGTATTCTACTGTACACCGTGATAAATACGCCTATAAAATGAATGGAAACGTAATATAGGAAGACCAACACCACAATCTTCAATTGCTTGCTATCAAACTTGCAAGCAATTTCAAAGACACATGCGTAATGAAAGTATTCTACTGTACACCGTGATATATACGCCTATAAAATGAATGGAAACGTAATATAGGAAGACCAACACCACAATCTTCGTTGCTTGTATTCCCGTAACAAATGTACCGTATACGCTGACATAGGCCTAGGCCTATACGCCAATAATAAAATGATTGCAATCGCTTGCAATCAAACTTGCAAGCCATTTCAAAGTCTCATGCAGATAGCCTATACTGTATATCCCATATGTATAGGAAGACCAACTCCACAATCTTCGTTGCTATAGGAAGACCAACAACACAATCTTCGTTGCTTGAATTCCCGTAAGAAATGTACCGACATTACGCCAATAATAAAATTATTGTAGGCTAAATCAATCGCTCAAACAATATAAATGTACATTGTACTTACCAACACCCACATCAGTGTGTTCGCCAAGCTCCTCGTCAGCATCTTCAACGTCTACAACACTCTGTTCTTTCCCACCTTCACCATTTTCGCCCCGCAAGTTATGGCGTTTGTGAAAACCGATGACAGGCTTATCTTCAATTTCTTCTTCCTCCTCACTTCCCCCACTATCACCAAGCCCTTCCATGGTTTCAGTCAACGATATATTAGACACCGCTGAAGAGTTCATCAGCAGAACTAACTCCTCGGCTGAGAGCGGGGCCTTACGGCTTGGCTGGCGCGACGTACTAGGGCCGGGCACCAAATCGAACACAGGCAAATCTTGTCTCTCCATCACGGCGGCTAGAGCGGTACTGAGCCAAGCTCACACGGTGGGGATGTGTGTGTGGGACTTAGTAGTACACCGCCTGACCGCTAGATTTTGCTTTCCACTTAAATTAGGGCGGGAATTACCAACTCGACCTATGTCGCGCGCCGCCATTTAGGCCAGATTTACTTCATACGACTTATGTTGCGCGCCGCCAATTAAGGGTTAAAAAGGTTGCAGTGGTCTTGGCACCTAAATTGGCCATGTTGTTTAGGTTGCTTTTGAAATCAGGTAGTTTTCCTCTTTGCTGGCGTAAGGCTATTATCACTCCTATTCCAAAGGGAAATACTGCCTCATCATCTCCTAATGACTATCGCCGTATCTCCATTACACCTATCCTATCCAAGCTCTATGAGAGGCTTTTGTCCAGACGCCTTTCCTCCTATTGTAATAGTCATAATTTGATACCAAACTCACAGTTTGGTTTTCGTAAGAGAATGGGTACATGTGATGCGCTTCTGACACTTACCCATGACTTGCAATATTCATTGGACCAGGGACATGAGTCTCCTGTCGTGGCTATTGACTTTAGTTCTGCTTTTGATTTAGTCAACCATAAAGCACTTCTGTATAAGTTACAGCTCATCGGTATTGGTGGCAATTTTTTAAGGATCTTTGAAGTTTTTTTGACGAAAAGATCTCAGTCTGTGGTCATTGATGGGTGTCATTCCCCTTCTGTTACTGTTGTTTCTGGTGTTCCACAAGGCAGTGTCCTTGGGCCTTTGCTTTTTATTATTTTTACTGCTGACCTGTGTTCCGAGCTTGAAAATAAACTAATCTCCCATGCTGATGATACAACTTTATATGCGTCAATTCCATCACCAATAGATCGACACGTAATTGCTACTGCTCTGAATAGGGATTTAGCCAAAATTACATCATGGTGTGAAGTTTGGGGCATGAAACTTAATGCTAGTAAAACACACTCCATTATCATCAGCAGATCTCGTACCTTGGATCCTCCCCATCCTTATCTACAAGTTTCTGGCGAGCAAATTGAGAATGTGGATACTCTGTGTTTGTTGGGAGTTACTCTTGATCCCAAACTTACTTTTGAAAAGCATATTCGTTCTTTCTCCTCTTCCATTTCCCAAAAAATTGGTCTGCTTCGCAAGGTTTATAAAACATTTGCTTGTGACGCCACAGTTATCAAGTCTTTTTATGCTTTTATTTTGCCACATTTCGAGTACTGCTCACCTGTCTGGTTGTCAGCAGCTGACTGCCATCTCAAGTTGCTTGACAGGTCGCTAAATTCCATCAGTTTTATTCTACCTCATTTGTCTCTTGATCTGTGTCATCGACGTAAAGTTGGTGCCCTTAGTCTTTTATATAAAGTTTTTAACAACCCTCAGCATTCCTTACATGGGGTTCTGCCTGGGCCATATGTCCAGGCTCGTGCAACTAGATTCACAAGCAATCTTAACTCTCTCACGTCCTGACACAATTTTGAGCCTATTAGGTATACTTTAACCCTCCTCTAGCGGGTGCTCTGTGGCCGTTTTGGGCCTTTCTGGGCCGTTCTGACTGCTATATCAACCATCAGTATGAAAGGAACTGTATTGCGCCGAAAACTAGGTGGAAATCGCTACACAATGACGCCACATACAGCTACGTAGCACTCGTGGAGCACTGACAGTGTTACCTCGAAGATGGAAGTTTAGCTGATTTTGCTACCTTGCTCACTTTTAGCGAACTATTAGTTACACTGTCATCCTCACGCGCGGTGGGGGAACTGGAGTTAGTGTGGGCCGGGAGGCCACAGATGTCGGACGTATGGATCATTACTATCCCACCCATTTTCACTCGATTTCAACCCTTTTTTCACCCGTTTTTTGCCAGTTTTTTCAACATGACTTATGTGGTGAGCCGCTTTTTAAGGGTTAAAGCCTTTGTTACCGTCCGGGGTATTTATAAACCTTTAGTTTATTTACTTCAACCTCTGCAGTTGTCTTTGAGTTAGCTGTGGGCAGAAAACTAATTTTGGAGAGGTAATTATAAGAGTGAGGGTAATCTATTTCTTATTGCTAATCTGGCAACCTCTGTGTCATAAGGATGTGAGAGGGTTAATGGTCTTGCCATGAGCCGTGTTAATTTTTCTACTACACAGTTTTCACGGTGTTTTGTGCCGGCCATGGTTGACTTGTGGAATTAGTTGCCAAATGAGCTAGTCAATTCAGCTCATATCTCCATTTTTAAGTCTAGAGTTAATGTTTGTTTGCAGCATTAATTCTAATTTTTAAACTTATTTTATTTTATTTTATTGTATTATATTTATACTTGATATCCTCCACTGCATAATATGTTATCTGTGTTTAATATGTGTATATGTACAGTACAGTATACAGTATATGTTTTTATTTTTTCCTAAGTTGCCGTAGTCTCTCTCCAGTGCCTCCGGGTGTTTTGTGTGGATTCATCTTGATGGTGTTTCTGTACCCTGGTTGGAGACTTCGGCATCTCATATAATAATAATTAAAAGGGTTGATATCCTGGGGAAGTTGGAAGCTGGCTGCCACCCAATAAAGGGTTGGATAAGACCCGAGCTGTGTAGTGGAAAAAGCTTAACCTACCATATCACACACCCAGCAACCTCAGTACTCAAAGGCCTAACAAAAACAGAGATAAACAGTACAGCCACCCAATCCCCCCAGTGATATCAACCATGAATAATATGCACATCTAATAATGGTGGAACAATGCTGCAGAATAATGGAAAAGAACATGGAGGAATAAAAGGAGAAGCTTATATTCTAGATTGCCACAGAAGAAATTAATGCAGTAATTAATATTAACACTCAAACAGCGGGTGGTGGAGTATATTTGACTGTGCCGCTCAGCGGGGGGTTTTACCGTAAACGAGCTTGATTCCGTGCTCGTTTTCATGCATAAACAAGAGCCAGAGCGTAATACAAGTATGTATCCCTCAAAGGGCGTTAATTCAGCTTTCCAATGACACCAGAACCATCCTTCTACGATCACTGGTTGTCTTGCAACGATCGTGCAACCGAAGGGCAAAATCGATAAAATACGGTCATTTCCTTACATTATTACGTGTGAAACGAGTGAGAGAGGGTGGAGTACAAAGGAGTACATCTCAGTAGCTCCACGGCCACCGTGGCGAGCGGTCATGAGGTAACCTACGCTCCTCCCACCGCTCCGCTCTCTCTCAGAGCACATTACGTGCTCAAAATTGCACTCGACAATAGCCGGGCCCCGCCACATAGGCCACATTTATTTCACTCGACAATAGCCGGGCGCCGCCAGTTAAGGGTTAAACTAAGGATGTTAAAACAAAACTATGGTCAATATGACTCCAGCCCCTGCTATGCTCCAATCAAATAACGAACAAAAAGAAATATGTGGTATTCAAGGGAAAACACGAAGCAAGCCAACACGTGAGGCAAGGATGTTACTATCTCAAGGGGTGGGACAGAAGTGAAGCCCGCACCCACGGGAGTCGAGCTAGGCCCCCCCCCCCCTCCCCCGCGTGGTAAGAAGGGCTCCAGGCATTGCAAGAATACTTAATTATCTCAGGCAGCCTGTGCTCTCATTAACAACAAAAGTAATCAAAAAATTATAAGACATCATTGTGTGAACTTATGATAAACTGCATTAATCACACAAGGCTAAATATACTAATTAATTTATAGTGCTAGCCCGACGGCAACACTGACTCCAGGTGTCGTCCTGCTAGCCACGAGAAAAGACAGACAGAGGGATAGCGAGCTACTAGCCTCTATCAAGGCCCCTCCACAACAGGCCATGCAAACTATAACTCGCTCACAAATGATATAGGCTACAAACTCATTTGGGAGTGACAATATATATATATATATATATATATATATATATATATATATATATATATATACCGGTATATATATATATATATATATATATATATATATATATATATATATATATATATATATATATATATATATATATATATATATATATATATATATATATATATAGTTGCATATAATGCACCATCTTTTTCTCATTTACAACTTAATATTGAAGCATAGTAACTTAAGTGAATTTTGTATATATTTGATGAACGGTTTTTAAGACAAGAGGGGCACTCTGTAGAGCGCATACCACCGTCTGCCCTGGCTGGTTCCTTGGCAGGGTCTTGAAGAGGGTCTGGGAAGGCGTCTTTTTATAGTTTAGGGGGCATACTAAGAATACAAATTATCGATATTAGCAAAAGAAGTCAAAACTCTTTATACAAATGAAACGGAAACATGTCAATAAAGCCGGGAACATCTGGTATGCTAGTGTTAACATGTCCCTACTTTGTATAAACCACCAGTAAACTCTCTACTTCAACAACCACGATTTGTTCCAACAACTTTTATGCTAGCTTGGCCCACGTCTTAAGTAAGTGTTTGTGTGTGTGTATGTGTGTGTGTGTTTATGGTTTTAGTAGTGTGTGTAATATTCGAATAATATATTTTAAACGCCTCTTCAGACCATCTTCCAGTTACAAAAAAAAAATATATATATATTACCTCCCTCCTGACCCTTTTTTTAATTAAATGGGTACATTTTCAGTAGTAAAATATCCCAGCCGAAGGCCCATTTCTCTATAATTACAGACTCGTTATCGCTCGCTCAAAAAAAAAAACCTAGACACCAAATTAATCAGGCAAAACGTCTTCAAATCGCCGAGTGACTACTCTGAGGCTACGAGTATCGCCCCTCGTTGACCTGACACCCATGTCGGTCCACTCTAACACGTCCCTCCTATGTATAGATATATTGTAGTTACTTTATGTATAATTATCATTTGTCTTGATATTGTGTCTCTTTGTAATATAAACCATATTCTGTGATCGTATATTCGTATTTATTTCTCCCAGCTAAAGACCCCAATATACATCTCTACCGTAATAATTATAATAATATAGGCACTTCAATTTCAGTTTGTCCCCTCGGCTTACAAAACCGCCTTCCCAGACTTACTTCAAACTAAAAAATTGCCCACCCAGGTCACCTTCAAGCTACATTTGTATATTTTTCATAGAAAAATGTTGCGGCCGAAGGCCGTTTTTTCTAGGTTACAGGCTCGTTATCGCTTACATAGAACATGCACACGAACTCAATGATTACAATACTACGCTACCACTATTGGGATGGACACCTGAATTGGGTGAAGCGTCTTATTATCGCCAAACTAAGGTTTTGAAGCTTCTTAAAATCTCCAAAATATTGAAGCGAAACAGGGGAATTCCAAAAAGACTCTCGCGGACCAAATAGGGTTAAGAAGCACACTATTTATTTGTTTATTTATTTTGTTATAACACCGTCTTCCTATACAGCCTTACATTGCATTCACGGTTTTTGTTTTCTTAATTATTGTTATATTTTGCTGTTGATCTTGTTCTTGCGAGTAAGACCATTTTTAGTTGTCACTCTCTTTCTCATATAATTATATGGTTATACAGGCATTCCATCATCGGTCACGGCTATGCTGAAATCTATCTATTTTTACACCAATTTTAACAATACTTGCTTGAATGTATATTTTCATGTTGAATCTATCGAGTGTACTAGAGAGTTAGAAAGGTAAATGAGCTAGAATACGTTTCCCTTCAATTTATTGCACGCTAACCGAATAGTCAGTCAGTTTTCAAACTAAGGAGTGACTAAGCTTAAATTTATTGTTCTGCTTCAAAAATATTTGATTAAAATAAACATTTTGAATAGACATTTTCTTTAACTTTAAAGGGTGACTATACTAAATCTCATGAGTGATCTGTATCGTATTGGTTAGTATATATCCATCTCCCTGTTAACAACTGAAAGAACTCGAGCTCTCCTAAATTATCTAGTGTTGATATAAATCTACGGAAATTTACCGTCATATCATTACTCTATATTTCTTCTGTTGACATTAATTCTGTTTAACACTATGTATATATATAATTCTCAATATGATATTTATCAACCAATTAGCGTCTCATAATTAACAAAACTGTTATACATAAACAGTTTTGTGTGAGTTCTCCAAACGGGGAGAACCAATAGGTTCAATATACTAATACAAAAACAGTTCTCCAAACGGGGAGAACAAATAGGTTCAATATACTAATACAAAAACAGTTCTCCAAACGGGGAGAACCAATAGGTTCAATATACTAATACAAAAACAGTTCTCCAAACGGGGAGAACCAATAGGTTCAATATACTAATACAAAAACAGGACAAGGTAAGACAAACAATCAGTAAAATGACACATATATATATATATATATACAGTATATATATATATACAGTATATATATATCAAACTGAACTTCAACGTATGGCAAAAAATATTAAAGTCGGCCCTTAACTCTGACTTTTGAAAATATCGTCTCTTGTTTTCTTTAACACCCGCCAAAAGGGGGAAAGGAAACTTCAGAAAAACTCTATGTTGTGAAAGGGAGTCTTATGAGGGTGTTGGTTTGAGTTTAAGTTCTAGGTACAAGCTACACGTGAAATAATGCCAGGAGTGGTCAGAAGAATCAGTTATAGTTTATATCAAACAAAAAAGGGACAGTGCATGTGTTTTGTTGTTCCTTAGGGGAACTCTGTCTTTTTCACTAGAAGGGACTCACAGAGATGAGTGTGTATATACTCTATTTCACAAGTGGCTTTCTGGGTGTAGGGGGAGGACTTAGGGATTGTTTACAGCTCTTGGAGTCATGGGGAGACTACTTTTGGACCTTCTCGTTCTTCCTGGATGGTCCTGTGGTGTTTTTGCAGAGGGTCTTGGCGGCCTTGGATGTCTTTTTTGTCTTCCTTCGAGAAGACTGCTTGCTTTTACAGCTGCTTGTGTGCTGAGGTAGCTTCACGCCTACCTGTGCCAGTCTGGATCTTGGCAGGGCAGTTGGTAACGTTCAGTCTACCTCTGCGAATTTTGTACCTATTTGTTTACCAGTCTCGAACCTGGCTGTGCCATTGCTAGTCTCGAACCTAGCTGTGTTGGTGGTAGTGTTGGTCTTACCTCTACTGGTCTCACACTCGGCTGCACTGCTAATCTTGAACATAGCTGTGGTGATGGTAGCGTCAGACCTACCTCTGCTAGTCTCACACTTAGCTGTATTACTCGCCAGTCTCAAACTTGGCTGTAGGGATGGTAGCGTCGGGCCTACCTTTGTTAGTCTCAAACCTAGCTGTGCTTTTGATAGCATCCAGCCTATTTCTGCCAGTCTCGAACTTGGCTGAATTTGCAGCATTGGGCCTACCTCTGCTAGTGTCAAACCTAGCTGTATTTATAATGGCAGCGTCGTGTTTACCTCACCAAAAACCAGGGGAAGAAACCTGAGGGATTGGATGCCTGGTTCAGTTTGGCTGCAGTAGAGTCTCTTCCCTCTGCTACCTCTGCATTGGTGGTGGTGTAGGTGAGAAGGGCTTGTCTGGCATGAGCTAATCCCTTTGGGTCTGGGGTGGGCGTCTGCCTGGTTGCGGTGCCGGGTTGGTGGATGTTCCGGGTGAGAGGGGCGCTGGGAGGCTGGTCTTTTTCTGCCTTCATGTCCTTGTGGATTGGAAACTGGGACAACGGTGAGGCTGCTGATTTTTACGTCCTGCAGCTTCTTGTTATCTTTTTGAGTATTGTTCTTCACTTGTTGCATCTTAAAAACTATTGCATAAAGCACATACCTTCCGCACATGCGGGCAAATCTGACACACACACACTTATACACATTCATACACGTGCTCAAACAGACTATATCAATGGTATTACGTACAATAATTGGCTGTATATATTACTTACAATTGCTTACTGCTCTCATATAATTGGTAATGTATATTACTAAGCCTTTATTATTCTCCCCACAGATGGCGTTGGTGGGCAGCGCAGTAAGGAGGGTCCTGGAGTGGTTGATGATGGTACTGATTATTGACAACATACTACACACTCACGCCACAGGTACAGGGAGAGAGAGAGAGAGAGAGAGAGAGAGAGAGAGAGAGAGAGAGAGAAAGAGAGAGAGAGAGATAGAGAAATGTTTATGAGTCCCGCCAACAGTTACAAAGTTATATACAATTATCTTATTTTAGCTTTAGTCAAGTAAGGCAATTATAAAAAAAATAGAGAGCATAAACCTATCCTAATTAAATATGCTTAAATAATCGTAGGCTTGTGCAACATTCTTTAACTGTCATCGAGGTGCAATGCATAATTGTGTTGATTTTCGGTGTGAGCATCCTAGGTTCGAATCCCCGGACTGCCACATGTGTTTGTTAATTTCATTGATCGAGCTTAGGAGTAAAGATGGTTGGTGGAGATAACATAATAATGAATTTTGGTTAAAGAGTAGTTTATAGAGAGGCCTTCCTTAGGGTTAAGCGCCCCATGAATTACTCTTTCCATTCACATATGCATAGCCCCCGATAGCGCAGTTGGAATGTATGTACATGCTAAGATTGATATGCAGATTCAAAACTGCATAATAAATCGTAGGCTTGTGCAACATTCTTTTACTGTCTTCGTGGTGCAATGCAAAAGTGTGTTGATTTTCGGTGTGAGCATCCTAGGTTCGAATCCCCGGACTGCCACATGTGTTTGTTAATTTCATTGATCGAGTTTAGGAGTAAAGTTGGTTGGTGGAGATAACATAATAATTAAGTATACGTATTTTGATATCATTTGTATATGCATTAAAAGCTAAAACCGAATAAACAAAATATCGTCTGCAATATGCATGTTCCCAGTTGCGGACACTGTGTTCGATTTATGCGCTAATGGCTTGAAATGCGGCCTATTATTCCATTGAGGCCTTGAAATTGCTTAAGGCCATCCAAGATCAAGAGATAGAAATGGTTAAGATTGTGTAAAACCTGATGGCCCCTGGCAAAACCTTGGATGGTCATTTTGCTCCATTTCTAGCTATAATTCATACTAATCAGGCAAAATGTTGGACTTATCATACGTACATGTAATTAATACAGCGGTGGTATTTTTTAGCCCGTTAAATGCTAGGCACCACACTGTAGGCTTTGTTAAGTGTATATATTAAAGGCGTCTTTAGCTTCAGCAGTATAACAGAAGACATGGCGGTCACAACAAACTTTTTGCTACTCTCCACTGCTTTCATAATCTTTACAGATAATAACTTCGCTTATTCACTTCTAATTTGACAAAAGTTATTTTTTCTGAAAATGCTTTGCTATCCAACGTAGAAGACACTGCTTCAGGTGAACATATTAGAATAACAAAAGAAACCCTCTCTTTATAAATGTAGAACAATTATATATTTCTTTTTATTTCTATACAGCTTAGTCCTGGAAAAGCAACACTAATTAGTCACAGGTTCAACTCAACCTTTAAACTAAATATTCACTTTACTTGATGTTTAATTGAAAATATATTCATATGAACCATTGTTGATCTGCAATCTACATTAAACTTTGTACTAAAGTAATAACACATTATCAAAATCTAAATGATAGTGAACAATCTTTAAAGTTTACATAGATACAAAATAATTGTTCAACCCCTATGCAAGTGTTTACACTTTGGATGTATATGATTAATGAATTATCCACACGTGATGAAGTAGTTAGTAGACCTTCCTCCAGTTGTTTTATATTATACAGTATGTGGATAACCTAATGAAATTGACGAAGGTTGCCTGGCGAAGCAAAGGGCCGCACATCTGATTCTAACAAGGGACTACATCAAACTGAGTAAGAGATAGAACAGTGGCGAGACAAATGGAATAGTAATAGAGCTGATTAGTTCTCCCACGATTAAATGGGGTACGACATAAACTAATTTATTGGGCAGATGAAACACAATGATTTTTGTATTATGTGTAGAATATAAGGCTGCAAAACAATATCGCACGCTTGACAGAGGTATTGAGCGCATAAAATGTATAACTTTTTAATCAAGATAATGCGTTTAATAACTGGCAATTCAAATAAAAATTATGTGCAACATAAATTATTCATTTATGGCAGTTGATATAATTTTGTAGCTCACAGAGTCCGAGGAATCTTCAATAAAGAAAGTAGTTTTTATAACAACTTTTCATTGATTAGGGTAAGCCATTACAATCCTCCAAGACTCCACCTTGAGAATATTCAAAGGTCTGCGATAAAGACGTAATTCATATTTTTTCACTAACCAACTTTACTTCTAAACTCAATTAATGAAATCAATAAATACATTTGGCACTCCAAGGACTCGAACCTAGGATACTCACACCGAAATTCCGCGCATTTATGCATTACGCTATCAAGAAAGTATGCCAACTACTAAATATTATATTTGTGTCAACAGAGACGATCAAACTATCCCTCGTTAATGGTGGTAAATGGGGTTCCTGGGGTCCTGCGGAGTACTGTCCTGACGGCTCTTATGTGTACGGTTTTGATATTAAGGTAGGAGTACTCGCTTTTTCTGAGCCCCCTTCTCTCTCATGTTTAGTATATTAGTTTTCAGGTTTGAAGGCGTTCTTTCCGTTCGTTTGTCCATTATGAGACCTTTCGCCTCATTTTGTTGTCAATATTAAGACCTTTCATACCCTTTAGGTGTCGATTTTTTTACTGGCGAGCGAAAGCGAGCCACTAATTTTAGAAAGAACCTGCCTTTGGCGGGGAAATTTTTCTACCGAGAAATAAACATATTTATCTTGAAAGGGGATCTAGGGGTAGTTTTTCTAAGCTTGATGGAGGTCTAGCGAGGAAACTCAAAAATAAATTAAGAAATTAATATATAGGCTTAGGCCAAAAACCAAGCACTACCCCCTTAAGGTATCTGTCATGTTTCTATCTTTGTTAGTTGTTACTCAGCTATAAGGTAGATTTTGTAGCGAAATATGATGTAAATTATGAAAACTTGGCATCAATACGACACACAGCCATAGTAGTTTCAGATATTTCCATTAAGTATCGATAAATCAGCTACTAAGGGATTCAAATTACCATCAGCTGGACACAAATAGAGTATAGTCACCTATTATTGGAAATAAATAGAGTATAGTCACCTATTATTGGACACAAATAGAGTATAGTCACCTATTATTGGACACAAATAGAGTATAGTCACCTATTATTGGACACAAATAGAGTATAGTCACCTATTATTGGACACAGATAGAGTATAGTCACCTATTATTGGACACAGATAGAGTATAGTCACCTATTATTGGACACAAATAGAGTATAGTCACCTATTATTGGACACAAATAGAGTATAGTCACCTATTATTGGACACAAATAGAGTATAGTCACCTATTATTGGACACAAATAGAGTATAGTCACCTATTATTGGACACAAATAGAGTATAGTCACCTATTATTGGACACAAATAGAGTATAGTCACCTATTATTGGACACAAATAGAGTATAGTCACCTATTATTGGACACAAATAGAGTATAGTCACCTATTATTGGACACAAATAGAGTATAGTCACCTATTATTGGACACAAATAGAGTATAGTCACCTATTTATTGGACACAAATAGAGTATAGTCACCTATTATTGGACACAAATAGAGCATAGTCACCTATTATTGCATTTTCACGACAATAATGAAGCCTCAAAAATGTTCAACGATAAATATTCCTGTTTTCCCATTTAAATTCAATGTTTAAAACAAATGCCAATTTTGTTTGTCGGCAACTGTAGAGTCAAGTTCACTGTTTCTATAAAAATAACATATATGTATATATAACAAACAAGATATAACTGATGCCGAGCTACTTCTAATTTGCTATTTTAGCCATACGTCTGCATATTGCTATTTTGGCTATTTGTCTGTATAGTGCTATTTTGGGTATATGTCTGTATATTGCTATTTTGGCTATATGTCTGTATATTGCTATTTTGGCTATATGTCTGTATATTGCTATTTTGGCTATATGTCTGTATATTGCTATTTTGGCTATATGTCTGCATATTGCTATTTTGGCTATATGTCTGCATATTGCTATGCTTTATGTCTGTATATTGCTATTTTGGCTATATGTCTGCATATTGCTATTTTTGCTTTATGTCTGTATATTGCTATTATGGCTATATGTCTGTATATTGATATTTTGGCTATATGTCTGTATATTGATATTTTGGCTATATGTCTGCATATTGCTATTTTGGCTATATGTCTGCATATTGCTATTTTTGCTTTATGTCTGTATATTGCTATTTTGGCTATATGTCTGTATATTGCTATTTTGGCTATATGTCTGCATATTGCTATTTTTGCTTTATGTCTGTATATTGCTATTTTGGCTATATGTCTGTATATTGTTATTTTGGCTATATGTCTGCATATTGCTATTTTGGCTATATGTCTGCATATTGCTATTTTGGCTATATGTCTGTATATTGCTATTTTGGCTATATGTCTGCATATTGCTATTTTGGCTATATGTCTGCATATTGCTATTTTGGCTATATGTCTGCATATTGCTATTTTTGCTTTATGTCTGTATATTGCTATATGCTATTTTGGCTATATGTCTGTATATTGCTATTTTGGCTATATGTCTGTATATTGCTATTTTGGCTATATGTCTGTATATTGCTATTTTGGCTATATGTCTGCATATTGCTATTTTGGCTATATGTCTGCATATTGCTATTTTTGCTTTATGTCTGTATATTGCTATTTTGGCTATATATCTGTATATTGCTATTTTGGCTATATGTCTGTATATTGCTATTTTGGCTATATGTCTGTATATTGCTATTTTGGCTATATGTCTGTATATTGCTATTTTGGCTATATGTCTGCATATTGCTATTTTTGCTGTGTCTATATTGCTATGTTGGCTATATGTCTGTATATTGCTATTTTGGCTATATGTCTGCATATTGCTATTTTTGCTTTATGTCTGTATATTGCTATTTTTGCTTTATGTCTGTATATTGCTATTTTGGCTATATGTCTGCATATTGCTATTTTTGCTTTGTCTGTATATTGCTATTTTGGCTATATGTCTGTATATTGATATTTTGGCTATATGTCTGTATATTGATATTTTGGCTTTATGTCTGTATATTGCTATTTTGGCTATATGTCTGTCTATTGCTATTTTGGCTGTATGTCTGTACATTGATATTTTGGCTATATGTCTGCATATTGCTATTTTGGCTTTATGTCTGTATATTGCTATTTTGGCTATATGTCTGTATATTGCTATTTTGGCTATATGTCTGTATATTGCTATTTTGGCTATATGTCTGTATATTGCTATTTTGGCTATATGTCTGCATATTGCTATGTCTGTATATTGCTATTTTGGCTATATGTCCGTATATTGCTATTTTGGCTATATGTCTGTATATTGCTATTTTGGCTGTATGTTTGTAGGCCTATATTGCTATTTTGGCTGTTTGTATATGGCTATTTTGGCTATATGTCTGTATATTGCTATTTTGGCTATATGTCTGTATATTGCTATTTTGGCTATATGTCTGTATATTGCTATTTTGGCTATATGTCTGTATATTGCTATTTTGGCTATATGTCTGTATATTGCTATTTTGGCTATATGTCTGTATATTGCTATTTTGGTTATATGTCTGTATATTGCTATTTTGGCTATATGTCTACATTGATATTTTGGCTATATGTCTGTATATTGCTATTTTGGCTATATGTCTGTATTGCTATTTGGCTATATGTTTGATATTTTGGCTATATGTCTGTATATTGCTATTTTGGCTATGTCTGTATATGGCTATTTTGGCTATATGTCTGTATATTGCTATTTTGGCTATATGTCTGTATATTACTATTTTGGCTATATTGCTATTTTGGCTATATGTCTGTATATTGCTATTTTGGCTATATGTCTGTATATTGCTATTTTGGCTATATGTCTGTATATTGCTATTTTGGCTATATGTCTGTATATTGCTATTTTGGCTATATGTCTGTATATTGCTATTTTGGCTATATGTCTGTATATTGCTATTTTGGCTATATGTCTGTATATTGCTATTTTGGCTATATGTCTGTATATTGCTATTTTGGCTATATGTCTGTATATTGCTATTTTGGCTATATGTCTGTATATTGCTATTTTGGCTATATGTCTGTATATTGCTATTTTGGCTATATGTCTGTATATTGCTATTTTGGCTATATGTCTGTATATTGCTATTTTGTATATATGTCTGTATATTGCTATTTTGGCTATATGTCTGTATATTGCTATTTTGTATATATGTCTGTATATTGCTATTTTGGCTATATGTCTGTATATTGCTATTTTGGCTATATGTCTGTATAGATATAACATTAATTATTATGCTTACATTGTGCATACTCCTAAATATCTACACTAGCGTAAACAAGAGTAGGTCTGCAACAATGATCTTTATTGTTACTGGCGGCTATATTCTCTTGTTACTTAACCCTTAAAATGAGGCTCACCACATAAGTCGAGTTGAAAAAACTGGCAAAAAACGGGTGAAAAAAGGGTGGAAATCGAGTGAAAATGGGTGGGATAGTAATGATCCATACGTCCGACATCTGTGGCCTCCCGGCCCACACTAACTCCAGTTCCCCCACCGCGCGGGAGGATGACAGTGTAACCAATAGTTCGCTAAAAGTGAGCAAGGTAGCAAAATCAGCTAAACTTCCATCTTCGAGGTAACACTGTCAGTGCTCCACGAGTGCTACGTAGCTGTATGTGGCGTCATTACGATAGGGCATTATTGCCCTATAGCAATATACATAAGAGAATATACATATAAGAATATACATATAAGAATATACAATAATATAATAGCAATATACATTACGATAGGGCAGACTGGGAGGGTCTTCAAGGTTTCTTTATTGATATTCCCTGGACCTCTTTCTTTTCTAATGATGCACACTCCACCTTGAGCCACATACAAGATTTTGTAAAAATTGGAATGGAAACTTTTATTCCTCATCAAAAGTACAGTAAAAGATCTAATTCACCTAAATGGTTTGACCATAATTGTGCTAGAGTAACTGAACAAAAAGCAATAGCCTACAATGCATACACAAGATCAAAAACACATGAAGCCTTTAATTACTTTAGAAACATCAGAAATCATGCCAAAACTGTATTAAACCTAACTAAATCAAACTTTCTCCATAAGCAGGCAAATAAACTTCTAAATAATCCAAATGATAACAAAATATTTTGGTCTACTCTTAACTCATTCAAATCCAACTTCACTACTGCTTCATCCATTCCACCATTAAAATCTCCGACTGGCAATCTTGTAAGTGACCCACGAGGTAAAGCTAACCTTCTTGCAGATATTTTCTCCACCAACTCAACCTTAGATGAAATAAATCAAGATGTCCCTGTACTTAATTTTAATTCACCTGAAATTCCCTCACTTAAGATCCACACCAGACATGTCAAAACTATTTTGCAGAATCTCTCAGTAGATAAGGCTCCTGGTCCAGATGAAATTCCTCCAATAGTACTTAAGAATTGCTCCTTGGTGCTCGCTCCTGTATTGGCAAAATTTTTCCGTCTGTGTACTCATACCTCATGCATCCCAGTACCCTGGAAAGAAGCAAACATCCATCCAGTTCCTAAAAAAGGTGCCTCTTCAGATCCATCAAACTACAGACCAATAGCTATAACTTCCACTCTTGGCAAAGTTTTTGAAATTATATTAAATAATCACATAATTAAGCATCTGGAGAATAATAAATTAATCAGTGATAGGCAATATGGTTTTAGACGATGTCGATCAACTGCAGACATTCTTTGCCTTCTTACGCATCAAATCAACCAAGCTACAGACCAACATGGTGAAACACATACAATAGCACTGGATATATCAAAGGCATTTGATAGAGTCTGGCATCAATCCTTATTGTCGAAGATGTCACACTACGGCCTTGCATCATTAGTTCCACTAATTTCTTCTTATCTTCATAACAGAAAAATACGTGTAATGGTAGATGGCCTTTATTCTCAATTTCACTCAATAAATGCTGGTGTTCCCCAGGGATCAGTTTTGGCCCCAACTCTGTTCCTCATTCATATCAATGATCTCATATCTACCACTCATAATCCAATACATTCCTACGCAGATGACTCAACACTCCACAGTTCCTTCACATTTACCAATTCTTTCACCCAACCCGATCTTATCAATTCAAAAATAAACACTGCAATTTCTCTGAACCGGGACCTTTCTAGAATTAATGAATGGGGACAAGAGAATCTAGTTTCCTTTAATGCACAGAAAACCAAGTACATTCAATTTTCTAACCGACAGAATCTCACTGACTCCCATATATTTTTTAATGATGTAAATATTCCCACTTCCCCTAGTATTGACATTCTCGGTGTAACATTAACTACTAACTTGAGCTGGACACATTATGTTAGAAGCATTGCTAAGAATGCCTCTAAAAAACTGGGACTCCTGTACAGAGTTCGAGAATTCTTCACTGACGAGCAGTTGGCCGTAATATATAAAAGTCATGTGCGCTCTCAGATGGATTACTGTTCACCTCTGTGGGGTGGAAGTGGAGTGGTTGCATTGAGGCAGTTGGACAAAATTCAAAATAAAGCTATTAGATTAATCAATAACCCTGCAATCACACAGGACCTTCCTACATTAGCCATACGAAGAAACGTTGCATCCCTTGCATTATTCTACAGATATTTTCACAGCAATTGTTCCGAGGAACTTGCTTCAATTGTGCCGCCTCTCCACATCTTTCCCCGTAGAACTAGGGCAGCTGAGAGCGCCCATGAATTTACACTTTCTCCTCCACAATGCAGAACTTCTGCTTATCAGAATTCATTTATCCCCAGAGCTACTACTCTTTGGAATTCACTTCCCTCCAATTGCTTTCCACAAACTTACAATCAACAAATGTTTAAATCCAGTTGTTACAAACATTTTATGAATGGAGGATGCCTTTAGGCACATGGACCTTTTTGTTTTATCTGTGTTTTTCCTTCCTCCATTCATTGTCTCTTAAAAAAAAACAAAAAAAAAAAAATTGTGTAGCGATTTCCACCTAGTTTTTGGCGCAATACAGTTCCTTTCATACTGATGGTTGATATAGCAGTCAGAATGGCCTGAAAAGGCCCAAAACGGCCACAGAGGACCCACTATACTAGGGTTAACCCGGGAGGTGTGGGGAGACTCTTAAGAGTTCCCCCGGCGCACTGCGGGGAGACTCTTATGAGTGAGTGAAAAAAAAATCAACTTTTGACATCGAAAAAAAAAAAAAAAAAAAAAAAAAAAAAAAAAATTCCTGGGCCATGCAAAATCTCAGTCCTCTACCTCCCCTCCTTCCCCACTTTCCTCCTCTCCTTCAGTTATCACCTATTTTCCCTGTTATTCCCTTATTCTGAGGTATATTTTCGTGCTAACATTAGCGAGTTGCAAGCAGGGTGTTGTCATCACTGATGGCAAGCGAGTGCAAGAGAGAGAGAGAGAGTATCGATCGACTGTGTCTCAGTGGCCTTGGGGGAAATTGGCGGGAAAGCAGATTGCCTCACCCATACATTATACAACTCGCGGGCTATATCTCCGATTTTGACCATCCAAACAATGTTTTCACTCGTTTTATTGTTGTTTCAGGTTAATACCTTTATAATCAACCCATAATAGGCGCATATGGATAAGTATTAATGCTATTAATGGCACAATGAATATTTTAGTGACGGAAACACCTCAAATACGTCAGCACAGGGGGACGTTTCCAATTACCCCCATGCGCACTTCAGAGGTTAAATGGCCAAATTATTTGCTCTAGATAATATTGAGTAAAGATATTTGAAACTCAATCAGCAAAGTATTTTAACTGTAAAAACGGGATATTTTGACTCTTAAAGGAAGGTAAATGCAAGCTGACTTTTGTTTTTCAATATAAGATGGTTTTGTTACCTCTGTGTATAATTTCCATTCATTAATACAACACACTTGGTATAAACTCGTACTTAGCGCATTTAGTATTTATTGACAAAAAAAGCAAAGTAAATACCAATTTTCTTACTGCGGTTACTGACTAACTTTGATAATTAATTCTGGTTAAGTTATGTTACTGGGTTGGTTGGATTAGTCAATAAGGAAGTGCTGTTGTTTATAACTACTAAAGCAAATTACGGTAGACTGGATAATACAACTGCAATACAGTACAACACACGTTATCCCCAACTTAACCATCATCTATTGTTAACCAGAATACAGGTAATTACGGTAGACTGGATAATACAGCTGCAATACAGTACAACACACGTTATCCCCAACTTTACCATCATCTATTGTTAACCAGAATACAGGTAATTACGGTAGACTAGATAATACATCTGCAATACAGTACAACACACGTTATCCCCAACTTAACCATCATCTATTGTTAACCAGAATACAGGTAATTACGGTAGACTGGATAATACATCTGCAATACAGTGCAACACACGTTATCCCCAACTTAACCATCATCTATTGTTAACCAGAATACAGGTAATTACGGTAGACTGGATAATACAGCTGCAATACAGTACAACACACGTTATCCCCAACTTTACCATCATCTATTGTTAACCAGAATACAGGTAATTACGGTAGACTGGATAATACATCTGCAATACAGTACAACACACGTTATCCCCAACTTAACCATCATCTATTGTTAACCAGAATACAGGTAATTACGGTAGACTGGATAATACAGCTGCAATACAGTACAAATGAATTACTTAAGGAGTGCGTGCGGAGTTACATGGAGGGATAGACAGACTAATGAGGAAGTAAGAAGGAGGTGTGGTGTGGAGGTAGATGTGCTGGAAAGTGTGAAAAGGAACAACTTGAGATGGTTCGGCCATATGGAACGTATGGAAAGCGAGAGAATGACTAAGAGGGTGTACAAGAGCGAGGTGGAGGGGGAGAGGTAGACCAAATATGAGGTGGAAGGATGGAGTGAGGAACTACATGAACGAAGGCGGTGCTGGTTGGGGGGAGGGGCGTCGACTGACTGGGGACAGAGGTGCATGGGGGCGGTTCGTTCGTGGCCACCCCTTCGGGGATCACGGCGTCAGGCAATAGATAGATAGATAGATAGAATACAGTACAACACACGTTATCCCCAACTTAACCATCATCTATTGTTAACCAGAATACAGGTAATTACGGTAGACTGGATAATACAGCTGCAATACAGTACAACACACGTTATTCCCAACTTTATCATCATCTATTGTTAACCAGAATACAGGTAATTACGGTAGACTGGATAATACATCTGCAATACAGTACAACACACGTTATCCCCAACTTTACCATCATCTATTGTTAACCAGAATACAGGTAATTACGGTAGACTGGATAATACAGCTGCAATACAGTACAACACACGTTATCCCCAACTTTACCATCATCTATTGTTAACCAGAATACAGGTAATTACGGTAGACTGGATAATACAGCTGCAATACAGTACAACACACGTTATCCCCAACTTTACCATCATCTATTGTTAACCAGAATACAGGTAATTACGGTAGACTGGATAATACAGCTGCAATACAGTACAACACACGTTATCCCCAACTTTACCATCATCTATTGTTAACCAGAATACAGGTAATTACGGTAGACTGGATAATACAGCTGCAATACAGTACAACACACGTTATCCCCAACTTTACCATCATCTATTGTTAACCAGAATACAGGTAATTACGGTAGACTGGATAATACAGCTGCAATACAGTACAACACACATTATCCCCAACTTTACCATCATCTATCGTTAACCAGAATACAGGTAATTACGGTAGACTGGATAATACAGCTGCAATACAGTACAACACACGTTATCCCCAACTTTACCATCATCTATTGTTAACCAGAATACAGGTAATTACGGTAGACTGGATAATACAGCTGCAATACAGTACAACACACGTTATCCCCAACTTTACCATCATCTATTGTTAACCAGAATACAGGTAATTACGGTAGACTAGATAATACAGCTGCAATACAGTACAACACACGTTATCCCCAACTTTACCATCATCTATTGTTAACCAGAATACAGGTAATTACGGTAGACTGGTTAATACAGCTGCAATACAGTACAACACATGTTATCCCCAACTTTACCATCATCTATTGTTAACCAGAATACAGGTAATTACGGTAGACTGGATAATTCAGCTGCAATACAGTACAACACACGTTATCCCCAACTTTACCATCATCTATTGTTAACCAGAATACAGGTAATTACGGTAGACTGGATAATACAGCTGCAATACAGTACAACACACGTTATCCCCAACTTTACCATTATCTATTGTTAACCAGAATACCGGTAATTACGGTAGACTGGATAATACAGCTGCAATACAGTACAACACACGTTATCCCCAACTTTACCATCATCTATTGTTAACCAGAATACAGGTAATTACGGTAGACTGGATAATACAGCTGCAATACAGTACAACACACGTTATCCCCAACTTTACCATCATCTATTGTTAACCAGAAGACAGGTAATTACGGTAGACTGGATAATACAGGTGCAATACAGTACAACACACGTTATCCCCAACTTTACCATCATCTCTTGTTAACCAGAATACAGGTAATTACGGTAGACTGGATAATACAGCTGCAATACAGTACAACACACGTTATCCCCAACTTTACCATCATCTATTGTTAACCAGAATACAGGTAATTACGGTAGACTGGATAATACAGCTGCAATACAGTACAACACACGTTATCCCCAACTTTACCATCATCTATTGTTAACCAGAATACAGGTAATTACGGTAGACTGGATAATACAGCTGCAATACAGTACAACACACGTTATCCCCAACTTTACCATCATCTATTGTTAACCAGAATACAGGTAATTACGGTAGACTGGATAATACAGCTGCAATACAGTACAACACACGTTATATGCGTGCGGAGTTACATGGAGGGATAGACAGACTAATGAGGAAGTAAGAAGGAGGTGTGGTGTGGAGGTAAATGTGCTGGAAAGTGTGAAAAGGAACAACTTGAGATGGTTCGGCCATATGGAACGTATGGAAAGCGAGAGAATGACTAAGAGGGTGTACGAGAGCGAGGTGGAGGGACAGAGGGGGAGATGTAGACCGAATATGAGGTGGAAGGATGGAGTGAGGAACTACATGAACGAAGGCGGTGCTGGTTGGGGGGAGGGGCGTCGACTGACTGGGGACAGAGGTGCATGGGGGCGGTTCGTTCGTGGCCACCCCTTCGGGGATCACGGCGTCAGGCAATAGATAGATAGATAGATAGAATACAGTACAACACACGTTATCCCCAACTTTACCATCATCTATTGTTAACCAGAATACAGGTAATTACGGTAGACTGGATAATTCAGCTGCAATACAGTACAACACACGTTATCCCCAACTTTACCATCATCTATTGTTAACCAGAATACAGGTAATTACGGTAGACTGGATAATACAGCTGCAATACAGTACAACACACGTTATCCCCAACTTTACCATCATCTATTGTTAACCAGAATACAGGTAATTACGGTAGACTGGATAATACAGCTGCAATACAGTACAACACACGTTATTCTAACCAATACATACGGTAGACTGGATATACAGCTGCAATACAGTACAACACACGTTATCCAACTTTACCATCATCTATTGTTAACCAGAATACAGGTAATTACGGTAGACTGGATAATACAGCTGCAATACAGTACAACACACGTTATTCCCAACTTTACCATCATCTATTGTTAACCAGAATACAGGTAATTACGGTAGACTGGATAATACAGCTGCAATACAGTACAACACACGTTATTCCCAACTTTACCATCATCTATTGTTAACCAGAATACAGGTAATTACGGTAGACTGGATAATACAGCTGCAATACAGTACAACACACGTTATTCCCAACTTTACCATCATCTATTGTTAACCAGAATACAGGTAATTACGGTAGACTGGATAATACAGCTGCAATACAGTACAACACACGTTATTCCCAACTTTACCATCATCTATTGTTAACCAGAATACAGGTAATTACGGTAGACTGGATAATACAGCTGCAATACAGTACAACACACGTTATCCCCAACTTTACCATCATCTATTGTTAACCAGAATACAGGTAATTACGGTAGACTGGATAATACAGCTGCAATACAGTACAACACACGTTATTCCCAACTTTACCATCATCTATTGTTAACCAGAATACAGGTAATCAAAATATTGTTATACTATACTATTTAATTGACATAGTTTTAGCACTCTTGAATATGAGCTCCCTTGCTTAAGGGAGAAGTACTCGCTTTTTCTGGACCCCCTTCTCCCTCATGTTTTGACCCATTAGTTTTGCGATTTTAAGACCTTTGTTCACTAGTTTGGCGATTTTGAGACCTTTCGCCCCATTACTTTGTCAATATTAAGACCTTTCGTGTTGTCGATTTATTCCTGGTGAGCGATAGCGAGTCTGTAATTTTGTTAAGGAACCGGCCTTCAGCCGGGACATTTTTCTACCAAAAATGTACAAATATATCTTTAAAGGTATAGGGGGTGTATTTTTAAGTTTGATGGAGGTCTAACGAGGAAACTCAAAATTAAATATATAAATGAATAAGTAACCCCCCAAAACAAGCACTAGCCCCTTAACCAGAAAACAGTTGTTTAATGTTATCATGAATAATTATAATGAAAACATGAAAACGGTGTCACCGTATTGTACCCTTACTTCATTTTGCGAATTTTGTAAGAATGGTTATGGTAGTTTATGGCCTTTTACCTTAGTATTTTAAGCTATAGATAAGGATATTATCTTTATCTAATCAATCGTTGGAATGAAGCAGTCTATTACACTAAGCATGAGTTGATACGACTTGTCTACAGTCCATAATTACGTAAATATGTAATCATATTTGGCATGAGCGCTATTTGGGGTTAACACTATTTGGACATTATTGGCTTATTAGGAAACACTGTGAATAAAGGTTTCCTCCATAAGTAGTGTTTATATTCAAACAGTAATGACATAAAGACTGAACGAATATCTGTTTTGCAGTTGTTTGTGAAAACTTAAGCTGTTTATATTTTGTCGTATGTTAATATGATTCTCTCATGTTTGTATTCGAAAACATCATTAACGGTAGAATTAGTTTTATACTAAGACATAGTCAAGAACTGCACTTGTTCATAAGCCTTTATATTGTCATTTATTTAGGTGGAATCCAATCAGTGGTTTTGGGATGATACAGCCATGAACGGAATAAAGTTGTTCTGTAAGTCTGCTAAGACATCCAAACTGACAGGTGACATCACATCATCAGTTCAAAAATGGGGAAGCTGGAAAGGTAGGTTACACAATGGACCACTGGTATGGACTTTGAATCTTACTATATTCCAGCAGTTTACTAAGTTTCCTGTTTTACATAGATCTAGTACTTCTTGATTTATAAATGTATGTCATAAGCTAAATATTACGGGCAGGGTATTATAAGGGTTTAAGTATCTTTCCGTTTCTTCTCGAGGCCGTAAATCTTGTTCGGGATCGTTGTTCATGGTGGCGTTGACTCTAAAAGTCGAAAAGGAACAAGGATCAGGAGACGACACAGCCGCCAATTCTCTGATAATGAAATGTCAGAATAATAGAGAACATACTCATTCGTCTGGTTATGGTTGGGGTGCATTTGGTCGCTGGGCCCAGTGTCCATCAGGTGAGAAATACTGTTTTTGATTTACTCAGAAAAGGTCTTCATGGAATATATTATCTCATCTGTAAGAACAGCTTTTTAAAATATGAAATTTGTAGATAATATATGTCTCTGGGGCAAGTGCATTCAATCTTAGTGTTTTTTGCGGCAATGTAATGTCATATATTCTTTTACTCCTCTCATAATATGAATATAATTGCAGGTTATGCTATATGCGGGCTGAGGACTAAAATAGAAAAGGACCAGAACAGTGGTGACGACACAGCTCTGAACAGTGTGGAGATGTACTGTTGTAAACTCTAAATAATAATGCTAAAACAAAAGTGCAAGTCTCTCTCTCTCTCTCTCTCTGTTTATATATATATATATATATATATATATATATATATATATATTATAGACTCCCATTTTAACTTGCTTAACCAATAATATTCCTTGCTTACATATTTACAGGGAGTACTTGTATTATAACCTTTCATACTTGTATTCCTATTATAACATCTTAGATGTATTTATCATTGTATTTCTTGTATTATATAAACATAGTGTAGTCTACAGGAAAAGACAGAACGTATTCAGTTGACCTTTCAGAGGAACAGGTCACGGGAATCACTTGGATCATCATATCAACAGTTGCCTTCTATCACGTGATGGAATCATGGATATGGCCTGATATTGGCATTGCATGTGTTATGGGTGTGATTGAACATTTAAACCACACCCCTTTTATGTAATCTTGACATAAGAGTTCTGTACAACACATAATGTATGGTAAGACGTCATTCAGAGGGCGTAACCCGAGGTCATATAAGGTTAAGATATCAACATGTGAGGCAGAGAATAAGACCCCATCACTTGTTGACAGTAAGAGGTCATAGGTCGGTCGTGAGAGTGATAGCCAGACATGTATACTTGTTTTATTACTTGCTGCTTAAACATTGAATTCTATAAAAATTATTACTTCTGAGTAAGTCTTAAGTTATTATTCATTAAAGTGATTGTGATTTTACTCAAGTTTCAGTTTCCTTATATTATATCTGTAAGGCCTGATACTATTATATATATATATATATATATATATATATATATATATATATATATTTATATATATATATATATATATAATATATATATATATATATATATATATATATATATATATATATATATAATATATATATATATGTGTATAATATATATATATATATATATATATTTATTAATTAACTATAATCTCTCGTATGTCGAGAGTGGTAGCAGTTCTTGAGAGTTATTTATTCAAGATATAACTCTAACCTTTAGCACCATGATATATATATATATATATATATATATATATATATATATATATATATATATATATATATATATATATCCTCTATGTATGAAGGAGTCAAAAGGCAATGCTTCCTGTAACAATTGACTCCCCCAAATTTGAAAGAAAATGGATCTAAATTATTTTAGTTTTTGGTGTACTTGAAAGAAGTGTGGTGTGATTATTTAGTGTAGTGAAATGAATAGGAGGGGGAGGCGTTTGTGAGAGGTAGTTGGAATACTCTCTGTGTAGGTGAGACACAAAGAGAAACAGTAAGGGAGGCAAGACAAATGAAACAGGGGTTCCAACAACTTCTTATCACATGCCTATGAGGTCAGCCCTAGGTATTGCCCTGCTCGAATGGTGTTTACAAAGAGGTGTGATGGAGTGGTCTTGCCACTGGACTAGTTTCTTTGTCTACCCAGCTAAAGAGTGTAAACAGAGAAAACGATTTAGGAGTAACAATATCCAGTAACTTAAAACCAAGTCAACATTGTGCTGAAGTTGTTAAGAAGGCAAACAAAATTATAGGTTTCATAGGTAGATCATTTGAACATAAATCAAAAGACATTTTCCTCACCCTTTACAATTCATTAGTCCGCCCACTTTTGGAATACTGCGTTCAGTTCTGGTGCCATTACTATTAAAATGATATAGACAAATTGGAACGAGTTCTACATAGAGTTACCAAGACGATACCCTGTCTTCGGAACAAACCATACGAGGAACGTCATAAAGAACTAAATTTATATTCATTAAGCCGTACTGTACCGTAGGAAACAGTAATAAAAGTCCCCAGCAGTCCCATGCAATGTGGTCAAAATGACAGGAGAGACCACCTTGTTCACCTCAAGAGATGAGGCAAGAGTGGATCTATCACCATTTTTTTTTTTTTTTTACAAGTCAAAAAAAAAAAAAAAAAAAAAAAAAAATTGCCTTGTACAGGCAGTTACAAGACAAATACATTACTGACGGCTATAACCTTCGCTGGGACTGGGGAGTTAATGGCTATAGCTGTCACTGGGATTGTATGGGTTAACCAAGCGCAGAGTGAGAGGTGACCTTATTCAAGTTTTCAAGATCATTAAAGGCATCGACAACATGAACTGTAAGGAATATTTTACGATTGACCGATCAAACAACACGCGGGGAAATCAACTTGTGGAATGGGCTTCCCCGAGATGTCATAAACTGCAACACCGTTGATTCCTTCAAAGTTCGCCTAGACAAGCACCTTGCCCTGAATCCAAGGTTGACTGCATTTGTAATTGAATAAATATTTTCTTTAGTAGTGTTTGTTCAATATCCTAATAGATCTTAATATAATTTCCCCTGCCATGAACTAAGCTCCAGGGCAGCACTTCCTGCTCACATCTTTCCCACATTCTCTCCGAAATACTGTTGCAACACTTGGAACAGCAGTGCTTTGGAGGGAAAGTAACCTCGAGGGGTCACATGACCTTGTTGTTGCTTGTTTTCCTTTGTACTCCTTTGTAATCCAATGGACCCGAGTTCGAATCCCGATATGTCAATGAGAAGATATTATTGGGATAGAATTTGTGCTGTACATAGTATCAGTGCATTACTACAAAGCCCACCAAAATGCCCCAAAAATACCCTCATTGCTCCCTGATTAAATAACACTGTATGAATATTCCCATATTCAAAATTTTGCTACAGCGGGGCAATGTCTAGTGAGTTAATTGTTCAATAGGTGGCGTTCTGAGAGTGAGGGTCCGAGTCTAGGGGTTGAGACAGTGAAGCAAAAAGGCGAATAAGTTTCAGAGATGGGGCTGCTTTGAGCCGTGAGTGGGTGATTCACATGTCTCACTCCTTAGACTGGAACGAAATCTCACAGACTTCACCGTGTTCAGCGGTAGAATGTACAGGCTCTCAGCCTGTCCCCAGAGGGAATATAGAAAACAATAAATATATATATAAAGTGACCTGCAGCCCTGTATCTGCATCTTTACCCATAACATTTTGGCGTTCACGTTTAGTTGATTGGCTGGGGTTGTTGGGGTTACAACTACTACTGGCTTCATCGCTATCATGACTCCACCATGGTCTCCAGTCTCTGTCTTTTCTGTGTAATGTCATACTATAGGGACTGTCCGTCGGGAAGACTTCACTGTCTCTAAGGTCAGTATTGAGCCATGTCTCTATCCCTATAACAATGTCTGGGTCATAAGTCATAAGGGTGTGGTGAAAGGCGGCTCGCTTGTCTAGAATGCTTCTGAAATTAATCATGAGGGTTTTGAGGGTGGATGGCTCTCTTTTAGCTAGAGAGCTTTGGGTGGTGGTGGTGGTAGCTGTAGGACTGGAAACCACGGTGGAGTTATGATAGCGATGAAGCCAGGACTAGTTGTAACCCCAGCCAATCAACTAAACACGTGTGATGAAATTTTATGGGTAAAGATGCAGATACAGGGTTGCAGGTCACTTTATATATATTTTGTTTTCTATATTCCAACTACTCCCTCTCAGGCATAGATGGTTGAGGAATTAGGTAAGGATATTGGGGTTATGGACAGTGATTTAGGTATATGATTCGGTTGACATATTGTGGAATGGCGTGCGGGAGTTGAGTCTTCTGTCTGTAAGCCAATTTTTTATCCATGATTGAATTTTACCTTTGATACCTATCCTCTCCAATTTAGCAATCAGTTTCCGATGTGGCACCTTATCGAAAGCTTTTTGAAAGTCCAAGAAGATTATGTCTAGTGATTTCGTCATATCGTTGTATGTGAAGAGAGAGAGAGCGATAGAGAGAGAGGCAGATAGATAGATTTATTTACAGATCAGTCAATGTAATTAATTCCGAAATTATTAACTTTATAATAAACTGTTGTTAAGATTGTTGTTTCCACATACTTACCTTAACCTTTGAACAGCGAGCTGTGTGTAGTGAACACCATACTACCGGGCGGCAATATTAGGCTCCATTCCCGCCTATAATCGTAATTTTACGATAAATGTCGTTATTACTTATTCATATGTTCCTATTTTACGTTTAATATGATTATGAAGATAGTAACATGTAACAACAATAAAACAAGTGGGAATACTGTTTGGATGGTAAAAATTGCGTATTATTGCCTACCGGTCATTCATGAAATGTGAGGCAGCCGCGATGTATATCCTCCCCTGCTGCTGATGTATATCCTCCCCTCTCGGTGCCTGGAGAAAGATTGAGGGTGTAAGGATTGTCTCTCTCTCTCTCTCTCTCTCTTTCCCATGCATAGACACACGCAACACGACACCCTAGGATCGGTTTGGAGATATTGGCACGGTAAATACACAAATAAATATGGTAATAAGAGGAAAAAATAGGTGATACTTGAAGGGGGGGGGGAAGGAGGGGATTTTGACACATGTGGAGGAGTGATAGTAGATGTGGAGGGGAATTATTGTTTTAAGTGCTACTGGGGCCTTTTAAAAGAGAGTGGGAGTGTGGGATGGGTGTGTGTGCTGGAGTGAGTGAGGGAGCAGCGAGAGAAGGTGCGTGTTTGTTTGTAAGTAACAAATGGCAGGAGCGTGTAAGAGAATATGGGTCTGCGGGTTCAAGGAGTGTATGGGTGAGAATGAAAGTAGGTATACAAACGTGGGTGATTATGTGTGTGTATGCTCCGACAGAGGATAAACTTGTAAGAGAGAAAGAGGAGTTCTGGGTGAATGTGGAGGCATACCTGGATAAGTTTGACAAGAACGATAAAATATTTCTGATCGGGGATATGAATGGTAATGTGTGTAACAGGAAAGTTGATGGAGTGGTGGGAGGGTGGGGGGCACCGTCAGAGGTGAATGGGAATGGTAGTGCACTTGTGGACGTATGTCATGGGGAGGAGGCTGTGGATAGCCAACACCTTCTTCCGACACAAAATGATTCACAGGTACACATGGAAAGTGGTGTGGACAATGAAGGATAAGGAGAAGACAGTGGTGGAACGAAAGTCACTGATTGAGTATATATGAGTGGATGAACGAATGAAGAAATCTGTGCTGGATGCTAGGGTGTATAGGGATATTGGAGGGGGTCTGTCGGATCATTATGTAGTAGTAGCTAAAATTAGGATACAAAAAAAGTGGGTGAGGAGAGCTGGAGGGAGGCGAGAGGAAGGTGGAATGGTGAGGAGGGTGGAGAGGCTAGAGGAGTAGGAAATCAGGGAAGAGTACAGGAGAGCAATAGAAAGACGACTAGGTGGGTTCGACCTGGAAGATATGGAGGAGGTGGAGGAGATGAGCAAGGTGTTTAAGGAGGAGATCTGTGCAGCATGTGAGGAGGTGTGTGGAGTGAGGAGAAGAGGGAGGGGAGTGAAAGGTACAGCATGGTGGACAGAGGAGGTAAAAATAGCTGTGGAAGACAAGAAGAAAGCGTATGAGAGTGGTTGGGTAGTAGAGGGAATCAAGATTTGGAGAGGCAGAAACGACCGAGGTACGTGGAGAGAAAGAGAGTGGTGAATGTAAGGGGTCTAAATTGACTAGGCTTGATCTTGGCAATATTTACACCAAGACTTTTACTGTTCACTCACTTTAAGTCCAATAATGACCCAGTCAGTGTTGAGATTAGTGAAAATAATGTTCGGTATTATGTTATTATCATGATTAATATATCAGTTGACATATAATAAATTGTAATGATTAAACGCAATAACTAAATAGGCCTAATGGTGTCTTATAGGTATGAGGGTCATTATTCTAGCTTTATAATTAAATCTAATTGTTGTGTATTGTTATATTAATTCTATAAAAGGGGTGTCACAATCGGAGCAATGTTGTTTTGATATTATAATTAAATTGATTTGTTTTGGCCATTTACAGGTGTAGAAAGTTAATTGCCGAGCATAACTTTAATTTTGTGGTTCTAGTATAATGCTGAGATTTGGCCTAATAATTGCTTGTACCTAATCTCTAGTGTGATATCCTGATTATGAGGCCTTAGCAACAAGTCCCCACCTCGAGAGGGCTAGACAGGTCGAAATTTATGAGTTCTACCTCCAACTTAAAAACTATAGTCTTACCTAGGATATCGTAAGTAATAGTTAGCATTTGTACATGAATTTTGTATGGAGCGTATAAAAGTGATTCGATTATCCTCTGAAAGTCTTATTATAAGTGTAAGTAAATTGAAAAGCTCATGTATTTAATAAGTGTATGGTATTATCAACTCTGCGAAGCAGAGTGGTATCGCGCACACAGATCCCGCCCGTATACTGTGCACCACCAATCAGCTTGTCTGTCGTCGTCGTCCGTCGTCGTCCGTCCGGTAACTCCTCCTAGACCGTTCGATGGATTTTCACCAAATTTCATAGGCATATACATTTGGTCAATGCGAAGGTCAGTCAAAAATATATTTTTAATATAACTAAAAGGTTAAGGTCAAAGGTCAAGGTTAAAAATAAGGTCAATATTTCATGTGTTTTAGTTTTTACTCAAATTTATTAATTTTCACTATACAAGTTAGTGGTAACCTCGATATCTTATAGACCGAATTTTAGATAAATATTCCAAAGGGTAAGGTCAAAGGTCAAGGTCAAAGGTCAAAATAAGTTTTATACTACTATTTCTTATAATAATTGTTAGATTCTCACTAGGCTTACCATGAATATGCGGAATACCTAGGCCAAGGTCATACAAGAAACGATTCAATTCCATATGAAAGGTCAAGGTCATAAGTCAAGGTCAAATATAAGGTCAATATGCTAATTTGCTTATTTTTCATGCAAACTTCACACAATTTGGTGAAATAGTTGCACTTTAAATGAAAAGGAAAATAACACATTTTGAGACACATAATGAAGGTCAAGGTGAAGGTCAAAGTTCAATGTCAACTATTCTATAAATATATATAAAACTAACTGATGGGTTTTAATGAAATTAGTCAAGCTAATTTGATTTTCCTGGGTAATGCCAATGAACATAAAAAATACTCTTACACAAAGGTCAAGGTCAAAGGTCAACTTATACTATTTATTTTTAGTTTATATTCAAATGTCTCCATTTTCACTATACAAGTTGCTGGTAATCTTGATATTGTATTGCCCAAATTTTAGATAAATAAACTAAAGTTCAAGGTCAAAGGTCAAAATAGTTTTTTACTAGTATTTCTTATACTAACTCTTAGATTCCCACTAGGCTTACCATGCATACTCGGAATACATAGGCCAAGGTCTTACAATAAACTATTCAATTCCATATGAAAGGTCAAGGTCACAGGTCAAGGTCAAATAAAAGGTCAATATGCTATTTTCTTTACTTTTCATGCAAGCTTCACACAATTTGGTGAGATAGTTGCATTTTAAGTGAAAAGGAAAATAATAAATGTTGAGACATAAAGGTCAAGATAAAGGTAAAAGGTCAAGGTCAACTATTCTATTAATATATATGAAACTACCTGATGGGTTTTAATTAAATTAGGCATGCTTATTTGATTTTCATGGGCAATGTCAATGCAAACAAAAATGTACTTTTACATAAAGGTCAAGGTCACAGGTCAAGGTCAAAGGTCATCTTTTATTATTTATTAAACAAAATTACTCAATTTGTTTTAGAAAACTGGCTGTTTTATGGCTTATTACTTAAATATCATATATATCAAATTTCACATAAATATTGTAATAGTTAAGGTCAGAGGTCAAGGTCAAAACAAGAGTATTTGTCATTTTCCCTAAACTTCTCCTTGAGTGTTTAACCCCTCCAACCCGGAAGGGCTCTTGAACGCCCATAACAACCTCGGCCCGCGCAACCCGGAAGGGCTCTTGAACGCCCATTGCTTGCGTGCGTGCTTTCGAATGCCGCGCGTACATTTTCGGTATCGTGGGACGGTAGGTGGCGCCACCAGGCGTAAACTACGCCACAGCAACAGTATCTACCCCGACGCCATCATGGACAGTACGCCAAATAGTGATTCCGCTGTGTCCGATACCGTGCTTCCTACGACGCCCTTGCTAGTTCGTCGCGCCTTACCCCGACGCCATCGCCTAAATGTGTTATCTCCCGGAGGTATTGAGACGACATTGAGACTTTATGAGCGAGCTGATGCCAAGCATAATGTTGATGATGAAGTCAGTGACGACTCCAGTAATTATAAGTCGAGTGATTATGGCCATGAGAGTGACAAAGAAGAGCAATTCCTGGGATTTGCGAGAGAACATGACAGTGATGAGAGTGATGAAGGTGATGTACCAGTTGTTAAGGAAGCTGGTTTACCTAAAGACAGTGAACTTGAGAGAGTGAGTGAGTGGGAGAGTTCAAGGTCACTCACCAAATTTCGCATAAGTGACACGACGCCAAGCCCTTCCCCAGGTAAATCGCCTTTCAAGCTACATTTGTATAAGCAGAAAATACTTGAGAAGGCGGCCGCGGCAGCTAGGGAACAAGCAAAACTACTTGGTGAGGATGAGGCTGTGAGTGAGGGTCAGCGTGGTGACCCTTCTCGTCCGCCATTGTCTCCCTTATCTACCAACGCCACCCAAGATGACCCGGATGCCCCGCATTCTTCCCCACCACCCCCACCATTGCCAAGGGTTGAGGACCCCACACTTTCGGCCTATTTGCCTCCTAGGTCCCCCGACAGGAGACATACTGCTGCCGAAAAGGGGAAAGGTAGGAAATATACCAAAAAAATTAAGAAAAGTAAGAGAGTTTTGTTCGAGGCTCCCGCGTCGTCCACCCCGGCCGGCCCCAGCCATACGTCCCCGCAACTTTCCCCACGGTCCTCCCCACCTCTCCCGCCTTCAACATGTCTTCCTGAAGAAGTCTTTGAGCTCGCATCACCAATACCTGGGCCTAGTGACAGTGAAACATTGCTTTCTGTCACTCGTCGCAGGCCAAGGAGCCCAGGACCTCGGGGGGACACAGCCTCACCTGCCACTCCTTCCCCACCTCGCCCACCCGTACGCCGCCCACGCATCACTGGTTCCCCGCCAGATTATGTGGGGGCCACTGATGATGAAGGGCACCTCTCTGAAGACTCTGGCCATGATTACATAGGTCCACCGTCAGGGCAAGATGACCACTCTGACGATGACTATATGGACATCGACGACCCTCGACCCATCCGCTTGGCCCGGCGTCGTGCTGCCCGTCATGTTGCCCACCGCCCTGGCCGCCGCCCTCGCCGCCCTAGGGCGCGCGCCTCCCGAGTTGGCCGTGGGCGTGCTGGGCCACCAGCTGGAGCTCCTCGTCAGCGTAGACAAGACCCATTCTACGTTTTTCAGTGGCAAGACGTAGTTGATGAGGATGGATACAACCCTGATGTGCCAGCTTTTGATGAGGTACTGGAGGGTTCAGGCGTTACCCCCAATTTTCCTGCAGGCCCCAATGCTCCACCACACGAACTATTTGAGGCCTTCTTTGATGAGGAGGTGGTAGGCTATGTTGTCAAAGAGACAAATAAGCAGCACCAATTCCAGGTCCACTTTTTGGGAAAGGTGACCAAGGGCCACATGAGGCAGTGGACCCCAGTGACTCATAAAGAGTGCATGGTGTTCCTGGCACTCACCATGCTAATGCCTCATGTCAAGAAGCATAGGTTGCCTGACTATTGGATCACCAATGATCTGATATCCACCCCTGCCTTCGGGAAATATATGTCTCGCGACCGGTACCTTGATATCCTCGCAGCGCTCCATCTTGTCACCAACCTTGACGTCCACCTCCCAGACAAGCTGTGGAAGATTAGGACGTTGTACGAGATGATGCGAGAACGCTTCACCTCCTACTTCAAGCCCTTCCGCAAGGTCGTCATTGACGAGTCTCTTGTGCTGTTCCGGGGAAAACTCAGCTTCCGGCAGTACATCCCCTCAAAAAGACATCGCTTTGGCATAAAATTCTTTGTGCTGTGCGACTGCCAAACTGGCTATGTCCTGGACTTCCTGGTCTACAGCGGGAAGGAAGGGGACTTGCTTGTGGACCCCCTCATTGGCTTTGGCGGAGCAGTGGTGCAAGCCATGATGGACCGCTACTTTCACAAGAATCACGTCCTCTACACGGACAATTATTACACGTCCCCCACTCTCTCACAGTACCTGCATGAGCGCAAGACGGGGACTGTAGGCACAGTACGAGGGAAAAGGAAGGGCATGCCACCTTTCCCTCCAAAGACCAAAAAAGGTGATGTGTTCAAGAAGAAGTCGGGGCCCATTCTGGCTATCCACTGGCACGACCAGCGGAAGGTCAACCTCCTGACCACCATCCACAAGGGGGAAATGGTGGAGACTGGCAAGGTGGATCGCCGCACCCAGGCCAGGGTGACCAAGCCCGATGCTGTCCTGGACTACAACATCAACATGAGGCTGGTGGACAAGTCCGACATGCAGATAGGCTTCATTGACTGCCTGCGTACCTCGTGCAGATGGTACAAAAAGTTCTTTCTGCATATGGTGGACATGTCAGTTCTGAATGCCTACAACATATACAAGCTTCGGAATGTGAACACACCCATGAAGTTCAATAGCCTGCGGAGGTTCCAAAAGCAGGTGTTGACGGAGCTCCTGGAGAAGTATGCTACGCCACGGAGGGCAGTGGCACATCCTGGGCCCGCCGTTATTGACCGCTTGCAGTGTGCTCAATACTTGATTAGGCACAGGCTTGGTTCCCTGCCTCAGAATGAATCAGGAAGAACACAGCAGAAGCGGTGCCATGTCTGCTACAACAGCAGGGTGAAGCCGAGGTCAGGTAAAAAGTCAACCATGGAGTGTGTGGAGTGCAAGGTAGCACTCTGTGCTTTAGAGTGCTTCTTTGATTACCACTCCAAGCTGGAGTTCTAATAATCATACTGAAATTGCCAAATAAAATGACAATATGTACACTATAATTATATATAGGCAAAAAGTGGAAGAAAACCAATGTATTGTAATACAAAAGTCATGTATTATGAGAACATTGATACAAATACAATTACACCATAATAATATGTGAAAGTGACACATATGTATATACCAAGTGACATTCATATGATTAGAACCTATAGAAATATATAAATCAGTGAAAAAAGACACAATAAATTGTATATAAAACGTTTACAAATCATATAACTAAGTGAAAGTGACACAAGACCTAATATTTGATGGCCAAAGTATAATAAACACCTGTGATAACGAATAATCAGTGCCTAATACAACAATAACCTACCTCAATTACTAATAAAATGTACGGTATCGAGTGAAAAGGAGCATTATCAGTGACAGTGACACTCTCTAAAGCATATTTGTCAAAGTGAAAGTCACACAAGACCTAATATTTGATGGCCAAAGTATAATAAACACCTGTGATAACGAATAATCAGTGCCTAATACAACAATAACCTACCTCAATTACTAATAAAATGTACGGTATCGAGTGAAAATGAGCATTATCAGTGACAGTGACACTCTCTAAAGCATATTTGTCAAAGTGAAAGTGACACAAGTCCTAATATATGATGGCCAAAGTATAATAAACACCTGTGATAACGAATAATCAGTGCCTAATACAACAATAAGCTACCTCAATTACTAATAAAATGTACGGTATCGAGTGAAAATTAGCAATATCAGTGACAGTGATACCCTAATAAACATATTTTATATAATTGGCCTCAAAATAACTAGAAAATATCAAATAAACATCACATTCTCAATATCAAACACTAAAATCGTCTAAGGGAGATAAATACTTTGGCGCGACAAGCGGCTAGGTGCGTTGTAGCCATGGCCGGGGCGACGCGTCCGAACACGGGAAGAATTTGCCGCCGAAAAGCACTCGTCTTCCCGCGCTCACCATTATGCAACCAGAGGGGCTAGAGACCTCTACTCAACGCCATTCGACAGAGGAAGGTTTGTGGAACATTATTCTTTTTTATTCACAACATTACATGACATATTCATTGACTTACAGAGTAGTTAACATAGGCCAAAGATCGTCAAAACACCCGGTACCGGAGCACAGTCGCAAGCTATAGCCCCCGGGGCTGGAGGGTTAATGTTTTGTCATCAAATTATATAGGCAAATTTAGTTGGTCAATGCGACGACCATCCAAATATATGTATTTTACTTTTAGTCAAAGGTCAAAGGTCAAGGTCACAGTACATGATAACTATTTGTAATCAATAAGTTTTTATACAAATTACACCATATTCATAATGCTAGCTAATACGAACATTGCTGTTAAGCTAACTAAATCCTTGATAAGAAATTCTAAGGTCGAAGGTCAAGGTCAAAGGTCAAGGTTTAAGGTTCAAATATGATTTTTACTAGTAATTCCTATTTAATGTAAGATTCTCATGAGGCATATCATGCATATTCGGAATGCCTAGACCAAGGTCACACAACAATAACAATTATTTCATTTGATAGGTCAAGGTCAGAGGTCAACATCAAATATAAGGTCAATATGCTCATTTCTTTACTATTCATGTAAACTTCCCAAATTCGTTGAGACAGTTGTGCTTTAAAGAAATATTAAAATGTTAAATGTTTAGACATCATACAGGTCAAGATGAAGGTCAAAGGTCAAGATGAACTATTTCTTTAATACCTCTGAAACTAACTGATGATCTTTATGAAATTTGACCGCTGATGCAGGGGTAACTTGGTTTATTTGAAGTTGAGGGGTGACGGAGGCATTTGCGAAGAGGTGTTGGTCTACGCTAACAGTGGTGACAGGTAAACGGGGTGTAGGAGTTGCTACGTTAATGGATACTGGTGGCGGAGGAGCTGAAGGTGATGTTGTAGACATGAAGGCTGGTGGTGAAGATGTAGAACAGAATTTACAAGACATCTTGTTGGAGGTAGGATGTGGAGGCTTCAGAGGTGGCTGGGGTTGACCTTTATTATGGCCCCTACTGAGGAAATGTTTAGGTCAGGTTGCCAACAGGTTGCATATAGTGATGATGTCCCTTGTAAATCCCACGGGATCGTGGATGGCGAACTGTTCCCTAACACTTGAGGGAAGGATCCTTAAGAGAACACAGAACACTTGTTGCTGTTGTTGCTCAAAAGTGGACAGAGGTAAGAGGCTTTTACCAAGAGGGTCACTATTCCCAGGGTAATGTCCAGATTTCCTCAGTATTTTGATCTTGTTGATTTTGTTTTAAGGCTACGGCAGGCCTAGTGATGGCTGAACAGCCTTGATCACAATAATCCAGGGACACGGTCTTTCCCAGGTGAGTTAATAAGACAACTATCTTTGTTACGACCGGGACTATGAATAAAACAAGGGCACTTATCCCGGGAACTGCAGGGAGACTCTTAAGAGTTCCCCCGGCGGACTGCGGGGAGACTCTTAAGAGTGAGTGAAAAAAAAATCAACTTTTTACATCGAAAAAAAAAAAAAAAAAATATTATTTTTTTATTTTTGTTTGGCCCCTGGGCCATGCAAAATCTCAGTCCTCTACCTCCCCTCCTTCCCCACTTTCCTCCTCTCCTTCAGTTATCACCTATTTTCCCTGTTATTCCCTTATTCTGAGGTATATTTTCGTGCTAACATTAGCGAGTTGCAAGCAGGGTGTTGTCATCACTGATGGCAAGCGAGTGCAAGAGAGAGAGAGAGAGTATCGATCGACTGTGTCTCAGTGGCCTTGGGGGAAATTGGCGGGAAAGCAGCTTGCCTCACCCATACATTATACAACTCGCGGGCTATATCTCCGATTTTGTCCATCCAAACGCTGTTTTCACTCGTTTGATTGTTGTTTCAGGTTAATACCTTTATAATCAACCCATAATAGGCGCATATGGATAAGTATTAATGTTATTAATGGTACAATGAATATTTTGGTGACGGAAACACCTCAAATACATGCGCACAGGGAGAGGTGTCTAATTACCCCCATGCGGACTTCAGAGGTTAATGATTTGACTAGCAATAGGGCACTATGCAACAACGGTACGCTAGATCCAAACCCTCGAACTTATATGCCGGCGAACAAAAACACCTATACCCTCCAGAGTTAATCTGCGATAACGGGGTATCCTTAACTGGGCATAAATGTACTCTACTTCAGGCTAACCCACCCTGGTATAGCCTGATAACAAACAAGATGCAAGTTACGTTAAAATGCATAAAAAGGAATCTATGGAAAGATCAAGTAAATCACTGGAAGATTTAATACAATAAAAAGATGCTTCAATACAGTTACTCTAAACAACAAAAAACTCTTCACTCCTATATGAAAGAAAGTGAAGTATAATCCTACAGCATAGACCTGGAAACTTCTGAAGAAAGTCTGATGCTCATAAGATGCTCGTATCTTAAACTATATAAAGGCAGGAGGCAGGACACCACATGTGTAAATTGAATACACTAAAAGATAGGACATATAATGTAAACTGACACGAGAATACTATAAATGTGCAACAGTAGCAATGCTCGACACTAAAAGAAGTACTTCCTCATCAACGAAACAGCCTGCTATGGTTGTGCGGCTCAACAATAACCTAGACTAATAAATGCTTTGAATAATAATGCGCACATAACAAAGAGCTTATATTAAATACTAAAAAGAGTCTACTCGATTAATAATGTCTAGCTGGGATACACTAGGTAAGGAACTGGGGTTAAGCAAGACAGGCTCGCAGCCTAGCGATGTCCTTAAGACTGCATCCTTTAAGTTACGTTAATTGACTAGGGTGCTCTCTTGATAGATCTAGATCACAACTATCTGGTTCTATCCTGGCAACTCTCTAAAGACAAGCAAAGAGGCAGCAAAGTGTGGAACTGGAACAGGCCAAAACCCTCGGTCACCACAATGCTGCACTCGCAAAGGACGCAACCGAAAAGACAACCCAGACTACCACAGGACCGGTCGAAGTCGTGTAGGTATAGGCAAACCGTACACACATCGGAGACAACGACTACAGTTACCTTATCCCAGTCTAGCATTAAATAAAAGAGCAGAAACACTAAATCAATAATGAAGACACTCACAGTTCTTAACCTATACTAACTAAGAACCCTCAAACCTATTCTAATTACATGTAAATATCTCTGAGGACGGCGCATTCGATACAATGGGCCGGCTATGGAAACCGTATGCAGAACCCAAGGGGAGTGTTGTGCAGTTAATAAAGGTTAGAGTATGGAAAGAGAGAATCGAGTGAGAGAAACAGTGGTAAAGGTGGTGATCGGGGGAGAGTATGCAAGGGGAAGTTAGAAGCACGTGCGCCAAGCCTGTCCTGACGAGGACAGCTCCTGGGGACCCTCCTGTAGGAGGCAAGTTACACAGGAGCCTGCAAAGGCGCGATGGTCGGCCAATCACGGGCCGATACGTCACAAGACAGCAGGTGTCACGTGACACAGCCAGACACGCCAGCCAATGGCAAGCGAGAGGCAGGAATGCACGCGTGACTCAGACACCCACTACCTTCTCGCTCTGAAAGTCTTTCTCCTTCCCACGCTGGTACTATTATCACTACTGTTGATATAAAATACAACCCATTGTCACAGACGAAAACAAAGACCACCGCTGGACTGTCTGTGACAATGCGATTACTAGGAAAGAAAGAACAACATTCTCGGATAACTAGCCCATTTCGATGTCCCTTGCGAGCGCTAGTGGCTAACGAGAGGCGATTCTGCCAACGCTGGTAGACGTCACACAGTGCCCAAGATATGGGACGCTCAACATTAGGCGAGCACCATATCTGACAAGGCAGAATGCCGACAAGACCCGCCACACCTAGCCACTCCACCAGAAATGAAATGCAAAACTCAATCTTAAATAAAACAACATATTAGCATAAAGGAAATCTTATAACCCCTCCCAAACACAATAGTATAATTTTAGCCTGCTATGCTCCCTGAGCGAGCTTCACAGAGCCCAGCCTACTAAGTGAAAGACAGGTTCAACTTAGGACTTTAACTATAACATTGGCAACTTACAATTAACTATAAAAAAGAAAGAGTTTTTATGTGACTTTTTTTATTTAATTTTAATGTTGTTTTTGACGGCTGCTCTACAGGGGCAAGCCTGGTTTTTCTCCACTCTCAACACACACTGACTGAACGGCGAGGGTTCTCCTGCAAACATACCCTCCCGTGACAAACAATCAGCCAAAACATTATCAGTGCCCTTAACATGCCACACATCCAACTTGTGTTCCGGCAGCAAAACAACACCTGACACTGATAAACTGCCCAGTTCATCACAAAACTGGCACTTATCTTCGCTCTCTCTGGCAACGGGGCCTGCCAATAACCTTTCACTAGTTCTACCTTCGTGATGAGCAAGGCAGCCCCGATGCGGTCTATGGTGTCGTCAACTCTAGGTAATGGATAGGCGTCTGTCAGGGATAATGCACCCACACTCTTGCAATCACCATACACACGGATCTTGCCACACAACTCAGATTGCAAACTCACTGGCAACGACCACTCACGATATCCCTTATCTCTCAGACCCTTTTTCTACATGTAGTCTAGCTCTGCTTTCACGACAGACTGTTGAGCAGGATTTATATGGTAGGGAATTAACTTGAGCCTTGTAGTACCTCCAGCCTCCATGTTGGATTCTACCCCGTACATCAGGCCTGGAGAAGCAAGAAACATGCGGATGTACTGCAACAGCCTAGTAAACAACATCTCTTGGCGCTCAGGAACAAGAGGTTGCAACTTATCTCGAAGAACAACATGCCTAGTGCCCTCCCACAACCCAGCCGAAACTGCAGCTTCTAAACTATAGTCTCCCTCCTTCTCCACCTTCGTCCCTAGAACAGCCAGGTCATGAGAGGGACAATCAGTACCAACTGTGCATTCACTCCCATAGTTCATAATTGCTAAGGCTACCTCGCCGATACCGTACATGCGCACCCCTGCATTCCTTGCGACTACATCAGCCTGCGCAGCATCAACGCCTTCAGCAACATGGCCAGATACAGTTGGTCTATGGTAGGGCTGTTGAATTCGACTAGAGCAGCATAGGGAGGCTATGCGACGACCGGGCACATCCACTCCACAGCCAACCTCACCAATCTGCTCAATGTCCTCATTCTGACCACCACCCCTGGCAGCCATGGGTCGACCCTGACCTGACAACCATGCCAAAGCCTCGTCGCCCACCTTGGACGACCGAAACAACGAGGCTAACGGTCTACTAACACTCAAGTGACCTGCCAGCGGAACATCGTGCACCGCATGAGTTGTGAGGCCTTGGTGCTCGGCACGACCAGTGGGGAATGAACCGAGCCGGTGCTGGAGCGCTGCACACTGCTGCTCAGGCAGAGGTAGCGCTTCCACAGCCACCAGACTCATGTCCCCCGCCCACTGCTCCGCCGAGACATGACAATCCCAACTCTCCTCCACCTGTGCCCCACTGCCCCCCTCTCCTTCTCCACCTTGGCCGCTGCAGACCAACGCAGGGACAGTAGGCTGCTCAGGTGGTTGCCTCACAAACTCATTTAACAGGTTCACATGACATGTTTCCCCGTCCTCGTGTTCATTAGCCCCGTTCCCACAACTCTCCTGCACCTCGGAACTACTCTGTCGCGGAGTGCCATCACGCCCAACCATGTCACTAGGGGGGACAGGTTCTGGGGCCACTTTGGAGCTCACCTCTGGGTCAAGTACCGGGTCGCCAAGAAGAGCCGCTGGATCAAAACTCACAAAACTTCTCCCAACTTTAGCTTTCTCCTTCCGACCGTTCCTCCGCTGGTCTAGAGACTGAGGAATAGGCTGTGACACCTTAGATGCACGAGATCGGGTGACAACACACACCATCTGCTGTAATTGACACCTCTCGACCAAGTCCTGCCCCTCCCTACTCACGTCGGCCGCCCTCTCGGCAATGACTAAGGGTGGAACCTCAGAAGTAGGCACCGCAAAGTCGTTGCCGAGAAGAAGGTCGACGCCCTCTACTGGCAGTTTCTCTACGATTCCAACATCTATCTCTCGTGTCACACCATCAACCTCCAGCTCCACTCGAACCAACGCGTATGACCGTGTAGCATTAATACCCTGCACCACAACTACCCGTGCCGTGTTTATAGGTTGGCCTGTAAAGTTTTTCATCAGAGTCTGGGATGCACCTGTATCACGCAACAACTCCAACCCCTGCTTGCAACCAGCCCAACTCACGCAGCCACACCCTCTATGGTCGTAAAAAGCATCGTGAACAGGTTTCGAGCATTCCGGACACTCCTTCACTGGCTGTGCCCCCGAATCTGACATATCACCCCGGGTAAATGCAGAAGACCTCAGAGACACCCCAATGTTGCTAGCCAAAGACACGACTGCTGTAGGTTGGTTACTAGGGCAGGAACGTGCAAAATGCCCGTTGTTATGACACTTAAAACACTCTACTTCACCCTTGGACTTCCCCTGAGGTGGGGAAGGGCCCTGACCTTTCTTAAACGGGACGGTTTTTAATTTGTGATCAAAATTAGTATCAGTGCTCTGACTTTTGTTATAAAATGTTGCATCACTGACTCGGGGGGGGGAGGGGGGTGTAGTGTTGCGCCCCTTGTTAACTGCATCGGTCCGTTGTGCAGACCCGCACCCACGAATCAGCGATAATCTCAGGTCAGCCAACTCAGCTGCCTTTTGTAGAGATTTAGATTGTTTCTCTTTGAGGTTCAAAGTCAGGTCGCCGCCTGTGCATTTAAAAAATTGCTCTAGAAGGACTAACTGCTCAAGCTCTTCGAACGTCGTCACCTTCTCTGACCTCAGCCAATTTCTCAAAGCATCAGACAGTTCCCGGGCATGTTCTAGAAAAGTGCACTCACGACCCTTCGTAACACCCCGAAACTTCAACCTATATGTCTCTGGTTGTAACTCGGACGCCCGCAGAACAGCTTCCTTCAATACCTCATAATCGATGCAAGACTCCAAGCGCAACGCATCATGTGCCTTGAGTCCTTTGCCAATCAACCTAGAGGAAACAAGGGCTGCCCACTTAACCTCGGGCCATTGGTGCTCCCGGCACTTCTTCTCAAAACGCAGGAAAAACTCGGTGACACCCGACTCGTCAAATACAGGGACTAACTTAAGAAGGTGCGATAAAGACTGATCAAGACCTCGATTCCCAGAACTGAGACGCTGCCCTGTCGACTCCACCCGAGACTTCTCAAGCTCTATGTCTGCACAGTACTTCGTAGCCTTAACCTGAAGCTCAGCCTCACGTATGGCGTTTCTCTCCTCAGCCTGAAACTTAAGCTTAGCCATCTCAAGCTCAGGTTCCCACTGCTGCTTAGCCATCTCAAGCTCAGATTCCTGCTGCTGCTTTGCCATCTCAAGCTGGAAGATCATATCTGGAGTTAAACCTTGAGGAGGAGGAGATGCTACAATTGGAGACCCACCCAGTGATCCACCCAGGGGCAAACCACGCTGCCAGTGACTATCGGCCTGCGGGAACGTCCTCGGATCCGGTGTTCTAGAGAGCATGATGGGAGTAGAGTGGAGGGGGGGCTTGGCCGAAGGTGCCAAAGCACCCGCTCCACCCTGTGCACCACGCACCCCGCCCAGCACACATGCCACCATGTCACTTCTCGTCATGCTGCTAGTGCCAACATGCCCCATGACCATGGCCAAACACTGGAGACCATACCCATCAATCCCCGACACCCGGTCAACAGTAATAGGCATCTCCAGAAACTTCCTTGCATCCTCCTCACTAGTTACTACTCTAATGTCATCTAACAAACCCAGCTTCTGCACCTCAGAGCCTGCTTCCCGTACTGTGTCCTCACTATGCACTGATCCGTCGTTCGACATAGTGTCCACCGGAAATCCTCAACGTTTATAAAAAAAAAGAAGTACCTAAACTCTCATGTAGCACTATTCACTCAAAACATTTTTGAAGACAACTCAAGTGCTATACTACGTTGCCAAAAAAAAAAATCCAATGTGTCCAAAATATTCCTCAAAAACAAATGTCCAAAAATCCTGCAATTATTTCTTAGTTCACTAAATCATAGACTAAGGTCGCCATTTGTTATGACGACTAAGATAAGATACTAGGCAAGGTCGCGATTTGTTATGACGACTAAGATAAGATCCTGGCAAGGTCGCCATTCGTTACGACCGGGACAACGAATAAAACAAGGGCACTTAATGATTTGACTAGTAATAGGGCACTATGCAACAACGGAACGCTCCATCCAAACCCTCGAACTTATATGCCGGCGAACAAAAACACCTATAGCCTCCAGAGTTAATCTGCGATAACGGGGTATCCTTAACTGGGCATAAATGTACTCTACTTCAGGCTAACCCACCCTGGTATAGCCTGATAACAAACAAGATGCAAGTTACGTTAAAATGCATAAAAAGGAATCCATGGAAAGATCAATTAAATCACTGCAAGATTTAATACAATAAAAAGATGCTTCAATACAGTTACTCTAAACAACAAAAAACTCTTCACTCCTATCTGAAAGAAAGTGAAGTATATTCCTACAGCATAGACCTGGAAACTTCTGAAGAAAGTCTGATGCTCATAAGATGCTCGTATCTTAAACTATATAAAGGTAGGAGGCAGGACACCACACGTGTAAATTGAATACACTAAAAGATAGGACATATAATGTTAACTGACACGAGAATACTATAAATGCGCAACGGTAGCAATGCTCGACACTAAAAGAAGTACTTCCTCATCAACGAAACAGTCTGCTATGGTTGTGCGGCTCAACAACAACCTAGACTAATAAATGCTGTGAATAATAATGCGCACATATCAAAGAGCTTATATTAAATACTAAAAAGTGTCTACTCGATTAATAATGTCTAGCTGGGATACTCTAGGTAAGGAACTGGGGTTGAGCAAGACAGGCTCGCAGCCTAGCGATGTCCTTAAGACTGCATCCTTTAAGTTACGTTAATTGACTAGGGTGCTCTCTTGATAGATCCAGATCACAAGTATCTGGTTCTATCCTGGCGACCCTCTAAAGACAAGCAAAGAGGCAGCAAAGTGTGGAACTGGAACAGGCCAAAACCCTCAGTCAACACAATGCTGCACTCGAAAAGGATGTAACCGAAAAGACAACCCAGACTACCACAGGACCGGTCGAAGTCGTGTAGGTATAGGTAAACCGTACACACATCGGAGACAACGACTACAGTTACCTTATTCCAGTCTAGCATTAAATAAAAGAGCAGAAACACTAAATCAATAATGGAGACACACAAAGTTCTTAACCTATACTAACTAAGAACCCTCAAACCTATTCTAAGTACATGTAAATATCTCTGAGGACGGCGCATGCAATACAATGGGCCGGGTTTGGAAACCGTATACAGAACCCAAGGGGAGTGTTGTGCAGTTAATAAAGGTTAGAGTATGGAAAGAGAGAATTGGGTGAGAGAAACAGTGGTATAGGTGGTGATCGGGGGAGAGTATGCAAGGGGATGTTAGAAGCACGCGCGCCAAGCCTGTCCTGACGAGGACAGCTCCTGGGGACCCTCCTGTAGGAGGCAATTTACACAGGAGCCCGCAAAGGCGCGATGGTCGGCCAATCACGGGCCGATACGTCACAAGACAGCAGGTGTCACGTGACACAGCCAGACACGCTGGCCAATGGCGAGCGAGAGGCAGGAATGCACGCGTGACTCAGACACCCACTACCTTCTCGCTCTGAAAGTCTTTCTCCTTCCCACGCTGGTACTATTATCACTACTGTTGATATAAAATACAACCCATTGTCACAGACGAAAACAAAGACCACCGCTGGACTGTCTGTGACAATGCGATTACTAGGAAAGAAAGAACAACATTCTCGGATAACTAGCCCATTTCGATGTCCCTTGCGAGCGCTAGTGGCTAACGAGAGGCGATTCTGCCAACGCTGGTAGACGTCACACCCCGCCCAAGATATGGGACGCTCAACATTAGGCGAGCACCATATCTGACAAGGCAGAATGCCGACAAGACCCGCCACACCTAGCCACTCCACCAGAAATGAAATGCAAAGCTCAATCTTAAATAAAACAACATATTAGCATAAAGAAAATCTTATAACCCCTCCCAAACACAATAGTATAATTTTAGCCTGCTATGCTCCCTGAGCGAGCTTCACAGAGCCCAGCCTACTAAGTGAAAGACAGGTTCAACTTAGGACTTTAACTATAACATTGGCAACTTACAATTAACTATAAAAAAGAAAGAGTTTTTATGTGACTTTTTTTATTTAATTTTAATGTTGTTTTTGACGGCTGCTCTACAGGGGCAAGCCTGGTTTTTCTCCACTCTCAACACACACTGACTGAACGGCGAGGGTTCTCCTGCAAACATACCCTCCCGTGACAAACAATCAGCCAAAACATTATCAGTGCCCTTAACATGCCACACATCCAACTTGTGTTCCGGCAGCAAAACAACACCTGACACTGATAAACTGCCCAGTTCATCACAAAACTGGCACTTATCTTCGCTCTCTCCGGCAACGGGGCCTGCCAATAACCTTTCACTAGTTCTACCTTCGTGATGAGCAAGGCAGCCCCGATGCGGTCTATGGTGTCGTCAACTCTAGGTAATGGATAGGCGTCTGTCAGGGATAATGCACCCACACTCTTGCAATCACCATACACACGGATCTTGCCACACAACTCAGATTGCAAACTCACTGGCAACGACCACTCACGATATCCCTTATCTCTCAGACCCTTTTTCTACATGTAGTCTAGCTCTGCTTTCACGACAGACTGTTGAGCAGGATTTATATGGTAGGGAATTAACTTGAGCCTTGCAGTACCTCCAGCCTCCATGTCGGATTCTACCCCGTACATCAGGCCTGGAGAAGCAAGAAACATGCGGATGTACTGCAACAGCCTAGTAAACAACATCTCTTGGCGCTCAGGAACAAGAGGTTGCAACTTATCTCGAAGAACAACATGCCTAGTGCCCTCCCACAACCCAGCCGAGACTGCAGCTTCTAAACTATAGTCTCCCTCCTTCTCCACCTTCGTCCCTAGAACAGCCAGGTCATGAGAGGGACAATCAGTACCAACTGTGCATTCACTCCCATAGTTCATAATTGCTAAGGCTACCCCGCCGATACCGTACATGCGCACCCCTGCATTCCTTGCGACTACATCTGCCTGCGCAGCATCAACGCCTTCAGCGACATGGCCAGATACAGTTGGTCTATGGTAGGGCTGTTGAATTCGACTAGAGCAGCATTGGGAGGCTATGCGACGACCGGGCACATCCACTCCACAGCCAACCTCACCAATCTGCTCAATGTCCTCATTCTGACCACCACCCCTGGCAGCCATGGGTCGACCCTGACCTGACAACCATGCCAAAGCCTCGTCGCCCACCTTGGACGACCGAAACAACGAGGCTAACGGTCTACTAACACTCAAGTGACCTGCCAGCGGAACATCGTGCACCGCATGAGTTGTGAGGCCTTGGTGCTCGGCACGACCAGTGGGGTATGAACCGAGCCGGTGCTGGAGCGCTGCACACTGCTGCTCAGGCAGGTAGCGCTTCCACAGCCACCAGACTCATGTCCCCCGCCCACTGCTCCGCTGAGACATGACAATCCCAACTCTCCTCCACCTGTGCCCCACTGCCCCCCTCTCCTTCTCCACCTTGGCCGCTGCAGACCAACGCAGGGACAGTAGGCTGCTCGGGTGGTTGCCTCACAAACTCAATTAACAGGTTCACATGACATGTTTCCCCGTCCTCGTGTTCATTAGCCCCGTTCCCACAACTCTCCTGCACCTCGGAACTACTCTGTCGCGGAGTGCCATCACGCCCAACCATGTCACTAGGGGGGACAGGTTCTGGGGCCACTTTGGAGCTCACCTCTGGGTCAAGTACCGGGTCGCCAAGAAGAGCCGCTGGATCAAAACTCACAAAACTTCTCCCAACTTTAGCTTTCTCCTTCCGACCATTCCTCCGCTGGTCTAGAGACTGAGGAATAGGCTGTGACACCTTAGATGCACGAGATCGGGTGACAACACACACCATCTGCTGTAATTGACACCTCTCGACCAACTCCTGCCCCTCCCTACTCACGTCGGCCGCCCTCTCGGCAATGACTAAGGGTGGAACCTCAGAAGTAGGCACCGCAAAGTCGTTTCCGAGAAGAAGGTCGACGCCCTCTACTGGCAGTTTCTATACGATTCCAACATCTATCTCTCGTGTCACACCATCAACCTCCAGCTCCACTCGAACCAACGCGTATGACCGTGTAGCATTAATACCCTGCACCACAACTACCCGTGCCGTGTGTATAGGTTGGCCTGTAAAGTTTTTCATCAGAGTCTGGGATGCACCTGTATCACGCAACAACTCCAACCCATGCTTGCAACCAGCCCAACTCACGCAGCCACACCCTCTATGGTCGTAAAAAGTATCGCGAACAGGTTTCGAGCATTCCGGACACTCCTTCACTGGCTGTGCCCCCGAATCTGACATATCACCCCGGGTAAATGCAGAAGACCTCAGAGACACCCCAATGTTGCTAGCCAAAGACACGACTGCTGTAGGTTGGTTACTAGGGCAGGAACGTGCAAAATGCCCGTTGTTATGACACTTAACCCTTAAAAAGCGGCTCACCACATAAGTCGTTTTTAATAAAGCTGGACTATGTGGCGGCGCTCGACATAGGTCGAGTGGCAATTTCAGCACGTAATGTTGCTGAGAGAGAGAGACAAGTGGTGGCAGGAGACTAGCGAGCGTATGACTGCTCCAGACCACCGCGGCGAACCTACTGACACGAATCTCAGCTCCCTCCTCCCTCTCTCACTCGCTACATACTGAATTGTATGGGGAAAGTGGCTAATTACCTGCTTTTTGCACTCGCGTTGCACGGTTATTGCAAGAAAACTAGCCATCATACAAGGATCGTTATGGTGTCATTCGAAAGCTCTGTTTATGCCCTTTCAGGGATAGATACTTGTTTTACGTTCTGGGTCTTATTTAGGCATGAAAATGATCACGTAAACAGCCCTATTTTGGCTAAAAACACCCCGCTGGGCGGTACATATAAATAAACCGCATAGGCCGCTAAAGAAGGGTTAAAACACTCTACTTCACCCTTGGACTTCCCCTGAGGTGGGGAAGGGCCCTGACCTTTCTAAAACAGGACGGTTTTTAATTTGTGATCAAAATTAGTATCAGCGCTCTCACTTTTGTTATAAAATGTTGCATCACTGACTCGGGGGGGGGGGGGGGGGTAGTGTTGCGCCCCTTGTTAACTGCATCGGTCCGTTGTGCAGACCCGCACCCACGAATCAGCGATAATCTCAGGTCAGCCAACTCAGCTGCCTTTTGTAGAGATTTAGATTGTTTCTCTTTGAGGTTCAAAGTCAGGTCGCCACCTGTGCATTTAAAAAATTGCTCTAGGACTAACTGCTCAAGCTCTTCGAACGTCGTCACCTTCTCTGACCTCAGCCAATTTCTCAAAGCATCAGACAGTTCCCGGGCATGTTCTAGAAAAGTGCACTCACGACCCTTCGTAACACCCCGAAACTTCAACCTATATGTCTCTGGTTGTAACTCGTACGCCCGCAGAACAGCTTCCTTCAATACCTCATAATCGATGCAAGACTCCAAGCGCAACGCATCATATGCCTTGAGTCCTTTGCCAATCAACCTAGAGGAAACAAGGGCTGCCCACTTAACCTCGGGCCATTGGTGCTCCCAGCACTTCTTCTCAAAACGCAGGAAAAACTCGGTGACACCCGACTCGTCAAATACAGGGACTAACTTAACTCCTTCAGACATACTATGTTCCAATAAGTCCGAGGAAGCGGGAGCCCCGGGATCATTGCCACAGCCCCGCACTACACTCACAACATCACTGCGGCCGTTAGAATTATCGGAGGTGGATGAGGTTGCCACCAACGGTTTTATCGTAAGGTAACTTATCGGACTTACTGAGCTCCATATGACACTAGTGCGTCATAAAACTTATTATAGAGGTATGGAGATAAGTCCATATGACGCGATCGTGTCATATGAGTTTTTGGTTCACTAGTCCATATGACGTAATCGCGTCATATATGTCTGGGGGAGTTAAGAAGGTGCGATAAAGACTGATCAAGACCTCGATTCCCAGAACTGAGACGCTGCCCTGTCGACTCCACCCGAGACTTCTCAAGCTCTATGTCTGCACAGTACTTCGTAGCCTTAACCTGAAGCTCAGCCTCACGTATGGCGTTTCTCTCCTCAGCCTGAAACTTAAGCTTAGCCATCTCAAGCTCAGGTTCCCACTGCTGCTTAGCCATCTCAAGCTCAGATTCCTGCTGCTGCTTAGCCATCTCAAGCTGGAAGATCATATCTGGAGTTAAACCTTGAGGAGGAGGAGATGCAACAATTGGAGACCCACGCAGTGATCCACCCAGGGGCAAACCACGCTGCCAGTGACTATCGGCCTGCGGGAACGTCCTCGGATCCGGTGTTCTAGAGAGCATGATGGGAGTAGAGTGGAGGGGGGGCTTGGCCGAAGGTGCCAAAGCACCCGCTCCACCCTGTGCACCACGCACCCCGCCCAGCACACATGCCACCATGTCACTTCTCGTCATGCTGCTAGTGCCAACATGCCCCATGACCATGGCCAAACACTGGAGACCATACCCATCAATCCCCGACACCCGGTCAACAGTAATAGGCATCTCCCGAAACTTCCTTGCATCCTCCTCACTAGTTACTACTCTAATGTCATCTAACAAACCCAGCTTCTGCACCTCAGAGCCTGCTTCCCGTACTGTGTCCTCACTATGCACTGATCCGTCGTTCGACATAGTGTCCACCGGAAATCCTCAACGTTTATAAAAAAAAAGAAGTACCTAAACTCTCATGTAGCACTATTCACTCAAAACAAATTTGAAGACAACTCAAGTGCTATACTACGTTGCCAAAAAAAAAATCCAATGTGTCCAAAATATTCCTCAAAAACAAATGTCCAAAAATCCTGCAATTATTTCTTAGTTCACTAAATCATAGACTAAGGTCGCCATTTGTTATGACGACTAAGATAAGATACTAGGCAAGGTCGCGATTTGTTATGACGACTAAGATAAGATCCTGGCAAGGTCGCCATTCGTTACGACCGGGACAACGAATAAAACAAGGGCACTTAATGATTGGACTAGTAATAGGGCACTATGCAACAACGGAACGCTCCATCCAAACCCTCGAACTTATATGCCGGCGAACAAAAACACCTATACCCTCCAGAGTTAATCTGCGATAATGGGGTATCCTTAACTGGGCATAAATGTACTCTACTTCAGGCTAACCTACCCTGGTATAGCCTGATAACAAACAAGATGCAAGTTACGTTAAAATACATAAAAAGGAATCTATGGAAAGATCAATTAAATCACTGCAAGATTTAATACAATAAAAAGATGCTTCAATACAGTTACTCTAAACAACAAAAAGCTCTTCACTCCTATCTGAAAGAAAGTGAAGTATATTCCTACAGCATAGACCTGGAAACTTCTGAAGAAAGTCTGATGCTCATAAGATGCTCGTATCTTAAACTATATAAAGGTAGGAGGCAGGACACAACACGTGTAAATTGAATACACTAAAAGATAGGACATATAATGTTAACTGACACGAGAATACTATAAATGCGCAACGGTAGCAATGCTCGACACTAAAAGAAGTACTTCCTCATCAACGAAACAGTCTGCTATGGTTGTGCGGCTCAACAACAACCTAGACTAATAAATGCTGTGAATAATAATGCGCACATATCAAAGAGCTTATATTAAATACTAAAAAGTGTCTACTCGATTAATAATGTCTAGCTGGGATACTCTAGGTAAGGAACTGGGGTTGAGCAAGACAGGCTCGCAGCCTAGCGATGTCCTTAAGACTGCATCCTTTAAGTTACGTTAATTGACTAGGGTGCTCTCTTGATAGATCCAGATCACAAGTATCTGGTTCTATCCTGGCGACCCTCTAAAGACAAGCAAAGAGGCAGCAAAGTGTGGAACTGGAACAGGCCAAAACCCTCAGTCAACACAATGCTGCACTCGAAAAGGATGCAACCGAAAAGACAACCCAGACTACCACAGGACCGGTCGAAGTCGTGTAGGTATAGGTAAACCGTACACACATCGGAGACAACGACTACAGTTACCTTATTCCAGTCTAGCATTAAATAAAAGAGCAGAAACACTAAATCAATAATGGAGACACACAAAGTTCTTAACCTATACTAACTAAGAACCCTCAAACCTATTCTAAGTACATGTAAATATCTCTGAGGACGGCGCATGCAATACAATGGGCCGGGTTTGGAAACCGTATACAGAACCCAAGGGGAGTGTTGTGCAGTTAATAAAGGTTAGAGTATGGAAAGAGAGAATCGGGTGAGAGAAACAGTGGTATAGGTGGTGATCGGGGGAGAGTATGCAAGGGGATGTTAGAAGCACGCGCGCCAAGCCTGTCCTGACGAGGACAGCTCCTGGGGACCCTCCTGTAGGAGGCAAGTTACACAGGAGCCCGCAAAGGCGCGATGGTCGGCCAATCACGGGCCGATACGTCACAAGACAGCAGGTGTCACGTGACACAGCCAGACACGCTGGCCAATGGCGAGCGAGAGGCAGGAATGCAAGCGTGACTCAGACACCCACTACCTTCTCGCTCTGAAAGTCTTTCTCCTTCCCACGCTGGTACTATTATCACTACTGTTGATATAAAATACAACCCATTGTCACAGACGAAAACATAGACCACCACTGGACTGTTTGTGACAATGCGATTACTAGGAAAGAAAGAACAACATTCTCGGATAACTGTAGCCCATTTCGATGTCCCTGGCGAGCGCTAGTGGCTAACGAGAGGCGATTCTGCCAACGCTGGTAGACGTCACATCTTTTATTGATCGGTCTGGTATGCCAGGCTGAGTACCGGGCTGACCATATCTAGATATGTGCGAATATCGTAAGTTTCTGCCTTATATTTGTGTATGGAGATGTGCGAACGTACAGCCATGATGATGTATGTGATAGAACGCTCTACTCCTTTGCTGATTTTATGTGCCAAATTACTTCTTCCCGAATCAAGGACCACCGCTGCCACCAATGTTATACCAGGATTTTACTGCGGTTGATTGGTTATAATAGGTAGGTTCTATTTGACTGGAGGAGCCGAATTCGCTTTAACACATACTCAGAAAGTAATAGAGGATATTTATAACAATACGTACATTCATAATATATTTACTTGCACAAGAATATTGCATACATAATACTAGATAATGGTAAATAAGAACATATAAGACGCACAAGCGAGGCTCCACTAAGTTCACTCGTAAGACTGTTGCTGCTGCAATATATTTAAGTGCTCCTCTAAATCGTGGTATTTATACTTGCACTCGATGTAGATAGGTTATTATAAGGAATGTCTTTAACCTCTAAGCTGTGCAGGTATGGTATTTGAAATTGCCCGTGGTGCGAACGTATTCTGATTCATTTCTCACTAAAATCGTTAATTTACCATATTTATAATTAATACTTATCCATATGCGCCTATTTTACTTTTAATATGAACATATGAACATGGGAAACCAATACAACAAGTGTTAACAGCAATTGCCTGGTGAAAATTTTATATTTTAGCCCCACGGTCATAATCTGACCTTGAGCAGTGAGACAAACTCCCTCCCTCTCTCATGCCTCGGACGGTAATGAGAGACCAGGGGAGCTTTCAGACTGGCTTGGAGGGTCAGAGTTACACTCCTCCCTCTCTCCCACCTGTTCTCAAATGAAAATATGCTCTATAAATATCGGGAATAATAGAGAAAATACCTGATAATTGAGGAGGGGAAAAGGGGGGTTTGGACACATGTGTCGGAGTGGTAGAAAGTAATGGAGGGAAATTATCTCACCTAAACACAAATGTTTTTTTTTTTAGTGCCACTGGGGTGTTTTAAATGTGTTTCCTTAGGCCTAGAGTCTTCCCGCAGCCGCCCAGTAAAACCTCTTAAGATTTTTCCCGCAGCTCCCAGGTTAATTGAAGTATTACACTTGTCCTGTTATAAAGGTAAATAGGTAACTAGCATTTCCTTCAACTGAGGCATTACACTTGTTCTGTTAAACTTTTAATTTGAAACTGTGCGTGGATCGGAGTAATATGCGTAGAGTTGTTCTAGACTAGGTAACTCAGAGGTTTTCTTGTTGATTTCCTCTTTCACATATTTTTAGTAAATATATTTAAATGCACTGATTATCAATATGATCAGTTTTAATATTAGTACTTCCCTAATTTAAATGGGTGTCACTAGTACTTTATTTATATTTTATTTAGCATAAGATAAAGAGAGTCTGGTTTCACTGGAGTACTTCCTTGTATAATATATAAGGCGCATCACTAGTACTGTTATATGTTGATGAAATTAAAATCTTCTTTCTATGTAACACTCAGTATTTATTGTTACAATATTGTTGACTAAATATATAATCTACAGGCGAGGCGATATCAAGGCAGGGCTTCCTAAAACCACCCTTGACGACAAGGCTGTTGTTGTTATGTAATCAGCCACACCCAATATATGTAGAACTCCTATCCAGTGTGTCTCATTATGAACCCGATATATATACCCATATTAACAAGGTGGCAGCTGGGTTAGCAGTGTACGTGTGAATGAAGTACTGCTGACCAAATTCTACAGCTGAAATAGTGAGTTATCCTTGGATTTAACCTCGAAAAGTCGAAAGATATGAGTGACGTCATGGCGTCCACTTCACTGTCGTCACAGCCTTTGTTCGTTTGCAAGTCTGAGATTGAACAAGCAGTGGCATGTAGGCATTACAAGAAGAAACTCGATCTATACATCATTGGCAACAGTCTGAAGGGTAAGAGTGATGATATTAAAATAGCGAAATTGTTGACTGGAGGTGACATTCTGCTAGATATCTACGAATCTTTTGGCATAGAAGATGAAAATGCCCTGACTTATGCAACATTAATTGGGAAATTTGACAAGTATTTTTCACCAAGAGATGAGCAGCTGATGGCAAGGTACAACTTTCATGATAGCATGCAAAGTAAAGATGAATCCTTGGACTCTTTTAGCACTAGGCTGAAGACATTGGTAAGACATTGTGGATATGGAGCACTTCAAGATGAACTTCTGAGGGTTAAAATTGTTTTTGGTTGCCAAGAGGATACACTTCGGGAAAAATTCTTTAGGGAGGATAGCCTAACCCTAGATGTTGTACTTAAGATGTGTACTGCCTATGAAACTTCAAGGAGATCAATGACAGCATTTCGAAGTGACAAGCAGGAGTCTCTACACAAACTCAGTGCAAAACCAAAGAAGAGTAATCCACAAACAACAAAGACTAAAGACTAAGCCTAACCTCAGGCAGTGCGACTTGTGTGGTCTAGCACATTATTGGGGTAAGAAGAACTGTCCTGCAACTGATGCCAAATGTCATAAATGCAAGAAAACGGGACACTATGCAAAGAAATGTCCAAGTAATGCAGCGACCGGCGGAGCAGGAAGAAGCACAGCGACAGGAGGCAAAAAGAAGACATTGTGCAGAGTCCATGCGGTAGAAGATGGAGACACAGAAGAAAGCGACGATTCAGAAGATAACTCAAGAGGACGGGAATACATCATGAACGTATCGACCGGATCCAGAGGAAAACACATAATGGCTAATCTCATGGTCAACGGTAATAAAGTGAAGTTCCAGATCGACAGCGGGGCAAGTGTGAATGCCATTCCAAGTCATCTGGTACCGGACGCAGAGCTACAGCCGTGTGAGTCAACTCTTCAAATGTGGAACTCTACTACAATTCAGCCGTTGGGAAAGTGTAGGATTGATGTCCGCAACTGCAAGCAACCACAAAGGTACTATTCTGTTGAGTTTGTTGTTGTAAAACAGGTTGTTACACCAATTCTTGGTAAGCGAGCATCTGAAAAGATGAGATTCATCACAGTTAACTATGAAAACATCTGTGCAATGAATGACATCCTAACAGACTACGAAGACATATTTGCTGATGAAGTTGGCAAGATACCAGGAAATGTAAGGGCAAAGAAATATATCTAGCCGACACTCTATCAAGATCCTATCTGGAAAACACAAGAGATATGCAGGAAGAGGTGTTTGAACAGATCAACATGACAGACTACGTACCCATCCGAAGTGAACGATTGCAAGAAATCCGTCGAGCAACTGGATTGCAACTATTGAAGGAGGTAATTCTCAAATCATGGCCAGAAGACAAGAGTGAAGTAGAGACCATACTGAAACCATACTTTAATGTACGAGCAGAACTGTCATTTCAAGAGGGATTGATCTTCAAGGGAGAACGTGTTGTAATTCCTACCAGTCTACGTCAGAAGATGAAGTCCGCTATACACGTCAAATATGGGAGTTGAAGGTTGTCTACGACGCGCAAGAGAATGTTTGATTTGGCCAGGAATGAATGCAGAGATGAAGCAATTCATTTCAGAGTGTGAAATTTGTAACACATACTCTACAGCTCAACAAAAAGAACCTCTGATGACTCATGAGCAAACCAGCCAACCATGGGAGAAAGTAGGTGTAGACCTTATGACAATGAAGAGTTACAACTACCTTGTTACAGTGGACTATTTCAGTAATTTCTGGGAAGTTGACCAAGTTAAGCGCTGTAATCAGCAAGTTGAAGGCGCACTTTGCAAGATATGGACTGCCAAATGTACTAGTTAGTGACAATGGTCCGCAGTTCAGCAGTGAAAAATTTCAAGAATTTGCAGACAAGTACGACTTTGAACATCGAACGAGTAGCCCACATCATCCCCAGTCTAACGGTAAAGCAGAATCTGCAGTCAAGACGGCGAAGAAGCTAATAAAAAAAGCTGTCGAGAGTGGAGAAGATCCGTTTTTGGCGATTCTAGACTACAGAAATACGCCTATGCAAGATTTGGAAGAGAGTCCAGCGCAACTCAACTTTGGTCGACGTACGAGGACGTTACTTCCGACTACTAGCAAGTTGTTGGAGCCGAAAGGAATAATGTTGGAGCGAGTGAAGCGGAAGAAGACGCTGAAAGATCTCAAGAGCAAGAAGTACTACGACAAAGATTCAAGCGTTTTAGAACCATTGGTTGAAGGCGACGTGGTGCGAATCAAGCCAACATCACTAGGCAAGAAGAAGTGGGAACGAGGAGATGTAACCAGGAGATTAGACGAGCTATCGTATGAAGTGGAGACAGAAAATGGAGCGATAAGACGAAATCGAGGTCATTTACGGATGACAAGTGAAAACGCAGACATATGAAATAATGGAAAAGTCACTAATACAGACAACACCACAACCATTAAGATCTACAGATAGGAATTCTACAGACATATGTGTTCCAGACACAAACAACAGACACGTGAGAGACACACACAGTAGACTTGATGAACCTGTCACGACACATGAGAACAGGACGAGCGTGAGACGAAATAGGAACATATTACCTACCAGGTACAGAGAGTTTGACATGACCAGGTAAGAGTTCAGTACCGGTATGACTGATTGCATGTCTGACTAACAGTCCAATACTGGTATGAGATGAGGCACAGGCAGAAATGGAAATGCTGGACGAGAATGTTACAGGATGAGAAAGATTTATCTAAATGTAGTAATTGAGTGAGAATACGACTGAAGCCAATGAATGAGGAGTAACCTAACATTACAGTCTGAATTATAAAGGTTTTGTAATGTGAATGGGAGTGTAAGGATATTATAATGCAGATCGGAATGCAAAGAAATTGTAATGCGAAAGGAAAGAGATTGGATGATTTTGAGTACGGTACTGGGTATCAGGATCTATAATTTTAAGTCAATCATATAACCTTTATTACTAATCCTGCATGATATAACCAATAACTTTGCATGAAACATTTTGTCATAATTATGCAGAATATTGAATATGAACCCTTGACCGGCGGCACCCGGCTATTGTCAAGTGAAATTAATGTGGCCTATGTGGCGGGTCACGGCTATTGTCGAGTGCAATTTTGAGCACGTAATGTGCTCTGAGAGAGAGCGGAGCGGTGGGAGGAGCGTAGGTTACCTCATGACCGCTCGCCACGGTGGCCGTGGAGCTACTTAGATATATTCCTTTGTACTCCACCCTCTCTCACTCGTTTCACACGTAATAATGTAAGAAAATTACCGTATTTTACCGATTTTGCCCTTCGGTTGCATGATCGTTGCAAGACAACCATTGATCGTAGAAAGATGGTTCTGGTGTCATTGGAAAGCTGAATTAACGCCCTTTCAGGGATACATACTTGTATTACGTTCTGGCTCTTGTTTATGCATGAAAACTAGCACGGAAACAAGCTCGTTTGCGGTAAAACCCCCCACTGGGCGGCACAGTCAAATATACTCCACCACCCGCTCTTTGAGTGTTAATGTTCTAGTGTACTAACTTTACTAATATACCAACAATTACTAATCCCATATAATCTCATATATAATCTCATAAAATATATTTTGATATTAAGTTGGCACAAGGGTATACAATATATTTTTATATCATATATATTCACTATTTTTGAATATTCTCGTGTAGGACAGTATTATCAACTAATAATTAACCTACCTCACCTACTAGTCTTGTAATACCATATCAATAGCTTTGACTGATATACCTCATCTACTTCATATCTCATATTTACATACTAATAGAATAATATTCTAACAAAATTAATCACATTCCATACTATACTGAAATACTAATTACTGTACCAGTAACATACTGTATACAGTACAGTACCAGTAACTATCAAATCATACTACTGTACAATTTTATAAATCATGTTGGTACTATTATTACTCTAGCTCATATGCCATAATAGAATAACATTACTTAATAATCCTAGGAGACTACAAAATATCAAAAGTCTCAAAATAAATTAATACAATTACCTCATTTCATTATTCTTCTAATATCAACTTCACTGGTAGCTATCATGTCAAAAGAGAGAGGATGTTAGAATATTGGTAACAATATTGTTAACTAAATATATAATCTACAGGTGAGTCGATATCAAGGCAGGGCTTCCTAAAACCTCCCTTGACGACAGCCATACCCAATATATATAGAACTCCTATCCAGTGTGTCTCATTATGAACCCGATATATGTACCCATATCAACATTTATCACTTTTCACAGATACTTCTTCCGTGTATTTCAAAAGCGTATAATTTCATTATATATTTGTAGAGGGCACTCTGTAGTCTTCAAGGTATAAGTTGGGCCGTGGTAGTTGTCCTGACGTGGCTAATGGACAGCAGTTGTACTCGAACTCTTGGTGTTGGACCTTGAATAATACCTACCATATGTAGGCCTACATATGTAGTGTAGAATCGAGCTAACGTAGGAGAGAACTCACTAACTGCACTGGATTTTATAAGACTTATGATGCAGAACTTTCAGAGTCTTGGGGTTGGGTCTTAAATATCGTATGCGAAATGCCAGTGCATCAGCAACACGTTATCGAACGAACGTAAGATAGTTGTTTTCTACGCAACTTATCTTAACTGTTCTGACCGTTATAAGAGTTGTTCAAAACTGAGGGTGATGGGTATACTTTGGCCTTTTTTCGATATATTTCTATCTCGAAAGGACTCCCTGATGAGTGCCGTTTTAAGCTATACGGTTTCTCACAGAGCACTGGTCTAATAATGTCTCGCCAATGCGAAAGACAATTAATAGACAGTTTGGTCTACTACGAATAGAGCGCTGGCCAGTGTCAGCATTCTCTATCCACAATAGCGCCGTGGTTATGGGTAAGAAAGTTATATTAGTTGCATCCAGTGAAGTGTCTAATAATGGCTTAATTGTTGAACCCACAAAAACAAACATCTATTGAAGTAAACAATTCCGTACCAGTGCACCGAACCATTTATCCCAATAGTATCAAGGGTGGCCCAAGTTTTCCAGCTATTACTTACTCTCCAATGACAAGTAAGAAACAATTTTCCAACTGAGTACTGATCTTAGAAAATCCTGCAGTGGTCATACTGAGATGCGGGCTGACCACAACATCACCACGTCTAGCCATAACACAGTGGAGAGAATTGGGGCAATCAGACTCAAGACACCCCTCTATTCGGCCACCGTAGAAAACCTGCAGATACTACGCGTCGAAGAAAACGTACCACTCTCTCCTAACCGGACAGACAATTATAAACCTGACCAACTACCAACACGTGTGACCAGTCTAACACCAATTACTACTCTCCTGCAATACCCAGAGGCTACAGACTTTCACACATCTTCAACACCACCTGTCCCCAGCTTACGAGATCACCAACCAGTCCAAGAACAAGCTCGAAAACGGAGAAAAAGAAGCCGAAGCCCAGAACATGTGCGTTTACCACCAACAAGCACCTCACCAACAATTCCACGTCTCATAAACCATGCACGCCTCCCTTCACCAAATCCATGCACACCCTGTAAGGCCAAAACAGCAGGAACCTGGGAAACTATACCCAGCACCTCCAAACAACCTCAAACACTTCCAATTCAGCCCCTAAATTAGTACTTCAAAAGTGGCCACAACAAGAAAGATGCTACCACCAATATCTTCTCAACCACACCAGCCAGAGACGCCCAACGCAGTTCTACTTCACCGCGGCTACAAGGGCTGCCCAAAAAGGTAGCTGCTGCCCCTGCTGCCCCTTCTGCTCCTGCAGGAAGACTAACCTCTTCCTGCGTGCCCTTGCTGCCCCGAGACACCTTCAATCTGAACACCCAGCCGAAAGAAACACTACCCACGCTCTCTTTCCTCTCTGCTGCGGTAGCGTTGGTGAAGGCCGTAGTTGCAAGAAGATTCAGCTTACTTTTGGTGGCATCCAGATCCCCTGTAAAGGTCACTGTGTGAAATTGATGGTCCGCGATGACAGTACCAAGGGCAGGGTTAACAGTTGCCTTTGTATAAGTTTCAAATTGCTCCCAGGTCAGATCGGGGTTCTCACGCACATATCCGGAAACTAAGGACATTTGGCGTCCCAGTTTCATGATAACTGTATGAATCTTTGAGGGGACCTCATCTTTGAAAACAATGTCAAGCACAGGCTTGACAACTTCAAGGTACGTCCCGATACTATGTTCCTCCGGTTTGAACGGAATAATATCTAGTGATTTCCCAGCCATTTTTTTTTTTTTTTTTTCTATCTGATTGAGGGAGGCAAAAGGCAGAATTGCCTATAGCGAGTGCCTCCCCCATAGTTGAGAGAGTGACAGGGCCAAAATCAAGGGACGATCGAGCCAAAATGCCTGGACATACAGAGTTTGAAGCAATTTAAGTCATACGAAGAGGGAAAGACTGATTCTGGGAGAGAGTTCCAGAGCTCAGCTGTTGAGTAGAAGAAAGTTTGAGAGTAACGTTTCACTCTTGGGTTAGAGAGTTGCACAGAGTAGGGGTGGGATTGAGTTGCAAGACGGGTACCACGTGCCCTACATAAAGGAGGTGGTATGCACTGGGAAAGCTCTGAGGAACACTGATTATTATAGTAGCGATAGAATAGCGAGAGAGATGCAACATTGCGGCGGAGAGAGAGAGATTGCAGATAGTTGGTGAGTGGACGGGAGTTAATGATATGAAAGGCCTTCCTTTCAACTTTGTCTAGGAGAGCGGTGTGAGAGGAACCTCCCCACACATGTGAACAATACTCAATACAAGGATGCACTATGCCGCTGTACAGAGCAAGAAGCTGTGTAGGGGAAAAGAACCCCCTAAGGCGGTTGAGCACACCCAGCTTCTGGGAGGCTGCCTTAGCAAGACTGGTAATATGGTCCTTCCAATTGAGAGCAGAAGAAAAAGAGACACCGAGAATATTGAAAGAAGATGAAGGGTGATTTTTGTATTGTTGAAGAATAAGGGATAGTCCGCTGGGAGATCCTGACGGGTAGATAGATGGAGAAATTGGGTTTTGGAAGCATTAAAGGTAACAAAGTTTTCTCTGCCCCAATTGGAGATAGTATTTAGATCAGAATTTAAGAGTTCTATGGCTTCATTACGTTTGTCATTAAGGGATTGCTGGCTGGGGTGTTCTGAAAAACTAATGGAGTAGTGTAAGGTTGAGACGTCTGCGTATGAATGGATGGGAATTAAGGTACAGCTAAGGAGATCATTTATAAAAATTAGAAAGAGAATAGGGGATAGGACAGAGCCCTGAGGAACACCAGAGTTTATAGGGTGAGGAAGTGAACAATGGTCGTCCACAACCGCGTCTATGGAACGGCCGGAAAGGAAATTAGAGACAAAGGCACAGATGGAGGGATAGAAACCGAAGGAGGTTAGTTTAGAAATTAAAGATTTGTGCCAGACTCTATCGAAAGCTTTCGATATGTCTAGTGCAATAGAAAAAGTCTCACCGAAGTCCCGAAAGGAGGATGACCAGGAGTTAGTAAGATATGAAAGATCACCAGTAGAGCGACCCTTAAGGAAGGCATACTGGCGATCTGAGAGCAGATTATGAGAAGAGAAATGCTTAAGAAATTTGGAAGCAAGAATAGTTTCAAATACTTTAGAAAGACAAGAGATGAGAGCAATTGGATGATTGGATGATAGTTGGAGGGTTGAGAGCGGTCACCCTTCTTTGGGACAGGTTGAATGTGAGCAAACTTCCAGCATGAAGGGAAGACGTTAGAGGATAGACAGAGATGAAAGAGTTTTCCTAGGCAGGGAGTCAGCACGGAAGCACATGTTTTGAGAACAACAGGAGGAACACCGTCCGGACCGTACACCTTATTAGTGTTAAGCCCAGAGAGGGTAGAATGCACATCTTTTGAAGAGATTAGGATATTTGGCATAAATAAGAGAGAGGAGGGTAGAGAGGGAGGAATAGCACCGGAATCATCCAAGGTGGAGTTTCTAGCAAAAGTTTGAGCGAAGAGTTTAGCTTTGTCAGAGGAAGAAGTGATGGTTGTACCATCAGAGTGGGAAAGGGGGAGGGAAAGACGAGGAAGAGAAATTGTTGGAGAGGTTTTTGGCTAGATGCCAGAAAGCTTGGGAAGAGCTAGAGGTGGATAGTTCAGTGCATTTATTATTGATGAAAGAGTGTTTGGCAAGTCGAAGAACATATTTGGCTTGATTCCGGGCAGAAACATAGGAAGAATGAGTCTTGAGGTTTAAGGCGACCGTACCGTTTGAATGCTTCCTCCTTATTGCGGACAGCAGTAGAACAGGCGTGAGTAAACCAAGATTTTTTAGCATTAGTCTGAGAGAAAGAGAATGGAATGTATGCTTCCATGCCCGATAGGATTACCTCGGTAATGCGTTCAGCACTCTCCGAGGGTCCCCGGCCACGGAAGCAGAAATCATTCCATGGGAAATCAAAGAAGTACTGCTGGAGAGCCTCCCAGTCGGCAGCGCCAAAGTGCGACAAGCGCCGCCGGCTAGGAGGATCGAGTGGCCGTACTGGTGAGATAGGACAGGTGACAGAAATACGTTTATGATCGGAGGAGCCCAAAGGAGAGAAAAGATCGACAGTATAAGAAGAAGGGTTAGAAGTTAGAAACAAGTCAAGAATGTTGGGCCGATCTCCGATGCGATCCGGGATACGGGTGGGTTGCTGAACTAACTGCTCTAGGTCATTTATGATAGAAAAGATGTAGGCTTGTTCACCAGGTGGATCAGTAGTGTGAGTGGAGAGCCATTGGCGGTGATGAACGTTGAAATCTCCTAAGATGGAGATTTCTGAGAAAGGAGAAATGGATAGAAAGTGTTCCACTGTAGAGTTTAGATAGTCAAAGAATTTGGAAAAGTTGGTAGAGTTAGAGGAAAGATAGACAGCACAGAAATATTTAGTAAGAGAATGACAGGAAACTTTGAGCCATAAAGTTGAGAATTCAGTGGACTCGAAATCGGGAACACGAGAGCAAGTGAGTTTGTTGTGCACATATGCACAACATCCGCCTTTGGCTTTGAAACTAGGATAGAGAAAGTAGGAGGATACAGAGAAGGGGCTGCTGGATGTTGCTACAGACACCTGAGTTTCGGTGAGGAAGATCAGGTTTGTAGGAGGAGAGATGGTGTTCAACAGAGTGAAAGATTAGGGGAAAGTCTGCGAATGTTGCAGAAATTAATAGAAAGAGTAACAGGCCGAGGTCCAGGTAATTTTGTAGGGTCGTCAGAGGATGGTCGGTCGGGTGTGGGGGCATATATGACCCCCCCCCCCCCTGGAGACTCCGAGGCTGGGCAAGAATTCATATTTTTGTTTCTTTAAATTTTGGTGTCAGATTGTTTCTGTTTTAGGTATCAAATTGTTTTGGAACAGGAAACCTTGAAAGGCCGTCATCCCAAGAAAGAGAAACTGCTGCCGCCAGTGTTATGCCACGTTTCTGGAGAGATGTGAGATATTCTGATACAACTTTTAGCACTCTTAACTGGGTGATGGCTGGCACTTTATTCCAATATCGATACACTAACAACAGGTAATAAACAAAGGCACATGACAAGTCAACACAATATTTTATTCAGTGGTAGCAGAGGTTCATATAATAATACAAACATGTATGTCACAATAGATTATTAGTGATTGATGATAAAATAAGTGCCCTCGCTCACGCATCGCACCGCTCAGCTGATCGGCCTGGGCCAAACTACACCTACAGACGTACGATAAACAGTAAGAGGAAATTATTTGTAGTCTGCACTATTGGATTCAACAATAGGAGTACACTTTCACAATACAACAGTTGTAATGAAATTGTACATAATCGATGTACTTACGTTAACAGTAGAAACGAAGTGGAATGCGTTAAATGTGGGATATCAGTTGTACGAAATCAGACAAACATTTGTGATATATATGATATATATTGGCTTACCTCCCAGGAGCTAGATATCATGCTGAACTCTTCAGAACTTTCTAATAAGCTGTTGAATGAAACCGTCGAAGGTCTGGGTGAGAGTTTTGGTAGTGTGGATGACTCGGAAGACGAAAATAACCCGATCATAGGCTTTCACCCCAAGCATAATTTGCGTGGGGTGGATGTTGTGGTTGATATTGGACAGACCCTTGAGCAAATTGGAGACATTCCTGATGAAGAACATGCTGGTGTGGGTGTTGGTAAGTACAATTTACATGTTATAATTGCTTGAAAATGTGATTGTAAGCATTTTATCACCTTACGAGCGGCTGGTGGAGTATATTTCACTGTGCCGCCCAGCGTTTTTTTTTACCCTAAATGGGGTTGTTCCGTGCTCTTTTTCATGCATAAACAAGATCCAGAGCGAAATACAAGTGTGTATCCCTGAAAGTGCGTAAATTGAGCTTTCCAATGACACCCGAACCATCCTTCTACGATCACTGGTTGTCTTTCAACGATCGTGCAACACGAGTGCAAAAACCCTAAAATACGGTAATTTCCTTATATAATTCCCTGTGGGGCGAGCGGTCTTGAGGTAATTTATGCTCCTAATCACCGCTCCGTTCTCTCTCAGAGCACATTACGTCCTCAAAATTGCACTCTACAAGAAATTTCCTCTGCATTTTATAGCGTATTATTTGCAGGCGTTCGGTAAATTTCTTACGGTAATACAAACAACGAAAGATTTAATATTTGTTAAAATGCCCCAGAACAAGAAGCCCACCACAGAAGCCACGAGCGAACACCACACAGAAACACCCAAAAGAAAGGTCCACAGAACGAAAGGACCAGCTGACCGAACCAGCCATTTCAGACAGGCCCAAGCCCGCAGGGCTAAGCAGCTCCAGGCTGCACCCATTTACCTTTTCTAAACTGACCATTTTCCACACCTCACGTACACTAACCCCCTCGTGTCATACACTTCTAACTACAAAGATGATGAACAGGAATATACATTCATATTAAAAACACCCATGCCCTGTCCCGACGTTGAGCCAATGCCAACACATCAGACAGCCATAATTATATCTATGTATGTTCTTACATCCGAGAAGTAGATTTTATATATCTTAGAAGTTAAAACACCCACGCTTGTCCCTAGACCTCATATATCATTTCCCATGACGAGTATAGATATATGTAACCCGTGCTCAGTCGCCCCTTGCATTGTTCCTCTAGTAACTAAGTATTAATATTAACATTCCCTAACATCTTGTCTTGCCAGACTAAGCTTCTGAAGACCCATCGCCCCATAAATCTATGTATTCAATCCTTAGGTTAAGTATTTTTATCCACCATTGTGTTCACCTTTTTACATTTACTTTTCCACAATTGTCATACGTCTTCCCCTTGCCTCCTTCGTATCCACAGTCCACACTACGCCAATTTACTTCGTGTCATGCACCTCTTACCCCAACCAGAGATTGTATAAGATAACCTGGTTACCAGTATCTGTCATAAGTACCCCGAAACAATAACTAAGTACCCCTCCGAACTGCCGCTGTTGTTGGTATATTTATATTTAATAGAAAACACAGTTCCCAGGGCCAACTAATAGTATCCATAACCCCTCGGACTGATCACATAACTCTATCTTTTCCAGACTCATATACCACCCCATAGTTGCATTCCCCGGTAGCATTTGGCTAACGTATTCTACTGCCTTTTCAAACTTCCATATCAATTGTAGCCTAATGCCACCCCCACGCCCAGGGACCTTAGGGGCAAAATTTCCCTGTAGCCCTTGAACTCTCCCCCCCCCTCTCATTAAGACACCCGCGCTTCTCGACTCTTGCCCGACCTAGCCTCTCTCTCATACCTCTTGAAGATCCTTGAATTGTCCGTTGCTAACGCTCTCCAACCTTTTATATATACTCCTATCCAGCCTACCTTCACTTAGTAGGCCAGAACAACATTAGAACTTTACTAGCCCCTTGCATGCCATCTATTCTCTTACAACCCATTCACAACCCTGCACCCAATGGTCGTCGGTGCGAGGCTAGCCGCCTCGCCAGTAACTAACTTCTATTGCCATACTTCCAGATAAATGTGGCAGAGTTAGCAACCCAGTCTCCACCACATCCAGCAAACCCTACAATTAACAACCAGCCGAGTCAAACCAGCTAGCTAAGGCACCTTCGGTTTTGGTATTAAGGACACCCACATCTGTCTCATACACAGAGGGTTATTACAAACACTGGTGATATGGCAAGCCCCTAGCCACAGCCGCCGGACGACTATCACAGAGAGAGGGCGCCCAGCCCCCCCTTGTTGCCCACCCGAGGAGGGAGACCCCCACCCCCGCGGAGGCATACCTGGCCCCTGTTTTGACTTCCGAGTCATTGCCAGGTAGCACAGGAATTCTTCCTATCAATGAACTAACCATGCATGACTAACACCTTTACTAACCCCTATTAACTCACAATAAACCATTTACCTTTCTTGCATGCTCTGATCACTAAATTAGCACCTCAGCTATACCATAGAATGAAGATTGAACAATCTAGAGAGACGCTCCTATCACAGCTGTCCCCATCCTCCTCGCAAAGTAGATCCAGTCTCTCTCCCCTAAATACTTCCAGTATAGCCAAAATAGTACCTCTTACTAAGGCTCAGTTATATGAAAATATAAAGGCTTCCTATAGGCATGTGCCACAACAGTAAATACCATCTTACCTAGTCCCCATATCTATTGAGAGCTCAAATAAGTCCATAAGACTCGAGATCCCTACTGTCTACAGGGCCCAGAACCGAGCCTATAAATCTAGCTCCCGCCCCCAGTCAAATCAGTTGAAAGCTAGACACCAACCAGGGGTCACTACCCTGCAGTTAACTTCTAGCTCTGCCCTTGTGTTGTTCCGGAGTGAGATTCCAGAGCCGGCAGACTCCGTGGCAGATTTGGATAGAAGGACCTGCCCATGTATTTGAGAACTTCACACATATGGGCCCCCTGGACGGCCGCGGAACCAGTCGTTAGCCCCCAACATCATGGACGCAAGATAACCAGGACCAGACCCATCAGATGCTACCCAAGATTCCCTTTAGCAGTACTACATAATTATTACTGTGCTGTTTAAAGATTCACTAATTAATATTTCTACGAAGTGGCTATCTCTTTGCCCCAGTATAATTCATATAGCCATTCAATTAGGAAGTGCTAAGCGTATCAGTGTTCATTATTTAACCCGTGGAGCCCCGGCTAGTTTTGTAATGTTTGCGCACCAGAACCCGGCCGGTTTTCAAAAAATGGTTTTATTCCAGAAACAATAGCGAATGGGTTAGGAATGAAGGAAAAACCACGAAAAACCGCTCAAAAAGCTTAAAAAATGGTCCTACAGAGCCCCCGAAAACTGATTTTACAAGAGTAAAAAATTGAAGGCAATTATCCCAAAAAAACAGGTTATTGCGCGCTCGCGCGCACGCACGTGGACTTTGAGAGTTTTCAACCATCGGCACGGTTGTGTGGGATACGTACACAGTTCCCATACAAATCTGAGCCCTCTTGAGTGGCTACACCTGAGGTTACGGTCGGCGCAATTAGGGTGACGCGTCAGGCGCGTCTCTGGGCCTGTGCGTTACATACATCGCCGACGCGTCATATGCGTCGCTGGGGCTGTACGGGTTAACAGGCGATACTAACTCTCGTAATCAACCATATACCCAGATATTATTACCTAGAAGGAAACCCTAGTGATATCTGAATGTTCGCCCACTGATTTGCGTTCTATGTATTTCTGAGACAAGAATATAAAACTTAGATCAGTACCCCCTGAGGTTACTAGAATTCCCGTGCTCTAAAATACGCGTGTCTAATCTAGTCTGTGAACTACGACTTGTGCACCAGAGCTACCAGTAAGAAATCTAACAGTGAATATGATTCTATAAGTAACATTGATGGTCTTCGGTATATATAAACCTGTTAAATCAAAGCCAGTGATCAGAAGATTAATACCTGAACGTTGGAAGTGGGAGACTAGGCTCCATCCAGATCCACTTATGCTAGTGTTGTTCGATTCTATTATATTGTCTTACACAAGTATTCTGCAGTGGTATATCAATAAACGTGATCGTGTAACTTGCTACCATGTGTTTCTTTGTGTTCTCTATTCCTCATATCTTGTATTGTGCATGCAGCCTTATATACCCAGTCAATTAGAACTCAATTTACCCAAGTTAAACCTGTAGAAAAACAGGGCATAACATTGGCGGCAGCGGTGGTTCTTGATTCGGATAAAAGGTTGCATTACACTGCAAGTTTGGAACAGTAGAAGCATGGCAACATCGCGAAATCTTCAGCCACTCGCACACATTCCCAAGTATGATGTAAACACGTATGACATCACCAGTTACTTAGACATAATAAAGCCAGTGTACGATGTGGTACTTCATAATGACCGCGAAAAAATCGCCGTTGCAATTTTGCATATTATACAGTTGGGAGAAGCCGTTTCCCAACTTGTTGATAAGCCTACCTTTAAAGAATTTATTCGCCAAACTGTGACACAGAATACGCCAGAGTTTACCTGGAACCAGTTTCGATCCTTCGTGATCCGGACCTTAGATCCACTTTTGGGTTCCCCCGTCGCCCCCAAAATAATAAAAGTCGACGAGATCAAGTATGAAGGGGATATAAATGTGACCCTCATACAACTCTACAGATACGTGAGGACCACGTATAGCTATGAAGATTATGACCAACAAAATGAACTCTTATTCACCGCACTGTTAAACATCCTCCCACCCCACATCACCGCCCATCTCGACCCGTATGGCTTATTCGAAGAACATATGCTCTCCATCAGAGAAGAATGCCTACGCAGTTCGATGAATCCCCTATCCAACCCTTCAGCCCCTATCCAAGACTCCGTGCACCCTTCCAAAATGACTTCCGGTGAAAGTCCAACCCCAGTACACTCTTCCTTGCCTCTATCCTCTCTGACCATCCCTAAATTTTTCCCTGCCCAGCCATCCACCAACGATCATCTTCCATCAATTGTGTTACCCCATAAACCCCATCCTTTTTCTATGCATGTCAAACAAACCCACCAACCCCAGATAACCGCTAACCAGACCGTGACTGCCACCAAGAAGATTCCCAAAATTCGTCCTGTTAACAACCCCAAGTCATTACATCAGTCCTCTACCAATAACCCCTGTTCTACACCTAACTCTTCCCCCACCAACCCTCCGCAGCCCCCCCAACAAGCCCCGTATTCTAGCTATGCCTACCTATGTAGGCCTACCACAACATATTTTCCCCATGACCCCAGAAAACAAACCCACCAACCCCAGATAACCTCTAACCAGACCGTGACTGCCACCAAGAAGATTCCCAAAATTCGTCCTGTTAACAACCCCAAGTCAATACATCAGTCCTCTGCCAATAACCCCTGTTCGACACCTAACTCTTCCCCCACCAACCCTCCGCAGCCCCCCCAACAAGCCCCGTATTCTAGCTATGCCTACGTATGTAGGCCTACCACAACATATTTTCCCCATGACCCCAGAAATGTCCAGCTATCCCCCCACCAACAAAATTTCCCTTGTGACAGTTTTCCGTCGGTAGCTTGTGACAGTTTTCAGTCAGTAGCTCCCTTCCACCCCCACACAATTCACACCCCTAGAAAACTTCGAAACCCCACACTTGACTCGCCCTCTCATGTCAAACAAACTCACCAGTCCCAGATAACCTCTAACCAGACCGAGACTGCCACCAAGAAAATTCCCCAAACTCTCCCTGTTAACAACCCCAAATCAGTACATCACTCCTCCCTCAATAACCCATGTCCTATGCCTAACTCTGCCCCCACTAATCCTCCCCAGTCCCACATAACCTTTAACCAGACCGAGACTGACACCAAGACAATTCCCCAAATTCGTCCTGTTAACAACCCCAAATCAATACATCAGTCCTCTACCAATAACCCCTGTTCTACACCTAACTCTTCCCCCACCAACCCACCGCAGCCCCCCCAACAAATCCCGTTTCCTAACTCGCTCACCTCTCACCACCCTGACCCTCCCACACGCGCCGTTAATCCTCCCCTCACGCGTGACGACCTAGGGACCCAACTATGTTCCCCCCCCTTCCCCCAGAAATGCTCAGCTATTTCCCCACCAACAAAATTTCCCTTGTGACAGTTTTCCGTCAGTAGCTCCCTTCCAACCCCCCACAATTCACACCCCTAATAAACTTCAAAACCCCACACTTGACTCACCCCCTCATGACAGACAAACCCACCAATCCCATATAACCTCTAAACAAACCGTCACTGCCACCGACACACCCCACCACTCTGATCCTCCCACACGCGCCGTTAATCCTCCCCTCACGCGTGACGACCTAGGGACCCAACCATGTTCCCCCCCTTCCCCCAGAAATGCTCAGCTATTCCCCCACCAACAAAATTTCCCTTGTGACAGTTTTCCGTCAGTAGCTCCCTTCCACCCCCCCACAATTCACACCCCTAATAAACTTCAAAACCCCACACTTGACTCACCCCCTCATGACAGACAAACCCACCAACCCCAGATAACCTCTAAACAAACCGTCACTGCCACCGACACACCCCACCACTCTGATCCTCGCACATGCGCCGTTAATCCCCCCCTCACGCGTGACACCCACCAAAGTGATTTCCCCCCCTCATGCGTACCGAACACCTGCTCACCAGTCGGTCCCCCACCATCATGAGCCCAGCTAAACTTTCAACCTCCACCAATTCCCACCCTGCCAGCCTAACCTCTCACGACCACATTCCGAACGAACAATCACCCCCGTACATAACCCCTACCTCCTTTTTCCCCCCTATCTTACCCCCCTCTTCACCGTTACCCCACCCGCCCCAAATTCCACCCCCAAAGATCCCGCTCGACAAATACCACTCCCATCCCAATCCAACCACAACACTTTTTCCACCTTGGCTAAACCCCAAAATACTCTCTCTCTCGCCCCAAACAACATAATCAACCTCTCAACTTCAACCACTCCTCGAAATCCCATCCATGTCTCTCGCGAAAATAAAATCAGTCCAAATTCAACCCCTCTCAAACCACAACCCTGCCTGCCCAGACCTCCCCCACCATCTCCCTATCAAATCCCCACACCCCAAACCTCCAAACCACCCGATCATAATAAACTCTCAACCTTCAGCCTTACTCACCCTTCCCCAAACCCCACTCACGACCACAACTCTCTACACAATTCAACCCCTCCCCAGCACCAACCTCTTCCGCAACAACAACCCCAACTCGACCTGCCCATTTCATCTTTAAAACCCCCCTATCACTACCCCCGACCGAAACCACTTAGACCCCCCTCCAAAACTGGCCCCGGGCCAGCTCGCCCCCAGACCCACATTCCTAACGACAAGAACTAACGGTATATCCACCCCGCCCTTCCAAAGTGAAAGTGAAACCCCAAGGTCAAAGCCACAACCACCACCACCCCCTATTACCAGACCGTCACCCAGACTAACGGCGACCCTAAATAATCCCCCCTGATGATGATGAGGATATTATTGTACTTAATGTTTTTATTGTTTTCAATTCCTAAGCGATTGGGCATGATTTTATAAATTTACATGTTTTCCATATACTGTATATATTATTTTGTTCCCTTAGTCATACTACTTTTCTTGTTAACCTACACTTTTCTGACTATCTTTTAAATTTGCTTTATACATTGTTAAACACTGTACCTCTTCTTAATTTCCTGTGTTCTTAATTATCTGTCCTTTCTTAAATTTACATGTTTTCCATATACTGTATATATTATTTTGTTTCCCCTTAGTCATACTACTTTTCTTGTTAACCTACACTTTTCTGACTATCTTTTAAATTTGCTTTATACATTGTTAAACACTTTACCTCTTCTTAATTTCCTGTGTTCTTAATTATCTGTTCTTTCTTAAATTTACATGTTTTCCATATACTATATATTATATTTGTTTTTCCTTGGTCATACTACTTTTCTTGTTAACCTACACTTTTCTGACTATGCTTCTTTTTACTTCACCCTTGAGGCTCGAGGACGAGCCTATAATGAAGGAGAGGGAAGTAAAATGCCCCAGAACAAGAAGCCCACCACAGAAGCCACGAGCGAACACCACACAGAAACACCCAAAAGAATGGTCCACAGAACGAAAGGACCAGCTGACCGAGCCAGCCATTTCAGACAGGCCCAAGCCCGCAGGGCTAAGCAGCTCCAGGCTGCACCCATTTACCTTTTCTAAACTGACCATTTTCCACACCTCACGTACACTAACCCCCTAGTGTCCTACACTCCTAACTACAAAGATGATGAACAGGAATATACATTCATATTAAAAACACCCATGCCCTGTCCCGACGTTGAGCCAATGCCAACACATCAGACAGCCATAATTATAATATCTATGTATGTTCTTACATCCGAGAAGTAGATGTTATATAATTCTTAGAAGTTAAAACACCCACGCTTGTCCCTAGACCTCGTATATCATTTCCGATGACGAGTATAGATATATGTAACCCGTGCTCAGTCGCCCCTTGCATTGTTCCTCTAGTAACTAAGTATTAATATTAACATTCCCTAACATCTTGTCTTGCCAGACTAAGCTTCTGAAGACCCATCGCCCCATAAATCTATGTATTCAATCCTTAGGTTAAGTATTTTTATCCGCCATTGTGTTCACCTTTTTCCATTTACTTTTCCACAATTGTCATACGTCTTCCCCTTGCCTCCTTCGTATCCACAGTCTACACTACGCAAATTTACTTTGTGTCATGCACCTCTTACCCCAACCAGAGATTGTATAAGAAAACCTGGTTACCAGTATCTGTCATAAGTACCCCGAAACAATAACTAAGTACCCCTCCGAACTGCTGCTGTTGTTGGTATATTTATATTTAATAGAAAACGCAGTTCCCAGGGCCAACTAATAGTATCCATAACCCCTCGGACTGATCACATAACTCTATCTTTTCCAGACTCATATACCACCCCATAGTTGCATTCCCCGGTAGCATTTGGCTAACGTATTCTACTGCCTTTTCAAACTTCCATATCAATTGTAGCCTAATGCCACCCCCACGCCCAGGGACCTTAGGGGCAAAATTTCCCTGTAGCCCTTGAACTCTCCCCCCCCCCTCTCATTAAGACAACGCGCTTCTCGACTCTTGCCCGACCTTGCCTCTCTCTCATACCTCTTGAAGATCCTTGAATTGTCCGTTGCTAACGCTCTCCAACCTTTTATATATATACTCCTATCCAGCCTACCTTCACTTAGTAGGCCAGAACAACATTAGAACTTTACTAGCCCCTTGCATGCCATCTATTCTCTTACAACCCATTCACAACCCTGCACCCAATGGTCGTCGGTGCGAGGCTAGCCGCCTCGCCAGTAACTAACTTCTATTGCCATACTTCCAGATAAATGTGGCAGAGTTAGCAACCCAGTCTCCACCACATCCAGCAAACCCTACAATTAACAACCAGCCGAGTCAAACCAGCTAGCTAAGGCACCTTCGGTTTTGGTATTAAGGACACCCACATCTCTCTCATACACAGAGGGTTATTACAAACACTGGTGATATGGCAAGCCCCTAGCCACAGCCGCCGGACGACTATCACAGAGAGAGGGCGCCCAGCTCCCCCTTTTTGCCCACCCGAGGAGGGAGACCCCCACCCCCGCGGAGGTATACCTGGCCCCTGTTTTGACTTCCGAGTCATTGCCAGGTAGCACAGGAATTCTTCCTATCAATGAACTAACCATGCATGACTAACACCTTTACTAACCCCTATTAACTCACAATAAACCATTTACCTTTCTTGAATGCTCTGATCACTAAATTAGCACCTCAGCTATACCATAGAATGAAGATTGAACAATCTAGAGAGACGCTCCTATCACAGCTGTCCCCATCCTCCTCGCAAAGTAGATCCAGTTTCTCTCCCCTAAATACTTCCAGTGTAGCCAAAATAGTACCTCTTACTAAGGCTCAGTTATATGAAAATATAAAGGCTTCCTATAGCCATGTGCCACAACAGTAAATACCATCTTACCTAGTCCCCATATCTATTGAGAGCTCAAATAAGTCCATAAGACTCGAGATCCCTACTGTCTACAGGGCCCAGAACCGAGCCCATAAATCTAGCTCCCGCCCCCAGTCAAATCAGTTGAAAGCTAGACACCAACCAGGGGTCACTACCCTGCAGTTAACTTCTAGCTCTGCCCTTGTGTTGTTCCGGAGTGAGATTCCAGAGCCGGCAGACTCCGTGGCAGATTTGGATAGAAGGACCTGCCCACGTATTTGAGAACTTCACACATATGGGCCCCCTGGACGGCCGCGGAACCAGTCGTTAGCCCCCAACATCATGGACGCAAGATAACCAGGACCAGACCCATCAGATGCTACCCAAGATTCCCTTTAGCAGTACTACATATTACTGTGCTGTTTAAAGATTCACTAATTAATATTTCTACGAAGTGGCTATCTCTTTGCCCCAGTATAATTCATATAACCATTCAATTAGGAAGTGCTAAGCGTATCAGTGTTCATTATTTAACAGGCGATACTAACTCTCGTAATCAACCATATACCCAGATATTATTACCTAGAAGGAAACTCTAGTGATATCTAAATGTTCGCCCACTGATTTGCGTTCTATGTATTTCTGAGACAAGAATATTAAACTTAGATCAGAACCCCCTGAGGTTACTAGAATTCCCGTGCTCTAAAATACGCGTGTCTAATCTAGTCTGTGAACTACGACTTGTGCACCAGAGCTACCAGTAAGAAATCTAACAGTGAATATGATTCTATAAGTAACATTGATGGTCTTCGGTATATAAACCTGTTAAATCAAAGCCAGTGATCAGAAGATTAATACCTGAACGTTGGAAGTGGGAGACTAGGCTCCATCCAGATCCACTTATGCTAGTGTTGTTCGATTCTATTATATTGTCTTACACAAGTATTCTGCAGTGGTATATCAATAAACGTGATCGTGTAACTTGCTACCATGTGTTTCTTTGTGTTCTCTATTCCTCATATCTTGTATTGTGCATGCAGCCTTATATACCCAGTCAATTAGAACTCACATTACCCAAGTTAAACCTGTAGAAAAACAGGGCATAACATTTGTGCTTGGCATTATATGATTGTGGGGAACAGATGTAGGCCTACCGTATATATTATGTTTTCATATATATGATACATATGAAACATTGTTATATTATCACGACACTCTCTCTCTCTCTGTCTCACTCTCTTTATTGTACTCCCTGGTGATGGGCTAGTCTATCAGAGTGAGACCTGAGCGATCTCTGCCATACCCATAGCTTACTCTGACTGTTCCTTTTACTTATATATTTTCTAGATCTCGAGTGACGGCGTCTCTTCCGTGGATCATCCCAATCTACCAAGATTGGAAGCTAAAGTGTCACATTATTCCTTTGCCCCTCAACTTTCTCTTCATAATTGCTGAGGGGCACAGGGCCCTGGGTGGGGCTTTGGTTTCCCGGGCGTTTACGCACCCTCTCAGCCCCCCCGCCATGGAGTGGCTTCGGTCACCCAGGCTTTATTGTGGTCGGCAGGGAGGGTTCTGTGGGGTCGCTCGTTTATGGCCTTGGCCTTACTCGGGGCCTTGGGGCTGTTCGGCCAGGCAGCTTGGGGAACAACAACAACAACAACAACAACTCCTTTGTACTCTCTTTGTCTGATGTAGGCCAGGGCACGCCCCTAACTAATTTTCTCTTCCCTCCCAGGGGAAATCACACCTAGCAGATGTTCTTGACCTCCCCTCTCTCTCTGTCTGTCTCTTCCTCTCTGGGTCTACCTATACTGCATGTGACATTGAAATTGCTTGAGAGTTTGATTGCAAGCATTTTATAGCGTATTATTTGCAGGCGTTCGGTAAATTTCTCACGATAACCAGGGTGTATGGTACATTTCTGACGATAATACAAGCAACAACGAAGCTTGGCGAAGATTGTGGTCTACAATATACTTTTTTATAATTGCATGTGACCTTGTAATTGCTTGAAAGTTTGATTGCAAGCATTTGATAGCGTATTATTTTCAGGCGTTCAATAAATTTGATAAATATATCAAAATAAGTCCTGTGGGACTATGAAATAGCTATTATTGGACAAGGAAAATATTTTGTTCATCCCTCCACTGGAACATCAACAACAATGTCAACAACGTATCGCCGTCGGCAATCGTAAGATTCAGAGTCGTAAAGATTCCAGGACTAGCTCAATAGAAAATGAATGAATGAAATGAATGAGTGTGCAGTACTGCCAATACGTATATCGACTTCCGCTAGATCTAGAGACCTTTACTTCGATCTAGCAGCAATGACTTACACTAGCGGTTTTGTTTTTAAATTTCAGAACAATTTCGAAGTCATATTATAATTATGGATTTTGCCAATTCATATTTCTAGTGGTATTTATCATGTCTTACATCTAACAATATATGCTAGCGGATTTAACTTCAATTGGTAACCCTCCCGCTCGAGTCGGCTCCAAGAAAATCGATAATGGTGGCACTTTAGTAAACAGGTGATAAACAAAACCGCATGCGGATCGGTTTGGTGTATCGGTATTATGGTAAGTTGGCTACCTACTATTGTTTATACGATATAGTAAGTAATGATAAGTAAATGATTATATATTATATATAAAACAAAAACAAAATTCCTGCAAAGCAAGCGAAACAGAGAGAGAGAGAGAATGCAGAAACTGAACTGAAGAAAGAGTGAAAAAGATATAATAATACAGAAATATTACAAGCAAATAAATGAAATAGAGGGATTAGTTAGAGAAAATAATAATGAGAAATACATAATACGGATGAGGAAGAGGGAAAGCGACAGAGCCAGAGAGAGAGAGAGAGAGAGACAGGAGGAGTGGGAGAGATTAGAGAAAATAGAGAGATTGCAAGCATTTTATAGCGTATTATTTGCAGGCGTTCAGTAAATTCCTTATGGTAATACAAACAATGAAAGATTGAATATTTGTGCTTGGCATTATATGATTGTGCGGAACAGATGTAGGCCTACCGTATATATTATTGTGTCATATATATGATACATATGTAACATTGTTATATTATCACGACACTCTCTCTCTCTCTTGTCTCTTCCTCTCTGGGTTTACCTATAGCCTACATTTATAATTGCATGTGACCTTGAAATTGCTTGAGAGTTTGATTGCAAGCATTTTATAGCGTATTATTTGCAGGCGTTCAGTAAATTTCTTACGGTAATACAAACAACCAAACAACGAAAGATTGAATATTTGTGCTGCACATCCCTCATACGAAATACCATTCCCACCGTATAGAGAGAATACAGAAACTGAACTGAAGACAGAGTGAAAAAGATATAATAATACAGAAATATTACAAGCAAATAAATGAAATAGAGGGATTAGTTAGAGAAAATAATAATGAGAAATACATATACGGATGAGGAAGAGGGAAAGGGAGCACAAGAGAGGGAAAGCGAGCGAGCCAGAGAGACAGACAGACAGACAGGAGGAGTGATAGAGATTAGAGAAAATAATAATGAGAATTACATATACGGATGAGGAAGAGAGAGAGACAGAGCGCGCGAGAGAGGGAAAGCAAGCGAGCCAGAGAGAGAGAGAGAGAGATACAGACAGACAGGAGTGAGAGAAAGAGAGAGAGAGAGAGAATACAGAGAATACAGAAATAAGGAGAAATAAGAGAAAAATAAGACCGATTACCAAAGGAATAGTAGACGCGCGAGAGGCCGAAGTCGGGCCAAAGCGAACGCAACCGAACGCGCCCGGGAAATAGACCAAAAAGTACCTCCTCTTCCTCACCTCTTCCCACCCTCCACACTCATTCATAACATCCATTCATAGACTTATATGGGGAGACGAAGAGTTGCTCTTTCCAAAAATGATCGTTTCGTTCGCATTGGAGCCATAGTAACGGCGCTAGGGCGAGTGAAATTGAGCGAATATTTCGGGATTATGCCCGCTGAGCAGTACAGTGTAAAATACCTTACCACCCGCTAAATAAGGGTTAATGTAAATGAACCAAGTAACAACTCAAAATCCAGCCAGGACACATTCAAAGATGAATATAGAGTTTTCACAACAAAGGGCTCCATCTTATCCACATCAACGCCAGATCAATGTATCATAAATTGTCAGAAATAAACTTGTTAGCTAATAAGGCCAAAGCTTCAATAATTGCAATTACAGAAACCTGACTGGACTCGAGTATAAACAATGGTGAAGTAAACATTCAAGGTTTCAATATGGTTCGTAAGGATCGTAATAGACAAGGGGGAGGAGTATGTCTGTACGTAAAAAACAACCTCACACACACAATTAGGAACAACCTCCATGTAGAAAACCACGAAGCTCTTTGGATTGACTTACACCTCCCTAGGACAAAAGCCATCACAATTGGAATGTGCTATAGGCCACCAAACGACACACAATTCTTAAACAAATTTGAACGAACTTTGTCAGTACCAGACCCCCGGAATGAATCTATTATACTAGGGGATTTTAACTTGTGTTAGAAACAACGAAATACTAGGCTTGTACGAGAATATAGGCACATACTGACGATGCACAATCACAAACAACTCATCACAACCCCCACACGTATCTCTGATAACACTGCTACAATATTAGACCATGTAAATTGTAACAGAGAGGACAAAATATCACAGTCAGGGGTTATACAGACAGGGATAAGTGATCACTTCGTCACATACTGCACATGTAAAACTCCAAAAATTACCCTAGAGAATCACAAGGTCATTAGAACAAGGTCACTCAGAAACTACAACAAAGACACATTTTTGGACATTTTATGGCATACAGACTGGTCTCCAGTGTTTGGAAATACAAACGTTAATGACGCATGGGTTGGCTTCAGAACCATCATCACAAACTTCCTAGACGAAATAGCTCCTCTGAAAAACATACGAATTAAAGCAAGATCAGACCCATGGATCAACAATGACATACTACACCATCTAGAACATACAGACAATTTGTTTAAAAGGCTAGTGACACATGAGTTTAACAGGGCTAGGAATAAACTAAGTAGGAAAATTAAATCAGCAAAATCTAATTATTTCCACAGTAAGGCAGAGGAATATCAGAGTAACCCCAACAAATTATATTGAGTCGGCCACCCCCAAGAAAATAAAAACAAATGAATAATAAAATAGAGTAAACTAGAAAATAAAAATAAAAATAGGAAAAGTGGTGATTGGGCCTGAGCATTTAGGCCTACATACATACATGCTTACAAACAACGGGCTACAGCAACAAGGCAAGGGATTCATCTAACACTAATATTGCTCTCAAAATTAATGATCAGATTTGCAATGATAAACGACAAATTTTAACCTACTTCAATTCCTTCTTCACCTCCATAGCAAACACACTTGCACAGAACCTACCGCAACCTCTCAATAAATACACCACAACAACGGTCACCTTTCAAAATTTCTACAGGGATAAAGGCATACACCCGAACACATTAGGATTGCAAAATGTTACACCAAAATACACTTTTGACGATCTCTCTAACCTAAATGTACATAAAAGCACAGGACCAGTCAAACTTCCTGCCAAATTTCTACGAGATGGAGCCATTGGTATCGCAGGTCCCCTAACCCACATCATCAACCTGTCAATTAACACCAACACTGTACCTGCTGAACTGAAGGAAGCTATTGTAACCCCTCTAATCAAGAAAGGAAATAAATTAGATGTTAGCAACTACAGACCAGTTAGCATATTATGTATTGTATCAAAAATCCTTGGAAGAGCTGTATACACCCAAATTGAACACTACTTCAAAGAAAATTATCTATTCTATAAGTTTCAATCAGGTTTCAGAGGCATATATTCGACAGAAACCTGCCTCATCCACTTAACAGATCACATTCGTAAAGAAATGTTTAAAGGTAACTAAAGCGGAATGGTTCTTCTTGATTTACAAAAAGCGTTTGATACAGACCATAATAATAGACCATGATATCCTCTGCAATAAACTACAAACAATGGGCATTGGGTCAGTGAACTGGTTTAAATCTTATTTTAGTGGTAGAACACAAAGAGTCAAAATTGATGATAATCTATCTGATCCTATGCCAATTAACTGTGGGGTCCCGCAGGGAAGCATCCTTGGTCCCTTACTCTTTCTCCGTTATGTGAACGACATGGAACTGAGCGTCTCGTGTAAATTATTACTGTATGCTGACGACAGCGTGCTTCTGGTTTCAGGAAAAGACCCAATAAGTATTGCCACCTCACTTTCCAAAGAATTAGAATCGTGTAGTGATTGGCTAGTGGACAATAGACTATCTCTTCACCTGGAAAAGACAGAAGCCATCTTATGTGGAACAAAACGCAAATTGAAAGGCATTGAGGACTTGTCGGTCAACTGTAATGATAATCCTATAACAGCAGTGTCACAAGTGAAATATCTCTGACTAAAACTGGACTCGACTCTGTCAGTTGAAACAATTTTGGAATCTATCCTGAGGAAATGTAGAGAACGTATAGAATACCTTTATAGACAGGTGGGATGCTTGCCAGCGGCGACCAAAAAGACTCTATGCCAAGCGCTTGTTCAATGTCATTTTTACTATTCTGTGTCATCCTGGTACTCTGCATCATTTAAATCAGCAAAGTACAAACTTCAGGTCACTCAAAATAAAATGGTTAGGTTCATGCTGAACATAGGACCCAGATCGCATGTTGGCCAGGAACAACTTCAGTCACTTGGTATGCTCAATGTCTCTGACAGGGCCAAACAAATCAGACTCAATAATGCCTTCAAGATCTTTTATGATAGGGCTCCAGAGTATTTAAAGAGTAATTTTGTTAAAGCAAATAAGAGGATTGGACATAATACAAGGAATAGGATAGGATGAACATAACAGCTATATTTAAGAAGGGAAAGAGAAATGACCCAGGAAATTATAGACCAGTCAGTTTGACAAGTGTTGTGTGTAAACTAATGGAAACGGTAATTAGAGAAGGAATAATGGAGCATATGAAATCAAACCAACTTTTCAGTGGGAAACAGTTCGGATTCTTGCCGGGGAGGTCGACGGTACTACAGCTAATTAAGGTGGTTTATGATTGGATGCAAATTCTAGAGGATGGTGATGTAATAGACGTGGTATATTGCGATTTTATGAATGCCTTCGATAAGGTCACACATAAAAGGTTAATAGAGAAAGTAAGAAGCTATAATATAGGGGAGAAGTGTGTGCAATGGATAGAAGCCTTCCTGAAAGATCGGAGACAGAGGGTACTGGTGAATGGAATAGGCTCGGGGTGGAGGGAAATTACAAGTGATGTACCTAAGGGATCTGTGTTGGGACCACTACTGTTCGTTATATTTATCAACGACTTTCCTGAAGTTATAACTAATGTAAGTGAGGTATACCTGTATGCGGATGACACTAAGCTGTATAGAAGAGTGAGGAGTAAGGAAGATGTGGGTTTGTTTCAAGGAGAATTGGAGGGCATGAAGGGATGGTTTGAGCATTGGTTAATGCCTTTTCATCCAAAAAAGTGCAAGTACATGCGGATTGGGACAAGCAAGATAGACAAGGTAGGATACAGTATGTATGAAGCGATGGAGGAAGTGAATGCAGAAAAGGATATAGGAGTAGTGATAGACAATAAGTTAAATTTCTCAGAACATTTAGCAGAAAAGATAAACAAAGCCAATAGGCTGATATGGAGGACATTTGTGTCACTTGACGAAGAAAACTTCAGGAATCTCTATACAGCGCTGGTTAGGCCGCACCTGGAATATGCGAACCAGGTGTGGGCTCCATATATGGTAAAGGATATAGAAGCAGTGGAGAAAGTGCAGAGGAGAGCTAGCAAGCTGGTACCGACGTTGAAGAACGCTGGCTATGAGCAGAGGTTGAGGACACTGGGCCTTCCGACAGTGGCATATAGGAGAAAGAGAGGGGATATGATAGAGACTTTTAAGATAGTGTCAGGAAAGTATGATGAGGATGTGTGTGAAGGTATCTTCTTGATGCGGGAGGGAACAAGAACGAGAGGACACTCTAAGACAATTTACAAAGAAAGAAATAGGCTTGAGAAGGCAAAAAACTAATTTTTGTGATAGAGTGGTAAATGAGTGGAACGCACTGCCCCAGTATGTAGTCAATTCCGAATCAATAAGGGAGTTTGAAAGTAATCTTGATAAAGCATGGGGAAAACCAGAATTGAAGTTTGATTATAAAGCAAAAATACAGAATCGTAAAAATTTGCGTCTGCTAGCGCCGCCGCCAACACCGTGAACGACCGCAGCAGTGCAAGTACTGGTACTGAGCTGGATACACAGGCCTAGTTTGCCTTTTTCCAGAGGATCTATTGTAAGAAACTGTAAGAAACTGTAAGTATAATTTTACGGTCCCGAGAATATAAGGACAGGGTAAGCTAACATTCTTCTTCTCTGCCATCAAAGACTGGAACAACCTACCCCAGTCAGTCTGTGAAAAGAGAACATTGTATTCCTTCAGAAGTAGCTTGAAGGAGCACCTGAACCGAACAGCTACGAGAAGGGAGCACCAAGCTTATGTCTACTACTAAATACGACATAAGAGATAGGCAAAACAAACTGAAATGATTACTGAAATATTTTGACCAGTCCAACTATAGACTGTAAGGTATCTTAATATAACACCCTAGAAATACTTTCTCTGAAGTATCTACTTTTTTTTATTCTCCCCTTTTTCCCCAGCTAACCTAATCCCACAAGGACCCCAATGGAAATACGCCTAACGGCCTTATTGGGCTATCCTTAGTTAGAATTATGCAAAGCTGGTAGGCTACATGTCATATTTGTAACATATTATGTGGTACCAACATTGTAAAATGCTAACTGAATAAATATTATTATTATTATTATTATTATGATTATTATTATTATTATTATTACGGGGAACCCCTATTGCAATCATTAACACCTTACGAGCGGCCTATGCGGTTTATTTATATGTACCGCCCAGCGGGGTGTTTTTAGCCAAAATAGGGCTGTTTACGTGATCATTTTCATGCCTAAATAAGACCCAGAACGTAAAACAAGTACCTATCCCTGAAAGGGCATAAACAGAGCTTTCGAATGACACCATAACGATCCTTGTATGATGGCTAGTTTTCTTGCAATAACCGTGCAACGCGAGTGCAAAAAGCATGTAATTAGCCACTTTCCCGATACAATTCCTTATATAGCGAGTGAGAGAGGGAGGAGGGAGCTGGGATTCGTGTCAGTATGTTCGCCGCGGTGGTCTGGAGCAGTCATACGCTCGCTACTCTCCTGCCACCACTTGTCTCTCTCTCTCAGCAACATTACGTGCTGAAATTGCCACTCGACCTATGTCGAGCGCCGCCACATAGTCCAGCTTTATTAAATACGACTTATGTGGTGAGCCGCTAATTAAGGGTTAAACCTGGAATTTCATCCAAATTCTTCTTACGCGCCGGTTTCGACGCATTAACTCCAGAACCGCTTTTTGGATCGGGATCAAACTTTCACAAGAGGAGCGTTTTTGTATTGGGCAACTTTTGATATGCTGAACATCAGGCATGGCGGCCAAACAGGTCCGTGGCAGCCGATTTTCCGAAAAACTTGACGCCTAAATACCGTCTCTCCCACTCACAGGAAACGACTGGGCTTTGGCATACGCACTCCCCTACTAATGCTCCGCAAATTTTATAGAGAAGGTTTTGCTTTTGCACGTGGGTTTTTTTCCGGCAATCTAGAAAAAACCTCAAATTCCACTTAAAATTCCACATCTTAAAAACTACGCCGATGATCAAAGCCATGCTTGCGTAGTTGGGCGAGGCTCGCGATTCCGAACGTTTTGATATCCAAAAAATATAAATAGGTGGAATAGTTTGGCCGCAGCATTGAAAACTGTCTATTCTTAAATTACTTTAAAACCGAATTCGCTACCCACACAAAGTTTACCGTCTGCAGTCTATAGGCTTCCACGCATCCCCCAGTTTTGCTTAATAACATAATCTCTTTATTATTCAGATCTATAATTTTTGTTTTATTTAACTCTCTCAAAACAGTTCGAGTCCCTACAAATTCCAGCAATTATTTAGTCAACCTACCTATACATACCTACCCTACCAAATAATAATAATAATTCAAATTTATTTTTGGTGAATGACAGAGTATTAGCTAAGGTTTTTAACAATTCCTCCCTTTGTCAAATGCATAGTTTAACCCTCTCACGACCATAGGACGCAGAGGTTGCCAGATTAGCAATAAGAAATAGATTACTCTCACTTTTATAATTAGCTCTCCAAAATTAGTTTTCTGCCCACAGCTAACTCAAAGACTACTGCAGAGGCTGAAGTAAACAAACTAAAGGTTTATAGATACCCCTGACGGTAACAAAGGCTTTAAAGTATCCCTAATCGGCTCAAAAATCGCGTCAGGATGTGAGAGGGTTAATAACAATGATATGGACCTTTAAAGTTTTGGCAATTGCCCGTGTGACTCGTATTTTAACCCTCCTAAAGTGTTTCCACGAAATACCGCTAGATCCTTTCTCAAAAGTCGCTAGCATGTTGCTACATAGCCAAACAATGTTAGGATAATGCTGCAATTTCTAAAGAGTTTTGGTTTGTTTGTTTTGCAAATTTTACAATGTAGTACGACTAGAATGTCTGAAATTTTCAAATTATCCATAGTAAATGTCTCTAGATATAAAAGAAATGGCTGCTAGATTGAAGTAAATACCTCTACATTTAGCGGTAATATGTAGCTTTACAACTGGCAACACTGCAACCACCACCTCCTTCCCACCCTCCCAGTATGTCTCCACAAAATACCGCTAAATCCTTTCTCAAAAGTCGCTAGCATGTTGCTACATAGTCAAACAATGTTAGAATAATGCTGCAATTTCTAAAGAGTTTTGGTTTGTTTGTTTTGCAAATTTTACAATGTAATATGACTAGAATGTCTGAAATTTTTAAATTATCCCTAGTAAATCTCTCTAGATATAAAAAAATGGCTTCTAAATTGAAGTAAATAGCTCTACATCTAGCGGTAATATGTAGCGATACAACTGACAACACTGCCTAGCCCTTCCTTCCTCCCTCATATCTAGCTATCCACAACCACTCTAGTGAACTTTCGGTATTTAGTTTATTCAGCTTAATACTATTTATCCACTTAAAATAGAAACCTATCACAATTGTTGTCTAATACAACCATAGACAATGCTATTACATATTATTTGAACATGATGTCGAATTTAGCAGTTGCTGTTTACCTTGAACAGTAATGACAGAACCGAAAGCTTCTCTTGCCGTGTAGTACTCAAAGAAAGCAGGGTTACACATACCGAACTGTTACCAAGTCAGAGATTCAGAGGTAACTTTCACAATGCATTATAACCCTAGACAGACACCAATATACCACTAAATCAGACAAATATCACTACAAAAAAGATAGGAAAATATTATATTAATGTCCTAGGTATTTGAAATTATGCAAATGAGTAAAAGCCATTATGATATAATGATAATGGAATTGATTAGTATCTGGCAACAGTGTTGCAACATAATTTTCTGAACGTATGCGAATTTCGGAGTATTTATCCCATTAATATACACATCTATCACTATTTATATTTAATACAACCATACACAGTGCTATTACATATTATTTGAACATAATATAGGATGGTCTTTCCTTTAAACCATATTCTATAATTATATATTCACGAAAAATATAGGCCTAGCCTAGGCAGCGCTACCGGTAGGTACGAATTTATCAGTTCGAATTTTGATTGAGAGTGGGATTAGGCCTAGGCCTAGCCTAGGGCTTAGCATGGGATACTGTTTGGGGGTTGGGAATAGACTCAGGCTGCTTTAGGCCTAATTAGGTAAAAATTGTCAAATCGAGACAATTGCACTGCCAACATAGCCTAGGCCTATTAAGCAAATATTTTACCAATCTACAATAGGCCTAGTCTATTCGCTGTAAGTAGGCAAGAAATCATGACCTAGGCTATAACCTCTGTAACTAAAAAACAACTAGGCCTAGAGAGTGATCAAGCTAATATGTCTACCATTTGAGAGGAGTCAGTCAAGGAATAGCCTAGATGTGGAAATTTGCAGCCAATTTGCTCTAGCCCTATTTGAGATACAGATGTTAAAGGTCATTGTTGAGGCCCCCCCCCCCCTCTCATGACATATTGTCATCATCTTATATATTGCCAGCAGGGGGCAAATAACCGAAAAAAATCGCCGTCAAAATAGACGCGAACTTAACCACGGCGATCGACACATGAAAACATGGCGGTGGCGGGGGAGGTGTCGGACGTTTGCAATAAAGTTCCAGTCTATTTTGAATGCCATTGGATACAATAATATGTTGAGGGGGGCTTTGCCCCCCCTCACCCCCCCCCCCCCCATGACATATTTTCACCATCATATATATTGCCAGCAGGGGGAAAATAACCGAAAAAATTGCCGTCAAAATAGACACCTTTATGAATAGGTTAGCCTTTAGGCTAGGCCTATCGGCAAGAGTTGCGTTGTATAGGCTATCCTAGTGTTTACTAATTTATAGGCTACCCCTTTGAAAGGACATTAGCCGGGTAGGATGTAGTTACCGGGTGTATCTTACAGTTTCTTACAGTTTCTTACAGTAGATCCTCTGGAAAAAGGCAAACTATGCCTGTGTATCCAGCTCAGTACCAGTACTTGCACTGCTGCGGTCGTTCACGGTGTTGGCGGCGGCGGTAGCAGACGCAACATTTTTACTATTCTGTATTTTTGTTTTATAATCAAACTTCAAATCTTGTCTTCCCCATGCTTTATCAAGATTACTTTCAAACTCCCTTATTGATTCGGAATCGACTACATACTGGGGCAGTGCGTTCCACTCATTTACCACTCTATCACAAAATGAGTTCTTCGCCTTCTCAAGCCTATTTCTTTCTTTGTAAATTTTCTTAGAGTGTCCTCTCGTTCTTGTTCCCTCCCGCATCAAGAAGATACCTTCACACACATCCTCATCGTACTTTCCTGACACTATCTTAAAAGTCTCTATCATATCCCCTCTCTTTCTCCTATATGCCAGTGTCGGAAGTCCCAGTGTCCTCAACCTCTGCTCATAGCCCGCGTTCTTCAACGTTGGTACCAGCTTGCTAGTTCTTCTCTGCACTTTCTCCACTGCTTCTATATCCTTTACCATATATGGAGCCCACACCTGGTTTGCATATTCCAGGTGTGGCCTAACCAGCGCTGTATATAGATTCCTGAAGATTTCTTCGTCAAGTGACACAAATGTCCTCCTTATCAGCCCTACAATCGCCAGCCTTGTTTACACTACGCGTACGCGTAGTGGCGTCGGACGCTTGCCATCCTTTTCCTGTCTATTTAGACTGCCTTTGGATACAATAATATGTTGAGGTTGGGCTTTGCCCCCCTTCACCCCCCCCCCATGACATATTGTCATCATAATATATATTTCCAGCAGGGGGCAAATAACCAAAATAAATCTCCGTCAAAATAGACGCGAACTTAACAACGGCGATCGACAAATGTAAACATGACGGAGGCGGAGGACGTCTGCAATCATGTTCCTGTCTATTTTGAATGCCAATGGATACAATAATATGTTGAGGGGTGGCTTTGCCACCCCCCATGTCATGTCATCGTCATATTGCCAGCAGGGGGCAAAATAGACAAATACACCAAAAATCGGGGTGTGGGGGCAGGAGCCCCCACACATAATAGCCTACTATGATAGGTTAGGTTAGGCTAGGCTAATGTCCTTTCAAAGGGGTATAGGCCTAGTAAACACTAGGATAGCCTATACCCGGTCAAAGGTAAGTCCTGCTAACATAGTCTCCTTGAATGCTACCTTAAACTGTAATATTAGACTAGGCCTAGCCTATAGATAAAATAGCTTAGCCTACTCATTTATTGTAGCCTATAATATAGGCCTAGCCGGGCAGAATGTAGAGAATGTAATGTTTACACTACGCAGAGCGGCGACGAAAGCTTGCCATCATGTTCCCGTCCATTTTGAATGCCGTTGGATACAATAATATGTTGAGGGGGGCAAACATCCCCATGACATATTGTTATCATCATATAATTTGCCAGAAGGGGGCAAATAGGCCTAACCAAACTGCGGCTATCGACCATGTAAACATGACGGCGGCGGCGGCGGTGAACGCTTGCGATCATGTTCCCGTCTATTTTGACTGCCATTGGATACAATAATATGTTGAAGGAAGGGCTTTGCGGCAATTATTTTGGTTGTTTGCCCCCTACTAGCAATATATATGATGATAACATGTCATGGGGGGGTGAGGGGGGGCTTTCAACATATTATTGTATCGAATGGCATTCAAAATAGACGGGAACATTATCTCAAGCGTCCAACGCCGACACCGCCACGGCTGCGGAAGAACAAGGAAATTAGCAATAGGTTTCATTGTGAACTGGAGGAAATTAATAGAAATAAGGAAGCTAGGTCTAGCGATGTAAATAGTCAATGGAATTTCCTTAACACCTTACGAGCGGCCTATGCGGTTTATTTATATGTACCGCCCAGCGGGATGTTTTTAGCCAAAATAGGGCTGTTTACGTGATCATTTTCATGCCTAAATAAGACCCAGAACGTAAAACAAGTACCTATCCCTGAAAGGGCACAAACAGAGCTTTCGAATGACACCATAACGATCCTTTTATGATGGCTAGTTTTCTTGCAATAACCGTGCAACGCGAGTGCAAAAAGCATGTAATTAGCCACTTTCCCGATACAATTCCTTATATAGCGAGTGAGAGAGGGAGGAGGGAGCTGGGATTCGTGTCAGTATGTTCGCCGCGGTGGTCTGGAGCAGTCATACGCTCGCTACTCTCCTGCCACCACTTGTCTCTCTCTCTCAGCAACATTACGTGCTGAAATTGCCACTCGACCTATGTCGAGCGCCGCCACATAGTCCAGCTTTATTAAATATGACTTATGTGGTGAGCCGCTAATTAAGGGTTAATAATGACAATTATATGTATAGGTATAAAGTAAAAACAATATATTTTACATAATTTATTGCATATCTTACATATTTAAACAAATATATATTAAAAATAATTTAACCACACCACTGAGTTCCCCCAAAATACTCTAATAGGGCTGGCCTGAAGAAATAGATCAAGATGGACAACCAATCAACACTGTCATGATAGGTAGGGAAGTTAACAATGGCGATCGACAAATGTAAACATGACGACCATACACTCGGAAACTACATCCATCCCCATTAGCCTAACCTAACAACCTTACCTAACCTATCCTAGTATTATGGGTGGAGGCTGCCGCCCCCTAGACCCAGTACGTTGGATACAAAACTAACCCTCACGTAACACCTAGTATATGTCCCTAGTACCCAGTACGTGGGATACCAAGCTAACCCTCACGTAACACCTATATGTTCCTAGTACCTAGTATTTGGGATACAATACTAACCCATACATAACACCTAGTATATGTCCCTAGTACCCAGTACGTGGGATACAAAACTAACCTTCACCTAGCATATGTCCCTCACTCAGTACACCTTTCACCCTCACTACCGTTCGTGAGTCTTCATACATCTTCATTATCACACGCACCAGCCACTCCTCTACGCCAAATTTTCTCCTAGCCTACTGCACAACTTACTTTCAGTAGAGACGTGATTTTCCGGGCCCGTCGCAAGATCATCACAGGACAGGAAAAACAACACAGGGTTGCTCCAAGCCAGCACACATCTTACAAATATATAGGCTAGGCTATACAACTTTCATTTCATCGGAATAACATTCACCGCCAATTTAATTATCATAAGGATTATATAAATGCAATTCTGATATGAAAAAATAATCGGTAAATAGCATAGCCTAGGCCTAGTCAAAGCTGGGGTTTGTTGTTGTTTCGTGGACAAAATTTAACCAAGCGTACTGTCCCACATTAATTTGTTATCAACAATTGGATATACGTTACTGTGGGCTCTTATTACTCTACTTCCTAATAATAGGCAAGTAAATTATAACATAATGTTTGGATAAACAAATATACCAAAATAAATTAGAATGGAGAAACAGTAAGTTGAGTGAGATGTTTCAGCTTGCCGTCAACCGAGCTCCGGAGCTCTCTTGCCGTCGCAAGAGAATATTGGTGTCTCGCTTGCTAAAGGTGGGCTTGCGATGGGACCAGAAAAACAGTTTTTCGGGTAGATCTTGCGACGATGGTCTTGAGACGGGACCGGAAAAACACCTCTTAGATATCTTTCCTGCAGCTGCCTGACTATGAAGTTATCATACCTTTAAAGACTCTCTCACACTCACAGACCTTCATGACTTGGCCAAGCATTTTAAGGCCTCTTATAGCAGTTGCAAGGGGAGCCTAACTCTGAAATCACTAGATAGTGCCTCCAGAACCATAAAAAAGAGGAGAGGGCTTAATTAACACACTTCCCTGTTGGACTCCGACGCGAACTGAAAACTCATCACTCAGTACCCTCACGTAACACCTACTTTAGTATATGTCCCTAGTATCCAGTACTTTGGATACAAAACTAACCTCCACCTAACACCTAGTATATGTCCCTAGTAACCAGTACATGGGATATAAAGCTAACCCTTACCAAATATCTAGTACCGTACTGTATATGTCCCTCACTCAGCTGTACACCTTTCACCCTCACTACCGTTCGTGAGTCCTCGTACATCTTCATTATCACATGCACCAGCCACTCCTCAACGCCAAGTTTTCTCCTAGCCTACTGCACAACTTCTCTGGCCACCTTATCAAAGGCCTTCTCCCGGTCTGCAAACACAACATCAGATCCCTATCTTTTAAGTACATACAGTACATACAGTATCTTTCCCTTATCATACCATCTAAGACTCTCTCACAGACCTTCATGACTTAGTCAAGCATTTTCAGGACCCTTATAGCAGTTCCCAGGGGAGCCCAACTCTGAAATCACCAGATAGTGCCTCCAGAACCATAAAAAAAAAGAGGAAAGGGCTTCATTAACACAGAGCCCTGGTGGACTCCGACGCGAACTGAAAACTCATCACTCAGTACCGGTACATCTTTCACCCTCACTGCCGTTTGTGAGTCCTCATACATCTTCATTATCACACAAATACCTTCATGACTTGGATTGTGCCGTGTCCTAGCATGAAACCAAACTGCATATCGTCAATATCATACCTTCAAAGACTTTCTCACAGACCTTCATGACTTGATTCTGTATTTTCAGGCCCCTATAATTTTCCCTATCCAATGAGTCCCCTTTGCTCGTATACAGTATATAATGTACTTTTGCGCCATTCATCAGAGATTACTTCCTCTCTGATGATGAAGTTAATTAGCTCATTGAACACACCTACTCCTTTCTCACCTGAGGCCTTAACACCTTACGAGCGGCCTATGCGGTTTATTTATATGTACCGCACAGCGGGGTGTTTTTAGCCAAAATAGGGCTGTTTACGTGATCATTTTCATGCCTAAATAAGACCCAGAACGTAAAACAAGTACCTATCCCTGAAAGGGCATAAACAGAGCTTTCGAATGACACCATAACGATCCTTGTATGATGGATAGTTTTCTTGCAATAACCGTGCAACGCGAGTGCAAAAAGCAGGTAATTCGGTACTTTCGGTACATAATTGAGTATGTAGCGAGTGAGAGAGGGAGGAGGGAGCTGAGATTTGTGTCAGTAGGTTCGCCGCGGTGGTCTGGAGCAGTCATACGCTCGCTAGTCTCCTGCCACCACTTGTCTCTCTCTCTCAGCCACATTACGTGCTGAAATTGCCACTCGACCTATGTCGAGCGCCGCCACATAGTCCAGCTTTATTTAACTCGACTTATGTTGCTCGCCGCTAATTAAGGGTTAATCATCTCAGCTAGAATGCCAGAGCATCCTGAAGCTTTTCTGTCCTTCATTAAGTTATTGCACTGCTTACAAAAGCTGGCACAATCACAGGGAGGGGGGAGTATTGGCTTTTCGTTGCTAAGCTTCTCTATTCCATTCAAATTCCATGTTGAATAATCTTTCGTAGTGTACGGTATTTTCCAAGAATCTATAATTTCTTTGTCAGTGGAAACAATTGTTCAAGTATATATTTTCCCTGTGAAACCAATTTAACTTCATAATGACAATTATATAATTATATAAAGAAAAAACAATATATTTTACATAATTTATTGCATATCTTACATATTTAACGCCTTAAGAGCGGGTGGGTCGGTAACTTCTACCCGCCAAGCGGGTGGTTTTACCCTAAATGGGGTTGTTTCCGTGCTCTTTTTCATGCATAAACAAGACCCAGAGCGTAATAGAAGTATCTATCCCTGAAAGGGCATAAACAGAGCTTTCGAATGACACCCAAACCATCCTTCTACGATCACTGGTTCTCTTGCAACGATCGTGCAACACGAGTGCAAAAACCCTAAAATAAGGTAATTTCCTTACATAATTCCCTGTGTAGCGAGAGAGAGAGAGGGTGGAGGAGGGTGTAATAAATGTCAGTCGACCCACGGCGGTGGTGGCGAGCGGTCAGGAAGCAATCTCTGCTCCTAGCACCGCTCAGCTCTCTCTCAGAGCACATTACGTGCTCCAAATTGCACTCGACATATGTCGAGGCCCGCATATGGGCACGTTTTCTTTAACTCGACATATGTCGAGCGCCGATGGTTAAGGGTTAAAATTATATTTATTAAAATAGTTTAACCAGACCACTGAGTTCCCCAAAAAAACTCTTATAGGGCTGGCCTGAAGGATTAGATCAAGATGGACAACCAATCAAGATATGATAGGTAGGGAAGGGCAAGAGGTGAACAAATCTAGGAAGGTGAAGATACGCAGACATTTCTCACCATTTCACCAATTCAGCCGCACCAGAGTTCCTCTTATAGGGTAGGGCCGAGGGGTGAGTCAAGAACTGCTACACTGCAGCACCAATTAAGAAGTGATCAAGGGCGAAGAATGAGAAATCAGGTGTAAGGAAGAAATAAATCACACAGAGATACACACATAATACACCACTGAGGGGAATCGAGTCAGCTTGACCGCACCAGTGACCATAGACACATATAAAGTCAGGAGCCAATAAACTAGCCAGGCCAGGGTGGCATATGATATAGGCCGTCCGGAAGACAACCGAATTAGACAGAATAAGAATAGAAGGGGAAAAACATACAAAAAGGGGCATTCAAATTTCAATGGAAATTCACTATGATAACTGTAATATGTGGGAATAACTTTCACCTTCATATTTCCTCATCTCTTAGCATAAACATGATCAATTAGGGTGCCATTTTCAGTTGTTGGTTGTGTTACATGTTGAGAGTATCCACGCTTTTCCATTAAATTTGCAATAGAAGAGTTAGTTTGGATGTGTTCACAATGCAACTAATTGAGTACCGGTATTTGTCTAGTTCATTTAGCAAATTACTTAAATTTACTCTAAAATAATTAAGTCCATATGAAATAGGTCTGTACATAGGGACAGGTTTGTCCTATAGAAAAGTATAGCCAACACTGTTCTCAACCCACTAAAAGCTGAACCAGTGGAAGGTATTACCCGTGTTTGCATACCTTCCCTCAATTTCAGTCAGGCTATATTTGGATGATAATTTGAACTCAATTTGACCTATCTCAGAATAGTAGTATGGGAATTTCATTTTTGTCCTTATTGTGAAGGCAATCATTATTCTATAAAAACACTTATCCTAATAATACATGTACCAGGATGTTCTCTATATTTTAAGATTATACTCTTTATATAAAAGGCTTGCATGGCTGCATGATAAATGTTTTTCTTTGATTCACTCTTCTTGACTTTTTCTATATTGCAGGCCATGCTTTTGTTCCTCCTAATTCCTTTTCTATTATTTCCACTCCTCAAGTGAGGTACTGTAGAGGTGATTCTCTTGGTCCCATCTGTAGAGGTATTGTAAATGGTGGCCAGACACACCCGTGGCAGTCTTTCACACCCAACCCATCTTGTCCTATCTAATTTTATGTTGAACTCTATTGTTTTTGATCCCACTATAGGACTTGGTAGCCTATTCCACACATCTACAACTCTGTTACTAAACGAATAGAGGCAGATCCCTTACACACCCAGTTTCTCTCTGTCGCTCGTTTGCTTGCACATCGGTACAAATGAAGCAGATCTCTTACACATGCAACTAAGATGAACATGGGAATCTGCAGACAAGTGGCCCACAAAAGGCAGATCCCTTTCACATCCAACCCATTTCGTCCATATGTCTATCTGATTTGATCTTGAAATTCTTTATTGTTCTTGATCCCACTATAGCACTAGGTAGCCTATTTCACATATCTACGACTCTGTTACGAGAGAGGCAGATCTATCCCTTACACAGCCAATCTCTCTCTCTCTCTCTCTTATTTGCACACTGGTACAAATGAGGCAGATCCCTTACACATGCTACCAAGATGAAAATGGGAGTCTGCAGAGAGCCGATTGGCCCACACACGGCAGATCCCTTTCACACCCAACCCATCTCGTCCTATCAAATTTTATGTTGAAGCTCTATTGTTATTGACCCCACTATAGCACTTGGTAGATTATTCCACATACTTTCTTACAGTTTCTTACAGTAGATCCTCTGGAAAAAGGCAAACTAGGCCTGTGTATCCAGCTCAGTACCAGTACTTGCGCTGCTGCGGTCGTTCACGGTGTTGGCGGCGGCGGTAGCAGACACAACATTTTTACTATTCTGTATTTTTGTTTTATAATCAAACTTCAAATCTTGTCTTCCCCATGCTTTATCAAGATTACTTTCAAACTCCCTTATTGATTCGGAATCGACTACATACTGGGGCAGTGCATTCCACTCATTTACCACTCTTATCACAAAATGAGTTCTTTGCCTTCTCAAGCCTATTTCTTTCTTTGTAAATTTTCTTAGAGTGTCCTCTCGTTCTTGTTCCCTCCCGCATCAAGAAGATACCTTCACACACATCCTCATCGTACTTTCCTGACACTATCTTAACACCTTACGAGCGGCCTATGCGGTTTATTTATATGTACCGCCCAGCGGGGTGTTTTTAGCCAAAATAGGGCTGTTTACGTGATCATTTTCATGCCTAAATAAGACCCAGAACGTAAAACAAGTACCTATCCCTGAAAGGGCATAAACAGAGCTTTCGAATGACACCATAACGATCCTTTTATGATGGCTAGTTTTCTTGCAATAACCGTGCAACGCGAGTGCAAAAAGCATGTAATTCGGTACTTTCCCCATATAATTCAGTATGTAGCGAGTGAGAGAGGGAGGAGGGAGCTGAGATTCGTGTCAGTAGGTTTGCCGCGGTGGTCTGGAGCAGTCATACGCTCGCTAGTCTCCTGCCACCACTTGTCTCTCTCTCTCAGCAACATTACGTGCTGAAATTGCCACTCGACCTATGTCGAGCGCCGCCACATAGTCCAGCTTTATTTAACTCGACTTATGTGGTGAGCCGCTAATTAAGGGTTAAAAGTCTCTATCATATTCCCTCTCTTTCTCCTATATGCCAGTGTCCTCAACCTCTGCTCATAGCTCGCGTTCTTCAACGTTGGTACCAGCTTGCTAGCTCTCCTCTGCACTTTCTCCACTGCTTCTATATCCTTTACCATATTATGGTGCCCACACCTGGTTCGCATGTTCCAGGTGCGGCCTAACCAGCGCTGTATAGAGATTCCTGAAGATTTCTTCGTCAAGTGACACAAATGTCCTCCTTATCAGCCCTACAATTCTATTGGCTTTGTTTATCTTTTCCGCTAAATGTTCTGAGAAATTTAACTTATTGTCTATCACTACTCCTATATCCTTTTCTGCATTCACTTCCTCCATCGCTTCATACATACTGTATCCTACCTTGTCTATCTTGCGTGTCCCAATCCGCATGTACTTGCATTTTTTTGGATGAAAAGGCATTAACCAATGCTCAGACCATCCCTTCATGCCCTCCACATCTCCTTGAAGCAAACCCACATCTTCCTTACTCCTCACTCTTCTATACAGCTTAGTGTCATCCGCATACAGGTATACCTCACTTCCATTAGTTATAACTTCAGGTAAGTCGTTGATAAATATAACGAACAGCAGTGGTCCCAACACAGATCCCTGAGGTACCCCACTTGTAATTTCCCTCCACCCCGAGCCTATTCCATTCACCAGTACCCTCTGTCTCCGATCTTTCAGGAAGGCTTCTATCCATTTCACACATTTCTCCCCTATATTATAGCTTCTAACTTTCTCTATTAACCTTTTATGTGGGACCTTATCGAAAGCCTTCATAAAATCCCAATATACCACGTCTATTACATGACCATCTTCTAGAATTTGCATCCAATCATCTACCACCTTAACCCTTAATTAGCGGCGAGCAACATAAGTCGAGTTAAATAAAGCTGGACTATGTGGCGGCGCTCGACATAGGTCGAGTGGCAATTTCAGCACGTAATGTTGCTGAGAGAGAGAGACAAGTGGTGGCAGGAGAGTAGCGAGCGTATGACTGCTCCAGACCACCGCGGCGAACATACTGACACGAATCCCAGCTCCCTCCTCCCTCTCTCACTCGCTATATAAGGAATTGTATCGGGAAAGTGGCTAATTACATGCTTTTTGCACTCGCGTTGCACGGTTATTGCAAGAAAACTAGCCATCATAAAAGGATCGTTAAGGTGTCATTCGAAAGCTCTGTTTATGCCCTTTCAGGTATAGATACTTGTTTTACGTTCTGGGTCTTATTTAGGCATGAAAATTATCACGTAAACAGCCCTATTTTGGCTAAAAACACCCCGCTGGGCGGTACATATAAATAAACCGCATAGGCCGCTCTTAAGGTGTTAATTAGCTTTAGTACCGTCGACCTCCCCGACAAGAATCCGAACTTTCTCCCACTGAAAAGTTGGTTTGTTGCTCCATTATTCCTTCTCTAATTACCGTTTCCATTAGTTTACACACAACACTTGTCAAACTGACTGGTCTATAATTCCCTGGGTCATTTCTCTTTCCCTTCTTAAATATAGCTGTTATGTTTGCCTCTCTCCAGTCCATCGGGATTTGTCCTGTATTAAACGATACCTCAAATAACATTTTCAATGGCTCTACTAACATCTCACCTCCTTCCTTTATGATTCTTGGGTGTATCCCATCCGGTCCCGGTGACTTACTTATGTTCATTTTTTCTATAGCCCTTCTTATTCTAGCATGGGAAAACTCTATTAGTTTTAGTGCCGGTGCCATACAGTATCTATAACTCCTTTACCAAGCGAATAGAGGCAGATCCTTTACGCAGCCAATCTCTTTCTCTCTCGTTCTTGTTTGTTTTGCACACCGGTACAAATGAGGCAGATCCCTCACACATGCAACCAAGATGAATAGGGGAGTCTGCAGAGAGCCAAGTGGCCCACATAAGGCAGATCCCTTTCACACCCAACCCATCTCATAAACGTTACCTGTTATTTCCACTACTTACTATACACCCATGTTATTATATACCTGCAACCAAAACACAATTGTAAGAAATAGGAACATAGGAAAATGGGAGTCTGTAGAGAGCCAATTGGCCCACACAAGACAGATCCTTTTCACACCCAAACCATCTCATAACAACTCTCTCTCATTTATCTCTGTCTTCCTTACATTTATGACATCCTAGTCTCTCTCTCTCTCTCTCTCTCTCTCTCTCTCTCTCTCTCTCTCACAGAAATGAGAACATAAGAAAACCGGAGTCTGCAGAGAGCCGATTGGCCCACACATGTCAGACCCTTTCACACCCAACCCATCCTGCGCTCTCTCTCTCTCTCTCTCTCTCATATTTATCGCTATCTTCCTTACGTTTATGACATCCTATTCTCTCTTGCCATACTCTCTCACCCTCACAAATGAGAACATAAACAAAATGCAGAGAGCCGATTGACCTACACATGGCAGATCCCTTTCACACCCAACCCATCTTGTTCTATCTAATTTCAAGTTGAAGCTCTATTGTTCTTGATCCCATTATAGCACTCGGTAGCCTATTCCACATATCTACAACTCTGTTACTAAATGAATAGAGGCAGATCCCTTATACAGGCAATTTCTCCCTCTCTTGTTCTTATTTTTTGCACAATCTGTTCCTTGTGTAGTTTCTCCATGCCCGATAAGTTAAATGATCTTTTGATATCTGTGACACAACTTTTGTATCCAACACAATACCCTGCTTGCAAAACCCCTCGAACCCCGGACAACGTTGCTTGCAACTTTAATTATTATTATTATTATTAATTATGGTTAGTACAAATATAGAGATCAAAGTCTCACAAATACAGGTAATCAATATTAAACAACAGTATAATGAAGTCAATAGAGACAAATAAATTGGTATAACATCTAGATTCTAGAGGGAATTATCCTCAAAGTACATGTAAATCGTTCTAAATAGGATCTCTTAAATGGATCTGCAGAGGGTGCATAAAAGGTTTAAATACCGTCCGAGCCAGAAGGACTTAAGCACACGGTATATATCAACAGAATCTGAACAGATACAGCAATAACATAAGAACGATCTTTTACATTAAAGATGAACGGTGGTGATGATAATTCACCGCCAAAGTATATATAACAGATAGATAACAATTATCTACAAAGTTATCTACGGTGACATAACATCAAATCAAATTATAGCATAGAATCACTGATATTGAAGCACTCAACCCTGCTTGGCAAACACTCACTGAGTTTAATTATGAACCTGGCGACATAGACAAACAACCTCAGGTGTCTAACGAGTTATCTGAATTATGTGAAAAGGTGTTGTATACAATTCACTAGGGTATCTGGTATATATATTTCCTCTATGATGAGCCACGGAAATCCGGATACTCGAAAAAGTATATATATCGATATCCGGATAAAGATGTGTAATGTTTCCCTAAAGCGGGATCACAAGATCAATCAAAAGACAGAAGAAGAGGCTTCTCTAATTACGTTAATATTATAAGTCACTCGGTACACCAAGGATGTTAACCCTTCACTAAATCGCATTACCACTTCGAAAAAGAAGTTCACTTAAAGGAGGCACTGGAGTCACAGGGAAGAATACTGGCTGAAGATTCGGGGCACTGTAGGTCAACACGGCGCGAAGTCCCTACTCAGGGCCAAACAATTGCAGGTACACTTCCTCTTGTCTCTGGACTCGGCTCCTCTCCTTTTGGTCCGCTCGGCAGACACGCACACTGGCCTCGGGAACAGAACTCCTTTCTTTGACCCTGGGAATCTCAATAGATTTACCCGGGGTACTGGGTAGATTGGGTAGGGCGACTTGAATATTACTTTCCTCCATTTGTTCTTTAGCTGGTGGACTTGCTATAGGTAAACGAGGGGAAGACGATATCTTTTGTCTTTGGAGTTTCTGTTTAGGTAAAAATTGTTCGTCAGAGATTCTTGAAGGATCTACATGAGAAACAACTCGTGCTCTGGGTTTCCCTGAATCCTCCCGTGCACGATCCCCTTTCAGAGATAACCGTGGTCGCTTGGATTGCAAGTAATTTCCTGAACTCTGAAGGACTTTTGGATTTGCTCCTGAATCCTCCCGTGCATGATCCCCTTTCAGAGATAACCGTGGTCGCTTAGATTGAAAGTTCTTTCCTGAGTCTTTAACCCTTCTTTAGCGGCCTATGCGGTTTATTTATATGTACCGCCCAGCGGGGTGTTTTTAGCCAAAATAGGGCTGTTTACGTGATCATTTTCATGCCTAAATAAGACCCAGAACGTAAAACAAGTATCTATCCCTGAAAGGGCATAAACAGAGCTTTCGAATGACACCATAACGATCCTTTTATGATGGCTAGTTTTCTTGCAATAACCGTGCAACGCGAGTGCAAAAAGCAGGTAATTAGCCACTTTCCCGATACAATTCCGTATATAGCGAGTGAGAGAGGGAGGAGGGAGCTGAGATTCGTGTCAGTATGTTCGCCGCGGTGGTCTGGAGCAGTCATACGCTCGCTAGTCTCCTGCCACCACTTGTCTCTCTCTCTCAGCAACATTACGTGCTGAAATTGCCACTCGACCTATGTCGAGCGCCGCCACATAGTCCAGCTTTATTAAATACGACTTATGTGGTGAGCCGCTTTTTAAGGGTTAAGGACCTTTGGATTATATTCCACTACAATCTGTTATAGCGCATTGAGCGATCTAGGCAACTGGTCTCCTTTACGTAATAACCCAGATTGTGTTAGTTGATAAGCCTCAGTTACTTCCGGATTGTATTGAACTGCAACTAGGTTAGGCCCATTCAGAGATCCTAACAACTGGCCTCCTTTAGGTAATAGCCCTAGTTGTGCACTATGACAAGCCTTTATATCCTCTTTCCTTTCTACCTTTACAGGATTCAAATATTTGTCTCAAGCCAGCAAGCTGATTGCTTGCCTTAGGTCTGGGCAGCGTGGGTAGTGTTTCTTTCGGCTGCGTTGTCAAGTTGGAGGTGTCTCGGGGCAGCAAGGGCACACAGGAAGAGGTTGGTCCTCCTGTAGGAGCAGAAGGGGCAGCAGCTACCTTTTTGGGCAGCCTTTGTAGTCGCGGTGAAGTAGAAAATGTTAATGCGTTGGGCGTCTCTGGCTGGTGTGGTTAAGAAGATATTGGTGGTAGCATCTTTATTGTTGTAACCACTTTTGAGGTACTTATTTAGGGGTTGAATTTGAGGTGTTTGAGGTTGTTTGGAGGTGCTGGGTAAGTTTCCCAGGTTCCTGCTGTTTTGGCCTTACGGGGTTTGCATGGATTTGGTGAAGGGAGGCGTGCAGGGTTTGTGAGACGTGGAATTGTTGTTGAGGTGCTTAATGCTGGTGAACGCACATGTTCTGGGCTTCGGCTTCTTTTTCTCCATTTTCGAGCTTGCTCTTGGACTGGTTGTTAATCTAGTAAGCTGGGGGCAAGTGGTGTTAACCCCTTAAGCGCGATGGGCCTTATGGAAGGCTTCCTATAGGGAACGCGATAGGCCTCACGGAAGCAAGACCATAAAAAAAGCCTTCCAAAAAAAAAAAAGGGCCTATCAAAACAAAGGAATTTGTCTCTAGGTGAGATAATTCCCCTCCAGTACTCATCCATGTGTTTCTCACCCCCCCCCTCCCCTCCTTCCCCACCTTATTCCGCCCTCCCCCCCCCCCCCCCCCCTTCCTCAATTATCACCTATTTTTCCTCTTATTTTCATCATTTATCGGTTATTTTTCTCTCCCGCGACAATGTAGCACAAGTGGGTTGCATAAAAGATCGTTATGTAACACCCAGACACCGGCCCACACCGCCCCGCTCGCCTCAGTTGACTCACAGACAGGGAGAGGGGAGGGTTGCCTGTGGCTCTCTCTCGCCTGAGATTATGACCGGGTGGCCAATATCTTCGTTTTTCACCACCCAAATGCTTTTCCAACTTATTTTAGCACTCTTGAAGGTTCATATATACATCATATATGTAAAATAAAAGCATACCGAAAACAAATAATGCTCTATATTGTAAATATAACGAGTTCTGTCAGAATCCAAGGCTAGAAATACACAAATAACTACCCTAGCCCCCAGGTCTATATTTATTAGTGGCCCCTCCATCATTGACGAACATGCCTATTACATAAGGCATCCTCTTCAAACACTAATCCGCCGTAGTTTGAATCTACCGCGCAGAGCATTTAAAAACTGAGGAGCCTTCATCATGAGCGCACGCGACCTCACTCATGGCTTCAGTCATTATGAATTGGGTTCTCACTACGAAAAAACTTCGTAAAAAATAAAAACAAAAAGAAAATAAGAATAACTATCCAATAAGCTTTCCATCATATCGTGGATGTACTTGTGTGGATTTCTGACCAGACGCTGAATCAGGCGTCATTCCTCCTTCTTTGCTCTGCGCTCAGCCTGCCCGGACGTACCTTTCAGGCTCCGCTGGTTCCGCATTCGTGGCGTCCCTAGTGAGTTTTTTCTCATTTGTTTACTCTGGGATGTATCGAGTAAGGTTAGGATAGGCGTAGCAGGAGTGTCCTGGGCTGGTTGCCCGCAGTGCAATGTATTTTGAGTCGTATGTATGGGGCATCTATTTCGGATGTACCCTCGTGGTCCTGTTGTGGACACGTGAACTTTTCACAGTTTGGTTTAGTTGGTGATGCAGGCGGCTTTCATTACGCGTTAATAATTGCTGCCTTTTATCCTTCTGATGAGGTAAGCTGTGTGTTTGCTGACGTTCCCAGCGTATTTTTCTTCACTTAGTGAAGTTTTTTCTGGGTCCGTGTCAGACTTCCCGGGGTTGGGAAGTTATCGCTTCGGTGGTGTGTTGGCGGTGGTTCCTGTTGTGATATTCCAGTGTGTGTTTATATTTCAACTATTTTCATGCCGTCTACCTAGGCCTAGCCAGCCGCTCGTAGCTTTGCCACATGTCTAGTGTTATTATTTATTTTATAAATATGCCCTACTGTGTCATGTGTATCCGGGTTTTAGTTGTGTATTGGCTAATTCCTCGGACTATATTTGTTTCCTGGTTTAGTTGTGTATTGGCTAATTCCACGGATTATGTTGTGACCTTGGTTAGTCGTGCGTGTCTCTCCTCGTGTCGTTTTGTTCAGATGGTGTCTGTTCAGGGTGGGGTTTGCCTTCCGGCGGGTTTTTCTCGGTTTCACCGTGAAAAATCCTGACCGATGAGCAGTGTTAGGCCACACGTGGTTTTTAACACTGGCTGGTTCCCCGGCGAGGGGAGGTGTCTGTGGCTCTCCAGGACTGCGTATCTGTGGGTGCCTGGTTTCAGGCCTCCTTTATAATTCCCGGCGGGATGGCTGTACCCATTCTTACATATATATTTAGTTATATATAAAGAAACGACGTTCGTGAGAACACTCGTTTTTTATAGGTTTTTCTACCTGGTTTACGACAACCACGGGGAAAACCTAGCTGTTGTTTAGGCGTTCCTCCCCGGCGATCTTTTACAAAGTAGTGGGGTCAGGAACTTGTGGGGTTAACTTTTAGACTTCTCACCCGGCGGGTGCACCTGAGCAGGGTGGGATAAAAAGACTTAGGTCTCTTATAGTTAACCAATCCATGTGAGTGATACTCTGTGTATCGCTGCCTTTACTTTTACGGCATTTGAAGGATCAGTGAGGTTTAACCAAATCGATTTCCACACCCGGCGGGTGCCCCTAAGTAAAGGAACTAAGGAATTTATAAACAAATTCAATTTCGATTAACCTTAATTGGGTGATACTTTCAGTATCGCCGCCTTCTATTTTTACGACGATCGTTTGGGACAATTTGTTAAAAAATCAGATCTCGTATATTCCTGCCCTGGGCTATTCTACTAAAATATTTCAAGGGCCGGCGTCTTTATGAGGGGGGGCTTTGTTACAAAATTGAATCTTGAGACAGTCACCACCTCCTACAGACTATTAGTGCCATACTGGACCATTATATCAGAGGGTATTCTTCATGTTCTTAGCTAAGAAGACTTGTTTAGCCTCTTTATACCCAGCCGCGTGGCGAGATGTGTTAGCTGTGTCTTTGCATCCCGTTACCCGGCGGGTTATTAACACTTGTATGCGAACACTTGGGTTAACCTTATGAGCATTAATTCCTGGAAATTTTTCTTTATTTTTCCAGAGCTGAGCTCCGGCGGACCAATACAGACCCGGCGGTAGTTCCTCACACCAGTCTCTGTCATGGCTAATGTGACCCCAGTTTTTGCCCTGTGCATTACCCCTACTTGCGCGGGTATCCCAATTTTTGCACATACCCTTTGCATAAGGTGTGTTAGATGTCTAGACCGTTCAAGGGGTCTCTGGGTTACACGTAATTGTTCTTTTTGCTCCCAATTAACCAATAAAGTCCTGTGTGACAATGACAAGACCGCGGCGGTAGCGTTGAGAGAGGTCAGACAACAAATGTCGGCCTACACTACCATTGTCGCACATAAGTCACTTCAATGTGACAACGTCCCACTTTGGGATAAGTTGCTGTCAGAGCACCCTCCCCCTAAACGTACCTCTAGAGTAAGGGGTTTTAAGCCGACAGAGACTAGCCAGGATTCTGTATCGTCTGTGGAGACGTTTAAACGCCCGAGAGAGCCTACTCCCCCGGCAGCCACCTCCTCGTCGCAGGCGAGATCGAGGTCAAGGTCACCCCTCAGACAACGGTCTTCAAGTCGGGCCTCTTCCCCGGCTAGTAAGAAGTGCAAGACTGAAGCTTCCCCCAGGGGCCAGGGTGGTGATTCTTCCAAACCTAGGTCCAGTTCGCGGTCACACCGTAGCCACAAATCCTCCAAAAAGGATTCCCATAAGAAGTCCTCTCGACATTCTACTAAGTCTAGTGCATCTCATCGTACCTCTACACCTGACAATGTTTCTGTTACAGCCTCAGAGTATAGTGAAGCGCCTGTCCCTAAACAAGATTTACCTATTGATATTTTAACCCTAGAAATGGAGAGTTCAGGATATTCAATAATTGAGAATGTTTCAGACTCTCAAGAGAGCGTAGGCCAGAGCCTCGGTGTTTGGCGGTTTGCTCAGCCAGGGTCTGACCTTCCACGTCCGACTCATACGAGTCACACAGTAGCCGATGTCCACAGGGACGCGGCGACCCCATCCTCTATCCCTGATTTATCTTGGAAACAAGGTGCCCCTGCCTCGGCGGGGTCTTCTCAGGAGGATCGGGAGGAACAAGATGAAGTGTCATTAATTTCAGATAGGGAAGGACAAGGGTCAGGCTCAGGCCTGGACGCCGCCCATGATAATACTAATTCACCTGAAAGTTCTGCACCTAACCAGTTTGTTACAGCACAAGAAATTGATGGGTTACTTACTCATGCTCTATCAAAATTCTTTAATCAACAACGAGAAAACCCCACAATGGACTTGGGGGCTCCCTTGACAGGTTCTGCGGTACGGCCTCTGATAACGTCAATCGATTTATCTAAGATTCCTAACCCTCCTACTCTGTCACCGGCAGGGAGCTCTAAGCCAGCTACGGCGGCATTCACTACGTCAAATGTCAGGGTCATTACGGATGTTAATCCACCCCCTCTAGACAAAGCGCCTCTTAGAAAGGTAGCTATGCCCCTGCTTTATGGGCCAGACGAGTCATGGGTCCCTTTGAACCCCTCTAAGCCAGAGCTTGCCCAGCCTACCTTGTCAGGGGAACTCCCGGTACCACGTGAGTGGTTTATCCAGGGAAATAAGTCTAAGAAATTAAGGGCATTGGATGCCTTGGGTAATGTTTTGGACGTAAATATCAAGGCTATACCTAGTTATTATCATCAGGATTATTTTGTTTATGCATCTAAGCCTGCTTTACCCCCTGCCTCAGCTTCAAAACTTTTTTCAGACTGGTCTAAGCTGGATGGGTTTAATGATATTAAGGCTCTGTTGGCTATTACTCCTGAACTAGATTTACAGACCGTCACAGACGAGACAGCTAATCCAGTGTTGAAGGTGGGACAGTTAGGACCAGGACCTTGGGTGGATTGGGAGGTAGAGGCTCAAAACTTTGCAACCACTTTCACTTCTAAATCTTCCCACCAGATCCCTCAGGATACACATTCATGGTTCTCAATGCCGGTAGGTTCTGCCGGCGGAGTTCCGTCAGCTTTATTTTCCTTTTTAGCTGCCCCTAAGATTAATCTTTGTGAACTAAAGGAACCATTCATTACCCCTACCCCTTCTCACCTAGACAGAGAATTTAGGCTAAGGGGAAAAGCTTTCCGCCTGTTTTCACAGTACATAGTTTCTCAACAGGTGGCTAAGTCTTTACTCAGGTCTACTCAGGCAATCGCAGACGCGGATGCTCGAAGATCAGTTGAATTATCCCGGCGTCTGATTCTTCAGTCGTCAATTCAATCCTTAGGTGACATACGCACAGCCTTACTTGAGGCGGTGCGAGCACGACAGGATCTTAGGATGTCATTAGTTCGCAAGCTGCCTGATCGCATTGCTAACCAGGTGGTAATGTCCCCAGTACTTACACCTTCTTTAACACCTTACGAGCGGCCTATGCGGTTTTATTTATGTGTACCGCACAGCGGGGTGTTTTTAGCCAAAATAGGGCTGTTTACGTGATCATTTTCATGCCTAAATAAGACCCAGAACGTAAAACAAGTACCTATCCCTGAAAGGGCATAAACAGAGCTTTCGAATGACACCATAACGATCCTTGTATGATGGATAGTTTTCTTGCAATAACCGTGCAACGCGAGTGCAAAAAGCAGGTAATTCGGTACTTTCAGTACATAATTGAGTATGTAGCGAGTGAGAGAGGGAGGAGGGAGCTGAGATTTGTGTCAGTAGGTTCGCCGCGGTGGTCTGGAGCAGTCATACGCTCGCTAGTCTCCTGCCACCACTTGTCTCTCTCTCTCAGCCACATTACGTGCTGAAATTGCCACTCGACCTATGTCGAGCGCCGCCACATAGTCCAGCTTTATTTAACTCGACTTATGTTGCTCGCCGCTAATTAAGGGTTAATGTCCCCTGATATATGGCGAACAGTGTTTAACATGGCACAGGCCGTGAAGCACAGTCCCGCACAGGCTAAGAAACCCGCATTTAACTTCCCCAAACCTAAGCCTCCTACTAAAGCTCAGCCAAGGGGTTCTAAGCCGTTTCTTCCGCCTAAGTCCTCCCAATCCCCCCTGGGTCAGTTCAGGCATAGACAGAGAGGGTTTTCAGGACAGAGGGGACGCGGCCAGTATAAGCCGGGGCAGGGCCAGTCTTCGGCCCACACCAGCCAGCCGGCGAAGCGTCCAACACCACCAAACCCACCATCAAAAAACTAAAGTCTTTCTCACTCCCAGTGCCTACTTTAGAGCCGGAGGAACCGAGGGAAGTACAGCCGGCGAACCCTTGTCTGCTAACTGGGTCGTTCCGAACGTGTCACCAAGCATGGCCGTTAAAAACCTGGGCACGGATGGTGGCACGCAAAGGCATCACTTGGCAGTGGCTCCGGCGACCTCGCTTACGTCAGCCGACAACGGCAAATTGTGTTTCATTAGAGGTGGAGTTGCTGGTCCAGGAGATGATTGCCAAGAATGTCATCATCCCGGTACCCCCAGATTACCCTGTATTCACGTCAAAACTGTTTTTGGTTCCCAAACGGGACAGTGTTCAGATGAGGCCGGTCGTAGACCTGTCGTATCTGAATCTTCACATTTACAACGAGTCTTTCAGAATGTTAACAGTTCATCAAATCAGGCTAACACTTCCGCCGGGTGGCTGGATGTGTTCCCTAGACCTGACAGACGCCTATTGGCACGTGTCGGTCAACAAAAGATTTCAAAGGTTTCTGGCCTTGAGGATCAGGCACCAAAATTTTGTTTTTCAGAGGATGCCGTTCGGTTTGAACCTAGCACCTCGATTATTCACGAAACTAGTCCGGCAAGCCCTGATGCCATTGTTAAAACAGGGAATCAGAGTGTTGTGGTATCTAGACGACTGGCTGGTGGTGGCAGAGACACAACAATTATGCATAAAACATGTCAATATCATTTTAAATCATGTCAAAACTCTAGGCTTCAAGGTAAATCTGGTAAAGTCAAACCTTGTTCCCTCAAGAGTAATTCAGTGGATAGGGCTGGTCTGGGACACCGCCGCTCTCACTCTGAGTCAGAGTGTGGACAATCGCAACAGGTTTCGCAGGAAACTGTTCAGGTTTCTTCACAGTCTGACTACGACACGAAGAGTCTGGGAGTCTCTGGTCGGCTCTCTCAACTGGATTCAGCTAACTGTCAAGTTGGGCCGGTTGAAAGTAAAACGATTAATATTGGAGGGCAACAAATATTTCCCACTCTTACCGGCGGGAAAATTATGGCCCATACCAAAATTAATCCACACCTTACTAGCGGTCTGGGCGAAGAGGGAAACATTGCACTCAATCATGTCATGGACCTCTCCTCCTCCAACGGTATGGGTAGACACGGATGCGTCAGGCACCATAGGGTGGGGATTTCAGTCAAATCAGGGGCACCAGGGTCAGGGACTTTGGTCCCACTTAGAAATCTCTCACATAAATGTCAAAGAGTTACTAGTCCCATTGTATTTCCTTCAGGCTCACGGCCCGGCGTTACGGGGCAAGTCAGTGGCCTTCAGAATGGACAATCTGAATGCAGTTCACTGTATTCAGAAACAAGGGTCAACGAGGTCAAGGAAGTTGCTACTCGTGTCGGAAGAGATTTTTGTTCTAGCCACCAGTCTAGATATTTATCTTCACGCATCTTATCTCCCAGGCGTAGCGAACGTCTGGGCAGACGCTCTGTCCCGGAGACAGAGCACGACAGTAGAATGGGAGCTCAAGCAACCCATTTTCGACCTAATGATTGCGGAGCTCTCCCATCCACAAGTGGATCTTTTTGCGTCCGAGGAGACTCACAAGCTCCCTCTATACCTCACCCGCCGGACGATAACGCCGGCAGGGGGGCCAGACGCCCTAGTGACAGACTGGAACAGATGGAGCTCCATCTATCTGTTTCCGCCGCCAGATGCGTCACTAATGTGCCACGTAGTGAACAAACTACGAGTTTATCGAGGCTTTGTCTCGCTAATCGCGCCCCTGTGGCCAGCGCAGGTGTGGTGCCAGCAGTTAATAATGTGGTGCCCGGACCCGGTATCGCTCCCGGTCGGGTACTTCCACTTAGACACGATTGGCAACCTAGAGACCTCGCTGACTTTTGCATTATGGACATTCAGGAGGCCAAGTGGCTAGCACCATACGGTAGGGATGTGACCAATAAATTGCTCAATCAATATACTCAGTCTACTAAGCGACAATATCAATCTCATTGGAAAGCTTTTACTTCTTGGATTGTTAGAACGGAACAAACTGTACCCTCAGTGGCATTGGTTTTTAATTACTTGAACTATCTGTTTGAGCAGAAACGTTTATCTGTGGTTACTTTGAAGAATCACTTAACTGCGATTAGAGTGCCCTTTTTCGACCTTACAGGTCTATCCATACCGGTGGCGGAGGAAACAGGATTTATGAGAGCGTGTTTTAAACTCCGCCCACCTCCCCGTCAGCTCATGCCTACTTGGTCTCTGGACAAAGCTTTGTCTTTACTTCATTCTCGTCGGTATCAAAATACTGCAGACTTTGCTTTAATCTTAAAGAAGGCAGTTTTCCTTTTGGCTTTGGCCACCGGAAACAGAGTGTCTGAGCTTGCGGCGATGAGCAACACACCTAATTGTCTTAGGTTTGGTAGACTTAATGATTCAATTTCCATTGCACCCTCCCCGGCGTTTGTAGCCAAGAATGAGCATAGTGCACACGTGTTTTCTGAATTCACGGTGCCGGCGTTAAAAAGGGGAAAGGTGCATCATAATTTATGTCCAGTGCAAGCTCTAACCAAATATTTAAGAATAGCTCCTCATAACCCCCAAGGTGCTTTATGGGTAGCGAGTACGGGTAAACGCTTACTTAAACGGCGATTAGCCTCTCTTCTAGTAGAAGTCATTAAAGAGAGTAATCCCGGCGTTGTGGGTAGGGCCCACGATTTACGCAAGTGGGCGGCCTCTTTACGTTTCCTGAAAAACTTTTCAGTTGAAGATATTGCGTCCACACAGTTGTGGGCGTCTAATCATACGTTTCTCTCTAGATACTTGTCAGTTGCTCTAGACAAACCTTCCTTACCATGTATAGCTTTAAGGCAGAGGGTCTAGGTGGCCCTGCAGTCACTTATGTTTATTTTCAAGGAAGGGGGGGGGGGGGGGGTGCAGTCAGTTGACATAGGACACCCTAGACCCCGCCGGAGTATGAGAGCTGTGATACAATTTAAGGTTGAAATGTGATATGAAAATTTCTCTGAGAGAATTTGTGCTAGTACAAAGTTTAGTACAAAACAACGGTGTTGTTATAGTAGTTTTAGCTGCGAAAGCAATGTAACATTAGTTCAATGGAGTTCATTAGCAATTGATCTCCACATGTATTTTGGGGTTTATGATGTGCACATATAAACTTATAACTTATTATTTGTCACCACTCGTTGAGTGGGGTGCCTTTTGTAACTACAGATCTGTGTTCAGAATCTTCAGGGTTACCTATTTTTGTCAGGCAGGCTTCTTTGAAGCACGCACCTGCCTGAACCCCCTTTTTCTTGTATATTTCCGGCCTACGCCGTATTAAATACATTTTTCAAAAGTAAGAATACTATGTGGTTGTTTTTATTATCTGCTTTTCTAGAGTTATGATATGATTACGAATGTCCCCCTCCAGTCTTAGATATCAGGCATGTTCGTCAATGATGGAGGGGCCACTAATAAATTATAGGTTTGACTCCTGTAAGGAGATAAAGAAAACCTAATATTTAGTAGTGGCCCCGTAATCATTGACGACTGGGGCCCTCCCGACCGTCCCCTTCCCATTCGTTGATGTATTAAGGATTTTGGTTTACTTGATATGTCAGTGAAGGAGGAATGACGCCTGATTCAGCGTCTGGTCAGAAATCCACACAAGTACATCCACGATATGATGGAAAGCTTATTGGATAGTTATTCTTATTTTCTTTTTGTTTTTATTTTTTACGAAGTTTTTTCGTAGTGAGAACCCAATTCATAATGACTGAAGCCATGAGTGAGGTCGCGTGCGCTCATGATGAAGGCTCCTCAGTTTTTAAATGCTCTGCGCGGTAGATTCAAACTACGGCGGATTAGTGTTTGAAGAGGATGCCTTATGTAATAGGCATGTTCGTCAATGATTACGGGGCCACTACTAAATATTAGGTTTTCTTTATCTCCTTACAGGAGTCAAACCTATAATCGCACTTGTCAGGTTAAGGATGTGTGAAAGTCTGTAGCCTCTGGGTATTGCAAGAGAGTAGTAATTGGTGTTAGACTGGTCACACGTGTTGGTAGTTGATCAGGTTTATAATTGTCTGCCAGGTTGAGTGGTACGTTTTCTTCGACGTGTAGTATCTGCAAGTTTTCTATGGTGGCCGAATATACTCAAGACTTGAGTATATTTCGACCCGATTTTGTGGTTTGATGTCTGTCTGATTGCGCCAATTCTCTCCACTGTGTTATGGCTAGACGTGGTGATGTTGTGGTCAGCCCGCATCTCAGTATGACCACTGCAGGATTTTCTAAGATCGGTACTCAGTTGGAAAATTGTTTCATACTTGTCACTGGAGAGAAAGGAATAGCTGGAAAACTTGGGCCACCCTTGATACTATTGGGATAAATGGTTCGGTGCACTGGTACGGAATTGTTTACTTCAATAGATGTGTGTTGTTGTGGGTTCAACAATTAAGCCATTATTAGACACTTCACTGGATGTAACTAATATAACTTTCTTACCCATAACCGCAGCGCTATTTTGGATAGAGAATGCTGACACTGGCCAGCGCTCTATTCGTAGTAGACCAAACTGTCTATTAATTGTCTTTCGTATTGGCGAGACATTATTAGACTAGGGCTCTGTGAGAAACCGTATAGCTTAAAACGGCACTCATCAGGGAGTCCTTTCGAGATAGAAATATCTCGAAAAAAGGCCAAAGTATACCCATCACACTCAGTTCTGAACAACTCTTATAACGGTCAGAACAGTTAAGATAAGTTGCGTAGAAAACAACTATCTTACGTTCGTTCGATAACGTGTTGCTGATGCACTGGCATTTCGCATTCGATATTTAAGACCCAACACCAAGATTCTGAAAGTTCTGCATCAAAACTCTTATATAGACCAAAGCAGTTAGTGAGTTCTCTCCTACGTTAGCTCGATTCTACTCTACCTATTTACTGGCATATGGTAGGTATCTAAGGTCCAACACCAAGAGTTCGAGTACAACTTCTGTCCACTAGCCACGTCAGAGCAATCACCACAGCCCAACTGATGCCTCGAAGACTACAGAGTGCCCTCTACAAATAAATAGTGAAATTATACTCTTTTGAAATACACGGAAGAAGTACCTGTGAAAAGTGATAAATACTGAGTGTTACATAGAGAAGATTTTAATTTCATCAACAAATAGCGATGCGCCTTATATACAAGGAAGTACTCCAGTGAAACCAGGCTCTTTTCTTCTTATGCTAAATAAAATATAAATAAAGTACTAGTGACGCCCATTTAACCCTTGTCGAGTGGGGGATTTTGGGCTTATTTGGGCATATTCAGGCCCTCCTGAATGATAAATCAAGTATCTGCATGAAAAGAAATGTATTCATAAAAAAACTAGGCGCTAAAAGCTTCAAAATGAGACCAGAACGAGCTACGTAGCACTCGTCTTTCTCAGACAGTGTTACCACCAACATGGGAGTTTAGCGTATAGCGGCATATTTGTTCCCACTACGCTCACTACTGGCAACGCTGCCGGCCTCTCGAGAACAGAGGGAACATAAGTCAGTGGGTGGCGGTAAGCCCTGGGAGTCGGCTGTCTGGCCCGTTGCGCTCCCGGCCATTTGCACTCGATTTTAACCCTTTAAAAGCCTTAATAATGCTCCTAACTTGCTGCAAATTGGAGGCGGACTTAAGTCCGCCCCCGCTACGAATGGGTTAAATTAGGGAAGTACTAATATTAAAACTGACCATATTGATACTCAGTGAATTATAAATATATTTGCTAGAAATATGTGAAAGAGGAAATCAACAAGAAAACCTCTAGTCTATAGCAACTCTATGCATTTTACTCTGATCCATAGATGCACAGTTTCAAATTAAAAGTTTAACAGCACAAGCGTAATACCTCAGTTGAAGGAAGTGCTAGTTACCTATTTACCTTAATAACAGGACAAGTGTAATACTTCAATTTACCCGGGAGCTGCGGGAAGACTCTTAAGAGGTTCTATTAGGCAGCTGCGGGAAGACTCTTAAGAGGTTCTATTAGGCAGCTGTGGGAAGACTCTTAAGATCCTAGGCCTAAAAAAACACATTCAACCTCTGGGCTGCACAGCCCCTGTAGTATACACCATACCCCTGTGCGTAGATATTTTCATTCATTCCTCACTAAAATTGTTAATTTACCATAACTATAATTAATGCTTATCCATATGCGTCTATTTTACGTTTAATATGAAGATAGTAACATGTGACAACAATAAATACGGAGCGGCCCATTCATGAAATGTGAAGCAGAGCGAGGCAACCCCACCTTTCGCGAGGTCTGAAGCATGACTGAGTGTCTCACCCCACCCTCTACCTTACCCGACACACTCGCTAGTCTCATAACCACACCCTGCAACCGGCTTGCAGATGTTAGCACGAAAATATACCAATGAATAAGGGAAAAACAGGGAAAATAGGTGATAATTGAAGGGAGGGGGGGGGGGGGGGGAAAAGGAGGGGACTTTGACAGAGGCGGAGAAGCGATATGAGGTATGGAGGGGAAAAAACAAATTTCAAGTGCTACTGGGGCCTTTTAAAAAAAAAAATGTTTAGGCCTAGGATCTTAAGAGTCTTCCCGCAGTCGCCCAGTAAAACCTCTTAAGAGTTTCCCCGCAGCTGCCAGGTTAAAACACCCCAGTGGCACTAAAAAGAAAGCCATTTGTGTTAAGATGAGATAATTTCACTCAATTCCTTCCTACCGCTCCTACACATGTGTCCCAACCCCCCCTTTCTCTTCCTCCCCCTTCCTCAATTATCAGATATTTTCTCTATTATTCCCAATATTTATCGAGTATTTTCATGCAAGAACGGGTGGGAGAGAGGGAGGAGTGTAACTCTGACCCTGCAAGCCAGTCTGAAGGCTCCCCTGGTCTCTCAGTACCGTCCGAGACATGAGAGAGGGAGGGAGTTTGTCTCTCACCGCTCAAGGTCAGATTACGACCGTGGGGTTAGAATATATAATTTTCACCAGGCAATTGGAGTTAACACTTGTTTTATTGCTTTCCCATGTTCATATGTTCATATTAAAAGTAAAATAGGCACATATGGATAAGTATAAATTATATATATGGTAAATTAACGATTTTAGTGACAAATAAATCAGAATACCTTCGCACCACGGGCAATTTCAAATACCATACCTGCGCAGTAGGGTGGTCCAAGAAGAGGGGGTAAAATTTCAAAGTGCACTGGTCCTTTCTCCACACCGCTGCTTTTTTTCGTGTTGCATTCCTCTCCTTGTGTGCAAAATTTCATCGTGATACAATGATATTTAGAGGTCGACCCATCATCTCGCTTTCTATCATAGGATTTAACCCGGAAAATATCACATACCCGAATTGGAGCACTTCCCGACATCACAGACCCAAATGGTGTTGATTTCTGAATTCTCCGGGGTTGATAAACCCATAGACCACATTTTTTCAACTAAAAACTGATATACAGCTGTCTGAATGCTGAATTTCATTATTTGGTTTTCACAGTAAATTTTAGGGGTAGGCCATACCCTGGTTAGGGTAATTCTAGTAGAGATAAAGGAAAGTGGTTCGCATTTTTGAACTCAGAAGGGTCGATTTACACATAGAAGTGGTTTCATCGACACTGATTTATTGACAATTCACAAAATATTGCCAAAAAAAGTTTTTCTATAGGAAAATAGAGAAATTGAAATTTTCTGTCATATTTTGCAGGTTTTAGTAAATAAATTAAATATGAAAGCATTTCTATGTGTAAATCGACCCTTCTGAGTTCAAAAATGCAAATCATTTTGTTCTATCTCTATTAGAAGTACCCCAACCAGGGTATGGCCTACCCCTAATTTATGGTATGAAAACCAAATAATGAAAATCAGCATTCAGACAGCTGTATATCAGTTTTTAGTTGATAAAATGTGTCTATGGGGTTACCAACCCCGGATAATTCAGAAATCAACACCATTTGGGTCTGTGATGTCGGGAAGTGCTCCAATTCGGGCATGTGATATTTTCCGGGTTAAATCCTATGATAGAAAGCGAGATGATGGGTCGACCTCTAAATTAAGTTTGCGCAGCTTAGAGGTTAAAGATATTCCGTATAATAACCTATCTATATCGAGTGCAAGTGTAAACACCTCGATTTAGAGGAGTACTAAAATATATTGTATACACAGCAACAGTCTTACGAGTGAACTTAATGGAGCCTCACTCGTGCGTCTTATATGTTGTTATTTACCATTATCTAGTATCACGTATGCAATATTCTTGTGCAAACAAATATATTATGAATGTACATATTGTTATTAATATCCTCTATTACTTTCTGTGTATGTGTTAAAGCGAATTCGTCTCCTCCAGTCAAATATAACCTACCTATTATAACCAATCAACTGAAGTAAAAACCTGGTATAACATTGGCGGCAGCGGTGGTCCTTGATTCGGGAAGAAGTAATTTGGCTCATAAAATCCGCAAAGAAGTAGAGCGTTCTATCACATACGTCATCATGGCTGTACGTTCGCACATCTCCATACACAAATATGAGGCAGAAACTTACGATATTCGCACATACCTAGATATGGTCAGCCCGGTACTCAGCCCGGCATACCAGACCGATCAATAAAAGATAGCTGTCCTCTATTCCTGGGAAAGGCCGTGTCCCCGGATTATTGTGATCAAGGCTGTTCAGCCATCACTAGGCCCGTCGTAGCCTTAAAACAAAATCAACAGGATCAAAATACTGAGGAAGTCTGGACATTACCCTGGGAATAGTGACCCTACAGGTAAAAGCCGCTTACCCTCTGTCCACTTTTGAGCAACAACAGCAACAAGTTTTCTGTGTGCTCTTAACCTAAGACGTGCCCATGGGGGGTATGAGACACCACACTCCTGTACGCACGTATTTGAGCTGTTCCCATCACTATCATCGTTATTTTACCATAAATAGCATTAATACTCATCCATATGCGCCTATTTTACGCTGATTATAAAGGTATTAACCTGTTACAGCAATAAAACAAGTGGAAACAGCGTTTGGATGGTCAAAATCGGCGATACAGCCCGGGAGTTACATAATTTATGGCTGAGGCAACCTCCCTCCCCTCCACACCTCCCCACCTCTGGAGAGAGACTGTCGATCGATACTCTCTCTCTCTCTCTCTTGCACTCGCTTGGTAACAGTGATGACAATGCCCCTGCTTGCAACTCGCTAATGTTAGCACAAAAATAGACCACAGAATCAGGGAATAACAGGGAAAATAGGTGATAATTGAAGGAAGGGGGGGAGGTGGTGAAGGAGGAGATGTGGAGGAGTGATATTTGGCATGGCCCAGGGGCAAAAAAAAAAAAAAAAAAATCAAATTTATTTGGGGTGTTTTAAATGGATTTTTTTAGGCCCAGGATCTTAAGAGTCTTCCTGCAGTTGCCCGGGGAAACTCTTAACTCGGTAACGGCGAGGGGGGTGGGGGGTAATGAACTAGCTCCCCATGGGCGAGCATAATTATTGGCTCCATTCAGGCCTATAATCGTCATTTTACGATAAATATCGTTATTACCTATTCATATGAGCCTATTTTACCTTCACTATGAAAATAGTAACCTGTAACAACAATAAAACAAGTGAAAATATAATTTTTCTGGTCAAAATCGCGAATATAGATGGACCAGCCCATTCATGAATTATGGAGAAAATTGAGGCAACCCCTCCCTCCACGAGGCCTCAAGCCACACTGAGCCTACTCATACACACACTCGGTTGTGTAACACACCCTCTAGGCACGTAAGCACATCCCCCACACAGTTTGCTAATGTTAGCACAAAAATATACCAACAAATTGGGGAATAACAGGGATAATAGGTGATAATTGAAAGGGAGGAAGGAGGGGATGTGGGAGGCGTGATATGAGGTATAGGGAAAAAAAAAAATGTTTAGGGCTGTTTAAATGGGTTTTTTTAGGCCTCCCTCTTAAGAGCTTTGCCGCCGTCGCCCAGTAAAACCTCTTAAGAGCTTTGCCGCCATTTACGGGTTAAGAGTCTTCCAGCACTTGCTGGGTTAAGGATCCTTCCCTCAAGTTTTAGGGAACAGTTCGCCATCCACGATCCCGTGGGATTTACAAGGGATATCATCACTATATGCAAGCTGTTGGCCACCTGACCTAAACATTTCCTCAGTAGGGGCCATAGTAAAGGTCAACCCCAGCCCCCTCAGAAGCCTCCACATCCTCAACCACCTACCTCCAACAAGATTTCTTGTAAATTCTGTTCTACATCTTTACCACCAGCCTGCATGTCTACAACATCACCTTCAGCACCTCCGCCACCAGTATCCATTAACGTAGCAACTCCTACAGTGTCCTCACCACGTTTACCTGTCACCACTGAACACCTCTTCGCAAATGCCTCCGTCACCCCTCACCTTCAAATTAACCAACTTACCCCTGCCTTAAGGCCGCGTCATACAGAACTCGAATCCACCAGAACCCACTGGAATCGAACTTTTCACCGGAATTGACGAGAATTACGCGGCCTTAACCTAAGAAGTGCGCATGGGGGTAATTAGAAACGTCTGCCTGTGCTGACGTATTTGAGCTGTTTCCATCACTAAAATATATTAATACTTATCCATACGCGCCTATTATGGGTTGATTATAAAGGTATTAACCTGAAACAACAATAAAACAAGTGAAAACAGCGTTTGGATGGTCAAAATCGGAGATACAGGCCACGAGTTATATAATGTATGGGTGAGGCAACCTGCTTTCCTGCCAATTTCCCCCAAGGCCACTGAGACACAGTCGATCGATACTCTCTCTCTCTCTCTTGCACTCGCTTGCTAACAGTGATGACAATGCCCTGCTTGCAACTCGCTAATGTTAGCACGAAAATATACCTCAGAATAAGGGAATAACAGGGAAAATAGGTGATAACTGAAGGAGGGGAGGAAAGTGGGGAAAGAGGGGAGGTAGAGGAGTGATATTTTGCATGGCCCAGGGGCAAAAAAAAAAAAAAATTGATGTTTAACCCTTAAAGAGCGGCGTGCAACATAAGTCGAGTTAAAGAAACTGGCAAAAAATGGGTGAAAAATGGGTGAAAATCGAGTGAAAATGGGTGGAACAGTAATGAACCATACGTCCGACATCTGTGGCCTCCCGGCCCACACTAACTCCAGTTCCCCCACCGCACGGGAGGATGACAGTGTGACCAATAGTTCGCTAACAGTGAACAATGTAGCAAAATCCGCTAAACTTCCATCTTTGAGGTAACACTGTCAGTGCTCCACGAGTGCTACGTAGCTGTATGTGGTGTCATTGTGTAGCGATTTCCACCTAGTTTTCGGCACAATACAGTTCCTTTCATGCTGATGGTTGATATAGCAGTCAGAATGGCCTGAAAAGGCCCAAAACGGCCACAAACCCCCCGCTAGACTAGGGTTAAAGTTGATTTTTTTTTCTCTGACTCTTAAGAGTCTTCCCGCAGTCCGCCGGGGGAACTCTTAAGAGTCTTCCCGCAGTTCCCGGGTTAACCGAGTTTGACTTCAGAGTAGAATGAGACCCGTCAATGACCGGAATGTAACTCGAACGTAACTCGATGGACTCTAATGTAACCCAAATATGAGTCGATGTTAACCAGTAAGTGACTCGAAGGAAACCGGATGTGGAAAGAAGACTATTCGATCCCAAGTCGAATGCAACTCGAATGACCAGAATGAGACCGGAATGTCAGTATATCATGACCAGAATTACATGAAGTTAAGTCGAACGTAAGTGGAACTAAGTTGAACGTAACTCGAACGTAAGTGGAACGTGACTCGAATAGGCAGAAGGTGACTCGATTAGGAACCTTTGAGTATATAAAGGGATGATTGGTTCACAGGCACACTAGTAGTAACAGGGCACTCACCATGGCAACATAAGCACTTTCAATCACATACACACCCCCCGTGGCGTAACTTACACACCCCCGTGGCGTAACTGATAGCGCGTCTGGCTCACAACCAGAAGGTCCCGGGTTCGAGACCCGGGCGGGGATGAGACATTTGGGCAAGTCTCCTAACAGTGTAGCCTCTGTTCACCTAGCAGTATAAATAGGAACCTGGAATAAGTGGACGAATTTGTGACGTCCCATCTGGGGTTGGTGATCGGTTACAAGGTGAGATGGGTATCGTACTGGTCAACCTAAGCTACTGGTCAACCTAAGCCTTCGGGTGAGACTGGTACCGTAGTGAGAATGGTACCACACAGATAAACCCTAAGCCTTCGTTTCCAGATGTCGCCAATTGGCTAAAATACAGACTACACACACATCCACAGCCATTCCAACGATACATAAACACTTAACATTTTTTTTTTTTTTTTTTTTTTTTTAAGAGACAATGAATGGAGGAAGGAAAAACACAGATAAAACAAAAAGGTCCATGTGCCTAAAGGCATCCTCCATTCATAAAATGTTTGTAACAACTGGATTTAAACATTTGTTGATTGTAAGTTTGTGGAAAGCAATTCGAGGGAAGTGAATTCCAAAGAGTAGTAGCTCTGGGGATAAATGAATTCTGATAAGCAGAAGTTCTGCATTGTGGAGGAGAAAGTGTAAATTCATGGGCGCTCTCAGCTGCCCTAGTTCTACGGGGAAAGATGTGGAGAGGCGGCACAATTGAAGCAAGTTCCTCGGAACAATTGCTGTGAAAATATCTGTAGAATAATGCAAGGGATGCAACGTTTCTTCGTATGGCTAATGTAGGAAGGTCCTGTGTGATTGCAGGGTTATTGATTAATCTAATAGCTTTATTTTGAATTTTGTCCAACTGCCTCAATGCAACCACTCCACTTCCACCCCACAGAGGTGAACAGTAATCCATCTGAGAGCGCACATGACTTTTATATATTACGGCCAACTGCTCGTCAGTAACATGCATTTCACGCAATACATTCCCAGTTAAGGAGGCGCGATAATAATGAGCTTAGCTCGCATTGCGTGGATTCCCCTTGACGAACAAGCAAGTGAATAACACACATACACGTACACGAGGGGAGGGGGGGGGAGGATGGAGATAGGGTTTTTCTGGACCCCCTTCTCCCTCATGTTTAGCCCCATTAGTTTTTGACATGTTATGACATTCATTCGATTAGTTTGGCGGTTATAACAAAAATTGCCCTATTTCTTTGTTAATATTAAGACCTTTCGTGCCATTTAGGCATAGGTTTATTTCCTGGCGAGCGAAAGCGAGCCTCTAAGTTTAGGAGGAACTGAACATCGGCTGGGACACTTTTCTACCGAAAAATTTACAAATTAATCTCGAATTGAGTGTGTTTTTAAAGCTTTGATGGATGGCTAGCGAAGAAAGTAAAAACAAAAAAAATATCTATAGGCGAAATAAAAAAATAGACCAAAAAGTAACCCTACCCCCTTAACTCACACAGCTGGGGTGAAGGAAGAACACTTTTCATTGGTAGACACAACTGAGGGGAAGCCGGAGTTAAGGTGTGGAGAGTTAGATGAGTAAGTTTGATTCCAGGTATTACTTGAAATACAATGACCTGGTATAGGGCCGATTTTATATTTTATTTTATTTATTATTATTTATTTATTTTTTTCAATCCGTTATATATTTGGGGCCGCACCTAGTCGAGTTATATTCTGGTTGTATTCCAGTTACCTTCTAGTTGGATTCCACTTGTATTCTAGTACTTCTAGTCATGTTCGAGTTGACATCCAGTGTACACTCGATACATCAAGCAAGTATGCAGTCATCTACCAGTCATATTCTAGTCGGCATCCAGTTGTATTCTTTTTAATTCGAGTTATATTCAACTCTCATTCCATTACATTCAATTTTAAAGTGGAATAATCAACTTGTCATCCAGTTGACTTCCGGTCATTATCGAGTGGCATCGAGTTACATTCAAGTAATTCGAGTCGGCATCGACTATAAAAATTACATCAGAACATGACCAGAATAGGTAGAATGCGACTCTAATGCGACCCGAATGCGACCAGGATACGACTAGAATGTAACTCGATAATTTATAACGGTTTTTTCACTCGATAAATCGTAGAAAGTTAACGCATGCACTAACTTTTTGCTCACTCACTCGATCAATCGAGTGACGACTAGAACATCACTCGAAACACAAGAATAGACAAGAATCTAACCAGAACACGTACAAGAATAGACCAGAATGGGGAAGAAGTGGCTAAAATTTGAATTTTTGAATTAATTCCGGTGGGTTCTGGTGGATTCGAGTTCTGTATGACGCGGCCTTTAGCTACGGCCAAACATTTGCCCCCCTCCCCCCCCTCTCTTGTAATCACCCGCCCTCTCTTAAACCGGGAATGGCGAGAACACTCTTAACCCCCCCCCCCCAGACATAATTTGCTAACTTACTGAAGGTGGGGGGGGGGGGGGCGGAGCTCCTGGTATTTCCCTTACAACACTTTCTCTGACACTGAGGTACCGGTAGGAGTCAGAGGTATTTGGGATTGCCATCAACCGACAGATTCTGATCTAACTTACCTAACTTACTGAGCTCAATATGACGCAAATGCGTCATATAACTTACTTATTGAGCTACTTCACTAGGTTTATATGACGCAATCGTGTCATATGATACTCTTGGGCGTACCGCCATATGACGCGATCGCGTCATATATTACGGAGAGGGTTTTGGCGGGCAAAGGCGATGAACCTCTTAAGATCCAAGGCCTAAAAGAAAGCCTTTTAAAAGGACTCAGTAGCACTTAAAACAAGGGAATATGTGATTAAGTGAGACAATTCCCCTCCATACCTACTATCACTCCTCCACATGCATCAAAACCCCCTCCTAACCCTCTTCAATGATCACCTATTTTTCCTCTTATTCCCTTGTTTATCGGTGTATTTACCGCGCCGATATCTCAAAACCGGTTCTAAGGTGTGGTCCTCCGTGTGTCTACTGTGTTGGGAAAGAGAGAGAGGGAGAGACAGGCTTCAGTCTCCCTCTAGGCATCGAGAGAGCAGGGTGTAGAGCTCGCTCGCCTCTCATCACATGACTGAACGGTCGGCAATAATTCGCGATTTTCACCCCTCAAATAATATTCCCACTTGTTATATTGCTGTTACATGTTTATATCTTCATATTAAACGTAAAATAGGCGCATATGAATAAGTAATAACAATATTTATCGTAAAATGACGATTTTAGGATGGAATGAAGCCTAATATAGTCGCCTAGTGGTAGGGTGTTTACTACATACAGGTCGCGCTTTAACACCTTATTAGCGGGCTAGGCGGTATTTTACACCGAGCCGCCCAGCGGGCACAATCCCGAAATATTCGCTCACTTTCACTCGCCCTAGCGCCGTAACTATGGCTCCAATCGGAACGAAACGATGATTTTTGGAACGAACAACTCTTCGTCTCCCCATAGAAGTCTATTCTGAATGAATTGAGCGAGTGTGGAGGGTGGGAGGAGGTGAGGAAGGGAGGCTACTTTTTGGTGTATTTCCCAGGCGCGTTCGGATGCGTTCGCTTTGTCCTGACTTCGGCCTCACGCGCATCTATTATTCCTTCGGTAAGCCCTCTTATTTTATCTTGTTTCTCCTTATTTCTGTATTCTCTGTATTCTCGCTCTTTCTCTCTCTCTCTCTCTCTCTTTCTGTCTCTCTCACTCCTCTCGTCTGTCTGTCTGACTCTCTCTCTCTCTCTCTGGCTAGCTCGCTTTCTTTCTCTCTCTCTCCTCCCTTCTCCTTCGTACGCGCTGTCTCCCTTCCTCCCTGTCTCTCTTCTCTATATTTCTCCCTTTCGTATATGTAATTCTCATTATTCTTTTCTCTAATCCCTCTTTCTTTATTTGCTTGTAATATTTCTGTATTATTATCTTTTTCACTCTATTTTCAGTTCAGTTTCTGTATTCTCTTTCATTTATCACTAATAAATTTCATTCCTTACAAGCTACCGTACAAATACGGTATATATATATATACTGTATATCGGTGTATATCACGGTATACGGCATATTTCTCTCCTTACGAAAGGAGAGAAGAGTCATAGCAATTTCAAGGTCACCTTCGTAAGGAAACAAATATACCGTACATGGTGATATATATACGCCTATCAAATGATTGATATCAATATACGGTATATATATATATATATACTGTATTTTGGTGAATATTGATATCAATCATTTGATAGGCGTATATATATCACCATGTACAGTATATTTGTTTCCTTACGAAGGTGACCTTGAAATTGCTATCACTCTTCTCTCTCCTTTCGTAAGGAGAGAAATATACCGTATACCGTGATATATACGCCTATCAAATGATTGATATCAATATATATATACTGTATATTGGTGTATATTGATTTCAATCATTTGATAGGCGTATATATCACGGTATACGGTAGATTTCTGTCCCTACAATGTACCGATACGTACATGATGATAGGTATGCCTATCAAATGATTGATATCAATATACGGTATATATATATATATATATATATATACTGTATATTGGTGAATATTGATATCAATCATTTGATAGGCGTATATATATCACCATGTACGGTATATTTTTTTCCTTACGAAGGTGACCTTGAAATTGCTATGACTCTTCTCTCTCCTTTCGTAAGGAGAGAAATGTACCGTATACCGTGATATATACGCCTATCAAATGATTGATATCAATATATATATACTGTATATTGGTCTATATTGATTTCAATCATTTGATAGGCGTATATATCACGGTATACGGTACATTTCTGTCCCTACTATGTACCGTACCTGTGACCTGGAAATTGCTATGACTCTTCTCTCTCCTTTCGTAAGGAGAAAAATGTACCGTATACCGTGATATATACGCCTATCAAATGATTGATATCAATATATATACTGTATATTGGTCTATATTGATTTCAATCATTTGATAGGCGTATATATCACGGTATACGGTACATTTCTGTCCCTACTATGTACCGTACCTGTGACCTGGAAATTGCTAGGACTCTTATCTCTCCTTTCGTAAGGAGACAAATGTACCGTATACCGTGATATATACGCCTATCAAATGATTGATATCAATATATATACTGTATATTGGTCTATATTGATTTCAATCATTTGATAGGCGTATATATCACGGTATACGGTACATTTCTGTCCCTACTATGTACCGTACATGTGACCTGGAAATTGCTATGACTCTTCTCTCTCCTTTCGTAAGGAGACAAATGTACCGTATACCGTGATATATACGCCTATCAAATGATTGATATCAATATATATATACTGTATATTGGTCTATATTGATTTCAATCATTTGATAGGCGTATATATCACGGTATACGGTACATTTCTGTCCCTACTATGTACCGTACATGTGACCTGGAAATTGCTATGACTCTTCTCTCTCCTTTCGTAAGGAGACAAATGTACCGTATACCGTGATATATACGCCTATCAAATGATTGATATCAATATATATATACTGTATATTGGTCTATATTGATTTCAATCATTTGATAGGCGTATATATCACGGTATACGGTACATTTCTGTCCCTACTATGTACCGTACATGTGACCTGGAAATTGCTATGACTCTTCTCTCTCCTTTCGTAAGGAGAAAAATGTACCGTATACCGTGATATATACGCCTATCAAATGATTGATATCAATAATATAATGTATATTGGTCTATATTGATTTCAATCATTTGATAGGCGTATATATCACGGTATACGGTACATTTCTGTCCCTACAATGTACCGGTACGTACATGGTGATATGTATGCCTATCAAATGATTGATACCAATATACGGTATATATATATATATATATATATATATATATATATACCATATATTGATTGAAATCATTTGATAGGCGTATATATATATATATATATATATATATATATATATATAGGCGTGCATTTTCACTCTCTCTCTCTGTTTCGCTTGCTTTGCAGGAATTTTTGTTTTGTTTTATAAATAATATTATTTCAACACATTTCCAAATCACCCTATGGGGTAGTGTTGATGACTCATTTTTTTTTTGTGGTGTTCCCAGGAGGTGTAATCCACATTGCATTGAGGTAGAAAAGGCAGTTATAGGATTGAGGTAGATAAAAGGCAGTTATATGATTGAGGTAGACAAATGACATGGATGTATGAGGTAGACCAAGAAGCAGATGGATGGATGAGATTAGAAACTTATGGATGTAATGGGTGATGTTGCTGATGATGATGAATGCACTTGTGTTTGGGTAGTGTGCTATTCCACCATATGAATGATTGAATGACATGAATTCATGAGGTAGTTTGAAATAGATGAATGAATGATTGCATGAACTTATGAATGATTGGCAAGAGGTCTAGAGGAGGAGGAGGTCTTGGAAGAGGTCTAGAAGTGTTCCAGTGTGTGGTACTCTGTGTAACATGGAGAAGCGCATAGTCCCACATTACAATAGCTACACATGAACGTAGTTTCCTTCCTAATTTGGTTCCTCCTTGTTGTATGTTTGCAGACGTGGCACTGCTTCAGTCCGTGCTTCCGGTTGGCTGCGATCTGTGATGCTGAGCGGGGGCAAAACTCAAGCATGTGGGTCAAGAAGTAGTCCCGGCTCTCAAGGCGGGCAGGCATATTCACGATCGGCCTCGGAGGTGGTAGCATACGTGTGGTTCCGTGCTTCCTGAAGATGGAGTCGATGATGTCCTTCGCGAACAGCCTTACCGAGCTCTTCCTTCCTGTCCGCGTCATCCACAGGTTGTACGCGTTCAGGATAGTGACATCAAGAAGATGGAGTACCACCTTCTTATACCACTTACACGTCTTCCTGAGGCAGTCAACAGCAGTGATTTGCATGTCACTCTTATCCACCAACCGCATGTTTATGTTGTAGTCCATAACAAGGTCAGGTTTGGAGATAGGGACTAGATGCTTCTCGCGGGTGACAGGGTCCATTTGGTATCTCTTCTTCCCGCTATCTCGCATTGTGGACTTGTGGAAGGTGGAGAGGACATTGACTGGCTTTGTGTCATGCCAACAAATAGCCAGTATACTGTCACTGCTGCTCTTCTTCCGGAAGATGTCTCCTTTCCGTGTAGCATGAAACTTGGGCCAGTGTTTTCTGTTTGCCCTGACAGTTCCACAGCTTCCCGTGCTCCTTGCAAGGAGATACCTGGCAAGGAGAGGAGAGGTGTAAAAATTGTCGCTGTACAAGATACGGTTGGCATCCAGATACAGCTCCATCAGTGTCTTCACAACCGCCCCTGAAAGACCCAGTAGGTCGTTTGGAATGTCCACATCAGTAGCGGTGTAGATGATGAGGTCCAGCACGTATCCTGTCTCGCAGTCACACAGTACAAAGAACTTGATCCCGAAGCGGTGACGCTTCGACGGAATGTACTGCCTGAAAGAGAGACGTCCACGGAAGAGGATCAAGGACTCATCAATCACAACATTCTGAAAAGGTTTGAAAAACCGGCGATACCTGGTCAGGAGGGAGTTCAGGAATGGCCGGATTTTCCAAAGCTTGTCAGCTCCGTGTGCGGCAGTGTTGTCGACAAAGTGCAAGCACTTCAGAATTTGCCGGTATTGGTCCCTGGGCATGTACATGTTGAAGACTGGCGTTGATCTAATGTCATGCATCAGCCAATAATCCAGCATGTTGTGTTTTCTCATGTGGGGCATTAGCATGGTGAGGGCCAAAAACACGAGGAGCTGAGGGATATCGATGGGCGTCCATCTCCTCATGTGGGGCGAGGCCATCTCTTCGGAGTGCTGGGTTGCGTAGAGGTTTGTCTCCCTGACGATGTCCCCGAGCAATCCATCGTCAAAGAATGCTCGGAAGTAGTCATAAGGGGTGTCATTTTCTGAACAGGGAAAGGCAGGCTGGACGCCATTTGGCCCCTTATCAAAATGGGGTGGAACCCCAGGCATATCCCGAGGCTCGCAGTGCTCCCACTCAAAGATAGGTGGCTCGTCCGGCCTCCTGCCCCTCCCGACCACTCGTGGGGCACCTCCTGGGGCACCTCCCGGGGCACCTCCCGGGGCACCTCCTGGGACACCTCCCGGGGCACCTCCTGGGGCACCTCCCCGAGCACGTACCTGATCACCTCTTGCGGCCCTTCCTCGGGCCCTTCCTCGGGCCCTTCCTTGGGCCCTTCCTTGGGCCCTTCCTTGGGCCCTTCCTTGGCCCCTTCCTCGGGCCCTTCCCCGGGCACCTTGCTGTGGCGGTCCCTGCTGTGGCTGTGGCTGTGGCTGTGGCTGCCCGCCATTAGAGTCGCTTGCTGGCGTGGGGGATATCCTGGCTTCAGGCGAATCGGGAGAGCTTGAGCCGGTGCCGGCATCACTCTCAGACATCGTCAGCCGACGCCTGGTCCTCCTGGTCCTCCTCATCCGCTGCAGCCCGGGTGGCGTTGACAACCTGGGAGGAGCAACAACAGCTGGTGTTGACGTTGATGGTCCTGGTTGTCCATGGGCGGGGGTTAGTGGTGAGAGCTGCACTACCCCCGAGATGTTCCCTAGCTCACCACCGGGCATCACTGGAGGCTCTGACGAAGCTCGCTGCCTGGATGTGGATGGGCGTGGCTGTGGGGATGACGATCTTCTTCGTTTGGCCTGTCTTGTGTTGCCTATGAAAATTGTGGGAATGGTATTTCGTATGAGGGATGTGCAGACTCAAACTTGACAACTAAGACATGATTGATTTGAGAGAGAGAGAGAGAGAGAGAGAGAGTCCTAGCAATTTCAAGGTCACCTGCGTAAGGAAACAAATGTACCGTATACCGTGATATATACGCCTATCAAATGATTGCAAGCAATATACACCAATATGCAGTATATATATATACATATACATATATATATATATATATATATATATATATATATATATATATATATATATATATATACTGTATATTGGTGTATATTGCTTGCAATCATTTGATAGGCGTATATATAACGTGTACAGTACATTTCTTTCCTTACGAAAAGAGAGAGAAAAGTCCTAGCAATTTCAAGGTCACCTTCGTAAGGAAACAAATGTACCGTATACCGTGATATATACGCCTATCAAATGATTGCAAGCAATATACACCAATATACAGTATATATATATACAGTATATATATATATATATACAGTATATATATATATATATATATATATATATATATATATATATATATATATATTTTATATATATATATATATATATATATATATATATATATATATATATATATATATACCGTATATTGAGATCATCATTTTTTATAGGCGTCTATATCACGGTGTAGGGTTGATTTCATACTATGAAATCAATCCTACACCGTGATATACGCCTATCAAATGATTGCAAGCAACATGGAGTCACGCGAAGAAATGAATAAATACATGAATACATGAAGGTAGAGAAATAAATTCCTACTTGGTGGTACTGCCCGGGTGGCTGTGAGGGTTGGTTGTTTGAGGAGTGTCCTACAGTAATCAGTCAGTAAGTCACACAAACACGATAGGAAGAAGGAAAGAGAAAGAGAGAAAGAGAGAGAGAGAGAGAGAGAAAGTAAATTTATCCAAAATATCATATATAGAACAATAAATATACGTATATATATATATATATATATATATATATATATATATATATCGTATATTGATATCATCATTTTTTATAGGCGTATATATCACGGTGTAGGGTTGATTTCATAGTATGAAATCAACCCTACACCGTGATATAGACGCCTATCAAATGATGGTATTGATATTATTATTTCGTGTTTGCGAGTTTTCATTCATTTGATAGGCGTATATCACGGTGTAGGATTGATTTCATAGTATGAAATCAACCCTACACCGTGATATAGACGCCTATCAAATGATGGTATTGATATTATTATTTCGTGTTTGCGAGTTTTCATTCATTTGATAGGCATATATCACGGTGTAGGATTGATTTCATAGTATGAAATCAACCCTACACCGTGATATAGACGCCTATCAAATGATGGTATTGATATTATTATTTCGTGTTTGCGAGTTTTCAATCATTTGATAGGCATATATCACGGTGTAGGGTTGATTTCATACTATGAAATCAATCCTACACCGTGATATACGCCTATCAAATGATTGAAAACTCGCAAACACTAAATAATAATATCAATATCATCATTTGATAGGCGTATATCACGGTGTAGGGTTGATTTCATACTATGAAATCAACCCTACACCGTGATATACGCCTATCAAATGATTGCAAGCAACATGGAGTCAAGCGAAGAAATGAATAAATACATGAAGGTAGAGAAAGAATATACTACAAGATGGTAGTGCCCGGGGCTAATTGTCAAGGTTATTCTGGGGATTGACCTGATAAACAGTGAGTCACACAAACAGATGGGAAGAAGGAAAGAGAGAGAGAAAGAGAGAGAGAGAGAGAGAGAGAGAGAGAGAAAGTAAATTTATCCAAAATATCATATATAGAACAATAAATATACGTATATATATATATATATATATATATATATATATATATATATACCGTATATTGAGATCATCATTTTTTATAGGCGTCTATATCACGGTGTAGGGTTGATTTCATACTATGAAATCAATCCTACACCGTGATATACGCCTATCAAATGATTGAAAACTCGCAAACACGAAATAATAATATCAATACCATCATTTGATAGGCGTCTATATCACGGTGTAGGGTTGATTTCATACTATGAAATCAACCCTACACCGTGATATATGCCTATCAAATGATTGAAAACTCGCAAACACGAAATAATAATATCAATACCATCATTTGATAGGCGTCTATATCACAGTGTAGGGTTGATTTCATACTATGAAATCAATCCTACACCGTGATATACGCCTATCAAATGATTGAAAACTCGCAAACACGAAATAATAATATCAATACCATCATTTGATAGGCGTCTATATCACGGTGTAGGGTTGATTTCATACTATGAAATCAATCCTACACCGTGATATACGCCTATCAAATGATTGAAAACTCGCAAACACGAAATAATAATATCAATACCATCATTTGATAGGCGTCTATATCACGGTGTAGGGTTGATTTCATACTATGAAATCAATCCTACACCGTGATATACGCCTATCAAATGATTGAAAACTCGCAAACACGAAATAATAATATCAATACCATCATTTGATAGGCGTCTATATCACGGTGTAGGGTTGATTTCATACTATGAAATCAATCCTACACCGTGATATACGCCTATCAAATGATTGAAAACTCGCAAACACGAAATAATAATATCAATACCATCATTTGATAGGCGTCTATATCACGGTGTAGGGTTGATTTCATACTATGAAATCAATCCTACACCGTGATATACGCCTATCAAATGATTGAAAACTCGCAAACACGAAATAATAATATCAATACCATCATTTGATAGGCGTCTATATCACGGTGTAGGGTTGATTTCATACTATGAAATCAACCCTACACCGTGATATATGCCTATCAAATGATTGAAAACTCGCAAACACGAAATAATAATATCAATACCATCATTTGATAGGCGTCTATATCACGGTGTAGGGTTGATTTCATACTATGAAATCAACCCTACATCGTGATATATGCCTATCAAATGATTGAAAACTCGCAAACACGAAATAATAATATCAATACCATCATATGATAGGCGTCTATATCACGGTGTAGGGTTGATTTCATACTATGAAATCAATCCTACACCGTGATATACGCCTATCAAATGATTGAAAACTCGCAAACACGAAATAATAATATCAATACCATCATTTGATAGGCGTCTATATCACGGTGTAGGGTTGATTTCATACTATGAAATCAATCCTACACCGTGATATACGCCTATCAAATGATTGAAAACTCGCAAACACGAAATAATAATATCAATACCATCATTTGATAGGCGTCTATATCACGGTGTAGGGTTGATTTCATACTATGAAATCAACCCTACACCGTGATATATGCCTATCAAATGATTGAAAACTCGCAAACACGAAATAATAATATCAATACCATCATTTGATAGGCGTCTATATCACGGTGTAGGGTTGATTTCATACTATGAAATCAATCCTACACCGTGATATACGCCTATCAAATGATTGAAAACTCGCAAACACGAAATAATAATATCAATACCATCATTTGATAGGCGTCTATATCACGGTGTAGGGTTGATTTCATACTATGAAATCAATCCTACACCGTGATATACGCCTATCAAATGATTGAAAACTCGCAAACACGAAATAATAATATCAATACCATCATTTGATAGGCGTCTATATCACGGTGTAGGGTTGATTTCATACTATGAAATCAACCCTACACCGTGATATACGCCTATCAAATGAATGGAAACGTAATATATGAAGACCAACACCACAATCTTCAATCGCTTGCAATTAAACTTTCAAGCAATTTCAGTCACATGCGTAAGGAATGTATTCTACTGTACACCGATATATATGTATTATATAGCCTACGCCTATAAGATAATAAGATAATGAATGGAAACGTAATATATGAAGACCAACACCACAATCTTCAATCGCTTGCAATAAAACTTTCAAGCAATTTCAGTCACATGCGTAAGGAAATAATGAATGGAAACGTAATATATGAAGACCAACACCACAATCTTCAATCGCTTGCAATCAAACTTGCAAACAATTTCAGTCACATGCGTAAGGAATGTATTCTACTGTACACCGATATATATATGTATTATATAGCCTACGCCTATAAATAATGAATGGAAACGTAATATATGAAGACCAACACCACAATCTTCAATCGCTTGCAATCAAACTTGCAAACAATTTCAGTCACATGCGTAAGGAATGTATTCTACTGTACACCGATATATATATGTATTATATAGCCTACGCCTATAAATAATGAATGGAAACGTAATATATGAAGACCAACACCACAATCTTCAATCGCTTGCAATCAAACTTGCAAACAATTTCAGTCACATGCGTAAGGAATGTATTCTACTGTACACCGATATATATGTATTATATAGCCTACGCCTATAAATAATGAATGGAAACGTAATATATGAAGACCAACACCACAATCTTCAATCGCTTGCAATCAAACTTGCAAACAATTTCAGTCACATGCGTAAGGAATGTATTCTACTGTACACCGATATATATATGTATTATATAGCCTACGCCTATAAATAATGAATGGAAACGTAATATATGAAGACCAACACCACAATCTTCAATCGCTTGCAATCAAACTTGCGAGCAATTTCAGTCACATGCGTAAGGAATGTATTCTACTGTACACCGATATATATAATATATATAATCTCTATCAATCTCTCAAATAATATAAATGTACATTGTACTTACCAACACCAACACCAGTGTGTTCATCAAGCTCCTCGTCACTATCTTCACCATCTTCGCCCCGCAAGTTATGGCGTCTGTGAAAACCGATGACAGGGTTATCTTCCAGTTCTTCTTCCTCCTCACTTCCCCCACTGTCACCAAGCCCTTCCATGCTTTCATTCAACGATATTCTAGATACCGCTGAAGAGTTCATCAGCAGAACTAACTCCTCGGCTGAGAGCGGGACCCTACGCCTTGGCTGGCGCGACGTACTAGGGGCGGGCACCGAATCGAACACGGGCAAATCTTGTCTCTCCATTGTGGCGGCTAGAGCGGTACTGAGCCAAGCTCACGTGATGGGGATGTGTGGGTGGGACTTACTAGTGCACTGCCTGACCGCTAGATTTTGCTTTCCACTTAAATTACGGCGGGAAATACCAACTCGACCTATGTCGCGCGCCGCCACATAGTCCAGATTTATTATACTCGACTTATGTTGCGCGCCGCCATTTAAGGGTTAAAGGTTAAACGTCATAATTATTCTACTACTTCTACCTCAATTACCTCATCAGACTTTTCGTTCCCTCCCTACCCTCATCTTCATCCTCTAAGTTCACTGATGTTTCTCTACCTCGCTTTTCCTCAAAGCATCGCAAACAAACTTCAATTTTTCCGTGCCACCCCCTCTTCCTCCTTGTTTCCCAAAACCCTTTAACCCGTCGAGCCCCGGCTAGGTAATGTACCACCAGAACCCGGCCGGTTTTGAAAATAGTGTTTTTTTCAGAAACAATAGCGAATGGGTTAGGAATGAAGGAAAAACCATGAAAAAACAATCAAAAAGCTCAAAAAATGGTCTTACAGAGCCCCCGCAAACGGATTTTATAAGAGTAAAAAATTGAAGACAAATTCCCCCCAAAAACATGTTTTTGCGCGCTCACGCGCACGCGGTTGGACTTTGAGAGTTTTCAACCATCGGCATGGGTGGGTGGGATACACAGTTTTCATACAAATCTGAGCCCTCTAGGTAGAGCCACTCTGAGCCTTACGACTGAGCTTAAAGGGTGACTCGTCAGGCGAGTCGCTGGGGCTTGGCGTTACATACATAGGTGACTCGTCAGACGCGTCGCTATGGCTGGCCGGGTTAATACCTCCATCCCCTCCCCATCGCCTCGCCACCCCTTGCCAACCATTCCCTCAAGTGTCCCTCCTGTGTCTCCTAAATCATCAAAATCATCTATTCATATTACAGTTCAATCCCCACCCCCTTGCTCAACCCCACCTCGCACACCAAATCCCCAGACTACCTTCCATCCTTGTCAGCCCCACACCAAATTCTCCATCACCATCAACCTCTTCCTCAACCTTTTCTATCCCAGTTCTCACTACCAATCGCGCTAGATCGGGTCACTGAACAAACCAGCAGAGACACGTTCACTGAAATGGTGGGAATATCTCGGCAAATGAAAAACTTTTCCCCACCAAGAAAATGCCTGGTGTTACCAAAGCTTTTTCCCGCCAAGAAAATGCCTGTTGTTACCAGCTTCAGTCACGGGGTCGTGGCTGTCATCACGGAGAAGGAAATAAAATAACGAAAAAGCAACTCTCCCAACATCACCACCACCAGGCATTTTTCCTCCTCTGCCCACCACACGTTCCAGCCACAAGGAAGCAACCAGTGGTGGGCACAGCTAACCGAAAAGTTAGCTGAGATAACCGATAATCAGTTAACTTAGAACGTTAGCTTTGATAACGCTGAATCGCTAAATTGCTAAAGAAATTAGTGGAAGCTAACGATAACAGTTAACAGCTAACTTTTATCATATGAATTTAGCATTGGTTTGATTTTTCCCTCTTTAACACTTAAACACAAACCTAGAAAGCTAAAACTATGATATGCATTAGGTTGTAGTTGTAGTTTATTGCTTAGACACAGCTTTCCAAAACATAGGCTAGAGGAATCATAGAATACCAAGATCAGATGATTAATGAATGTGCATGTGCATCCTTTTGTACATAAATCATTAAATTAAATAATTAAATAAACATTAGCTTACAATCCAATTTATTTGCATACATTAATACAAGACTGTTCAGTATTACTACTGTATCACAATATTTACGGACACTATTAATCAAAATTTAATTAAAAATAATAGCGTACCGGTAGCTAAAATTAAAATATATTGTTTCTCTCGTGAGTTATGTACACTCACGCGTACTAAAAGTTGTTCAGGGGTCGGTCGTTCTTTCCCCTACCCCACCTTGGGCAGGTGGAAGGGGGGAGTCGGGTCCAAGTCTACCCCCACCTTCCACCACCAAACTATCCCAAACTCCCCCACCTTCCTTCTCTAGCTGGCAGTTAGTGATTAGCGGCGATTGTTCTCATGTATTGCATATTATTGTCAAACCATCATTGCACATGCTTACAATGGCCGACACTTAACATTTATTAGGAATTTATAAATACAATATACTGTATAATTGTATTCTCAAAATTAATTTCTATACTTAACACACTTACACGAATCTTGGTTGAAGTGGTCTTGTGCTTCTCTCGCTCTGTCTCTCTATCTCTCTCTCTCTCTTTCCGCGTGTGTGTGTGTCTCTCTCTCTCTCTCATTGCACTACTTTCTACCATCAAGACTTAATGTGATTTCAATGTAATAATTGGGTAATTAAATTAAATCTCATACAGTAGGCCTACTCCGGATATTAGGTTCACCATTATTGCAATACACATCAACTTGCCCTCTACGATCTACTCCAAGGTTATCAAATTACTTACACAGTCGGGCTTTTATATCATAACACTAAAGGAATAACGGCAAAAATTGGCTGGAATAGTGTTGCGACTGATAACGATTGTTTTGTCTATCATTTCAATCAGTTTCTCTCATTTATTCAATACCATACATAATATGAACGGTCTGCATTTCATTATAATTATGTGGCCTTTACACATTTTTCGATCAATTAAATGTAGAACTCGATACAGATTACTATCAAAGTCGGTGTGAACTTTTAGTAAGGTTTGTGTATAGAGCCCTTGAGTACAGGGCTCGCCTTCTCACTTCCCCCTTCTCTGTCTCTATCTGTGATCCCAGCCTCTCACCTCTACAAACCCCCAAATAATTAATAGGATTAATAGACAGTTTTACCATCAACTCTTCTCTGTGTATCGAATACAGGCAACATTCATCACACCCCCTAATGAAGGGAAATATATCACATTCAGACCCGTAAAATCTTGGTTGTAGAAAGTGTGTGGTATGAGAGAGTTACAAGGAACAGTTAGTATCTCAAAAGACCTTGCGGTCCATTGCGGGGAAATATTCGAAGTGGAAGACATTTTTCAGTGCACTACACTCCTTACAGAGTGTGCAAAATACTATCTACTGTTTCTTGAACTGTTTAACTAAGGAAATGTTTACAACTTCTGAGAAAAGTTTGTTCCAGGTAGAACAGATCATAAATGGGAAACAGTTTCCACAAATACTAGTGCTGAAGCTTTTCAATTCTAACTGCCAGCCATGGTTGCGTATCGTATTCACACTTAGGCTAAACCTTTTGCTATGATACACATTATCAAACCCATCACATATTTAAAAACAAAATGAATAAACTGACCTCGTAGTCTGCTTGTTAAGAGAGAGAGAGATCCACTACAGCCGAGATTCTTGTAGCCCACGTTGTGTATAGAGACTAATTTTGAGAATGCAATTATACAGTATATTGTATTCATAAATTCCTAATATATTTTTAAATGTTTACCATTGTAAGCATGTGCAATGATGGTTCAACAATAATTTATAATACATGAGAACAATCGTCGCTAATCACTAACTGCCAGCTAGAGAAGGAAGGTGGGGGAGTTGGGGATAGTTTGGGGGTGGAAAGTGGGGGTAGACTTGGACCCAACTACCCCCGTCCACCTGCCCAGGGTGGAGTAGGGGAAGGAAGAACCCACCCCTGAGCAACTTTTAGTACGCGTGAGTGTACACCAGTGTCTCTATTTTTTTTTGTTTTTCTATATTTCAACTACCTCCTCTCGGGCATAGGCTGATAGCCTTTACACTCTACCGCTGAACACGGTGAGGCCCGTGAGGTCTTGCTCCAGTCTAGGAAGTGAGACATGCGAAGCTTCACGGCTCGAAGCAACTGCATCTCTGAAGCCGCCTCGTCTCTGTGCTTCACAGTCTCACCCGCCACACTCGGACCCTCACTCTCAGAACGCCACCTATTGAGCAATTAACTCACTAGGCATTGCCCCCCTGTAGCATATTTTTGAATATGGGAATATTCATACAATGCTATTTTAATCAGGGAACAATGAGGGTATTTTTGGGGGGCATTTCGGTGTGCTGTGGTAATGCACTGATACTAGGTACAGCACAAATTCCATCCCAATAATATCTTCCCATTTACATATTGGGATTCGAACCCGGATCCATTGGATTACCAGTCCAGTGGCAAGACCACTCCGCCACACCTCCCCTAATATGCAATATCATAGGAACGATAAGATATTACTAGATAGTAAATAATAATAACAAAATGGTAATCATGATTGATTATTTATGATTATAACTTATTACTCATGAGTCATAACTCATGAGCTTCTGTCGAATAGATTTGTTTTTATTGAGTTAGAAAACTTAGATAGGCATAGACAGTAGAACAAAATCAATAAGCTTAACCCCTAAATTTAAGTTTTATATCCTAGAAGTAGAACGTAGGCTAAAGAAAATCATCTATTGATAACTAGAATATAATGCAAATTACATCATGGTGCTGAAGGGGTTAATGGATATAATAATATAAGTATTAATTATTGTTAATCGTCATTTAATTAAAATGCATTTGAGACTGTGGTTGCCTGGGAATTTGTTTTACTTTCTAATATAGGAACTTATATAACAATAAATAAATACAAATATATACCCAAATAGATCTATGGTAACATTTTGAAAATGTAAATGTAGTTTTTCTATAGCGAATTTCTCAAGTCGGGGCTAGGCTCACGACACGTTGTGACGTTCATGTCATAATATGACTCATGAGTCTTGTATTGTGTTCTGTACATGTGAATGTGACGTGATATAGTCAGTGTAATACTGCCTGTTGCAATGTTGCAATTACATACTCATATAAATATGTGTCATTTTAAGGTTTGCAAACGTTTTTGACCAATACACTGTTTTTAACCAGCGAATGCACATTAGCTGATTAGCTGACTTACAGTTAGCGGCAGTAAATTTATCGGAAGCTAATCGGTCCGCTAACGATTTTCAAAGTTAGCTTAACCCTTCCCGCCTGGGCAGCATTTAGCATTTTAAAATGACACCGCGGAAGATGGGCAGGAGCCCGGGTGTCATTTTAAAATCCGTAAGCTTGAAAGCCTATTAAGCGTGTTTTGAAAGCCGTGCGTCCGACGTATGTAAACAAAGCCTGTCATTGCATCACCGCACCTCCGAAAACAAGAAGAAGAGTCGGACTTTGTTATTGTGTTGTCTGCAAGAACAGATTTAGTGTTAAAAAGTGTCTGATATTGCTAACATTACATCGAAACTCTCTCCACGGAAATCGTCATCACAACTGAACCAGTTGACCTAGAGAGCTCTACTCAACGCCAGTCTACACATACGAGACACACCTACGTTTAGAAATGTGTATGAATTCCCTAGCAGTTAAAATAACAAAGATACGGGTAGCCTATTAAAGACGGTTTTCTGCCAGATCGCCCGGATCTCAATGCTGTCATTAGGAAGGCGAGCCCGGGTGGGAAGGGTTAAAAGCTAACCAGCTAACAAAATATTTTGCTTCACTATTAGCTGTTAGCTGATTAGCGGATATCGTGCCCACCACTGGAAGCAACCTCCAGTCCATCAATATGTGCATGAGTCACTACCATGAAAGTGACTCGTCCTCCAACACCCGGGAAGAATTTATTCATAACAATCGACCATCCTGAGGCACACCAGAAAAGAAAAGATGGAAAGAAAAGGCAACACAAGAATAGGCACCATAAACATCATTTGTCCAGGCGCCATTCTACTTCACAGCCGCATCACCCCCATGACCACCAACAAAAGGTATGACCCTTGCACGATTTTCTAAGATCAGTACTCAATTAGAAAACTGTTTCTTACTTGTCGCTGGAGAGTAAGGAATAGCTGGAAAACTTGGGCCACCCTTGATACTATTGGGATGAATGGTTCGGTGCACTGGTATGGAATTGTTTACTTCAATAGATGTTTGTTGTTGTGGGTTCAACAATTAATTTAACCCGTACAGCCCCAGAGACGCGTCTGGCGCGTCACCCTAATTGCGCCGACCGTAACCTCAGGTGTAGCCACTCAAGAGGGCTCAGATTTGTATGGGAATTGTGTACGTATCCCACGCAACCGTGCCGATGGTTGAAAACTCTCAAAGTCCACGTGCGTGCGCGTGAGCGCGCAATAACCTGTTTTTTTTGGGTAATTGCCTTCAATTTTTTACTCTTGTAAAATACGTTTTCGGGGGCTCTGTAGGACCATTCTTTAAGCTTTTTGAGCGGTTTTTCGTGGTTTTTCCTTCATTCCTAACCCATTCGCTATTGTTTCTGGAATAAAACAATTTTTTTTAAACCGGCCGGGTTCTGGTGAACAAACTTTACAAAACTAGCCGGGGCTCCACAGGTTAAGCCATTATTAGACACTTCACTGGATGTAACTAATATAACTTTCTTACCCATAACTGCAGCGCTATTGTGGATAGAGAATGCTGACACTGGCCAGCGCTCTATTCGTAGTAGGCCAAACTGTCTATTAACACCTTACGAGCGGCCTATGCGGTTTATTTATATGTACCGCCCAGCGGGGTGTTTTTAGCCAAAATAGGGCTGTTTACATGATCATTTTCATGCCTAAATAAGACCCAGAACGTAAAACAAGTACCTATCCCTGAAAGGGCATAAACAGAGCTTTCGAATGACACCATAACGATCCTTTTATGATGGCTAGTTTTCTTGCAATAACCGTGCAACGCGAGTGCAAAAAGCATGTAATTAGCCACTTTCCCGATACAATTCCTTATATGCCGAGTGAGAGAGGGAGGAGGGAGCTGGGATTCGTGTCAGTATGTTCGCCGCGGTGGTCTGGAGCAGTCATACGCTCGCTACTCTCCTGCCACCACTTGTCTCTCTCTCTCAGCAACATTACGTGCTGAAATTGCCACTCGACCTATGTCGAGCGCCGCCACATAGTCCAGCTTTATTTAACTCGACTTATGTGGTGAGCCGCTAATTAAGGGTTAATTGTCTTTCGCATTGGCGAGACATTATTAGACTAGTGCTCTGTGAGAAACCGTATAGCTTAAAACGGCACTCATCAGGGAGTCCTTTCGACATAGAAATATCTCGAAAAAAGGCCAAAGTATACCCATCACCCTCAGTTCTGAAAGACTCTTATAACGGTCAGAACAGTTAAGATAAGTTGCGTAGAAAACAACTATCTTACGTTCGTTCGTTAACGTGTTGCTGATGCACTGGCATTTCGCATACAATATTTAAGACCCAACACCAAGACTCTGAAAGTTCTGCATCAAAACTCTTATAAAGACTAGAGCAGTTAGTGAGTTCTCTCCTACGTTAGATCGATTCTACTCTACCTACTGTATGTACTGGCATATGGTAGGTATTATTCAAGGTCCAACACCAAGAGTTCGAGTACAACTGCTGTCCACTAGCCACGTCAGAACAACCACCACAACCCAACTTATGCCTCGAAGACTACAGAGTGCCCTCTACAAATAAATAGTGAAATTATACGCTTTTGAAATACATGGAAGAAGTACCTGTGAAAAGTGATTAATACTGAGTGTTTCATGGAGTGAAGATTTCAATTTCATCAACAAATAACAGTACTAGTGATGCGCCTTATATATACAAGGAAGTACTCCAGTGAAACCAGACTCTCTTATTTTTATGCTAAATAAAACATAAATAAAGTAGGTGTGCAGATTTTGGCATTACCAAAAAAAAAAAAAATGCATACGCAACTCTGCCACCTAGAATTCTGCAAATAGTAATGAATCTCTAAGGTAAAATCGGTTCATATACAGTATATATATAGATATATAATGATATACTAAATGTTCTTTTATATTCACTGCCGGACTTGAACCACCGACAGTCAGAACAACCCATACTTTAATCCACTATACCACAGCGTGATAGAGGCTATATACTTGTGTGTAGTGGATTAAAGCATGGACACTCATCCTGACTGTTGGTGGTTCATGTCCGCCTAGGCGTAAATATATATATACATATATATACAGTATATATATATATATATATATATATATATATATATATATATATATATATATATATAATTTTGAATACGGTGTAATTCAAATTTAAAATATAAATAAGAAAGAAATAGTGACCATAATCAGTGACCTTCAACATTCACCTTGACCTTTGAATAACAAAAACACAAAATTTTGACAATTGTTGCATTGACCAACCAAATTTGACAGCAAAATTTGGTGACGATACATAACGTGTTCAGTACAGTTCTGTCGGTTTCATTTCATACTGGATATTAAGATGATTTTATTTAGTTTGTGAAGGGCCTCCATAAAATTAGCAAGCTTTCAACTATCTTAATTAATCCTTTTTACTACCACAGATCCTTCATAAGCTCCACAAAATCGTCTAATTATTGCTAATATACAATACAAATGCTGTCACCGGTACACAAAGGGTTAAATAGTTTAGGACGAGTTTAAAAACAAATATTAACACACTTCTTTTGTTCTTTGCCCTTGACCGTTAACCTTAAGTATTATATATATATATACTGTATATAATTATACTGTATATGATTGAAATATATATTATTTAAGTAAAATGCAGCTAACAGTCGTCAGCTTATTGAAAATTGAGTATTTGTTTGTGATGAAGGTTAACTTTAGGCCTTGACCTGTGACCTTGACCTTTATGTAGGATAATATGTGTGTTTGCTTTGATGTAACCCTAGAAAATGAAATAAGAGTGTAAAATGTCATTAAAGATCATCAGTTAGTTTCAGAGGTATTAAAGGAATAGTTGACCTTGACATTTGACCTTACTCTTGACCTTCATGATATCTGAAATTTTAACATTTTAATTTTCCCTTAAAGCACAACTGTCTCAACGAATTGTGTGAAGTTTACATGAATAGTAAAGAAATTAGCACATTAACCTTTTATATGACGTTGACCCGTGACCTTGACTTATCAAATGGAATGATGTTTATCCTTGTATGAACTTGGTCTAGGTATTCCGAATATGCATGTTATGCCTAATGAGAATCTTACATTAAATAGGAAATACTATTAAAAATCATATTTCGACCTTTAACCTTAACCTTTGACCTTGACCTTCAACCTTAGAATTTCTTATCAAGGATTTAGTTAGTTAAACAGCAATGTTCGTATTAACTAGCGTTATGAACACGATGTAATTCGTATAAAAACTTATTGATTAAAAATTATAGGTTGGATTCCCGGAGGGAAGATTGAAAACCTAATATTTAGTAGGGGCCCTGTAATCATTGACGATATGCCTATTAGTATAATAGCCTCCATTCAAGTGCCCGCGGTCAGCCAGTTTGAATCTACCGCCGCGTGGAGAACGGAGTACGCTTCATAAGGGAAACGCTTATTCTCCTATGGAATCGTCTTCTGATTGGTTACTCGCTACGAAAAAACCTTCGTAAAATATAAAAAAGAAAAATATACTTAATAATTGTTATACTACAGCTTTCCATCTCGTGGATTTCTTGTGCGGACTTCCTTGATGCTGCTCTCTGAGCTGCCATACTTTCTTCACTGACATATTAAGATTAACCTCAAGACATTAAACGAATGGGAAGGGGATGGACGGGAGGGCCCTACATCTTCAATGATTACGGGGCCCCTACTACATATTAGGTTTTCATTCTTCCCTCCGGGAATCAAACCTATAATTTATTAGTGGCCCCTCCATCATTGGCGATATGCCCGATATATTAAGACTGGAGGGGGACATTCGTGAAAATATCAAAACCACTAACAAATTACCTTAGGTAGAGACAAAGAATCTGTATAACAATTTAAGTCTTTATTGTTTACATACAATGTTTATAAAAATAGAAAATATAAGCAGTGCGTTACTTCAAAGAAGATCTGCTTATATGTGACTGGATCTGCACTTTGGTATCCGTCATAATGTTGTTTCGGGACATATTCTTATTCCCTTTCCAACAGATACCGACCCATAATTCTTTGGATTATATACTGGCCTTAAAAATATTTGTACATTTCATATAAGTTTGTACACTTTGTTTATACTATATAGTTGTTACTATGATAGATATCTCCAAAACTAAAAGTAAAACTTTTTTGAGCTGTAGATCCAGCTCTACTTATTAACCTTCTCGCATCCTTACGACGCGATCGTGTCATAACGCCACCCCTCCAAGAGTGCTCGTATGACGCAATCGCGTCATAATGCCACCTGTAAGTTAGAAATATTCGCCAAAAATAAGTTTATGACTCGATTTTGACTCAATTTGGACTGGTAAGTTAGGCATTAGTAAATTACAAAAGGAAGTATCTAGCAACCCCATAGCATCCCTCTCTGAGGAGCCCGGGCCTTTGTAAAGTCAGTAGTTTCCCGGCCCCCAGACTGTGAGGCAGGGTCCCGGCCCTTTAAATTCTGGGCTCCCTCCCTCTGGCCCACCATGCCTAGCTATAGGCAGGCAATTATGGATTATTTCATCTACCCAGTGAAAGTGTTTAGTGAATAATTCGAAATATATAATGTATATAAGATGTTACTTGTGACTTTTGGTGACTGAGGGGAGTGAATCTTGGTTAACCCCTTGAGTATTGATGAAGTTTTGTCTAGGTATCTTTGATGACTTTACACTATTTTTTGCTTGAAAGACAAATATATTTATCAATAAATACTGCCTACGAAATAAATACATTATAATCACGAAGATGTCACAGGAATGCTTACAGGAAGCTTACAGGAAGTATGGTAAGTACTCTGGAATTTTAGTTATATTACAGTATAATATTATATATATATATATATATATTATATATATATACAGTATATAACAGCCCCAAGGTCCCGAGCAAGCCCAAGGCCCATAATCGAGTATTTATATTATTATTATATTTTGTATTTTATTTAAATATTAATTTATTTGATTTATTATTGTTTTTATTTATTTTATTTTATTTAGTTCATTTTATTTATGTTTATTTCATTTATTTTATATACTGGTATATATATATACCGTATATATTTATATATACCGTATATATTTGTTTTGTTATTCCTGTTCCCCAGGGTGTCTAGCAGATCAGCCCCAAGGTCCCGAGCAAGCCCAAGGCCCATAATCGAGTATTTATATTATTTTTATATCTTTTATTTTATTTATTTTACAGTATATACCAGTATACTGTATATATATATATATATTTTTTTTTTTTTTTTTTTTGTATTCCTGCTCCCCAGGGTGTCTAGCGGAGCAGCCCCAAGGTCCCGAGCAAGCCCAAGGCCCATAATTGAGTATTTATATTATTATTATACTTTTTATTTGATTTATTTGATTTATATACAGTATATATATATATAATATATATATATATATATATATATATATATATATATATATATATATATATATATATATATATATATATATAATATATATATATATATATATATATATATATATATATATATATATATATATATTTTGTTTTATTTCTGTTCCCCAGGGTGTCTAGCGGATCAGCCCCAAGGTCCCGAGCAAGCCCAAGGCCCATAATCGAGTATTTATATTATTATTTTTTTATTTTATTCATATATTTATTTATTTTATTTTATTTATTTCATTTTATTCATATTTTTATTTAATTTATTATATAATTATATATACCACATAAATATATATGTATGTATATTTATGACACCTTGTATGTATACTGTATATATATATATATATATATATATATATATATATATATATATATATATATATATATATATATATATATACAGTATATATAGATACCCACACACACATACACATATTTTTGTTACCATTCATTATATTTTGTTTGACACCTTGTATATATGTATATATATATATATATATATATATATATATATATAAAAGTGTTGTACATTGTGGCAAAGATATACAACAGTATAATTATTCTCATATATTTACATAACAATAACAATGTATGGAACCAATTGCGTGTAGGTCGCAAACCAATTACGCTATATTATTTTGGTTTTCACCATTAGAAAGAGCATAATTTTCTGATGACGGTGATATTAACAGTTATATACGTATCCGAGCAAATAAACCAACGCAGAGGCGGGGAACAGCTCGTAACCCGGCTAGCATCGGCGGAAAAAAGACTGGTGAAGCGTAAATATTCGCATTTTGGCTCTTCATTTCAAATATTCATAGCGCAAAAAGTATTTGTCGTAGGAACTTTTAGTTTGTTTAATACTCATCAGCATTATTTGGCGTATTCATACAGCCTAAATTTAAGACCATCCACTTCGTAACAATGAAATAAATCGAAAATGTTATAAACCATATCAATCAAAATCATATATTTTGTTTTTTTCGGTCACTGCTTGAGAACTATTGAAGATAAACAATTGCTGTTTTCAGATTAGGAAAGAAGAGAAAAAATACTATTATTTGAGCAAAAACAAATATATGGTCATCACTCACAATTTAGAGATAAGACGGTGTGAAGACAATTGCATGGGAAATAATTGTATTCCAGACTCATTTACACTTTCATATTTCGATTTATTTACATTTTTTTTGTTTTATCATGTACTATAAATATTCCTCTTTCCATTGACATATGATACATCCAATACACAGTATTCTGGTGGATGAAAATACAGAAAAACACAAGGCTTCGAAAACTCGCCCAGCCTGGTATTTCATGGCAAATTTAGAGAAGATCTTACCATAAGTTAGCTATTTAAGTTACCGGAGCTGGGAACATATGTTCCGGTGTAACTCTTGTCGAACAGCGCCGTTCTTAACTCTGAGCACACGGCGCATCTCTTCGACAGCCATAAGCCCTGTGAACGATCAAGGCACTTAACGCATTTGATACATAATATTTACTAGTGTCCCATCCATCATTGACGATATGCCTATTAGTATAATAGCCTCCATTCAAGCGCCCGCGGTCAGCCAGTTTGAATCTACCGCCGCGGGGAGAACGGAGTACGCTTCATAAGGGTAACGCTTATTCTCCTATGGAATCGACTTATGATTGCGTACTCGCTACGAAATAACCTTCGTAAAATATAAAAAAGAAAAATATAATTAATAATTATTATACTACAGCTTTCCATCTCGTGGATTTGTTGTGCGGACTTCCTTGACGCTGCTCTCTGAGCCGCCATACTTTCTTCCTCTTCCCGCGGTCGTACCGAGAGGTTGGGTGCCAGTGTGCTCCGCTTCATTCGTCGTTCTCTCCCTTCTAGTGAGACCTTACTCATTTGTATATATATATCTGAGTTGTATTGAACAAGTTTTTAGATTAGCTAGCACAGGCTAGCCCAGTGTTATTCACTAATTTTTTCAAGAGAGCCAAAAGTTCAGGACATATTCAGCGTGAGAGCCGCTTAAGCCATAAGGCAAATAAGCCACAGGGATAAGCAGAAACAAATATATATAGGAACTAAATTACATATTTTTTGTGGGTTTCCATAGCCACAGATTTATAGAACAAGACTAGTAACAATTATTGTATTGAAATGTTTTAGTAAAAATAAATTATATTGAAATTCTTGAATACTAATATACGTTTAAAAAAGTAAATACTTTAATTTAATGTTATGATGACCGGAAATGAGCCAGCTGTTCTTTTAATTTGTCCATGCTGTACTTGTAATTTGTCACTTGTGGAAGGTTGTATTTCTGGTGGTTCATTTTCTTTTGTGTGCTTACGTTTTATAATAAATTTGTCCATTTTGATGATAGCCTGGAATCTAGATAATTCACTGCCTGGAATATTACAAATTGTTGAAAAAATAATCAAATGTGGAAAATACATCGTTTGAATTTGTAAGAATACGAGTTTAGGTCCATACATTTCATGCATACACCGAAACATTTTTTTCTCATAAAATAACACTAATTTATGAGGCACCATAACCCACTTTTCTGATGTGGCGTTAATAAAACTAGTGAATGGACAAGACAGGCTGAGCATGGGCCGCCGAGCGCTGGACTTACGTAACCCACACGTACATTTTCTGTAGGCCTACAGGAGGCTCGTTCTCTCTCTTTCTCTCTCTCTCTCTCTCTCTATCTATCTCTTTCATCATTCCTGTATGATGGGTGCTCTCTCTTTTCTCCTTTTCTCTTTGTGTTGAATAATTATGAAAAGTAAAGAATTGACAAAGTCACTATATAGGCCTATTCCCATTAGCAATTTTATTAAGTGATACGTCTGATACGTCATTATGATGCAATTTATATCTAATACTTTAAACTATTCTCTGGGCAGGTGCCCAACCCCGAAAGGGGTTGAAATAGGGGAGCTATCCCCCCGCCAAAGGTGGATTTCTAGGGCCTTTCCTAGCTGATGCTGAGAGGATTGGGTTCTAGTCATATGGTGATGGGCTGGTCTATCAGAGTGAGAACTGAGCGATCTCTGCCATACCCATAGTTTACTCCGACTGTTCCTTTTACTTATGTATTTCCTAGATCTCAAGTGACGGCGTCTTTTCCGTTGATTGACCTCCCAAACCAAGATTGGAAGCCAAAGCGTCACATTTTTCCTTTGCCCCTCAACTTTCTCTTCATAATTGCTGCGGGGCACAGGGCCCTGGGTGGGGCTTTGGTTTCCTGGGCGTTTCCGCACCCTACTCGGCTCCCCGCCATGGAGTGGCTTCGGTCACCCAGGCTTTGTTGTGGTAGCCAGGGAGGGTTCTGTGGGGGCGCTCGGTTATGGCCTTGGCCTTGCTCGGGGCCTTGGGGCTGTTCGGCCAGGCAGCTTGGGGAACAACAACAACAACAATAACTATTCTCTGATTACTGATGAATTCTCTCTCTCTCTCTCTCCTCTCTTGCGAGCCGCCAATTAGATCATTGCGAGCCGCCACTGGCTCGTGAGCCGCGCAATGAAGACCACTGGGCCGCTAGTCCATTGGTACGCCCGCAGGAAGTGTTAATATAGGGTACTTTTGTACAGGCGCCTACGAGTCCCCCAGGATCTGCGCATCATGTCTTTTTATTTGTTGTTGATCTGCGCCTTAGCTTTTGCTACTTCTACGCAGGATTATACTTCAGGCCGTCTCTATGAGGCAGTTGCATTATTGTTTTTAGCAAACGCTCTAGTCTATGGGTTGCCACACATGGTGTGGAATCATCTGGAATCCGTGTCTGCGTGTGGGCCCGTCTCGTGGGCCTCTCCACCATGTGCTGCTGCTGCTGGGTCTTCAGGAGGTTGGGTAGCTGCCGAGATGCAGATTTCTATGAGCCTCATAGCCAGCCTCAGGAGGGGTCTCCGGGTAAAGCTAGGGGTTATTATTTTATGAATAAAATTACTACATATGTCATAGCCTAAGTTGTTTCCCTGAGTTTTGCATGTGAGATTTTACATGTTACAGGGAATCAGGAGACGTCCTGATGGTGTGTGGGTTTTTGGGGCTGTCTGACTTTCCCAGATAAGTGAGCAACTCTGAACATTTTGGTTCGTTTTTCCGGCTTCTTTCAAAGCCAGTCGCCTGTTTCTCGTCCAGCGGATGAGTAAGGAACTTACCAAATGTCATGGCGTGGTGAGCTAAACCACGAACCTCCCGGCGGAAATGCTAATTCCTAAGGGAGCCTAACTCGGCCCGCCGAGTGAACTCACCCTGACCGTTAGCCTCACGCGGCAACTTAGTACACCCAGCGCACAGTTCAGTGTGAACACTGACTAAATAGTCAGTGATAACAAAAAAGCGTGGACACATACTATCTTCTAGTCCTAATAGTCATTGATAGTAAAACGCTTAAGGTTATTGGGCCAGTGACACTTAGTCACAGGTAAGCAGTTCCAAATTGGAAAAACCTAAGGTTTTTCTTGGATAAGTCCAGCGGAAGGTTAGAGTAGCAGTGGCTATAACTAATTTTCCGGCGGACTTGAGGTAGGATGTGTTAACACCTCTCAGGTTATCCTTATGAGCATTGATTCCTGGAAATGTCTATTTCCAGATCACAACACTTAAGTAGCGGCACCGGCGGCATGAGAGGAGCCGATTACGGCAGGGGGGGGGGGTCCTATAGCTCCATCATGCCTCGGTTTGACTTATGCGCTACTCCTACCTGCTCTCTATTACCAGTATTTGCACATAAATTATGTATTAAATGCGTTAAGTGCCTTGATCGTTCACGGGGCTTATGGGTGTCGAAGAGATGCGCCGTGTGCTCAGAGTTAAGGACGGCGCTGTTCGACAAGAGAGACATTTCATGCCTAGCAGCACTCAAAGAGATTAAAGAACTTGTTTAATGGTTACGCAAAAGACGTGGCCCATAAGGCATTACACTGTGACGATGAGGCCCTTTGGGATCATCTAGTGATTAAATCTCCTTTAGTAGAGTCAACTCCATCCAAGTAAACAAAACTAAAAACGAAAACTAAAGACCTTTCCAAAGAGATGGTGAGTAATAGTAGTAGTAGTGACAGTGAGAGCGCCGAGGAGCCCCCCCCCCGACCGGTCGAAGAGGAGACAGTCACCTTCGCCGAGGGCCAAGTCTCGGTCCAGATCGTGGTCTCCCCGTAAACAGTCCTGTCATTCGTCAGTCGAGTCGTCTAGGTCGACTAAACGATGGAGGGAGGACTCTGATTCTTCGACAGAACAATCTAGTTCAGGACATAGAAGTGCCCGCACGGATAACACGCAGCCGCGCCACCAGCCTTCGCCAGGGTCGCGGCCACTCCCATCCACCTCTACCTCCACATTGCCTAACGTCCAATCGGGCAGCTCGGAGGTAGGGACGAAGGGGATTGAGTCGAATCCTAGGGATGTGCATAGCCATCCATTGAGTGAACCACAAGACTTTACCTTCGCTATACCTAAGTTAAATTATGTAACACATAGAGCTCCGCCGATTGTGTCGAATAGGGTATTAGCCGAAAACTATAGAGGTTCTCAGACTTGCGCATATCAGACTTATGATAACTCTCAGGTGATACCAGATTCCCAACCACCTGCGGGGCAGGGGCGGGGGGTCTGGAGACAGTCAGAGCCCTCACAGATAAATCTCTTAAGTAATAATTAGGCCACGACTAGGAAAAGTGTGAACTTAGAAACAATCCTCTCTTCTGTCCCGGATCAGGTTTGGCCACTGGATAATCAGGTACCTGAATCCCGCCAACAAATGCCGGAAGTTATTGAACTAACAGGGGAGCTGGAGGACTCAACAAGTGAACAATGAGGAGGAATCGGAAGAGAGCTCTCAGTCCTCTAGGGGGTCCCACAGTAAATGTGTTACTACGGATGAGCTTAATGACATCCTACATAGAGTTATGCAGCAATATGTGCCTACTACCCAAGGTCCTTCCACTAGTACCCCGGTAGCTCCCCCGATTGACTCTACGGTAAATTCTTTAGAACCTACCGGCATTAAAACTCCCCAGGCCTCTTTGCCTCCGCTTAACGTAACTTCGGCAACCACCACGGCATGTTGCACGACAGTGCCTGCCTCCTTGACTACCTCTAAGGTCCGTGTAATCACAGACGTTACTCCTCCCCCTCTTGATAAACTCCCACAGAGGAGAGGCCCTATGCCTCTCCTATACGAGCCAGACTGTTCATGGATTCCGGCTATAGCACAGAAACCACACATGGCACAACAAACTGTATCGGGGGAGCTTCCGGTCCCTAGTGAATGGACCATTGAAGTAAGCAAGAGCAAAAAGCTTAGGGCAAAGGATGGGGAAGGGAAATTATTGGATGTTACAATTAACCCTTGTCTAGTGGGGGTGGACTTCAGTCGGGCTAGAGAACCAAGGACTATGTGGCGGGGCCCGACTTAAGTCTGTGTGCAATTTTTGAGCAATAATGGCTCTGAGAGAGAGACGAGCGGGTGGAGGAGCGTAGGTCGGCTCATGACCGCTCGGCACGGGTCCCGCGCGACTACTGACATCTACTCCACACACACCAACACTCACTGCCTCGCTACACAGGGAATTATGTAAGGAAATTACCGTATTTTGGGGATTTTTCACTCGACTTGCACGATCGTTGCAAGAGAACGCGTGGTCGTAGAAGGATTGTTCTGGTGTCATTGGAAAGCTCAAATAACGCCCTTTCAGGGATACATAATTGTATTACGCTCTGGCTCTTGTTTATGCATGAAAAAGAGCACGGAAACAAGGTAGTTTAGGGTAAAACCACCCGCTTGGCGGGTAGTAGAAGTTACTGACGGGCCTGCTCGTAAGGCGTTAAGGCTATACCCAATGTATACAGTGCTGATATTTTCTAGTACTCTGCTTCACCGGCGATACCTCCTGCCTCAGCTGCATGACTCTTTGCAGATTGGTCACGATCGGATGGCATGAATGATATGAAGTCACTTAACGCACTGACACCGGAATTGGATACAATCCCGGCGCTCGATCTGATCCAGAATCCAGTTCTGCAGGTGGGGCAGGTAGGTGCAGGTCCATGGGTTGACTGGAAAATTGAGGCGCAACAATTCGCAGCCACCATTACCTTTAAATCCTCCCATCAGATCCCTCAAGAGAACCATTTATGGTCATCTTTATCAGTGAATAAGGCTGGATGGGTGTCGCCGGCTTTGTTTGATTTCTTAGCGGCTCCCAAACTAATACTTTATGAATTGCAAAACCCCTTTTGTACTCCCCCTCCAGCCCACTTAGACAGAGATTTTAAATTACGCAGTAAAGCACTTAGACTGTTCTCTCAGTATCTTGAAAGTCGCCAAATTGCCCAGTCACTCACGAGAACCATAACAGCCATCTCTGATCAAAATGTACGGAAGGCCACGGAACTGTCACAAAGGCTTCTGCTACAAAACTATACAGTCCTTAGGTGATATAAGAATAGCTATCGGATATAGGGGTGTTCGTAAGGAAACGTATTTTCAAGAGGAAAACTATCACAAGGGTATAGGTAGCGAACAACATCTTTATTTTGGATCCAACGATTCGACATATCAACTTATGTCATCATCAGGATCTAAAAATGAGAGAGAAGCACACACGACATAAAACTAACTTACAAGTTATTCAAAGGGTGTTACACATACTAATGTACAACGTTTAAAAGGGCTTGAAAGTGGCAAATTATACAATGTATAAAGGGGCAGAACATGTAAAGTATTCTATGGGAATTACACATTAATGTACAATGATTAAAGTGGCAAATTATACAATGTATAAAGGGGCAGAACATGTAAAGTATTCTATGGGAATTACACATTAACCCTTATTTAGCGGCGAGCAACATAAGTCGAGTTAAATAAAGCTGGACTATGTGGCGGCGCTCGACATAGGTCGAGTGGCAATTTCAGCACGTAATGTGGCTGAGAGAGAGAGACAAGTGGTGGCAGGAGACTAGCGAGCGTATGACTGCTCCAGACCACCGCGGCGAACCTACTGACACAAATCTCAGCTCCCTCCTCCCTCTCTCACTCGCTACATACTCAATTATGTACTGAAAGTACCGAATTACCTGCTTTTTGCACTCGCGTTGCACGGTTATTGCAAGAAAACTATCCATCATACAAGGATCGTTATGGTGTCATTCGAAAGCTCTGTTTATGCCCTTTCAGGGATAGGTACTTGTTTTACGTTCTGGGTCTTATTTAGGCATGAAAATGATCACGTAAACAGCCCTATTTTGACTAAAAACACCCCGCTGTGCGGTACACATAAATAAACCGCATAGGCCGCTCGTAAGGTGTTAATGTACAATGATTAACACCTTACGAGCGGCCTATGCGGTTTATTTATGTGTACCGCCCAGCGGGGTGTTTTTAGCCAAAATAGGGCTGTTTACGTGATCATTTTCATGCCTAAATAAGACCCAGAACGTAAAACAAGTATCTATCCCTGAAAGGGCATAAACAGAGCTTTCGAATGACACCATAACGATCCTTGTATGATGGATAGTTTTCTTGCAATAACCGTGCAACGCGAGTGCAAAAAGCAGGTAATTCGGTACTTTCGGTACATAATTGAGTATGTAGCGAGTGAGAGAGGGAGGAGGGAGCTGAGATTTGTGTCAGTAGGTTCGCCGCGGTGGTCTGGAGCAGTCATACGCTCGCTAGTCTCCTGCCACCACTTGTCTCTCTCTCTCAGCCACATTACGTGCTGAAATTGCCACTCGAGTTATGTCGAGCGCCGCCACATAGTCCAGCTTTATTTAACTCGACTTAAGTGGTGAGCCGCTTTTTAAGGGTTAAAGTGGCAAATTATACAATGTATAAAGGGGCAGAACATGTAAACTATTCTATGGGAATTACACATTAATGTACAATGATTAAAGGGGCAAATTATACAATGTATAAAGGGGCAGAACATGTAAAGTATTCTATGGGAATTACACATTAATGTACAATGATTAACCCGCTGAGTGCCAGCCAATTTTGACGGTGTACTTCTGCCAGTGCCAGAGTTTTTTTCTTTTTCTTTTTTGGCTAAATCTATCAAGTTGGGAGAGAAAGGAAGGATAATGGTAAAAATACCACTCCCCTCGCCAGAAATCAGGTCCCCGATGGTCCCGAAAGTAGCTGAAAAGACACTATAGACTACAGAGACTTTTATGGTATCGGAATGTATGGGTGGGAGGGTGGTTTGGGGGTTGGTGGGGGGAAGGTAGAAGGGTAGTTGACTTGTGTTACACATATGAAGCCGATTGGTGAGGTAGTTTCGCCACCACGGATTTTCCTCTTTTTTTCATTTTTTTCCTTTCTACGCTGGAAGTGGGAGGTGGTTCGGGGTGTGGTGGTGGGAAGGCAGAAGGGTAAGAGACATGTCACACAAATATGGAACCGATTGGTCCAATTGTTTTGCCGCCACAGATTTTCTTTTTCTTTCCTTCTGACGGAACCGACAGTCAGCGAGTGGGTGGGAGCAGGGATTTGGGATTCTTGTGGTGGGTAGCCAAAAGGGTAAGGTACAGTTGTGGACAGATGAAACAGATACAGCCTTGGTCTGTCCAAGACCTCACTAGAGGGCAGCACAATTAGTGCCCATAAATTATCTGGTAACAGTGATGGTGCGGGGGTAGGAGGTGAAGGTATGGGGTGGAAGGAGGGAGGCGAGGGAGAGGGAAGGAGGGTACAGGAGTGGGAGGGGGAACTAGCGGCGAGGTGGTAGCAGGTGTGGGTGGAGGGAAATGGTTGGCCAAATACTTTACTGTGAAAGAATAATTAATTTTGTGTTTTGATCATTATGTGGGATCATGAATGCGAAATATTGGAGTCGTGAGGTGTGTGTAGCATAATAAACGCGCTACAGGCTGCTAACCTGCTATTGCTCTCTCTCTCTCTCTCTCTCTCTCTCTCTCTCTCTCTCTCTCTCTCTCTCTCTCTCTCTCCATATACAATATATATGTCACATATAATATGTGACATATAGGCATTCAAATATATGATATCTTAAATCTCTAATGTAGTACTACTTTATATGTGTTCTCTGCTTAGAGCGCCTACTGAGTTGTGATATCGGGAACGTGGTATTGTTCAAACATGGGAGCGTCGGAAACAACTGAACTACCTGTTGGTTATCTAACAAGGGGAAATATAGAAATTGTTAATATTTGTCAGTCGGTGAGTCAGTCAAACTTCAAATATTATAGTTAGTGTTTCAGCATAATGGTGAGTGTATAGGTCATAGTAGTAACGAAAGTATGCAATGAATATTATGGTGTATATAATACGGTATCAATGACACGCCAATTAAAGTGTTTTCCAAGTGTACCGGAGGTGTTATCAGTGTTGGCATTGCCACGGGTATATAATCGCTTTTCATTATATACGTCCATAAACATTTAAACAATATAATAATATAAATAAATACATGAATGAACACAGGATGGCTAATATATATTTACATAGCAATACACCTGTTCAAGAAAAGCAACCAGTTATATATAATGTGTCAATACAATCCTCAAAGTTTCGGTATAGAGGCGCAAACGACCATGTTATAAAATAATATCCCCACATTAAAAACTAAGTTATATTTATTGGTCAAACCTCTTGGTAGATATGCTCAACAATAATGACGCAAGGGTACCGGTGTAAGCTTAATTAATATCAAATGAAAACACGATTATGCAGAACCGTTCCGGTCTACTAGGTGTTTTATGTTACGTGTTGACGGCATCAGTAGAAGTGTAAGCGTTAAATGAGATAGCGTTAGGGCCATTCCTTGCTACGGGTTCTAAGCTGTATACAGTTGGTTAGTGTCTCAGAGATATGAGGATACGCTTCTTCACTTATTATGGCATATAGTAAATGAGTTCATTAATTTTTGGCGGGACGTCTTGTAGTTGGAGGAGTAATTGAGATATCCATTACCGATGTTATAGATAAATAGCATTCCAAAACTGAGGAACATCCTATAATGATAGTGAAATTAAAGTGAAAAAGCTTACACGTATTAAGAAAGGGTTGGGAATACGTTACAATGAAAATACTGAATAGGATTGTAATAATTATGGTGAGCAAAGATGCATAGTGTATACAACTAGTAAAACGAAAATAATGCCTTTTGCTGCTTTATGATATATAATGTGTTTAAGGTAGTTAGAGACATTCATAATATCATAACATAGGCAAAAGTAGACTTCGAATATTTTAGATATAGCTACTAACAATCTAGAGAAAGATGAACCAGGAGAGATACATACAGCTTGATGAAATAACTGTTAACAGATTACAAAAACAGGAAGAGATTAAAGGCGAAAAGATAAACGGGAACAACGAATTATCAGTCCTCATTAATAATTTAATCCCGTTCTCGAACAACAGGGAGAATTTTCATTTATGTGAATATATGACCTGTGATTTCGTATACTATTTAATAGTAAATTGTGAATAACATAAAGCTTAACAACAAGGTCGGTATCTAAAAGATGATTGAAAAGGGAGGAGTTGCAGCATTTCCGTGTTTATTATTGTCAGATTTGTTGTGCCAAAAAAACACACTTGGTATGGATTATATACGCATATATTTAATTTATGGGGCTTTCAAACTATTGCACGTAACATATAATTTCTTAATTCAATATTTCTTTAGGTTACCAATAATACAATCTTGACACATATTGCCAATCAATAATATAGGGTCCATTGATTTCTTAATATATTTAGTTACAAACCGACTTTACAATAGCATTATTGGTAATAATATACATTCTTATTAACCAATAAAGAGGGTAATCTTAATCTTACTAAATAATTGACTCACACAAAACCTGTAGAGCGAGACTGAAATAAAAGCATGGTCATTTTATAGTTAGATCATTTTGCTATGTGAGTTAGTGAGACAAAAGGCAGAACTGCCTGTGACGAGTGCCTTCCTCATAGTTGAAAGAGTGACGGGGCCAAAATCAAGGAATGTTCAAGCCAAAATGTCTGGACACACGGAGTTTAAAGTAATTACAGTCATAGGATGAGGGGAAAATGGATTCAGGGTAGAGCGTTCCAGAGCTCAGCCGTTGAATAGGGGAAAGATTGGGAATATCGCTTCACTCTTGGGTTGGAGAGTTGCAAGGAGTAGGGTGGGATTGTGTTGGAAGACGGGTTCTACGTACTCTTCATAGAGGAGGTGGTATACATTGAAAGAGGGTTAGGAACACTGATTATTGTACTGTAATATCGGTAGAATAGCGAGAGAGATGCAACTTTGCGACGAAGAGAGAGAGATCGCAGAGAGTCAGGGAGTGGACATGAGTTAATGAAACGAAAGGTTTTCTTTTTTTCTTTGTCAAGAAATGCTGTGTGAGAGGATCTTCCCCACACATGTGAACAATACTCAATACATGGACGCACTGTGCTTCTGTACAGAGCAAGAAGCTGTGCCGGGGTAAAGAACCCCCGGAGACGATTTAGCATACCCAGCTTCTGGAAAGCTGTTTTAGCAAGGGTGGTAATATGATCTTTCCAAGTGAGATCAGGAGAAAAGGAGGCACCGAGAATACTGAGAGAAGATGAAAGGTTGATTTGAGTATTGTTGAAGTATAAGGGAAAGTCCTGTGGGAGTTCTTGATGGGTAGATAAATGGAGAAATGGGTTTTGGAAGCACCAAAAGCAACAATATATTTTCTGCCCCAAATGGGAATTGTTGATAGGTCAGAAGATAAGTGTTTTATGGCATCGTCATGTGACTTTTTGAGAGATTGCTTGCTGGGGGGTTCTGAAAAACTAGTTGAGTAGTGTAAGGTAGAGTCATCAGCATATGCATGAATAGCTGATAGTTGATAGATTGAGGAAGTGAAAGATGACCGTCCATAACTGCAGCTATGGAACGGCCAGGAAGGGAAATAGAGATAAAGGCACACATTGAGGGACAAAAACTAAAGGGGGGTAGTTTAGAAGTTAGAGATTTGTGCCAGACTCTACTAAAGAACTTAGATACAGTATGTCTAGCACAATAGAAAAGGTTTCACCGAAATCATGAATGGAGGATGACCAAAAGTTAGTAAGATATGAAGGAAGATCACTAGTAGAGCGACCCCTAAGGAAGCCATACTGGCGATCTGAAAGTAGATTACATGGGCAGAGAGATGCTTAATAAATTTCGAAGTCAGAATAGTTGCCAAAACTTTAGAGATGCAAGAAATGAGAGCAATTGGTTGATAGTTGGAGGGTTGAGAGCAATCACCCCTTCTTTGGGATAGGTTGAATGAGAGCACACTTCCAGCAAGAAGGAAAGACATTAGAGGAGAGACAGAGACGAAAGAGTTTGCCTAGGCAGGTAGTCAGCACGGAAGCACATTTTTTTTTAGTACAACAGGAGGAACACCATCACGCTTTCCTAGTATTAAGCTCAGAGAGGATAGAGAGCACATATTAAAAAGTAATTAGGATATTAGGTATAAGTAGGAAAGAGGGGGTTGGAGAGGGAGGAATAACACCGGAATCATCCAAGATGGAGTTTTTAGCGAAAGTTTGGGTGAAGAGTTTAGCTTTGTCAAAGGAAGAAGTGACGGCGTCAGAGTGGAAAAGGGGAGGGAAAGACGAAGAAGAACAATTGGTGGAGAGGTTTTTGGCTAGATACCAGAAAGCTTGGGAAGAGCTTAGAGTTGGTTAGTTCAGAGAGAGGTAACCTGACCAAGATTCGAACCCATTCACTCCAGGTATATTTGGAAGAGCTGGGCACCATAACCACTCGGCCATGGGCATATGGCTGAGTGGTTATGGTGCTCAGCTTTTCCAAATATACCTGGAGTGAGTGGGTTCGAATCCTGGTCAAGATATTGGATAGCTCAGTGCATTTAATATAGAATCGATGAAAGAGTGTTTGGTGAGTCGAAGAACAGATTTGGCATGATTCTGGGCAGAAACATAGGAAGAATAAGATTCTTGAGTTTGAAGGTGTTGGTACCGTTTGAATGCTTCATCCTTATTGTGGACAGAAGTAGAACAAGCGTGAATAAACCATTTTTTTTTTTACATTAGTCTGAGGGAAAGAAAATGGAATGTATGCCTCCATGCCCGAGAGGATTAGCTTGGTAATGCGTTCAGCACTCTCCGAGGGAAGCAAAAGTCATTCCATGGGAAATCAAAGAAATACTGCAGGAGAACCTCCCAGTCGGCAGTGCCAAAGTGCTACAATTTCCGCTGGCTAGACTGGCTCAATCGGGTGACCGTGCTGGAGAGATAGAACAGGTAAGAGAGATAGGTAAGAGGAGCCCAAATGAGGGAAAAGATCGACAGTATAATAGGAAGGGTTAGAAGTTAGAAACAAGTCAAGAATGTTAGGCCGATCTCCGAAGCTATCTGGGATACGGGTGGGATGCTGAACCAACTGCTCTAATGTAGGTCATTTAGGATAGAAAATATATAGATTGTTCACCAGGTTGGTCAGTGGAATGAGAGGAGAGCAATTGGTGGTGGTGAGCGTTAAATTATCCTAAGATGGTGATTTCTGAGAAAGGAGAGATGGATAGGATGTGTTCCAGTTAAGAGTTTAGATACTCAAAACATTTGGGAAAGTCAGTCGAGTTAAGGGAAAGATAGACAACACAGGAGTATTTAGTATGAGAATGACAGGATAATTTGAGTCATAAAGTGGAGAATTCAGAGGAGTCAAAATCGGGAACATGAGAGCCAGTGAGTTTGCTGCATCCGCCTATGGCTTTGTAAGTAGGATAGAGAAAGTAAGATGATACAGAGACAGGGCTGCTGTCAGTTGCATACAATTATGTCCAAAACAATGTGGTAGTATTTATTTTACAAAATCAAGAAACTGCACTGCAAATACATGTACAGTAGTGTAGTGTGAATATATAATCACGGTTGACCCAGTTTGCTCTAACAGTAAAACTGCAGACTAAAACATACAATGAATATAGCAAAGATAAATAGGTAGATATAGCTCGCTTCATTTACTGTAATAATATATATATACAAGCGACACGGTTTGTGCTTATGTTCCAATATCGAGAGATCGAGAGAGAGAGCAAGTTGCCTACAGCGCGTTTATCATGCTACACACACCTCTACCTAATTTTATCGAGGCTTATGGTATTATGCATACGAATTCGTTATGTTACTATCACAATCGAAGGTGGGCAAGTGAGATGTTAGACAACTTATTTATTATGTCATTACCAAAGTTTAAATTAATTGTTATTCATATAATAATTCACACTCCAGCTACAGGTTTCTTTGTAATCCACCACCACCTGCCCCTATCCTGCACTACTGCTAGGTTGCCCTCTATAGTTTGTCACCCCCCACTTTTTATCTTGATCTCTTTATGCATGTTCTGTCTCGTGCTCGTCTTCTACCTTTCATGTAACGTTTTTTTACCCATAGCTTCGTATCTTTTTGGAATTTGCCTAGCTTACCTCTGCCGTTTTAATCATGAGTTTTAGTGTCACATAGTGTTCATGGGTCGGACCCTGGTGCTAGTCCTTATAATAATAATAATAATAATAATAATAATAATAATAATAATAATAATAATACCCTCTCCCCTCCCCCATCTAAGATTCTTGAGGTAAAAACACACAGGATGTCTTTGTTTCAATTTGCTACAACTTTAGCAGTATTATGTTTCATTATTACCAGCAATCCAATATTGTGCAATCATAATACCACAGAATATTCAAAACACAAAATTATGTTTTCATACTAAAGTAATTAGCCAACCACTTCCCTCCACCCCCACCTGCTACCACCTCGCCGCTAGTTCCCCCTCCAACTCCTGTACCCTCCTTCCCCCTCCCTCGCCTCCCTCCTTCCACCCCATACCTTCACCTCCTACCCCCACACCATCACTGTTACCAGATAATTTATGGGCACTAATTGTGCTGCCCTCTATTGAGGTCTTGGACAGACCTAGGGTGTATCTGTTTCATCTGTCCACAACTGTACATGTGGTAAAAATATGAAAGCCATAGGTGCAGTCCTTTCGCTGCTACGATTTTTTTTCGGCGAGGACGTATATATACGTCCCTGGCACTGGGCGTGACAACACCCTAGGACGTATATATACGTCCTTGGCACTGGGCGTGACAACACCCTAGGACGTATATATACGTCCCTGGCACTGGGCGTGACAACACCCTAGGACGTATATATACGTCCCTGGCACTGGGCGTGACAACACCCTAGGACGTATATATACGTCCCTGGCACTGGGCATGACAACACCCTAGGACGTATATATACGTCCCTGGCACTGGGCGTGACAACACCCTAGGACGTATATATACGTCCCTGGCACTGGGCGTGACAACACCCTAGGACGTATATATACGTCCCTGGCACTGGGCGTGACAACACCCTAGGACGTATATATACGTCCCTGGCACTGGGCGTGACAACACCCTAGGACGTATATATACGTCCCTGGCACTGGGCGTGACAACACCCTAGGACGTATATATACGTCCCTGGCACTGGGCGTGACAACACCCTAGGACGTATATATACGTCCCTGGCACTGGGCGTGACAACACCCTAGGACGTATATATACGTCCCTGGCACTGGGCGTGACAACACCCTAGGACGTATATATACGTCCCTGGCACTGGGCGTGACAACACCCTAGGACGTATATATACGTCCCTGGCACTGGGCGTGACAACACCCTAGGACGTATATATACGTCCCTGGCACTGGGCGTGACAACACCCTAGGACGTATATATACGTCCCTGGCACTGGGCGTGACAACACCCTAGGACGTATATATACGTCCCTGGCACTGGGCGTGACAACACCCTAGGACGTATATATACGTCCCTGGCACTGGGCGTGACAACACCCTAGGACGTATATATACGTCCCTGGCACGTATATATACGTCCCTGGCACTGGGCGTGACAACACCCTAGGACGTATATATACGTCCCTGGCACTGGGCGTGACAACACCCTAGGACGTATATATACGTCCCTGGCACTGGGCGTGACAACACCCTAGGACGTATATATACGTCCGTGGCACTGGGCGTGACAACACCCTAGGACGTATATATACGTCCCTGGCACTGGGCGTGACAACACCCTAGGACGTATATATACGTCCCTGGCACTGGGCGTGACAACACCCTAGGACGTATATATACGTCCCTGGCACTCAGCGGGTTAAAGGGGCAGAAAATTCAAATTATTCTAGGGGAGTTACACATAATAGTTCACAATGATTAAAGGGGCAGAACATAACAAATTATTTTGAGAGTTACAAATCTTACTGTACTATGTTTAAAGGGGCATCAGATATGGTATTGTTAAGTTGGGGTTTAATTGTTTTGTATATATATTGACTCTAGGGTTCTCACACTTTTACCTGGGCAAGTATCTAAAATTTGAAAAACATCCTATTTAAGTCTAACTTTGCAAAACTCTGCATGTTCTCTTACTGCTGAGTGAGGAGGGCTTTGTATGGGGCGACCTGTCCAGCTCGACTCTCCTATGTGCTCATCGGTGCGGATTTTGAAAGCATGTGTAGTGCTCCCAATATACCCGGCCTGGCAGCTCGGGCAGGTGAAACAATACACCACCGATGAGCGCAAGTCTGTCGGCACTCGATCTTTGAAATGAAACAATGAACCTATTTTGAATGTGCTTTTATGTATGAATCGAAAGTTGATTTGTATTGTTTCACCTGTCCGAGCTGCCAGGCCGGGTATATTGGGAGCACTACATGTGCTTTCAAAATCTGCACCGATGAGCAAATAGCTCAGTCGAGCAGGACAGGTCGCCCCCTACAAAGCCCTCCTCACTCAGCAGTAAGAGAACATGCAGAGTTTTGCAAAGTTAGACTTAACCCTCCAGACCCGGTTGGGCTCTGAGAAACCCATAACAAAGACGGCCCGCGCAACCCGGACGGGCTCTGAGGCTCCGAGTACTTGCGTACGTGCTTTCGAATGGCGCGCGTACATTTTTGGTATCGTGGGGGGTAGGTGGCGCTACCAGACGTGAACTATGCCACAACAAAAGTATCTACCCTGACGCCATCATGGATAGTACGCCGAATAGTGATTCCGCTGTGTCCGATACCGTGCTCCCTACGACGGCCGCCAAGCTCGTCGCGTCTTACGCAGACGCCACCGCCTAAATGTGTTATCTCCCGGAGGTATTGAGCAGACATTACGTATATATGAGCGTGCTGATGAAGTGCATAATGTTGACGATGTAGACAGTGATAAATCGGCTAATTATCAGTCGAGTGATTATGGCGATGAGAGTGACAAAGACGCTCAATTCATGGGATTTGCGAGTGAACATGAGAGTGATGAAAGTGATGAAGGTGATGTAGAAGCTTTCGCGGAAGCTGTTTTAGCTGAAGACAGTGAAGTGGGGAAAGTGAGTGAGTGGGAGAGTTCAAGGTCACTCTCCAAGTTTCAGTTGAGTGACATGACTCCAAGCTCTTTGCCAGCTAAATCGCCTTTCAATCTACGCTTCTATAAGAAGCAGATACTTAAAAAGGCGGCCGCGGTAGCTAGGGAAGAATCCAAAAGAGTTGGTGAGGATGAGGCTATGAGTGAGGGTGAGCGTGGTGACTCATCTTGCCCGCCATTGTCTCCCTTGTCTACCCAAGCCACCCAAGATGACCCGGGCGCCCCGCACTCTTCCCCACCACCCCCACCACTGTCATGGGTTGAGAACCCTCCACTTTCGGCCTATTTGCCTCCTAGGTCCCCCGACAGGAGACATACTGCTACCGAAAAGGGGAAAGGCAGGAAATATGTCAAAAAAGGACAGAAAACTAGGAGGGCTTTGTTCGAGGCTCTCGCGGCGTCCACCCCTGCTGGCCCCAGCCATACGCCCCCTCATCTTTCCCTACGGTCCTCCCCACCTCTCCAGCTGTCAACATATGTTCCTGACGAAGTCTTTGAGCTCGCATCACCAATACCTGGGCCTAGTGACAGTGAAGCATTGCTTTCTGCCACTCGTCGCAGGCCAAGGAGCCCAGGACCTCGGGGGGACATAGCCTCACCTGCCACTGCTTCCCCACCTCGCCCACCCGCACGCCGCCCACGCATCACTCGTTCCCCGCCAGATTATGTGGGGGCCACTGACGATTAAGGGGACCTCTCAGAAGACTCTGGCCATGATTATGTAGGTCCACCGTCAGGGCAAGATGACCACTCTGACGACAACGAAGACTACATGGACATGAACGACCCTCAACCCATTCGCTTCGCCCAGGGGCATCGTGCTGTGGCCCACCCTCGCCGCCGCCCTGGTGGCTGCCCTGGCCACCGCCCTGGCTGCCCTAGGGCGCGCGCCTCCCAAGTTGGCCGTGGGCATGCTGGGCCACCAGCTGGAGCTCCTCGTCGGCGTCACCAAGACCCATTTTACGTTTTTCAGTGGCAAGACGTAGCTGATGGGGAAGATTACAACCCTGATGTGCCAGCTTTTGATGAGGTACAGGAGGGTTCAGGCATTACTCCCAATTTTCCCGCAGGCCCCAATGCTCCACCACATGAACATTTTGAGGCCTTTGTTTATGAGGAGGTGGTAGGGTATGTCATCAAGGAGACAAATAAGCAGCACCAATTCCACTTTTTTGACAAGGTGGCCAGGGGCCACATGAGGCAGTGGACTGACGTGACTCATCACGAGTTCATGGTGTTCCTGGCACTCACCATGCTAATGCCTCATGTCAAGAAGCATAGGTTGCCTGACTATTGGATAACCAATGATCTCATATCCACCCCTGCCTTCGGGAAATATATGTCTCGCGACCGGTACCTTGACATCCTCGCAGCGCTCCATCTTGTCACCAACACCGACGTCCACCGCCCAGACAAGCTGTGGAAGATTAGGACGTTGTACGAGATGATGCGAGAACGCTTCAGCTCCTACTTCAAGCCCTTCTGCAAGGTCGTCATTGACGAGTCTCTTGTGCTGTTCCGGGGAAAGCTCAGCTTCCGGCAGTACATTCCCTCAAAAAGATATCGCTTTGGCATCAAATTTTTTGTGCTGTGGGACTGCCGAACTGGCTATGTCCTGGACTTCCTGGTCTACAGCGGGAAGGAAGGGGACGTGCTTGTGGACCCCCTCATTGGCTTTGGCGGAGCAGTGGTGCAAGCCATGATGGACCGCTATTTCCACAAGAATCACGTCCTCTTCACGGACAATTACTACACGTCCCCTACTCTCTCAAAGTACCTGCATGAGCACAAGACGGGAACTGTAGGCACAGTACGAGGGAGAAGGAAGGGCATGCCACCTTTCCCTCCAAAGACCAAAGAAGGCGATGTGTTCAGGAAGATGTCGGGGCCCATTCTGGCTATCCACTGGCACGACCAGCGGAAGGTCAACCTCCTGACCACCGTCCACAAGGGGGAAATGGTGGAGACTGGCAAGGTGGATCGCTGCACCCAGGCCATGGTGACCAAGCCCGATGCTGTCATGAACTACAACATCAACATGAGGCTGGTGGACAAGTCCAACATGCAGATAGGCTTCATTGACTGCCTGCGTACCTCGTGCAGATGGTATAAAAAGTTCTTTCTGCACATGGTGGACATGTCCATTCTGAATGCCTACAATATATACAAGCTTCGGAATGTGAACACACCCATGAAGTTCAATAGCCTGAGGAGGTTCCAAAAGCAGGTGTTGAAGGAGCTCCTGGAGAAGTATGCTACGCCACAGAGGGCAGTGCCACATGCTGGACCCACCGCTACTGACCGCTTGCACTGTGCATATTACATGAATATGCACAGGCTCATTTCCCTGCCTCTGACACAAGCAGGAAGAAAGCAGCAGAAGCGGTGCCATGTCTGCTACAACACCAGGCTGAGGGAGAGGTCAGAGAAAAAGTCCACCATGGAGTGTGTGGAGTGCAAGGTGGCACTCTGTCCTGAAGGGTGCTTCTTTGATTACCACTCCAAGCAGGAGTTCTAATAATCATAGTGAAAGTGCCAAAGACAGTGACAATATGTACAGTATATATATAGGCAAAAAGTGGAAGTAAAACATGTTATTGTAATACAAAAGTCATGTATTATGAGAACATTGATACAAATACAATTACACCATAATAATATGTGAAAGTGACATATGTATATAATAAGTGACACTCTTATGATTAGAACCTATAGAAATATATAAATCAGTGAAAAAAAACACAATAAATTGTATATAAAACGTTTACAAAGCATATAACTAAGTGAAAGTGACACAAGGCCTAATATTTGATGGCCAAAGTATAATAAACACCTGTTATAATGAATAATCAGTGCCTAATATAACAATAACCTACCTCAATTACTAATAAAACGTTCAGTATCGAGTGAAAATTAGCATTATCAGTGACAGTGACACTCTCTAAAGCATATTTACCAAAGTGAAAGTGACACAAAACCTAATATTTTGATGACCAAAGTTTAATAAACACCTGTGATAACGAATAATCAGTGCTTAATGTAACAATAACCTACCTCAATTACTAACAAAGCGTACGGTATCGAGTGAAAATGAGCAATATTAGTGACAGTGATACCCTAATACACATACTTTATATAATTGGCCTCAAAATAACTATAAAAATATCAAATAAACATCACATTCTCAATATCAATCACTAAAATCGTCTAAGGGAGATATACACTTTGGCGCGACGAGTGGCTTGGTGCGTGGCAAGATATACAGTACAAGGTATTGTCACGTGCAGGTCCGCGACGTCAGCTCGGCCCCCTGACCTCACTCTTTATTTCTTTCTCTCTCGGAGTCATAAAGATTGCCCACACTGGCCCGTCAAACCTACCTACTTCTCTCTCTCTCTCTCTCTCTCTCTCTCTCTCTCTCTCTCTAATAAATATTTTAAGAGAATATGTATGTGTGTGTGTGTGTGTGTGTAAATGAATGGAAGAAGCTCAGATCGAGCACCTTGATGCCGAAATCATTTGTTTTATTTGTTTGTTTGTTTTGTAGATGTTTAGGTGACAATCACCACGGTCGATCTGGGGATCCGCCGCTGATGAGCTCGTCCTGGAATCTTTACGACTCTGAATCTTACGATTCTGTACAGGACTGAACATGCTAGTTTTATCGACAATAGCTCAGAGAAGAGTGTTGAGAGGGGAGAAGGGGTGTTGGAGAGAGAGGAAGGTGTTGGAGTGGCTTTGTTATGTGTGTTTTGTCTGTATACGTCGTCAGGATGTCCCCTGACTGGGTGCAAGCATGTGAAACATGCTAGGACGTACTACCGCACCCACTAAATGTCCGCCGTGGCAGGGATTCGATCCCGGGTCTTTCAGATTCACACGCGAGCGTGCTCACCACTTGACCACCATACATTTTACTTCACGAAAGTCTTGTATGTCTACAATGATTATGTATTGATTTTTTCTTTAATAATATTCTAATTTCATATTGTTGGACTACCATACAAGTATAAAACAATTTCGAGAAAACTAAGAACAAACAAGAGTGGTGGCAACCCCGTTCACTGTGTTGGAATACCACCGCTCACAACATGAGGTGCTTTTAAAATGTATCTATTGTTCATTATTGTTCAGGATGCATTATAGCTTTGTTTAGGTGTATTAAGGAGTTACTTCATCGTACAGCTATATATACCGTGCATAAAAAGATGAGGAGTAGGGATAAGGCTTTTACACGTGACTATATTATTTATACAAAATGTTTTAGAGGACTATAGCTAATTATTGTAGCAGATAAAACATCAATAACTAATACATTAGGAAATTACATACGTGTAACAAACAGACTCGCAGACATATGATTCACAATACAGTACGGTACTGTACGTGAAAGCATACATAGAAGTAATACTAAATAACCTATACAGTTCTTATATTAATATTTCAAGTACCGGGTAACTAGATGTAATTGGAAATAGTAGTGCTCACCTCTTGATGTTGGTAAGTGAAGGGTTGGAAGTGAACCAGCCTTTATCCGGTGCAGTGTTTTGGGTAATGGAAGGCCTACTAATTCGTATTTAAGATTTCTTTCAAATGCAGTTGTCTCAAAATGCAAACTGCATAATTATCCTTGCAATAGCATCATTAATATAGTCTGATCTCTTACACAGGTGAATACATTTGTTCTTTGTTTCGTCGTCTTTGGGGAAGGAGTGAAAAGTAATATGCTTATCACTTGCTTTTTTCTTGTTTGAGAAACACCCAAACACTGCACAGTTGTTGGGCATGTCTGTACACTTGCTTAAGCAAAACAACACAGTAAAACATCAAGGCTATGCTTAAATAACTTCACTTGATTCTGGAGAGATGTGCGCGACCTACACAAATCAAAGGAGGGTAAATACTGATGGCGGGAGGTCTGGGGATGATTCTACGTCACTGCGCGGGTCAGAGGAGTTTGGGGCATCTGGTGACAATACCTTGTACTGTATAATTATCTTGGTGCGTGGTAGCCGTGGCCGGGGCGACGCATCCGAACTCAGGAAGAATTTGCTGCTGAAAATCACTCGTCTTCCTGCGCTCACCATTATGCAACCACTGGGGCTAGAAACCTCTACTCAACGGCATTCTGTAGAGGAAGGTTTGTGGAACATTTTACTTTTTTATTCATATCATTACATGCCATATTTATTGAATTACAGATGAGTTAACATAGCCCAAAAATCGTAAAAAACCCCGGTACCACAGTACAGTCGCGAGCTAGAGGGCCCGAGTCTGGAGGATTAAACCGTATTTTTTTCAAATTTTAGATACTTGCCTAAGTAAAAGTGTGAGAACCCTAGAGTCAATATATATACAAAACAATTAAACCCCAACTTAACAATACCATATCTGCTGCCCCTTTAAACATAGTACAGTAAGATTTGTAACTCTCAGAATAATTTGTTATGTTCTGCCCCTTTAATCATTGTGAACTATTATGTGTAACTCCCCTAGAATAATTTGAATTTTCTGCCCCTTTAATCATTGTACTGTACATTAATGTGTAATTCCCATAGAATACTTTACATGTTCTGCCCCTTTATACATTGTATAATTTACCCCTTTCAAGCCCTTTTACACGTTGTACATTAGTATGTGTAACACACTTTGAATAACTTGTAAGTTAGTTTTATATCGTGTGTTTTTCTCTCTCATTTTTAGACCCTGATGATGACATAATTTGATATGTCGAAATGTTGGATCCAAAATAAAGATGTTCGCTACCTATTCCCTTGTGATACTTTTCCTCTTAACCCGTCCAGCCCCAGCGACGCGTCTGACGCGTCGGCGATGTATGTAACGCACAGCCCCAGAGACGCGCCTGACGCGTCACCCTAATTGCGCCGACCGTAACCTCAGGTGTAGCCACTCAAGAGGGCTCAGATTTGTATGGGAACTGTATACGTATCCCACGCAACCGTGCCGATGGTTGAAAACTCTCAAAGTCCACGTGCGTGCGCGCGAGCGCGCAATAACCTGTTTTTTTGGGATAATTGCCTTCAATTTTTTACTCTTGTAAAATCCGTTTTCGGGGGCTCTGTAGGACCATTTTTTAAGCTTTTTGAACGGTTTTTCGTGGTTTTTCCTTCATTCCTAACCCATTCGCTATTGTTTCTGGAATAAAACCATTTTTTGAAAACTGGCCGGGTTCTGGTGCGCAAACATTACAAAACTAGCCGGGGCTCCACGGGTTAAGAATAGCTATCATGGAGGCGGTCAGAGCACGCCAGGACTTAAGGGTATACATGGTAAAGAAGTTGCCGGAAGACATTGGTCGCCGGGCAACACATTCCCCTGTATTAACTGCCTCACTACTTAATATGGATACACGGAGTGCAGTGTTTAACATGGTAGACAGGTTAAAGCAGAGTACCTCTCAGCCTAGGAAGGCGTCGTTCAAAAAACCGTACTCTAAACCAAAAGGTGGAAATAAGCCTCAAGCTTCTAGTGCAAAACAGTCCTTTCGGGACGCTAGGTCTTCCCAACAGCAGGGAGGTACTCAGCACAAGCAAAAGCAGGGTAAACAGTCAGGCAAGTGGGACAACAAGGGTAAGTCACACAACAAGCCTCATCAGGGAACGACGTCTGCCAAACCTAGCCAGCCGTCTAATTCCACTACACCACCACCAAAAAACTAGTCAGTCACACTCTCTCTCTCCTGGTAAGCAAGGGCATCACTTGGCGGTGGCTCCATCGACCTCGTTTACGTCAAACTCAAGAGTTCAATCATGTTTCTTTAGAGGTGGAGTCACTTTTCCAAGAAACGATTGCCAAGCATGTCATTGTCCCGGTAGATCCAACTTGCCATGTTTTCACATCCAGACTTTTTCTAGTGCCAAACAGGGACAGTGTGCAGATGCGACCAGTAGTAAATCTCTCGTATCTGAACACCCATATTCACAATTCATAGGATGCTCACAGTGAATCAAATCAGGCTCACACTTCCGCCGCAAGGTTGGATGTGCTCCCTAGACCTGAAAGACGCCTATTGGCATGTCCCCATAAACAAAAGGTTCCAAAAATTCCTCGCCTTGAGGATCAGGCAAGAGACTTACGTCTTTCAGAGATTACCCTTCGGGTTGAACCTGGCACCGAGAATTTTCACAAAATTAGTCCGGCAAGCCCTGATGCCATTATTAGCTCAAGGGATCAAGGTGAGGTGGTATCTAGACGACTGGCTGGTAGTGGCAGAGTCAGAGAGTTTATGTCAGATTCATGTAAACCAAGTGATAAATCATGTACAGACCCTAAGGTTCAAGGTCAACTTGGCAAAGTCTCTCCTTGTCCCCACACGGGAAATTCAATGGATAGGGCTGGTCTGGGACAAGGCCAATCTGACTCTCACTCAGAGTGTGGACAACCGCAACAGATTCCGCAGGAAACTGTTTCGTTTTCTCCACAGTCTGAATTCGACAAGGACGACATGGGAATCCCTGGTCGGTTCTCTCAATTGGATGCAATTAACTGTGAAGTTGGGCCGGCTGAAAGTAAAAAGATTAATCATGGAAAACAACAAATTTTTCCCTCTTTTGCCGGCGGGAAAGTTATGGGCCATTCCTCCATTAATTCACAACTTACTGTCGGTCTGGGCAAGGACAGAAACATTGCACTCGATAATGACGTGGATTTCTCCCCCACCTACAGTATGGGTAGACACAGATGCTTCAGGGACAATAGGCTGGGGATATCAGTTGAACCTAGGCCACCAGGGCCAAGGTCTTTGGTCCCAAGACAAGAACTTTCATATAAACCAACAAGAACTCTTAGTTCCACTGTTTTTCCTTCAAGCTCACGGCTCTTCATTAGCCTGTGCTAGCTAATCTAAAACCTTGTTCAATACAACTCAATACAAATGAGTAAGGACTCACTAAAAGGGAGAGAACGACGAATGAAGCGGAGCACACTGGCACCCAACCTCTCGGTACGACCGCGGGAAGAGGAAAAAAGTATGGCGGCTCAGAGAGCAGAGTCAAGGAAGTCCGCGCAAGAAATCCACGAGATGGAAAGCTGTAGTATAACAATTATTAAGTATATATTTCTTTTTATATTTTTCGAAGGTTTTTTTTCGTAGCGAGTACCCAATCATAAGACGATTCCATAAGAGAATAAGCGTTACCCTTATGAAGCGTACTCCGTTCTCCCTGCGGCGGTAGATTCAAACTGGCCCATTAGGCATAACATTACAAGGGAAATCAATTGCGTTCCGAATGGACAACTTGAATGTGGTGCACTGCATTCAAAAGCAAGGGTCAACAAGGTCTCGGAAGTTAATGGAATTGTCAGAACAGATTTTTGCTCTAGCCGAATCGCCGAGCATTCATCTAAATGCATCTTACCTCCCAGGCGTAGCGAACATCTGGGCAGACGCTCTGTCCCGGAGACAGAGCACCTCAGTAGAATAAGCACTCAGACAAAACATCTTCAACAAGATGATTGCAGAGCCATACCGTCCACAAGTGGATCTATTTGCGTCAGAAGGGAACCACAGGCTCCTTCTCTACCTAACCCGCCGGGAAGTGACTTCGGCGGGGGGTCCCAACGCATTATCAGAGGACTGGAACAAATGGTATTCCATATATCTTTTTCCGCCTCCAGACGCTTCACTCATGTGTCAAGTACTTCATAAACTACGGGGTTACTGAGGCATAGTCTCGATGATCGCGCCACTATGGCCGGCTCAGTTGTGGTACCACCAGTTGAAAACGTGGTGCGAGAACCCGGTGTCACTCCCGGTCTCGTACTTCCACTTGGAAACAATTGGCAACCTAGAGACCTCACTGGCTTTTGCCTTATGGACATTCTGAATACCAAATGGCTGACTCAGTATGGAGAGAGTGTTACAAGTAAATTTCTTAATCAGTATACTATGCCCACCAGGAGACAATACCAATCACATTGGAAAACGTTCACAACCTGGATAGTGGAGACAGCGCAAACAGACGCCTCAGTAGCTCTGATTTTTGTAATACTTAGATTAGTTGCTTGAACATAAGCGTTTCTCAGTAGTTACACTAAAGAATCACTTGTCTGCCATTAGGAATCCCTTTTTCGACCTCACTGGTCTATCCATATCGCAGGCAGAGGTGAAAGGGTTCATGAGGGCATGTTTCAAGCTACGCCCACCACCACATCAGCTCATGCCTACTTGGTCGTTAGACAAAGCTTTGTCATTGCTTCACTCACGCAAGTATAAACATGCGCCGGATTTTGATTCATTATTAAAGAAGGCTGTGTTCCTTATGGCTTTGGCGACAGGAAACAGAGTATCTGAGCTGACGGCGCTGAGCAACGAACCTAACTGCCTCAGGTTTGGGAGACTGAAGAAACACTTACAAATCGCTCCGTCTACCACGTTCATTGCAAAGAATTAACATGGTGATCATGTATTCTCAGAATTTACAGTCCCGGCGCTGAAACGCGGACATATTCATCACCTTTTGTGCCCAGTACAGGCTTTACTTAAGTTTATGAGGGTAGCACAACCTCAACAACCAAGCTTCCTATGGGTCAACCAAACAGGTAATCGCATCACAAGAAGGAAATTGGCTTCTTTACTCGTTGACGTAATTAGGGAAAGTAATCCCGGCATAGTGGGCAGAGCCCATGACATAAGAAAGTGGACCGTCTCCCTGAGATTTTTGCAAAATTATTCAATTGACGACATAGCTAACACGAAGTTGTGGGCTTCCAATCATAGTTTCTTGACGCGATACCTGTCGGTGGCTCTGGATAAACCAAAACTGACTTGTGTGGCGTTGCGGCAGCGGGTCTAGTAGTCAATGTGCTATTACTAATTAAGTTCTAATCTTAAAATGTGAAAAGGAGGGGGGGGGGGAGGTGCTAGAAAGCTCAAAGACCCCTAGAGCCTCTCCGCCGGATATTGTGATAACTTCACGAGCTGTGATACTTAATAAGTCGAGCTGGTTCTACAGCTCAAAAAAAGTTTTACTTTTAATTTTGGAGATATCTATCATAGTTACATCTATATAGTATAAACAAAGTGTACAAACTTACTGTATATGAAATGTACAAATATTTTTAAGGCCAGTATACAATCCAAAGAATTATGGGTCGGTATCTGTTGGAAAGGGAATAAGAATATGTCCCCAAACAACATTATGACGGATCGATCGCAAAGTGCAGATCCAGTCACATATAAGCAGATCTTCTTTGAAGTAACGCACTGCTTTTATTTTCTATTTTTATAAACATTGTATGTAAACAATAAAGACTTAAATTGTTATACGGATTCTTTGTCTCTACCTAAGGTAATTTGTTAGTGGTTTTGATATTGTCACGAATGTCCCCCTCCAGTCTTAAGATATCAGGCCTATCGTTAATGATGGAGGGGCCACTAATAAATTATAGGTTTGATTCCCGGAGGGAAGAATGAAAACCTAATATTAAGTAGGGGCCCTGTAATCATTGACGATGTAGGACCCTCCCGTCCATCCCCTTCCCATTCGCTTGATATCATGAGGTTAATCTTAATAAGTCAGTGAAGAAAGTATGGCGGCTCAGAGAGCAGCGTCAAGGAAGTCCGCACAAGAAATCCACGAGATGGAAAGCTGTAGTACAGCGGTTCCCAAACTGCGGGTCATGACCCCCAAATGGGTCATGAGCCTTTTTCTGGGGGTCATGGAGGGTCCAAGATTTTGAGGAAATAATACATGATTAAATCAATCCTTGTTAATAAACATTTATACAAAAAAAAAATGTATTGCTCTCTCTGCTGTGATTAAACTTTAAAATGTATCTGCGCTATTGGAAATTTGTATTTTTTCGGAAGGCTTATAAAGGTGGGGGTCATGGTAGGTTTGGTACTACTGAAAGGTGTCACATACTGAAAAAGTTTGGGAACCGCTGCTGTAGTATAACAATTATTAAGTATATATTTCTTTTTTATATTTTACGAAGGTTTTTTCGTAGCGAGTACCCAATCATAAGACGATTCCATAAGAGAATAAGCGTTACCCTTATGAAGCGTACTCCGTTCTCCCCGCGGTGGTAGATTCAAACTGGCTGACCGCGGGCGCTTGAATGGAGGCTATTATACTAATAGGCATATCGTCATTGATTACGGGGCCCCTACTAAATATTAGGTTTTCATTCTTCCCTCCGAGAATCAAACCTATATTATGTGCGAATACTGGTAATAGAGAGCAGGTAGGAGTAGCGCATAAGTCAAACCGAGGCATGATGGAGCTATATGAGCCCCCCCCCCCCTGCCGTAATCGGCTCCTCTCCTGCCGCCGGTACCGCTACTGAAGTGTTGGGATTTGGAAATAGAAATTTCCAGGAATCAATGCTCATAAGGATAACCTGAGAGGTGTTTACAAATCCTACCTCAAGTCCGCCGGAAAATTAGTTATAGCCACTGCTACTCTAACCTTCCGCTGGACTTAACCAATAAAAACCTTAGGTTTTTCCAGTTTGGAACTGCTTACCTGTGACAAAGTGTCACTGGCCCAATAACCTTAAGCGTTTTACTAGCAATGACTATTAGGACTAGAAGATTGTATGTGTCCATGCTTTTTTGTTAACACTGACTATTTAGTCAGTTTGTCCCACTGAACTGTGCGCCGGGTGTACTAAGTTGCCGCGTGAGGCTAACGGCCAGGGCGAGTTCACTTGGCGGGCCGAGTTAGGCTCCCTTAGGAATTAGCATTTCCGCCGGGAGGTTCATGGTTTAGCACACCACGCCTTGACATTTGGTAAGTTCCTTACATGTCCGCTGGACGAGAAACAGGCGGCCGGCTTTGAAAGCCGCCGGAAAAACGAACCAAAATGTTCAGAGTTGCTCACTTATCTGGGAAAGTCAGACACCCCCAAAAACCCACACACCATCAGGACGTCTCCTGATTCCCTGTAACATGTAAAATATCACATGCAAAACTCAGGGAAGCAACTTAGGCTATGACATATAGAGTAATTTTATTCATAAAATAATAACCTCTAGCCTTAACCGGAGACCCCTACTGAGGCTGGCCACGAGGCTCGTAGAAATCCGCATCTCGGCAGCTACCCTGAAGACCCAGCAGCAGCAGCACATGGTGGAGAGGCCCACGAGAGGGGCCCACACGCAGACACGGAATCCAGAAGATTCCACACCATGTGTGGCAACCCATAAACTAGAGCGTTTGCTAAAACCAATAATGCAACTGCCTCATAGAGACGGCCTGAAACATAATCCTGCATAGAAGTAGCAAAAGCTAAGGCGCAGATCAACAACAAATAAAAACACATGATGCGCAGATCCTGGGGGACTCGTAGGTGCCTGTACAAAAGTACCCTATATTAACACTTCCTGCGGGCGTACCAATGGGCTAGCCTGTGCTAGCTAATCTAAAACCTTGTTCAATACAACTCAATACAAATGAGTAAGGACTCACTAAAAGGGAGAGAACGACGAATGAAGCGGAGCACACTGGCGCCCAACCTCTCGGTACGACCACGGGAAGAGGAAAAAAGTATGGCGGCTCAGAAAGCAGAGTCAAGGAAGTCCGCACAAGAAATCCACGAGATAGAAAGCTGTAGTATAACAATTATTAAGTATATATTTCTTTTTTATATTTTACGAAGGTTTTTTCGTAGCGAGTACCCAATCATAAGACGATTCCATAAGAGAATAAGCGTTACCCTTATGAAGCGTACTCCGTTCTCCCCGCGGCGGTAGACTCAAACTGGCCCATTAGGCATAACATTACAAGGGAAGTCAATTGCATTCCGAATGGACAACTTGAATGTGGTGCACTGCATTCAAAAGCAAGGGTCAACAAGGTCTCGGAAGTTAATGGAATTGTCAGAACAGATTTTTGCTCTAGCCGAATCGCTGAGCATTCATCTAAATGCATCTTACCTCCCGGGCGTAGCGAACGTCTGGGCAGACGCTCTGTCCCGGAGACAGAGCACCTCAGTAGAATGGGCACTCAGACAAAACATCTTCAACAAGATGATTGCAGAGCCATACCGTTCACAAGTGGATCTATTTGCGTCAGAAGGGAACCACAGGCACCCTCTCTACCTAACCCACCGGGAAGTGACTTCGGCGGGGGGTCCCAACGCATTATCAGAGGACTGGAACAAATGGTATTCCATATATCTTTTTCCGCCTCCAGACGCTTCACTCATGTGTCAAGTAGTTCACAAACTACGGGGTTACCGAGGCCTAGTCTCGATGATCGTGCCACTATGGCCGGCTCAGTTGTGGTACCACCAGTTGAAAACGTGGTGCGAGAACCCGGTGTCACTCCCGGTCTCGTACTTCCACTTGGAAACAATTGGCAACCTAGAGACCTCGCTGGCTTTTGCCTTATGGACATTCAGAATGCCAAATGGCTGACTCAGTATGGAGAGAGTGTTACAAGTAAATTTCTTAATCAGTATACTATGTCCACCAGGAGACAATACCAATCACATTGGAAAACGTTCACAACCTGGATAGTGGAGACAGCGCAAACAGACGCCTCAGTAGCTCTGATTTTTGTAATACTTAGATTAGTTGCTTGAACATAAGCGTTTCTCAGTAGTTACACTAAAGAATCACTTGTCTGCCATTAGGAATCCCTTTTTCGACCTCACTGGTCTATCCATATCGCAGGCAGAGGTGAAAGGGTTCATGAGGGCATGTTTCAAGCTACGCCCACCACCACGTCAGCTCATGCCTACTTGGTCGTTAGACAAAGCTTTGTCATTGCTTCACTCGCGCAAGTATAACCATGCGCCGGATTTTGATTCATTATTAAAGAAGGCTGTGTTCCTTATGGCTTTGGCGACAGGAAACAGAGTATCTGAGCTGGCGGCGATGAGCAACGAACCTAACTGCCTCAGGTTTGGGAGACTGAAGGAACACTTACAAATCGCTCCGTCTACCACGTTCATTGCAAAGAATTAACATGGTGATCATGTATTCTCAGAATTTACAGTCCCGGCGCTGAAACGCGGACATACTCATCACCTTTTGTGCCCAGTACAGGCTTTACTTAAGTTTATGAGGGTAGCACAACCTAAACAACCAAGCTTCCTAAGGGTCAACCCAACAGGTAATCGCATCACGAGAAGGAAATTGGCTTCTTTACTCGTTGACGTAATTAGGGAAAGTAATCCCGGCATAGTGGGCAGAGCCCATGACATAAGAAAGTGGACCGTCTCCCTGAGATTTTTGCAAAATTATTCAATTGACGACATAGCTAACACGAAGTTGTGGGCTTCCAATCATACTTTCTTGACGCGATACCTGTCGGTGGCTCTGGATAAACCAAAACTGACTTGTGTGGCGTTGCGGCAGCGGGTGTAGTAGTCAATGTGCTATTACTAATTAAGTTCTAATCTTAAAATGTGAAAAGGAGGGGGGGGGGGGATAGAAAGCTGAAAGACCCCTAGAGCCTCTCCGCCGGATATTGTGAAAAGTTCACGAGCTGTGATACTTAATAAGTCGAGCTGGTTCTACAGCTCAAAAAAGTTTTACTTTTAATTTTGGAGATATCAATGATAGTTACAACTATATTGTATAAACAAAGTGTACAAACTTACTGTATATGAAGTGTACAAATATTTTTAAGGCCAGTATACAATCCAAAGAATTATGGGTCGGTATCTGATGGAAAGGGAATAAGAATATGTCCCCAAACAACATTATGACGGATCGATCGCAAAGTGCAGATCCAGTCACATATAAGCAGATCTTCTTTGAAGTAACACACTGCTTTTATTTTCTATTTTTATAAACTTTGTATGTAAACAATAAAGACTTAAATTGTTATACGGATTCTTTGTCTCTACCTAAGGTAATTTGTTAGTGGTTTTGATATTGTCACGAATGTCCCCCTCCAGTCTTAACATATCAGGCATATCGTTAATGATGGAGGGGCAACAAATAAATTATAGGTTTGATTCCCGGAGGGAAGAATGAAAACCTAATATTTAGTAGGGGCCCTGTAATCATTGACGATGTAGGACCCTCCCGTCCATCCCCTTCCCATTCGCTTGATGTCTTGAGGTTAATCTTAATAAGTCAGTGAAGAAAGTATGGCGGCTCAGAGAGCAGCGTCAAGGAAGTCCGCACAAGAAATCCACGAGATGGAAAGCTGTAGTACAGCGGTTCCCAAACTGCGGGTCATGACCCCCAAATGGGTCATGAGCCTTTTTCTGGGGGTCATGGAGGGTCCAAGATTTTGAGGAAATAATACATGATTAAATCAATCCTTGTTATTAAACATTAATACAAAAAAAAATAATAATAATAATTGCTCTCTCTGCTGTAATTAAACTTTAAAATGTATCTGCGCCATTGGAAATTTGTATTTTTTCGGAAGGCTTATAAAGGTGGGGGTCAATGACCCCCACCTTTATAAGCCTTCCGATATATTTCTTTTTTATATTTTACGAAGGTTTTTTCGTAGCGAGTACCCAATCATAAGACGATTCCATAAGAGAATAAGCGCTACACTTATGAAGCGTACTCCGTTCTCCCCGCGGTGGTAGATTCAAACTGGCTCATCGCGGGCGCTGGAATGGCAGCTATTTTACTAATAGGCATATCGTCAATGATGGATGGGCCACTAATAAATAGAGATCATATACTGTGACCTTTACCTTTGATCTTTGACTTAAAATATAATACATATATTGGATGTTCGTCGCATTGACCAACTGAATTTGCCTGTATAATTTGCTGACAATACCTTAAACAGTTTAGGAGGAGTTTAGGTAAAATGACAAATACTCTTGTTTTGACCTTGACCTCTGACCTTAACTATTGCAATGTTTATATGAAATTTGATATTTATATGATTTTTAAGTAATAAGTCATAACACATAACAGTTTTCCAAAATTTGAGTAATATTTTTTAATAAATAATAAAAGTTGACCTTTGGCCTTCAACTGTGACCTTGACCTTTATGTAGGAGTACATTTTTTTTTGCATTGACATTCCCCATGAAAATCAAATAAGCATGCCTAATATCATTAAAACCCATCAATTAGTTTCATATATATTAATAGAATACTTGACCTTGACTTTTGACCTTTATATGTCTCAACATTTATTATTTTCCCTTTCAATTAAAGTGCAACTATCTTACCAAAATGTGTGAAGTTTGCATGAAAAGTAAAGAAACTAGCATATCAACCTTTTATTTGACCTTGACCTGTGACCTTGACCTTTCATATGGAATTGAATAGTGTCTTGTATGACCTTGGCCTAGGTATTCCGAATATACATGGTAAGCCTAGTGAGAATCTAACAGTTTGTATAAGAAATACTAGTAAAAAACCTATTTTAACATTTGACCTTGAACTTTGACCTTACCCTTTATAATATTTATCAAACATATAGGCATTACAAAATCAAGGTTTCCAGTAACTTGTAGTGGAATTAAAGACATTTGAAAACAAACTAAAAATAAAAAGTATAAGTTGACCTATCACCTTGACCTATACAGTAGGTAAGAATATTTGTTTTGTTCATTGACATTGCCCAGGAAAATCAAATAAGCATGACTAATGTCATTAAAACCCATCAGTTAGTTTCATATATATGTATAGAATAGTTGACCATGACCTTTGACCTTGACCTCGACCTTCATGATATGTGCCTCAAAATGTATTATTTTCCTTTCCATTTAAAGTGCAACTATCTCACCAATTTTGTTTTAAGTTTCCATGAAAAGTAAAAAAAATAGCATATTGACCTTTTATTTGACCTTGACCTGTGACCTTGACCTTTCATATGGAATTGTATAGTTTGTTGTATGACCTTGGCCTAGGTATTCCAAATATACATGGTAAGCCTAGTGAGAATCTATCAGTTAGTATAAGAAATAATACTAAAACCTTAATTTGATCTTTGACTTTGACCTTACCCTTTAGAATATTTATCTAACATTGTACGATGTCAAAGTTACCAGTTACTTGTATGGTGAAAATAAGACATTTGAGTAAAAAACTAAAAATATATAGTAAAAGTTGACCTGTGACCTTGACCTTTATGTAAGAGTACATGTTTTGTTTTATTGACATTGCCCAAGAAAATCAAATAATCATGCCTAATTTCATTAACACCCGTCAGTTAGTTTCATATATATCAATATAATAGTTGACCTTGACCTTTGACCTTTATCTTGACCTTTATTTTATGTCAACATATAGTATATTCCCTTTTCATGTAATGTGCATGTATATCACCAAATGTGAAGTGTGCATGAAAAGTAAACAAAAATAGCACATTGACCTTTTATATCACATTGACCTGTGACCTTGACCTTTCATATGGAATTGAATAGTGTCTTGTATGACCTTGGCCTAGGTATTCTGAATATACACAGTATATAAGTCTGGTGAGAATCAAACATTTAGTATAAGAAATACTAGTGAAAACATTATTTTGACCTTTGACCTTGATATTTGACCTTACCCTTTAGAATATTTATCTAAAATGTGTGCAACACAATATCAAGGTTACCAGTAACTTGTATAGTGAAAATGAAGATATGAGCAAAAATTTAAATATATATTGTAAAAGTTGACCTTTGACCTTGACCTGTGACCTTAACCTTTTTGTTAGAGTATTTTTTTCTCATTGACATTGCCCTGGAAAATCAAATAAGCATGCCTAATTTAATTAAAACCCATCAGTTAGTTTCATATATATTAATACAATAGTTGACCTTGACCTTTGACCTATATCTTGACCTTTATGATATGTGTGTCCAAATGAATTATTTTCCTTTTCATTTAAAGTGCAACTAGCTCACCAAATGTTGTGAAGCTTGCATGAAAAGTACAGAAAATCGCATATTGACCTTTTATTTGACCTTGACCTGTGACCTTGACCTTTCATATGGAATTGTATAGTTTCTTGTATGACCTTGGCCTAGGTATTCCGAATATATATGGTAAGCCTAGTGAGAATCTAACAGCTATTATAAGAAATACTAGTGAAAAACTTATTTTGACCTTTGACCTTACCCTTTAGAATATTTACCTAATATTTGGTCAATACGATATTGAGGTTACCAGTAACTTGTATAGTGAAAATGAAGACATTTGAGTAAAAACCTTAAAAATATAAAATATTTACCTTATTTTTAACCTTTACCTTTGACCTTAACCTTTAAGTTAAATGGAAAATTTCTTTTTGACTGACCTTTGCATTGACCAAATGGATATACCTGTGAAGTTTGGTGAGAATTCATCGAACAGTCTAGGTGGAGTTTCCGGGCGGACGACGACGACGACGACGAAGACGACGACAGACAAGCTGGTTGGTGGTGCACAGTATACGGGTGGGATCTGTGTGTGCGATACCACTCTGCTTCGCAGTGTTGATAAAGTACTAGTGACGCCCATTAAAATTAGGGAAGTACTAATATTAAAACTTATAAATTGATACTCATATTGATACTAGAAATACGTGAAAGAGGCAATCAACAAGAAAACGTCCGATTTACCTAGTCTAGAACAACTCTACGCATATTACTCCGATCCATAGACACACAGTTTCAAATTAAAAGTTTAACAGCACAAGTGTAATACCTCAGTTGAAGGAAGTGCTAGTTACCTATTTACCTTTATAACAGTACAAGTGTAATACTTCAATTAAAGACGTTCCGTATAATAACCTATCTTTATCGAGTGCAAGTGTAAACACCTCAATTTAAGGGAGCACTAAAATATATTGTAGCAGCAACAGTCTTACTAGTGAACTTAGTGGAGTCTCACTCGTGCGTCTTATATTTTGTTATATACCATTATCTAGTATTACGTATGCAATATTCTTTTGCAAATAAATATATTATGAATGTACGTATTGTTATAAATATCCTGTATTACTTTCTGTGTATGTTATAAAGAGAATTCGTCTCCTCCAGTCAAATATAACCTACCTATTAAAACCAATCAATCCCAGTAAACACCTGGTATAGCAATTTATTCAGCATAGTAAGGAATTTTGGAAGTGAGAGGGTTAAATGATATCTACTTTACCCCTCTGATTCGTAGGGGGCCTTACAGAGCAATGTAAAACCGTCTAATGTTAGCCCAAAATTATATGAATTAAGGCAGCATAATATTGTATGTATGTACTCTGGAACTTGCCTCATATTTGTTTTTATTTATTATTATTTGTTTTAAAAGGTCTAATTTACAACTTAATCTGGCAGGCCGTTTCAGACAAATACTATTCAATAGCTAAACAAGTATTTCCTATTGTCTAACCCATGTCCTATCTAATCAGCTGACGGTAAACTGACTTACTTCCTCTTCATTACTCGGCTACTATGAAAGTTTTATAGCGAAATATGTTTAATTGTCAATCCCTTCAGTACCGGTGATGTTACAAATGGTTTTTGAGGGTCACTGTTAGCAAGGTAACAAAGACTTTGGGAGTCAATGTATTCAGGTTAGGTAGTATAATGAACCATATTAGGAGACGTTTTGAGGTACGTTCCTAAAAGGTTATAGTAAGGGTTAACCATTAGCTTCAAGTAGGAAAACAGATGGTGTCTATCCTTCTGGGTTTTATCTAGGTTATTGTAGTTTGTAGGTTGATGTAGATAGTAGGTTGATCTCTGCTCTCCGTCCTGCTCTCTCGTAGGTTGATAGATAGATAGATATATAATGCCGCCACCATCCTTACAAATATAGATCTGTTTTGTATCCGTAAACCACTTTGATTTATTTAAGTAACAACTGAACAGTTATACAGATGTACTAATAATATATCTATCTATCTATCTATATGCTCAGGCCCAATCCCCATTTTGGGGGTAGCCGACTCAAGACAGAGCAAGAACAGGGAAAACACAAAAACAACATAAAACAACAAATAAACACAGATAAAAAGCACAAACTCACACACATCCAGGTCACCCAGGAGAAGACCCAGAGACCAGGGTCACCAAGGTCACTCCAGCACTACCCCGGCCCCCAACCACCCGGAGAGGTTCCGATCTCGGCAGGCAGACATGCAGCGGAGCCAAAGCCACAAGCCCTCCCACCACTAATAATATATATGAAAGAGAATTCCCTATGTTGAGAGGGAATCTCTGGGCTGTTAACGTGCCCAAGGTTCGTATTTATCTCTCGTTAAAATCTCTCCCTACTTCTCACCTCTCCTACACACCTCCAACATGTGATCTACACTTCCGATTCACGTGTACGTAGCCTGGGTGACAACCCCAAAGTGTGAGTAAGCTTAAAGGGCGTGAGAAGGAAATTTGACTCATGAATTTTAAGAAGGGGGAAGTTACAAAGAGTTACAATGAACACCCCCTCATAATGTAAAGTCGCTGCATAAAGATCATTTATAGCAATCTCAGTGGGCAGATTGTAGGCACCAATCGATCAGGGCTAGACCCAGGTGAGGTTATAGGCATGTGATAAAGAGTCGCTGGAACTCCTGTTTCATTTGCTTGGCCTCTCTTACTGATTATCTTTGTGCATCATTTACACTGAGAGCAATCCAACTAGCTCTCACAAACACCTCCTCCTCCTATCCACTTCACTACACTAAACATGCACACCACACTTCATTCCTCCACACCAAATTTTTGTATAAATTATGAATTTTAGCCCAGCCTCGGAGTCCCCAGGGGGAGGGACCATCAATGCCACCACACCCGACTGACCATCCCCTGAAGACCCCACAAAATTACCTGGACCTCGGCCTGTTACTCTTTCTATTGATTTCTGCAACATTCGCGGACTTTCCTCTAACTTTCACTCTGTTGAACACCATCTCTCCTCCTACAAACCTGATCTTCTCTTCCTCACCGAAACTCAGGTGTCTGTAGCAACATCCAGCAGCCCCTGCTCTGTATCCTCCTACTTTCTTTATCCTAGTTTCAAAGCCAAAGGCGAATGTTGTGCATATGGGCACAACAAATTCACTTGCTCTCGTGTTCCCGATTTCGACTACTCTGATTTCTCAACTTTATGGCTCAAACTTTCCTGTCATTCTCTTACTAAATATTTCTGTGCTGTCTAGCTTTCCCCTAACTCAACCAACTTTTCCAAATTCTTTGACTATCTAAACTCTACAGTGGAACACATTCTATCTATTTCTCCTTTCTCAGAAAGCTCCATCTTAGGAGATTTCAACGTTCACCACCGCCAATGGCTCTCCTTTCACACTACTGACCCACCGGGTGAACAAGCCTACGTCTTTTCTATCATAAATGACCTAGAGCAGTTAGTTCAGCAACCCACCCATATCCTGGATCGCATCAGAGATCGGCCCAACATTCTTGACTTGTTTCTAACTTCTAACCCTTCTTCTTATACTGTCGATCAGTTCTCTCCTTTGGGCTCCTCCAACCATAAACTTATCTCTGTCAACTGTCCTATTTCTATAGTACGTCTACCCGATCCTCCTAGCCGGCGGCGCTTGTGGCACTTTGGCGCTGCCAAGTGGGAGGCTCTCCGGCAGTACTCCTTTGATTTCCCATGGAATGATTTCTGCTTCCGTAGCCGGGGACCCTCGGAGAGTGCTGAACGCATTACCAAGGTAATCCTATCGGGCATGGAAGCATACATTCCATTCTCTTTCTCTCAGACTAATGCTAATTAATCTTGGTTTACTCACGCCTGTTCTACTGCTGTCCGCAATAAAGAGGAAGCATTCAAACGGTACCGACACCTTAAAACTCAAGACTCTCATTCTTCCTATGTTACTGCCCGGAATCAAGCCAAATCTGTTCTTCGACTTGCCAAACACTCTTTCATCAATAATAAATGCACTGAACTATCCAACTGTAGCTCTTCCCAAGCTTTCTGGCATCTAGTCAAAAACCTCTCCAACAATTTCTCTTCCTCGTCTTTCCCTCCCCTTTCCCAATCTGATGGCAAAACCATCACTTCTTCCTCTGACAAAGCTAAACTCTTCGCTCAAACATTTGCTAGAAACTCCACCTTGGATGATTCCGGTGCTATTCCTCCTTCTCCACCCTCCTCTCTCTTACTTACGCCTAATATCCTAATCTCTTCTAAAGATGTACTTTCTACCCTCTCTGGGCTTAACACTAATAAGGCATACGGTCCGGACGGTGTTCCTCCTGTTGTTCTCTAAAACTGTGCTTCCGTGCTGACTCCCTGCCTAGGCAAACTCTTTCGTCTCTGTCTATCCTCTAACGTCTTCCCTTTATGATGGAAGTTTGCTCACATTCAACCTGTCCCAAAGAAGGGTGACTGCTCTCAACCCTCCAACTATCGTCCAATTGCTCTCATCTCTTGTCTTTCTAAAGTTTTTGAAACTATTCTTGCTTCCAAATTTCTTAAGCATTTCTCTTCTCATAATCTGCTCTCAGATCGCCAGTATGGCTTCCTTAAGGGTCGCTCTACTGGTGATCTTCTTTCATATCTTACTAACTCTTGGTCATCCTCCTTTCGGGACTTCGGTGAGACTTTTTCTATTGCACTAGACATATCGAAAGCCTTCGATAGAGTCTGGCACATATCTTTAATTTCTAAACTACCCTCCTTCGGTTTCTATCCCTCCATCTGTGCCTTGTCTCTAATTTCCTTTCCGGCCGTTCCATAGCCGTGGTTGTGGATGGCCATCGTTCACTTCCTCACCCTATAAACTCCGGTGTTCCTCAGGGCTCTGTCCTATCTCCTATTCTCATTCGAATTTTTATAAATTATCTCCTCAACTGTACCTCAATTCCCATCCATTCACATGCAGACGACTCAACCTTACACTACTCCATTAGTTTTTCAGAACGCCACAGCCAGCAATCCCTCAACGACAAACGTAATGAAGCCATAGAACTCTTAAATTCTGATCTAAATACTATCTCCAATTGGGGCAGAGAAAACCTTGTTACCTTTAAAGCTTCCAGAACCCAATTTCTCCATCTATCTACCCGTAAGGAACTCGCAGCGGACTATCCCTTATTCTTCAACAATACAAAAATCAATCCTTCATCTTCTCTCAATATTCTTGGTGTCTCTTTTTCTTCTGCTCTCAGTTGGAAGGACCATATTACCAGTCTTGCTAAGGCAGCCTCCCAGAAGCTGGGTGTGCTCAACCGCCTTAGGGGGTTCTTTTCCCCTGCACAGCTTCTTGCTCTGTACAGGGGCATAGTACGTCCTTGTATTGAGTATTGTACACATGTGTGGAGAGGTTCCTCTCACACCGCTCTCCTAGACAAAGTTGAAAGGAAGGCCTTTCATATCATTAACTCCCATCCACTCACCAACTCTCTGCAATCTGTCTCTCTCCGCCGCAATGTTACATCTCTCTCGCTATTCTATCGCTACTATAATAATCAGTGTTCCTCAGAGCTTTCCCAGTGTATACCACCTCCTTTACATAAGGCACATGGTACCCGTCTTGCAACTCAATCCCACCCCTACTCTGTGCAACTCTCCAGCCCGAGAGTGAAACGCTACTCTCAAACTTTCTTCTACTCAACAGCTGAGCTCTGGAACTCTCTCCCAGAATCAGTCTTTCCCTCTTCCTATTACTTAAATTGCTTCAAACTCTGTGTGTCCAGGCATTTTGGCTCGAACGTCCCTTGATTTTGGCCCTGTCACTCTTTCAACTATGGGGGAGGCACTCGCTATAGGCACTTCTGCCTTTTGCCACCCTCAATCACATAGAAACAAAAAATAAAAAATATACCTTAACATTACAGTATATGAGAGATGTAATAAATGATTCATAGTAAATAGTACAATCAGGGGTGTTAAGTGATGTCATAGATTCCAGTGGTTTTCGCTCAAAAAGTGTTATCAACTCTGCGAAGCAGAGTGGTATCGCGCAAACAGATCCCGCCTGTATACTGTGCACCACCAACCAGCCTGTCTGTCGTCGTCGTCCGTCGTCGTCGTCGTCCGTCGTCGTCGTCGTCGTCCGTCTGTCTGTCTGTCCGGATACTCCTCCTAGACCGTTCGATGGATTTTCACCAAATTTCACAGGTATATCCATTTGGTCAATGCGATGGTCAGCCAAAAAGAAATTTTCCATTTAACTTAAATGTTAAGGTCAAAGGTCAAGGTTAAAAATAAGGTAAATATTTCATATTTTTAGTTTTTACTCAAATGTCTTCATTTTCACAGTACAAGTTACTGGTAACCTTAATATCGTATTGACCAAATTATAAGTAAATATTCCAAAGGGTAAGGTCAAAGGTCAAGGTCAAACGTCATAATAAGTTTTTCACTAGTATTTCTTATACTAACTGTTAAATTCTCAGTAGGCTTACCATGTATATGCAGAATACCTAGGCCAAGTTCATACAATAAACTATACAATTCCATATGAAAGGTCAAGGTCACAGGTCAAGGGCAAATAAAAGGTCAGTTTGCTATTTCCTTTACTTTCATGCAAATTTCACAACATTTGGTGAGATAGTTGCACTTTAAATGAAAAGGAAAATAATATGATTGGACACACATCATAAAGGTCAAGATAAAGGTCAAAGGTCAAGGTCAACTCTTCTATTAATATATATGGAACTAACTGATGGGTTTTAAAGAAATTAGGCATGCTTATTTGATTTTCCAGGGCAATGTCAATGGAAACAAAATTACTCTTACATAAAGGTCCAGGTCACAGGTCAAGGTCAAAGGTCAACTTTTACTATGTATTATACTTTTTACTCAAATATCTTCACTTTCACTATACAAGTTACTGTTAACCTTGAAATCGTATTTCCCAAATCTTAGATGAATATTTTAAAGGGTAAGGTCAAAGGTCAAAATAGTTTTACTAGTATTTCTTATACTAACTGTTAAATTCTCACTAGGCTTACCATGTATATTCGGAATAACTAGGCCAAGGTCATACAAAAAACTATTCAATTCCATATGAAAGGTCAAGGTCACAGGTCAAGGTAAAAAAAAGGTCAATATGCTATTTTCTTTACTTTTCATGCAAACTTCACAAATTTTGGTGAGATAGTTGCACTTTAAGTGAAAAGGAAAATCATAAATGTTGAGACATAAAGGTCAAAGGTCAAGGTCAACTATTCTATTAATATATATAAAACTAAGTGATGGGTTTTAATGAAATTAGGCATTCTTATTTGATTTTCATGGGCAATGTCAATGCAAACAAAAATGTACTTTTACATAAAGGTCAAGGTCACAGGTCAAGGTCAAAGACTACTTAACCCACTGAGTACCAGCTAAATATTTATAAATGTACCACCCAGGACCGGCTGATTCTGATTTTTTGTTTTCCAGAAACAATAGCGAATGAGTTAGGAATGAAGGAAAAACCACGAAAAAACGATCAAAAAGCTCAAAAAATGGTCCTACGGAGCCCCCGAAAACGGATTTTACAAGAGTAAAAAATTTAAGGCAATTTCCCCAAAAAAACATGTTTTTGCGCGCTCACGCGCACACGGTTGAACTTTGAGAGTTTTCAACCATCGGCATGGGTGCGTGGGATACTTACACAGTTCCCATACAAATCTGAGCCCTTTAGGTGCCATAGGACTGGAGTAATTGGGATCGGAGTGACACTGACGCAGACGTCTGCGTCGCTGGGGTTTAGTGTTACATACATTGCCGACGCACTGTTTGCGTCGCTGGGGCTCAGTGGGTTAAAAAAGATTACTCAACTTTTGGATAACTGGCTGTGTTATAACTTATTACTTAAATATCATATATATCAAATTTCACATAAATATTGTAATAGTTAAGGTCAGTGATCAGGGTCAAAACAAGAGTATTTGTTATTTTCCCTAAACTCCTAGATAGTTTAATGTAGTGTCACCAAATTATACAGGCAAATTCAACTGGTCAATGCGACGACCATCCAAATATATGTATTTCATTTTAAGTCATAGGTTAAAAGTCAAGGTCACAGTATATGATCACTATTTGTAATCAATATGTTTTTTATACAAATTACTCCATATTCATAGTACTAGTTAATACAAACATTGCTGTTAAGCTAACTAAATCCTGGATAAGAAATTCTAAGGTCGAAGGTCAAGGTCAAAGGTCAAGGTTGAAGGTCGAAATATGATTTATATTAGTATTTTCTATTTAATGTAAGATTCTCATTAGGCATATCATGCATATTCGGAATGCCTAGACCAAGGCCATACAAGAATAAACATAATTCCATTTGATAGGTCAAGGTCACAGATCAACGTCAAATATAAGGTCAATATGCTATTTTCGTTACTATTCACGTAAACTTCATAACATTCGTTGAGACAGTTGTGCTTTAAGGGAAAATTAAAATTATAAATTTTCAGACATCATGAAGGTCAAGATGAAGGTCAAAGGTCAAGGTCAACTATTCCTTTTATACCTATGAAACTAACTGATGATCTTTAGTGAAATTTGGCACACTTATTTAATTTTCTAGGGTTACACCAAAGCAAACAAAAATACAATCCTACATAAAGGTCAAGGTCACAGGGCAAGGTCAAAAGTTAACCTTCATCATAAAAAAATACTAATTTTTTGATAAGCTGACGACTGTTAGTTTCATTTTACTTAAATATCATATAATTCAATCATATAAATATATATATATATAATTATATATATATATATATATATATATACTGTATACTGTATATTATAATAATTAACATTAAAGGTCAAGATCAACGAACAAGAGAAGAGTGTTAATAATGTTCTTTAAACTCTTCCTAGACTGTATTACCCTTTGTGTACCGGTGATGTCCTTTTATTGTATTCTAGCTATAATTAGACTATTTTGTGGAGTGTATGAAGGATCTGTGGTAGTAAAAAGGGTTAATTAAGATAGTTGAAAGCCTTCTAATTTTATGGAGGCCCTTCATAAACTAAATATAATCGTCTTAATATCCAGTATGAAATGAAACCAACAGAACTGTACTGAACAGATTTCGTATCTTCACCAAATATTGCTGGCAAATTTGGTTGGTCAATGCAACGATTGTCCATTTTTTTTGGTTTTCTTATACAAAGGTCAAGGTGAATGGTGAAGGTCACAAATTATGATCACTATTTATTTCTTATATATATTCAAAATTTGAATTACACCATATTCAAAATGCTACAAAATAGTGTTACGCTGACCTTATTATAGATAAATATTCCAATGGTTATGATTCAATGTGATCATAAATGTAATTATATATATATATTATATATATATTATTCTCTCCACTAACAAACTTTATAATATAATATATATACTGTATATATACTGTATATATATATATATATATATATATATATATATATATATATATATATAATATAATATAATATAACATAATATAATATAATATAATTTTTTTTTCGTTATGCAAAAACTGCACACCTACTTTATTGGTATCTTTATAGTTACTGGGAAAAGTGCTTATCCCTCAGAGTATTAGTCAGGGTCCGAAACTTTGTAAAATATCTGACAACACTTATTAACCTCGACTGTACAATAGTGAGATGTAATAAGCCCCCACTTACATACTTGTGCACCCATTCAAGGCAGGCACTTAAAAGTATAATGAGAGTAAAAAACAAAAAAGTTAAAGACTAAAAAAATTCTAAATTGAAGAACAAAACAATTGAAAGTAGAATGTAAATTTTAAAGTATTTTGTAAAGAAAAAGAAAATTATAGGATTGCACCAATAAAATGGCACAAAGTAATATAAAATTATAGGAATGTACCAATAAAATGGCACAAAGTAATATAAAATTATAGGAATGCACCAATAAAATGGCACAAAGTAATATAAAATTATAGGAATGCACCAATAAAATGGCACAAAGTAATATAAAATTATAGGAATGCACCAATAAAATGGCACAAAGTAATATAAAATTATAGGAATGCACCAATGAAATGGCACAAAGTAATATAAAATGGAAACAAATTGAACAAAGCAAACAAATAAATAATGCAAAGACAATGTACAAAAAAAAAAAAAATGCAAAAGAAAATACTAAAGGAAGTTTTAACAAAAAAATCAATAAAGAGAACAAAAACATACCAAGCCTCATTATACTAATGAAGTTTGCTGTAATTTGATTAACAAAGCAAAGTAATACAAATGCAAAAATAAAATCCTAGGTAGAAACTCAAACATACAACTGCAGTAAAATAAAATAAATAATCCTACCCATAGCAAAAATAAATAAAGAATAAGAAACACAGAATTCCACATACCCATGGTGTGTAACATAATACCCTCCAAGATTGTTAAAAACCACCAATTAAATCCCAACATAAAATAAAGTGATTACATTTGTATACCTATAGGAAAAGAAATATCAATATTAAACACAGAAAGCAACATACCCCGTGGTGTGTAATAAGATACCCTACCTATTTTGTAAAAAATAAACCGTTGCACAAAACAAACATCCACACAGAAAATTCGAATAAAATCTCGTAATAAAATGTTTTCAGCCGGTAGCTAGCCGGTAACCCAAATGATGCATTCCTATGGCCAATCCTAATCATAGAATAAAGTCACACACTCGTCCTTGCAAAACCAATTAGGCTACAACTTGGTGTAAAATTAATTATAATACTGAAATCACTAATCAATTCACAAAACACACCAAATCAAGACTAAGGATTCACAAAAACCAGCACATCAACTAAATGGCAGGCAAACCCCAATCAAAGAAAATATACCACATGGGTAATACTAAAAATCACCATGAACAAAAAAATATATATAGAAGTTATATTAAGTGCCCTACATACAGATAACCAACTCCTACATTTTATTTTATCATAAAATCTCACACACAATCCTATAGATGTTAAAAGGGGAAAACAAGATTTCAAAGATAAAGTCACCGATGGTATACAATTTTCTTTTCTTTACGTCTGTTTTCAAAGACACAACTAAAAAAATCCCATCATCAGACATGAGAAAAAAAACAGTTTCAAAAAGCTCTGCAAAAATATTTTCAAGAATATTTCTTTTCAACGAAAATATGCCAAACAGAGTTAAACAAACATCTATATAGCCACTATATCGCTCCATTTCAGATAAAAATTCAAATATAGACCTTGAAATCTGGGCAAAAATATTAATGCCGAGATCTGAATTATGAAAATCTCACGATTTCTATAAATTGCAATGAAATACTCTACGGAAATTAAACATATGATCTCCACTCGAAAGATGGTAAAATGATTAGATTGAATAAAAACATTACTGAATCCAATTTTACAGTAAGCCAACTCATTTGAAAACAACGGAAACACACGTGACCGAAATACAACGTGAACCTAAAAATAAAACTCGAAATAAATGTGAGGAAAAAAAATCAACTTAAGAAAATTCTCATGAAAAAAATTAGGCTGAATAATAGCGAACGAAAGTTACCGATTTATATAGCCCGTAGCAATAGTAAAAGGCAAACACATACACTAAAATAGGCAAAGCAAAAACAACAAATGTAAGATAAGAAATTAACACCAAAAACAAAAATAGGTTACATAAAAACTGAACGAAAGAAAAGTTATTAGATTGATTCAAAATAGAACTTCATGAAATGTCAATCAACCAAACTTCCAAAGATAAAATCAAATAAAACACAGACAAAAATTCGAAGGAACGAACGAATTCAGACGGAGTCCAGAAATTGGACTAAAGCAAAACTGAAAGATGTTGTAGAATAACTGTAAATACTATTTGTTAAAAACTCGCACCCAATGAAAGCAAATAGTATCGACCATCGTGTTAATAGAAGAATAAATATGCCAGCGAGGGAGGAGAAAAAACACTGTAAAATAAATAAAGATTGAATATCAAAACTCGTCAGAAATGAAACTAAAGTTAAGACACAAAATTACACTGTACGTACAATAAGGATGTTAAAATGACGCACTTAGAAATAAAATCAGAAAAATAACAAATACCTTCGCTGCCGTGAGCGAGAAGAATACCGAGGTCGACACAGCCAATAGTTGACCGCCTGAACACATTCGTAGATTTATGTAATTAAAATAATTAATAAGAAATAAACACTAAAATTGTTATGTTGGGCTATAATATTTACAGCTCGTGATATAGTCATTACTAAAATCCAAATCTGGACTTATAGACCATGAATAAGCTCAACAAGGTCACACCGAACACGTTCTTAATCTCACAAATAGGTATTCAACTAGGAACTACAGAACTCAGTAACAACACGCATAGCAATTATACACACGTTTATTCAAGGATATAATTATATATCTGAAATTCAGGATGCAACATTACCTTGATAATTATTAGAACTATCAGGCAAGGTATTGAATACATATAAATAGTAGATCATGAATAGAGAGCAATTTCTCTTCAACTGTGGTTATAAACAAGGTGAATAATATGCAACTAAATCATAACACGTGACTTATAGAATCAACCCTTAATAATAATAATGATGCGAGTCGAGTGTCTTCCGTGAATAAATCAACAATGAAAGATACTAGAACACAATCTCCATACAAGAGAATCTGGGAGAGTTGAGAGGGTAAATAAGCACACAGGTATAGTGGGTGAGTCACACGGTAGGTGGGGGCGCGCTAGCCAGGTAGTCGCCGTTTACTAAGGTGACCTTCTCATTAACTAGGGGGGGTCAGGTCATATATCTGTACTGCGGGGGTGCAAATTTAGTTTCGAGTTTATGCAACTATGAATATAGTTTCAATGATATTCTTATGGAATTGGTGGCAATATATTAATTAATTATTTGCACAATATATTCTCAGCAAAACGCAAATTATGTAATTTATGATGGGAATCTTCTATTCACTTCAAACGTTCGTATGTAATAATAACGAAACAAGTCGATGAATTTAGATGTAAATTTAGCATACAATTATTAATCAACTATAGATTAATATCTACTAATTGTATTTAAGAACAGATTATAATTAACTAAACAAACTTAGACAATGAGTGCTCTGGAGACGCTTATAAATTGATAGCGTAAAATGATAATTAATACAACATTAATTATGAAAAGAAAGTAACGCACATGACGAAGTTGTGCTAAGGCAATACTCAAAACAGTATAACCAAGATGTCTGAATGAGTTAACAGTCTTAAGAAATATACACCGTAATATGGGGTACCCCGTATGATAATTATATTATGATGAATAATTAAGTAATAAAAACTATGCAATGCTATAATTCCTAGGCATGAAGAATCAAAATTACTTACATCAGTATTCAAATGAACGTAAATACTAATTCATAAAATAATTACAATGGCGGTTAATTATCCCTCGTGGCCCGGGCTGCCTTTCTAAATGAGGGAGGTCGTATCCGGGCAATCTGGCTGAAAATCAACAAAAGTAAACTAAGGCTAATCTCGCTTAATATATTACCTACATAAATGAAAGATATATGAATATGTGCGCCTTACCTTGCCGCGTAGAATGGCGTTAAGTAGAGCTCTCTAGCTCAACTGGTTCCAGAGTGATGGTGATGGAAGTGGAGGTAACTTTTGCCGCATATTTACCTCGGCGCGTCCGAACACTCAACCGCGGCGCCGGCCACGATGCCCAGTTGCACTCGTCGCTCCATCCGCAATTATGCCGGGAAGCGATTTGATAGTGTTTTATTGTTTATTATGCCATTTATTATAGTTATTATGTTATGTTCACTCAATAAAGTTATTTTCATGAAGTTATTTGTGTCTCTGTCACTTATTTCTTAGTTTTATTATTATTATTATGATTATAGTGTCACTTTCACTGGACTTTGATAGTTGATGGTGTCATTTTAACTTTTATGTATTGCTAGGTAAGCTAATAATATATATAGTGTCACTTTCACTTGTTCATATTGTTATGAAGGCACTTATTATTACTTATGTGTGTCTCTTTCACTTATAGTTAGTTTTATTATTATTATAGTGTCACTTTCACTGGACTATGATAATTGATAGTGTCACTTTCACTGTTATTGTCACGGGTACTTCAAAATTGTTGGAGAGTGTGAAAGTCATTGAAGCACCGTCCAGGACACAGTGCCACTTCACACTCGAGGCATTCCCATGTGGTTTTGCTCACTTTGCGGGGTCTGTGAGTTGTGTGGCTGCACACATGGCACCTCTTCTGACTCCTAACTTTACTACCTGGTGCTTTGAAAGGAAGGGGGTGGAGCTGGTGCCTCCTGAAGAAGTCGGCACACCCCGTTCTGTCCAGCTGGCCTGGTCCTTGTAGTGGTCTCCCAGGTTCCGCATGCTTAACCAGGAGCTCAAGTATCACCTGCTTGTGGAACTTCCGCAGGGACTTGTACTTCTTGGCTCCTGGAGTCCTCAGACGGTAGATGTTGTAGGCATTGAGGACCGACATATCTACCGTATGCAGGATAAACTTCTCGTACCACCTGCAAGATGTTCGCAGACAGTCGATGAAGCCCATCTGCATGTCGAACTTGTCAACGAGGCACATGTTGAGGTTGTAATCAAGGACAGCAGCTGGTTTCTGGACGGGGTTCTTGGTTCTTCGGTCAACATTCCCTGTGGCAACCATCTCGGCCTTGTGGCATGTGCTGAGGAGGTTGACCTTCCGCTGGTCATGCCAGTGGATGGAGAGGATGGGGCCGCTCTTCTTGTGGAAGATGTCCGTCTTCTTGGTCTTTGTTTGGTAGCCTGGCATGCCCTTCCTCTTGGCCTTGACTGTGCCGACAGTTCCGGTCTTGCGGTCATGGAGGTACTTGGTCAGGATAGGCGACGTGTAATAATTATCTGTGTAGAGGATGTGGTTTTGATTGAAGTGCCTCTCCATCATCTTCTTCACTACAGCACCGCCAAAATCAATGAGGGGGTCAGTCACAATTTTTCCAGCCTTGCCGCTGTAGACCACAAAGTCCAGCACATACCCCGTCTTGCAGTCGCAGAGGACAGTGGCGTATATAGGGGGGGGGCACTCGGCCATGGCCCCCCCCCCTATTTTCCCAGTAGGCCTATATTATTCGATCAACTCTCACATCATCACATGACTAGTGAGTAAAGTAAGCTCTCTCTCTCTCTCTCTCTCTCTCAACTTCATTATTGCGAGTTTTAGTTTATTTTTTTTTTCTCTCTCTCTCTCTCATTAACACCTTACGAGCGGCCTATGCGGTTTATTTATGTGTACCGCACAGCGGGGTGTTTTTAGCCAAAATAGGGCTGTTTACGTGATCATTTTCATGCCTAAATAAGACCCAGAACGTAAAACAAGTACCTATCCCTGAAAGGGCATAAACAGAGCTTTCGAATGACACCATAACGATCCTTGTATGATGGATAGTTTTCTTGCAATAACCGTGCAACGTGAGTGCAAAAAGCAGGTAATTCGGTACTTTCGGTACATAATTGAGTATGTAGCGAGTGAGAGAGGGAGGAGGGAGCTGAGATTTGTGTCAGTAGGTTCGCCGCGGTGGTCTGGAGCAGTCATACGCTCGCTAGTCTCCTGCCACCACTTGTCTCTCTCTCTCAGCCACATTACGTGCTGAAATTGCCACTCGAGTTATGTCGAGCGCCGCCACATAGTCCAGCTTTATTTAACTCGACTTATGTTGCTCGCCGCTAAATAAGGGTTAATGCCATTTTGCGAGTTTTAGTTTATTTTTTAAATGTTTCATATAAAAAGTAATATTGCAATTTCCATAAGTTCCAGGAATGAATGAATCAACAATTGTATAGTATTATGATATAGATTATAGCAGTTTTTTTATACATACTGTAGAATTCCCTAATTAAATATTTGTCAAACAGCTCTTTTTTTGTTTTGCCAACATATATAATCTTCTGTATATTGTTTTACCATTGAATATCAAATTAGTGCAATATATCCCTGCTGAGGGCTCAAAAAGACCCTAAAAATGCTTGATTTAAAAAAAAAACATGGGGGGGCTTACAGCACCCCCCCAGACCCCCCAGGTGTAGAGGCTCGCTTCGCTCGCCCACCCATTGTATAAAATTTAAAATAATGGATTCACCCCTATGGCCCCCCCCCCCCCCCCCTTCCCAAGGACCTATATACGCCACTGGCAGAGGACGAAGAGCTTGATGGCGAAGCGGTGTCTCTTGGACGGGATATACTGTCGGAAGTGCAGCCTACCACGGAACAGGACCAGAGACTCGTCGAGGCACATCTTCGGGAAAGGAATCAGGTAGGTGGTAAACCGATGACGTATCATGTCATACAGCTTCCTGATCTTCCAGAATGAGTCGGGAAGGTGGACTGCCATGTTGTTTGTCAGGTGGAGATAGGAGAGGATGTCGAAGTACCTATCCCTGGACATGTACTTGCCAAATGCTGGAGTCGTTATGATGTCGGCAGTGATCCAGTAGTCTGCCAGAGCGTGCTTCCTGATATGTGTCATCAGCATTGTGAGTGCCAAGAACACATATAGTTCTGCCACAGTGACAGCTCTCCATGCCACCATCTTGGCACTGGTCTTCCTCCCAAGAAAGTTGGCACAGATGTCATGATGGTTGTTGGACTCCTCGACGAAGTATTCCATGACTTCATTGTCATAGAAGCCACAGAAAAGTTCACTGGGGGTAGCATCTGGGCCACAGGGATATGTTGGTGACACCCCGGAACCCATCTGTACCTCATCAAAGGCAGGACAATCTGGCTCAAAATCAGCCCCATCTGTCCACACAAACAGGTCGGATGCTGATGCTCGAGCACGTGCAGGTGCAGCAGGCACACGCCCTGGATGCCCTGGCACACGCCCTTGGCTACGCGGACGCCCTGCACGCCCACGCCCACGCCCACGCCCAGGGGCAACGGCGCCGGCAGGCTGACCACGTCCACGACCTCACCCTCTAACTCGTCTTGTCGGGACTTCCTCTTCCTCTTCCTCTTCCTCTTCCTGTTCCTCTTCCTGTTCCTCCTCAGGCGACGTCAGGTCATCTGGGGCAATGTTGGGGTCGTCAGCATCCTCTTCAGGAGACAATTCTGGTGAAGAATTGACCGGGAGTCGGCGGTGTGGGGCGCGGGAGGCTGCGGGAGGTTCAACAATGGGAGCCTCGGCCTCGGGAGTTGGGCTCCTTTTGCGGCGAGCCGAGGGCTTCTCCGCATCAAATAATGCTCTGCGGTGTGTTGAGGGTTGTGGCACACTACTAATAGCACTTGAAGAGGCCCTTTGCTCATCCTGAAGGAGAGATGAAGCCGAGGGCTGTGGGTGACCCACGCGGCGTCCCGGGTCAAGGCGTCGGGACAAAGGAATGCGGGTGGTTGCTAGACCAGGGTCGGCGTCACTATCACTGTCTTCCGCTTCCCTAGCCTTTTCTGCTGCTGCCCTGCATGCTTTTTTAGCTGCACTTTTCACCAAAGATTGTTTATAAAAATATTTGCCCACTTTCAAAGGCATACGGGCAGGCAAAGGGGAAGGTCCTGGGCTAGGGCTAGGCCTAGGCTGACCTAGCAAAGATGGCGAGGGGGTAGGCCTAGGTTCTAGCCTACTTGGAAGTTCAATAGCACCTTCCTGAAACACTTCCACATCAGGATCATCACTACTGTCTCCCCCCTCAAATAAATCTACATTATCGTCGTCTCCAAAGCCAACGAAATCGTCATCTTCGCTTGCACTTATAAATTGTTCTTTGTCCACCAAGCTATGGGGCGCGCGGGAGGTTGCACCGAATCGGACGCGTCGGAATTCATTTTTTCACTATAACTCGCTATGGCAGCCACGTAGGAACTGAAAACGGTAGTAGTTGAGGCTTAGTGGCGCTGCAATCGCCCCTGCAAAGTAAAATTTGGCCGCACGAATTTTAAAGCACGCTTTCAAGCACAGGGATTTTAAAAGGACACCCGGGCTCCGGCCCATCTGCCGCACTCTCATTTTAAAATGCTGCCCGGTCTGGAAGGGTTAATGGAATATTAATTGGTGAACTCGGGAAGTAAATATGTATATAGAAAAACAACACTTCTCAACGAGGAGACTGAGGTAAATTAATTATGAAATGAGCGTAGGTTAATTCTAGGTAATCAGTGATGCATTAAGAAGGGGAATTATAACACGAAATACACTTCGACCTCAACTTGCAACATATATAACAGAATACGTATATTAGCAAAATCTGTGAGTGCGTGGCGACGTGAATTAATTAACACAATCCTATAACATATGCGTAGGACGTTCTAGAGGATATGAATTCAATATGAGAGCTAGGTCTTGGACACAGATCTAGCAAGGACTTTATATAAGATTCAGAAGGATTAACACAGTACATTGCGTACTTGTGCAAGGATCTTGGACACAGATCTCAGAATAAATTATCACAACACGATTCACATATTTTTACCTATATCTCGACATCAATAACACAAAATAAGATACACAGGGACATTTAGGGTAATATTGGAAGGTAGAGAGAGTACGGGTCTGGCCGACGTAGATCGTAGGTCCGTTGAGCAGCACTTCAGGGGTGTAGGGAGTCACTCGAGCAGGACTTCAGGTTCCAGACTTCCGGAGGGTAGGGCGTCACTCGAGCAGGACTTCAGGTTCCAGACTTCAAAAGTGTAGGGCGTCACTCGAGCAGGGCTTCAGGGGGGCACTTTAGGCAAGCACACTCTCCGGGCAGGGTAGGAGCAGGCAAGTACAAGCCACTCCTGTGATTAGCTACTCTGCTCCTTGTTCAGGTTTAGGGTAGTACCGCAGTTGAGGTTTGCATACTCCTCTACAATTTCTTAGAGGTAATATTCGGCTTTATTCTTGACTCTCGCTTACAGGGGCTCAAAGTCATAGGGATATGGGGAAATTGGTTGTGATGAAGTTGTGAGGTAAATACTTATTGTAGACATAATACATAATAGCTGTTTACATTGGTACATATATAATAGGTAGTTTATTTAATACTTAGGTGCTAGTTACATAGCCTAATAATGGAGCAATCTTATTTGTACGGAATCGTCCATAAGCTAAACTCCTAGACAAACGTTATTACAGCTCGCCTATGAGTTATTCTTCGTAGAGGGTTATGATATCTCCTGGTTTGTCATAATTTGTCCTCCAGTCTACATCCATTTCTATCTGTAGACTTCGGGCCTCTGATGTTTTATTTGCATAAACATTTTTTTCACTGTACTGCATATCCGGGAGCTGAGGAAATGCTGCTCTGTGGTTGGCTGTGAGGGTTGGAGAGCAGGGCGTGGATTGGTTATGAGAATTTCCCATACTTGTGGCTGGTGGCTGTTGTCTTAGAGCACGGGGAACCAAGGGTCGCTCCTGTATTTGTGCGGTGATTAGAGCACTAGATTACGGGGAAACAGGGGTGGCTCTTGTATTCTTCTTCTTCTCTCCTTTCGTTCTCCTGTCTTTTTTTTTTTTTGTTCTATGTGATTGAGGGAGGCAAAAGGCAGAACTGCCTATAGGGAGTGTCTCCCCCCATAGTTGAAAGAGTGACAGGGACAAAATCAATGGACGTTTGTGCCAAAATGCCTGGACACACAGAGTTTGAAGTCAATTTAACAGTGCACATATGCACAACATCCGCCTTTGGCTTTGAAACTAGGATAGAGAAAGTAGGAGGATACAGAGAAGGGGTTCCTGGAAGTTGCTACAGACACCTGAGTTTCGGTGAGGAAGAGAAGATCAGGTTTGTAGGAGGAGAGATGGTGTTCAACAGAGTGAAAGTTAGAGGAAAGTCCGCGAATGTTGCAGAAATCACCAGAAAGAGTAACAGGCCGCGGTCCAGGTAATTTTGTGGCGTCTTCAGGGGATGGTCGGTCGGGTGTTGGGGCATTTATGGACCCTCCCACCCCCTGGAGACTCCCAGGGGTCTTTTAGTTGCAGACTTGTATTGAGTATTGTTCACATGTGTGGGGAGGTTCCTCTCACACCGCTCTCCTAGACAAAGTTGAAAGGAAGGCCTTTCGTATCATTAACTCCCGTCCACTCACCAACTCGCTGCAATCTCTATCTCTCCGCCGCAATGTTGCATCTCTCTCGCTATTCTATCGCTACTATAATAATCAATGTTCCTCAGAGCTATCCCAGTGCATACCACCTCCTTTACGTAGGGCACGTGGTACCCGTCTTGCAACTCAATCCCACCCCTACTCTGTGCAACTCTCCAACCCAAGAGTGAAACGTTACTCTCAAACTTTCTTCTACTCAACAGCTGAGCTCTGGAACTCTCTCCCAGAATCAGTCTTTCCCTCTTCCTATGACTTAAATTGCTTCAAACTCCGTGTGTCCAGGCATTTTGGCTCGAACGTCCCTTGATTTTGGCCCTGTCACTCTTTCAACTATGGGGGAGGCACTCGCTATAGGCAGTTATGCCTTTTGCCTCCCTCAATCACATAGAAAAAAAAAAAAAAAAAAAAAGACTGGCTATTCTGCAACTGTTCTCTGCAGGGCTTGTCTTCAGACCCGTCATTTCACCACTGTCTTCATAAAAAAAGTTGCGACCTCGCGATTTAAGTATATATGAGCGGGTGGTGGGTGAATTCCTGACGGGTGTTAAACTCTGGAGAGTGAGGAGCCCTAGTGTTGTAGGGACATCTGCCTTGGAGTGGGTGTCCATGGCGATGTTGATTTGCCAATCCTTGTCAGCATGCTTAGCCAGGTGAATTAGCTGACTTGGAGATTTTATGGCCGTAGGGACAGCGTTTTGGAGGAAGGTGACACTGTTAATTTTCATGGCCGGCTGGGTTGCTGTAGGAGGCGCTGTAGTAGGAGAGGTGGTTGGAGCTAGTCTGGTTGCGGTTGTCGGTGAAGGTGAAGTGAGGAGAGCTAGGGTGGTAGTAGGCTACCAGGTAGAGTTGACCTCGCACTAACAGGGGTGGTCCGGAGTGTTGACCTCGCACTAACAGGGGTGGTCCGGAGTGTAGCTGGCAAGGTAGGTTGAGGGTGATTCCGCCGGATGTAGGTAGGGTTGAAGGTAGGTGCCCATCGTTGAGGGGGCATCACACGACGACCAGATCTTGTACATGTGGGGTTAGACCGAGTAGGTATTAGAGAGGGTTTGGGGACACGTGATAATGGGGAGGGGGAGGAAGTTGAGCTAGATGATAGAGGTGGCCTATTTACTCTGTTGGGAGTTGGCCGAATTAAAGGAGAAGAATGTGTGCTACTAGAAGGTAGGGGACTTCTTCTGTTTAATAGAGGGAGAGGGCGTGCAACAGGTCTAGTTGGCAGATGAGAGACAGAAGGAACTGGAGACTTGAGTTTGGAAGCATAAGCCTGTGGATGAGAGAGGCATGAGACAAGAGGGACAGGTAACGGATGTGGAAGTGAAGAGGTAGGTTGAGGAGAGGAAGTGATAGGTGAAGGGACTAGGTTAGGAATATTAGCAATTACAGGCATTGTAGGTTGAGTGTTAGAAGATTCTGAATAAGTAGGTAAACTGATAGAAGGGGAAGCTGGAACAGGAATAGAGGAAGGGGGACGATATGCCTGAGAGGGAAAAGTGGGAGGAGCAGAGACAGTGCAGGTAGGGATAGCAGGAATAGGTGTGTAAACAATAGGTGGTTGGCGTGGTGGTGGTAGAGGTGTGGGTGTATGACGTAGAATGTGTATATCAAGAGGGGGCCTTTGTCGGCGTGAAGGTGTGACAGGTAGAGGAAGTTCAGGTCTGGTAGGCTCTGTGGATCCTAAATTGTGGTTATCAGTTGCAGGCAAAATGTAATTCTGAATGGGGTCAGCAAGCATAACTATATCATTAATAGGCTGAAATCTACGTACATGCCTGTTACGATATGTGCGCGACTCACCAAAATAGTTGACGGTAACCTGGTAACAGTTTGGTACAGCTAGTATTTCAAATGGACCTTTAAATCTGGGTTTGAGCTTGGATGGAACTGGTATGTGTGCAACCATAACTAGATCACCAACACAGTGGGGGCTGGCTTTAGGTGTTTCTTCAGGTTGAAGGTCCTGGACGTACTGTATTTGTCTTAGGCGACTTTTTAGGTGAACTAGAGACTGGTCGAAATTGGAGGAGGGCTCATACCGGGCAGCTAGATGACATAGGGGAAGGAGTAAAGGTGCTACTCCAAATACTCGTTCATGGGGGGATATGCCGTCTTCTCGAGGGCAAGTGTTGAATCCGCAACCGGGTTCTGATCTGATTGGCAATGGTTCTGTGACTTCTCTCACATATGGAATTACCTTGAGGCCAGTAAGGTGAGGAGTGGCTGATTTTAAATCCACACATTAGAGATAGTCCATATATGGCTGGTGAGTTCAGGGCATTATCAGAATGGATTGCTTCAGGGAGGCCAAAATAGGGGAAGACATGTTGAATGAGAGCTTCAGCTACTGCAATGGCTGAGTGTTCTTTTGCGGGACAGGCAATGACATATTTGGAGTATGTGTCCACAAAAGTAATAATGTATCTGAAACCATGACTATTGTCCATTGGCCCCATTACGTCTACTGCAAGCAATTGCCAAGGTTTGGAGGCAACTAACTTCCCAGAAGGACCAGCTGTGCGGGTTCGATCCTTATCCAACGCACATGCTTTGCATGACCCTGTGATGTGCTTCTATCTATCTATCTATCTATATGCTCAGGCCCAATCCCCATTTTGGGGGTAGCCGACTCAAGACAGAGCAAGAACAGGGAAAACACAAAAACAACATAAAACAAAAAATAAACACAGATAAAAAACACAAACTCACACACATCCAGGTCACCCAGGAGAAGACCCAGAGACCAGGGTGGCCCCTGACCACCCGGAGAGGTTCCGATCTCGGCAGGCAGACATGCAGCGGAGCCAATGCCACAAGCCCTCCCACCACACTTCCAGGCACACCCTTCATATTAATCGTCCCCCCGGGCCAGGCGCCTGATGGACTATTATCTAGTCGAACTTGTGCCCGACCCCTTACTCCAAATGACCACGTGTTCACTCAACTATTCACAAGCATTCTCCATTCACTCCTGTCCACCACCACTTCCCCTGCCTGATCTATAGTCATTCCTCTATCATCCAAAGCCTTTCTTACACAGTCTCTCCATCTCAATGGGGGTCTTCCTGCCCTTCTATCTCCCCTTGTACCTGACTCACATATTCTCTTTGTAAGCCTTTCATCTCCCATTCGTTCAACATGACCATACCAGCTCAGCACCCTTCTGTCCACTCTGGCTGACAAATGTTCCTGCTGCCCCACTCTCCTACGTATCTCTTCATTCCTCAATCTGTCTCTACGAGTAACTCCACACATACTCCTCAAGCAGCTCATCTCCATCACATCCAGCCCTCTTTTCTCCTTTTTCTTCAGAGCCCATGTCTCAGCCCCATACATCACTGTTGGCACAACAATTCCTTGATACAGTGCATGTGCTTGGCAGTGACATAAGGTGAAGGTGTCCAATATACCTGCTGAAAGATGGAGATGAGCTTCCTTTGGGCTAGGTGGATGCCATTTTCCACATGTATTGATTGCATCGTGGATAGCTTGAGGAGTGATCACAATTTTACCTACCAAGGTGAATAGATTGTCACCCCGCCTGGTTAATTGATTGAAAACTTTCCTAGGCATCCAATCAGGTTTTTCTTATTGTTGATATTGTTGTAAAAGTTCTTGCTGGCTGTTGTCCAACGAGCATTGATGATGGATTGCAAGAATGGTATGGGTTTGTTCGTCCTGCTGAGATGTAGAATTAGGAGATGACATGGGTAGACGAGAGAGTGCATCATCATTTGTATGCAATTTTCCTGGTCGATAAACGATATCCATATCGAATTCTTCCAGTGATTCCCTCCATCTGACAGTCATAGCGTTTTTTGTGTCTGATTTCCTCAACCATTGAAGGGGGTGGTGGTCGGTGATGACGGTGACCTTGACTCCCGCCAGGTAGGCTTTAAAATACTGTAACGCCCAAATCATCCCGAGACATTCTCGCTTAGTCACTGGGTAATTTATTTCAGCCGGGTTGAGGGTGCAGCTCGCACAGGCAATGATGTGCTCTTTGCCGTCTCTGGTCTGACCTAGAATGAACCCAATTCCAAATTGTGACACATCTGTGTACAAGCGGAATGGTTTAGTGTAGTCCGGGAATGAGACCACTAGAGAGGCAACTAATTTGCTTTTTAAATCATTCAAAGCCTGTAGTCGTAGATCAGTCCATAGGAAGGGTTCTTCTTTTTTTGTGAGGTCATGAAGGGGCTTGGTAATGGTGGCAAAGTTCTTCACAAAACGTCGGTAGTATGAAGCTAGGCCCAAAAAGGCACGTACACCTTATACGTTAGTGGGAGGGGTGATTTTACTGATTGTCTCAAGTTTGCAAGGGTCGGGTGCAATCCCTTCTTCTGAAACAATGTCCCTAGGAAATTTACTTTATTTTTGGCTAGAGTGCACTTGGAGGGTTTAAGCTTGAGGCTGGCATCTCGTATTCTCTGAAAGACTTGTTTTAGACGTTGCAGATGTTCTGCCAAAGTTCTGCCAAACACAATGATATCATCCAGATATGCAAGGCAAGTTTCCCAATTTAAAACTTGTAGGACTGACTCCATCAATCTGGAAAATGTGGCTGGTCCATTGCATAGTCCGAATGGTAATACTGTAAATTCGTCCAGTCTTCCTTGGCTGGTGGAAAATGCAGATTTCTATTGATGCTCAGGAAAAATGGGTACTTGCCAGTATCCAGCTTGCAAGTCCAAAGTGGTGAACCATTTGGCACAAAGCAGCGAGTCGAGAGAGTCATCAATCCGCGGAAGGGGTGTGGCATCCTTGATGGTGACGTCATATAGCTGTTGATAGTCTATGCAGAATCTTGTGGATCCGTCCTTTTTACGGACTAGTACCACCGGAGAAGACCATGCGCTGGTAGAGGCTGTGACAACTCCTGTGGCAAGCATATCTTGGACATGTTTTTCTTCTTCCTGCCGTTGTATCGAGGTTTTCCTCCTAATTGGTTGCTTGATGGGGTGGCCCACTGTGTGAATGGGGTGATGCAACATTTAAGTGTTGCCCATATCTCGGTTAGAGGTGGCAAAAATATCTTGATATGAAATTAGGAGATTTCTGAGATCATTTTGTTGAGTGGTAGTGAGAGTGGAATGTATGTCAGGAACGGGATTGTTGTAAGGAGGGGAAGAATCAGAGGGAACAGACAGTTCTTCGGAATACGTTTCTAACTCGCTGATGGCCAGGCCTTTTGGCAAGGTGATAGGTTTGTCAGAAATATTAGCAATTTTGATACAGTTCAGTTTATGTGGTAGCAGGCAAGGAGCGGTTAGGTGTACCCCATTGCAAGGGCTTTGGAGGTGTGGGTTCACAAGGACATTTCCTTGAAGGGTAGGAACCAATGGTATCCATTTTTCGTGATGAGGGGGAACTGTAATGGAGGTAGAAACTATGGCTGGAGAGATTACGTGATTGTGGCAGGGAATATCATTTATCTTACTTTGGGGTGCAGCAGTGATAGGGAGAGGTACTGGCAAAGTTGTGGATTTTAGCTGCTTCAAGTTATCAATGAAAGGTTTTTCTTTTAGTTCAGGGTTGGACGGTGGATCATAAGATAGTGTCCTGTGCCTGCAATTAATTGAGGCACTCAAAGATATCAACAGATTGAGGCCTAAATATCCATCATATTTAGACTCACTGGGGTTGTAAATCACGAAAGAGTGATGAACTGAGTGAATGGGATGAGGGTTATTAACATATAAAGGAAATGTCTGACCAAGGTTGGGCATAACCTGATCATTGGCACTAATGAGGATGATGGAAGAAGTTTGTGTTGGTCCAAAAACATTCTTATGTTTCTGAATGAAAGGAAGGAACAGGCAAGATCGGGAAGCCCCCGTATCTAGGAGAAGTCGAACTTCCACCCCATTCAGAGTGATTTTTCTGTACACTGGAAGACCATTATCCGATGTTTTATCATGAGCCCCATGTCGGCATGGTCATGGCGATTTGTTTGGGGGGGGGGGGGCCTAAAAATCCAGTGGCTCTGGTTTTAAGGTTTCTGGCTGATATTTGTCAAGTTCTCCTTCCGCTTCTCCTTCTTCAAATCCTGCCGTTCCGTGGTCAATAATAGTTGCAATCTGACGCGGCTTGATCCAGGGAATCTGTGCCCACCAATTTGGAGTCCTGGTCCTCTTCCTGGTCAGTTCGTTAAATGACCTCTTCAGAGATCACAGTATGCATGATCCGGTGCAGGGTTTCCAATCTGCAGGACGGATTCTGGCCCACTCCTCTGCTTTGTCAGCTGCCCTAGGAGCTACAGTACTACTGCTTGATGCTGTGCTGGAAGTGGGGTGGGTGGTGACTTTACTGATCACGGCGATTTTGGTGGTTTGTTTCCTGGATTTGCGTAATGCCATGATTTTTCGTATCACAGGCAGATCCGCGTCATAATTGGTTGGTTCCACTATTGACAAGTGGTCGGCCACTGGGTCAGGCAAGATCCTCACCAAGGCTTTGAAGATGGTTTTCTTCCTTTGGGCGGTAGTTTCATCTGGGAAAGCAGTCAAGGCGATCTGTTGCAACTTTTCAACAGTTTCATCCAAGTCTCCCGAGTATTTGACCTCGTGAAACTTCTTGTCAGCAATTGTTTGACCCAAGACTGGATTAATATCTGTTCTGACATAAACTTCAAATTGTGCCCAGGTTAACCCAGGCATATTGTCGTGCACATATCCCGACACTTTAGTTGCATATTTTCCCAATTTAACCACAATTGTATGTATTTTGGACGAGTCCTCGTTTCCGAACATAATGTCCTGGACCGGTTTGACTATTTCCAGGTAAGTGTAGATATCGTAATCCTCGGGCTTAAATGCCGGGATATCAAGAGACCTAATGGCTGCCATGATGAATAATGTAAATACACCAATTGAATACCAGAGAAAAAAACATTACCATTAGAACACTCGTGTTGATATGCCGTATTGAGACGGGCTATAATATTTACAGCTCGTGATATAGTCTTTACTAAAATCCAGATCTGGTCTTATAGACCGTGAATAAGCTCAACAGGGTCACACCGAACACGTTCTTAATCGCACAAATAGGTATTCAACTAGGTATTATAGAACTCAGTAACAACACTCATAGCAATTATACACAAGTTTATTCATAGATATATATACCTGAAGTTCAGGATGCAGCATTACCTTGATAATTATTAGAACTATCAGGCAAGGTATAGAATACATATAAATAGTAGATCATGAATGGAGAGCAATTTCTCTTCAACTGTGGTTATAAACAAGGTGAATAATATGCAACTATATCATAACACGTGACTTATAGAATCAACCCTTAATAATAATAATGATGCGAGTCGAGTGTCTTCCGTGAATAAATCAACAATGAAAGATACTAGAACACAATCTCCATACAAGAGAATCTGGGAGAGTTGAGAGGGTAAATAAGCACACAGGTATAGTGGGTGAGTCGCACGGTAGGTGGGGGCGCGCTAGCCAGGTAGTCGCGTTTACTAAGGTGACCTTCTCATTAACTACGGGGGGTCAGGTCATATATTTGTACTGCGGGGGTGGAAATTTAGTTTCGAGTTTGTGCAACTATGAATTTAGTTTCAATGATATTCTTATGGAATTGGTGGCAATATATTAATTAATTATTTGCACAATTTATTCTCAGCAAAACGCAAATTACGTAATTTATGATGGAAATCTAATATTCACTTCAAACGATCGTATGTAATAATAACGAAACGAGTCGAGGAGTTTAGATGTAAATTTAGCATACAATTAATTAATTATGAAAATGAGCGTAGGTTCTAGGTAATCAGTGATGAATTAAGAAGGGGAATTATAACACGAAATACACTTCGACCTCAACTTGCAACATATATAACAGAATACATATATTAGGAAAATCTGTGAGTGCGTGGCGACGTGAATTAATTAACACAATTATATAACATATGCGTAGGATGTTCTAGAGGAGATAAATTAAATATGAGAGCTAGGTCTTGGACACAGATCTAGCAAGGACTTTATATAAGATTCAGAAGGATTAACACAGTATGACTCACACTGGTGAGTTATCTGCTCAACAGGTGGCATTGTGTGTGTGTAAGTGTGAGAGTCCGAGTGTAGGGGATGAGACAGTGAAGCACGGGAATGAGGTGGCTTCAGAGATGGGGTCGTTTCGTGCCATGAGTGAGCACCGTGCCTCATGTGAAGGCAAGATGGCAGGTGCTCGTTGTACTCTACATGCTTCACATGTCTCACTCCCTAGACTGGAACAAGACCTCACGGGCTTCACTGTTCATTGTAAAGCGGTGAATGTTAAGGCGCTCAGCCTATGCCCGAGAGGAAGTAAGTTGGAATATAGAAAAAAAAAAAAAAATACAATTAAGGATCTTGGACACAGATCTCAGAATAAAATTATCACAACACAATTAACATATTTTTACCTATACCTCGATAACAATAATACAAAATAAGATACACAGGGACACATAGGGTAATATTGGAGGGTAGAGAGAGTACGGGTCTGGCCGACGTAGAACGTAGGTCCGTTGAGCAGCACTTCAGGGGTGTAGGGCGTCACTCGAGCAGGACTTCAGGAGGGTAGGCGTCACTCGAGCAGGACTTCTGGTTCCAGACTTCAAAAGTGTAGGGCGTCACTCGAGCAGGGCTTCAGGGGGGCAACTTAGGCAAGCACTCTCTGGGCAGGGTAGGAGCAGGCAAGTACCAGCCACTCCTGTGATTAGCTACCCTGCTCCTTGTTCAGGTTTAGGGTAGTACCGCAGTTGAGGTTTGCATACTCCTCTACAATTTCTTAGAGGTAATATTCGGCTTTATTCTTGACTCTCGCTTACAGGGGCTCAAAGTCATAGGGATATGGGGAAATTGGTTGTGATGAAGTTGTGAGGCAAATACTTATCGTAGACATACATAATAGCTGTTTACATTGGTACATATATAATAGGTAGTTTATTTATTACTTAGGTGCTAGTTACTTAGCCTAATAATGGAGCAATCTTATTTGTACAGAATTGTCCATAAGCTAAACTCCTAGACAAACTTTATTACAGCTCGCCTATGAGTTATTCTTTGTAGAGGGTTATGATATCTCCCGGTTTGTCATAATTTGTCCTCCTGTCTGCATCCATTTCTATCTGTAGACTTCGGGCCGTTCATGTTTTATTTGCATAAACATTTCTTCACTGTACTGCATATCCGGGAGCTGAGGAAATGCTGCTCTGTGGCTGGCTGTGAGGGTTGGAGAGCAGGGCGTGGATTGGTTGTGAGAATTTCCCATACTTGTGGCTGGTGGCTGTTGTCTTAGAGCACGGGGAACCATGGGTCGCTCCTGTATTTGTGCGGTGATTAGAGCATCGGGAAACAGGGGTGGCTCTTGTATTCTTCTTCTTCTCTCCTTTCGTTCTCCTGTCTTCTTAGGGTCTTTTAGTTGCAGACTGGCTATTCTGCAGCTGTGCTCTGCAGGGCTTGTCTTCAGACCCGTCATTTCAAAAATCACTTTAATGCAACAGTTGTTCCCAAAACGCAAATTAACTCAACCGCATAGATCGACTTGCGGGAAAAAGAATTTAGGAGAAAAATAAATCTCACAGATAATAAAATTCAACGAAATTAAATGTACATTACAAATCTGTACACTCGTGAATACAAATTTAGTGAAAACATCTGGGAGTTACCGCATACCGCATATATACACTATACACACTGCAAGGGTGAGAGCCATACTGAGTGTGATAGCCTGTCGACCCGATCACGTGACGGGTCAGGGGGTCGCGGCATGATATGAGACTGAGATGACCAGCCCGGCTCATATCTTGCATGACATGAAATAACGTGAAGAACATTTAGAGCTTTGACTGAATGACATGATGAATTAACCGCCATCTCACTGACGATTTTACATGAGTTAGAAAACATACAATGAATACAATGAATATCAGAGCTCATTCTATGAGTCATAATTAACGAATTGAATTTCCCTCGCTAGACATGCGTAAGAAACGTAAACAAATTAATCAGAAATGAGTTAGAAGTGAATGTTATAATGAGATAGACCCAAATTTGAGTCACACAAACGAAATAGATATGATTACGACTGTGAAACAAAAATTAGATGTTTGAATAACATTGAACTGTATTTTCCTGAATTACACACCTTTAAATACACTTTGAAGTGAGTGTTGAATGATAGCCAATTTTCTAAATCAGGAGTGAGGTGAGGTGTTCCTGTGGTTGAGGGCAGAGGTCAGCCCTGTTTATCAAAACAAGCCCTGAGTCTGCTCTGCTGACATAGTCTCCTCTCCCACCAACTTCGTCTCGCTGTAGCCGACTCGTCCACTCGTGGGATGCCCACACCGGAATCGCCGTGGAAAGTCGAACTTGTAGAGTTGTTGATGAAGGTAGACTGGTAGAAATTGGTGTGTTGAAGTGGTATTAACTTAAACGAATGTGTGGTTTATGTGGTTGGATATTGAAGCAGAGATAAATCAAGATCACTTGATCACAGGAACATTCAGGAACTCACAGGAACTCACAGGAACTGGATAAAACTGGATAAATTGTAGATAATGGTAGAGTAGACTGGATAATTCTTCGAAGGAACGTGGTGTTTTCTCCTCAATTGAATCTTTACAATTCAATGAGGACCGCTGCTGTCCACCATGTTACAAATGTTTTTTGAGGGTCACTGTTAGCAAGGTAACAAAGACTTTGGGAGTCAATGTATTCAGGTTAGGTAGCATAATGAACCATATTAGGAGACGTTTTGAGGTACGTTCCTAATAGGTTATAGTAAGGGTTAACCATTAACTCCAAGTAGGAAGACAGATGGTGTCTATCCTTCTGGCTTATATCTAGGTTATTGTAGTTTGTAGATTGATGTAGATAGTAGGTTGATCTCTGCTCTCCGTCCTGCTCTCTCGTAGGTTGATAGATAGATATATAGATAATGCCGCCACCATCCTTACAAATATAGGTACAGGAAACGATCTGTTTTGTATCCATAAACCACTTTGATTTATTCAACCCCTTAAAGGCGAGCTTTGTGAAATGGATGCCCTACTGCCAGGCGACAATATTAAGCCCCATTCCTACCTAAAATCGTCATTTTACAATAAATATTGTTATTACTTATTCATATGCACCTATTTTATGTTTAATATGAAGATAGTAACATGTAACAACAATAAAACAAGTGGGAATAGTGTTTGGATGGTCATAATCACGAATTATAGTTGGCCGGTCCATTCATGAATTGTGGAGCAGAGCGAGGCATACCCTCCCCTCGCGAGGCCTGAAGCCTGACTGACTCATTCACCCACACTCTACCTTATGCAACACACTCGCTAGTCACATGACCACACCATAGAACCGGTTTCGAGATGTTGACTCGAAAATATACCAATGAATAAGGGAATAACGGAAAATAGGTGATAATTGAAGAGGGGGGGGAAAGGTGGTAAGTAGGGGATTTTGACAGATGTGGAGGAGTGATAGAAGGTATGGAGGGGAATGATCTCACTTAATCACTATTTCAATTGTTTTAAGTGCTACTAGGGCCTTTTAAAAGGTCTTTTTTAGGCCTTACCTCATAAGAGGTTCCTCGCCCTTGCCCACCAAAACCTCTTAAGAGTGTTCGCGCCGCTCCCGGGTTAAGTAACAACTGAACAGTTATACAGATGCACTAATAATATATATGAAAGAGAATTCCCTATGTTGAGAGGGAATCTCTGGGCTGTTAACGTGCACAAGGTTCGTGTCTATCTCTCGTTAAAATCTCTTCCTACCTCTCACCTCTCCTACACACCTCCAACATGTAATCTACACTGCCGATTCACGTGTACATAGCCTGGGTGACAACCCAAAAGTGCGAGTAAGCTTGAAGGGCGTGAGAAGGAAATTTGACTCATGAATTTTAGAAGGGGGAAGTTATAAAGAGTTACAATGAATACCCCCTCAGAATGTATAGTCACCTGCATAAAGATCATTCATAGCAAGTAAACTACCTTAAAATTATATGAGAGATGTAATAAATGATTCATAGTAAACAGTACAATAGTGAGATGTATTATTTTATTGGATTTCAGCTACATTTAGGACAGATATATGGTAGCTAAAAGGAATAATTGAGATAGTTTGTAATCTCCGGCTTCGTCAGAGACATTTTTCTATACAAAAAATTTACAAATTTAGCCTGCTGTCAAATTTTGTTTTCAAAATATGCTTGCTCACTTGCACTCGCCAGGAAAAAAATAACACCTGGATGGGGATTAACGTCTTAATACAGTAGGCTGAATAGGGCCGAATGGATACAACCAGAATACAAGACGGCAAGCGTCCTCCTATGAGTCCGTACTGGGCGACGGCGAGCGTCCTCATATGAGTATGACTGGACGATGACGAGCGTCCTAATATGAGCTGGGTTTATGAAAGGCCAAAGTAGCATTTAGAACAAGTGAAATGGTGATTAAGTGAGATAATTACCCTCCATACCCTCTATCTATCACTCCACCACATGTGTCAAAATCCCTTCCTTACCCCCTTTCCCCCCCCCCCCCTTCAATTATTACCTATTTTTCCTCTTATTACCATATTTATTGGTGTATTTACCGTGACAATATCTCCAAACCGATCCTAGGTTGTTGTGTTTTGTGTGTCTATGCATGGGAAGAGAGAGAGAGAGACAAGCCTCACACCCTCAGTCTCTCTCCAGGCACCGAGAGGGGAGGATATACGTCGCGGCTGCCTCACATTTCATGAATGACCGGTCGGCAATAATTCACGATTTTTACCATCCAAACACTATTCCCACTTGTTTTATTGTTGTTACATGTTACTATCTTCATATAAAACGTAAAATAGGCGCATATGAATAAGTAATAACGATATTTATTGTAAAATTATGATTACAGGCGGGAATGGAGCCTAATATTGCCGCCCAGTAGTATGGTGTTCACTACATACAGCTCGCTGTTCAAAGGTTAAGGTAAGTATGTGGAAACAATCATCTTAACCCTCCCGCATCTTTAGGACGCGATCGCGTCATAACGTCACCCCTCGAAGAGTGCTCGTATGACGCAATCGCGTCATAATGCCACCTGTAAGTTAGAAATATTCGCCAAAAATAAGTTTATGACTCGGTTTTGACGCAATTTGGACTGGTAAGTTAGGTATTAGTAAGTTACAAAAGGAAGTATCTAGCAACCCCATATCGTCCCTCTCTGAGGAGCCCGGGCCTTTGTAAAGTCAGTAGTTTCTCGGCCCCCAGACTGTGAGGCAGGGTCCCGGCCCTTTAAATTCTGGGCTCCCTCCCTCTGGCCCACCATGCCTAGCGATATGCAGGCAATTATGGATTATTTCATCTACCCAGTGAAAGTGTTTAGTGAATAATTCGAACTATATATGTATATAAGATGTTACTTGTGACTTTTGGTGACTGAGGGGAGTGAATCTTGGTTAACCTCTTGAGTATTGATGCAGTTTTGTCTGCAGGTATCATTGATGACTTAACACTATTTTTTGCTTGAAGGACAAATATATTTATCAATAAATACTGCCTACAAAATAAATACATTATAATCACGAAGATATCACAGGAATGCTTACAGCAAGTATGGGAAGTACTCTATGGAATTTTAGTTATATTACAGTATATATATTATTTTATATATATATATATATATATTATATATAGCCTATATACATTATATAACAGCCCCAAGGTCCCGAGCAAGCCCAAGGCCCATAATCAAGTATTTATATTATTATTATATTATGTATTTCATTTAAATATTTAATTATTTTATTTATTGTTTTTATTTATTTTATTTTATTTATTTCATTTTATTTATGTTTATTTTATTTATTTTATATTTATATACTGTACATACCGTATATATTTGTTTTGTTATTCCTGTTCCCCAGGGTGTCTAGCGGATCAGCCCCAAGGTCCCGAGCAAGCCCAAGGCCCATAATTGAGTATTTATATTAGTATTATTATATTTTGTATTTTATTTATTTCATTTATATATTATATATATATACCCGGTATATATATATATATATATATTTTTTTTTTATTCCTGTTCCCCAGGGTGTCTAGCGGATCAGCCCCAAGGTCCCGAGCAAGCCCAAGGCCCATAATCGAGTATTTATATTATTATTACATTTCTATTTTATTTATATATTTATTTATTTGATTTGAATTATTTCATTTTATTTATATTTGTATTTCATTTATTTTATAAATATATATATATATATATATATATATATATATATATATATATATATATATATATATATACCGTATATATATATATATATATATATATATATATATATATATATATATTGTGATGCATGTCCAGTGTGAGCATGCTGTACAGAACGCCTAGTCATGCCCCACTCTTGCTAGGATCGTCAGGGCAGGAACTTTGGCTGTAGTCTATGTAGAGTTTCCTAACTTAGTTCATGTGAGCCGTTGTACTATAAGTAATATGAATATGTATTTTGTTTTCATCTGAGTCAACGAGTTCTATTTTATATCATTAGTTATAAGTATTGTGTGTAAAACTTATTTGTAATGATGGGAGAAGCGGCAGCCACAGTTGGGGGTCAGTGGGTGCGCCATGCGGGAGGTGGGCCTAACTCACTAGCACTCCCCCCTCCCCTCAGTGCTAGGAAAGCCTTTGTCTATCCCAGAGGAGAGAGAGAAATTACGTAATGATTGTCAGTGGGCGGTCCTTAGTAGTTCACATTGGGCTCACTAGAGGGCCGGGTATAAAAAGGGAAGTCTAGCCATTTTTTCTTCAGAACTCATTAGGCAGAGCGACTTCTCATTTCCCTTGCTAACTATATATATTCTTCTGACTGATGTGAACTTTCTCTACTACCTTACATTCTTATCTCCTCGTTTCCCTACCCTTTTTAACTTCCATGGTCCCGTTGGTGCAGAGCTAGTCAGCCAACGTATTATCGCTTCAGTTCTCACGAGATACATGCCTATTAGATAGCCTATTTTGGAAGGGTTAACTTAGAATAGGATTGATTCATGTTTGTTGCACTTGTATATGCATTTCCCTGTGTGTTATTATTATTATTCCTGTTTTCTGCTAGTCTAGGTAATGCTAGACTGGGGTAAGGCTTTTCTGTGTTGCGAGTTGTTGTTTGATGCAGTGGTTAAGTGATAAACCTGCATACTCGTTTCGGTTCAGTGAAGCCTAGGTTGTCTTCGCGGCTGACTGTGTTGAGTTAATAATTTACAGTGCGTGAGGGCAAGAGCCTAACCACCCTGTATTTTATTAACAGTTTGTTTTTACTTTGTCAAGGAGCCGGGAGAAAACCAGATACAAGGGATCTGGATTTCTCAAAGTGCACTTGTTAGTTTTAACGTAATACTTTAAACAGTTGTGAGGACTTCGCTAGGCTACGAGCCATTTTTGCTCAGTCACTGCTACCTTTTGCCCACAGTACCCCAGCTAGACTTTACTCGATTAGTAGATACAGAATAGTGTTGAAGCTTTCCTTATGTATGATATTGTTTATGCACTATTGATTTCATGTGTTGCAAGCTTGGCTACTTTAGTGATTAGTGGCCCACGAGCACAATCCGAGTAGGCTATTGCCGTTGCATTTGCGGAGTACTTCTTTTTAATGTTTGCCATTTACTATTGCATATTCTTTTAATTATTCTTATGCTAATTTAATCCTTTAATAGTATTTAATTGCCAGTGTTTTGCTTATTGAATTACTGTTCAAAATCCGATACGTACTTCTTACGAGCATCCGAGAAGCATCTAACTTTTTTCAGAAGATTCCTTTCTCGATGCTTAAGGACTATTAATTAACGTAACGTAATAGTGCCGATCGATCCGAAGTAGAGGGTGGAGGACTTCTTAAGTTCTTAGTCAAGGGTGGATTACTTCGGCTTCGGCCAACACTATTCTTTGGTGTTGTTGTTTCTTACTTCTTTGTTTGATTGTTGACCAGACTAGAGAATTCCTGTCTCTTTATTAGTCTGTTGTTGAACACTAGTACCGAGTTCTTGTATACCCCGTTATAGCAGATTGAACTCTGGAGGGTATTGGTGTTTTTTGTTCGGCCGGCAGTACTCAGGGGTTGGGATCGTGTGTTTCCGTTGTGGCAGCGAGCCGTATTCGAGTCCTGATTGAGAGCCCTTGTGTACCCGAGTGCCAGGTCGTAACAATATATATATATATATATATATACACTATACATATATATATATATATATATATATATATATATATATAATATATATATATATATATATATATATATATATATATACTGTATATATATATATTTATATATATTTTGTTTTTATTCCTGTTGCCCAGGGTATCTAGCGGATCAGCCCCAAGGTCCCTAGCAAGCCCAAGGCCCATAATCGAGTATTTATATTATTAATATATTTATATTTTATATATATATTTATTTATTGTATTTATTACTGTTGTTATTTATTTTATTTTATTTATTTTATTTTATTTATATTTTTATTTTATTTATTTTATATATATATGTACCACATAAATATATATATATATATTTATGACACCTTGTATCTATACTTTATATATATTTATATATATATATATAAGAACATAAGAACATAAGAAAATGGGAGTCTGCAGAAAGCCGATTGGCCTAAGCAAGGCAGATCCCTGTCCCACACAACCCCAGTTCAATTACAAAGCCCAATTATAGGCTCAACACTCTAATACCCTGAGGATCATCTTACCAAAACGGTTAGAGATTAACGCAGGATTATGGGGGTATGCAGAGTGCTGATTGGCCCAACCCGGCTGATCCCCCTTCACACCCAACCCTTCTCGTCCATATGCTTATCCAATTTTATCTTAAAGCTCCCTACCGTTTTAGACCCCACTATAGCACTTGGTAGTCTATTCCACCCATCTACAACTCTGTTAACAAACCAATATTTGCCTATATCTTTTCTGAAACGAAATTTATCTAATTTGAAACCATTGGTACGAGTTCTTTCGCTATCACTGAGCTTTAGTACATTTGTCATGTCCCCTTTGTTAATCCCACTAACCCACTTGAACACCTCTATCATATCCCCTCTAACTCTGCGTCTCTCTAACGAATGTAAACCTAATTTCTTCAACCTTTCTTCATACGAAAGATTTCTAATATTATGGATCATTTTGTCATTCTACGCTGTACTCTCTCCAATGAATCTATGTCCATTCTGTAATAAGGACACCAAAATTGGACAGCATAATCCATATGGGGTCTCACTAATGACAAGTAAAGTTTTAAGATAACATCAGCAGTTCTGTTACTCACACTCCTAGAGATGAACCCGAGAATCCTGTTTGCCTTATTACGAACGCTTATACACTGTTTTCTAGGCTTCAAATCATTGCTAACAAACACACCTAGATCTTTCTCACAGTCTGAATTTTCTAATTCTAAATTAGCTAGTTTATATTTAACATTTGTATGCATCTTCCCTATCTTTAATACCTTGCATTTGTCAATGTTAAACTTCATCTGCCAATTTACTGACCATTCATGTAAGGTATCTAGATCCCTTTGGAGGCACTCTATATCGCTATCTGAATCAATTGATCTCCCCATTTTAGTATCGTCTGCGAATTTACTTATCCTACTAGTTATACCTAAATCTAGGTAATTTATGTATATAAGAAACAACAGGGGACCTAATACCGATCCCTGGGGGACACCACTTTTGACTGCTCCCCACTCTGACTTGGTACCATTTATGCTGACTCTCTGTTTCCTACCAATTAGCCATGACCTAATCCATCCCAACAACGATCCTCCTATTCCATGTGCCTCAACCTTTCTCATCAATCTCTCATGAGGGACTCTGTCGAAAGCTTTACTGAAATCTAAATAAATAATATCATATGACTTGTCACTATCTACTGCTTCAAATACCTCTGAGAAAAAGCTAAGCAAATTAGTAAGGCAAGAACGTCCCTGAGTGAATCCATGCTGAGAAGAATTTATTAAGTTAAATTTGTCTAAGTGGCTTCTAATTTTCCTAGCAATAATAGACTCTAGCAACATTCCTATGATTGATGTGAGACTAATGGGACGGTAATTGGATGCTATCGATTTATCACCTTTTTTGAAGATCGGAACTACATTTGCAAGCTTCCAAGCTTCTGGAACTAAACCTGTTTCTAAAGACTTGTTAAATAAAAATGCTAATGGGCTACTTAACTCATCTCTGCATTCTTTTAATTAATACTCTAGCATATACCTCGTCAGGACCAGGCGATTTTTGAGGTTTCAGTCTGTCAATTTCCTTAAGCACATCATTTCTACTTATACTAACTGTACTTAACATATTTTCTATACTATCACTATATACCATATTGACTTCTGGAATCTGTGCCAAATTTCCATTAGTGAAAACGGAAAGAAACTGACTATTTAATGTACTGCACATTTCTAAATCATTTTCTGTTATTTCTCCTATTGAAGTTTTTAGGGGGCCTATTACATCTCTAACTTTAGATTTATATAGTTGGTAAAAAGCTTTAGGGTTATTTTTTGAGTCACTGGCTATCCTTATTTCATAATTTCTTTTTGCTTTCCTGATTTCCTTTTTGACCTGTCTTGATAGAGTCTGATAGTATATATGTAGATGATTTTCGCCTTTCTTTATTTTTCTATATATTCCTTTCTTTTTTCCTATAAGATCTATTAGCTTATTAGTCATCCATTTTGGTTGGTTCTGCGGCGATCTAAATTTTCTTTTAAGGATATATTTATTTTGAGCATTGTGGAGTGAAGCAATAAACTGGTTATATGTAGGTGGCAAGTTTAACTCTGGCATATCCTGACTTAATTGCTTAAGAATAGGGTCCACCCTTAAGTCACTTCTTAGCCCACCATAATCGGCTTTTCTGAAATCTGGGATAAGTGTCGTATTCTCTTTAGCATTCCCTGTCCATTGTATATTAAAATAAATAGATTTATGATCGCTATTTCCTAGGTGGTCACCAATCTCTACATCATTTATCATATGTTCATTGTTACTGAAAACTAAATCAAGAATATTAATACCTCTAGTCGGCGTTTCTATGAATTGAAATAAAAAACTATCTTGTACTACCTCAATAAACTCTACTGAATCGGAGTCGCCTATTTGGTGCTGCCAATCAATGTTCGGAAAATTAAAATCCCCCATAATGCACACATTGCTAAACCTTGATGCTATTTTAATTTCTTCCCATAACGATGTTCCGCCATTTCTACTCATATTAGGCAGTCTATATATAACTCCAATAACTATGGTCTCACTACCTTCGTTAACCTCTACCCAAACACTTTCATTATCATTATTTAGTCTAATACCTGATTTAATACAGCTTTTTAATGTACTCCTGACAAACACTGCTATACCCCCGCCCCTCCTACTTGTTCGGTCATATTTAAACAAACTATATCCTGGAATATCAAATTCTGCTAAAAAATGCCTAGATTCTGTATTAATCCACGTTTCAGTTAGCGCTATTATGTCTATATTTTCTGTGCTATCGAGTGCTCTAAGTTCGTTCATTTTGTTACATAAACTCCTACAATTTGTATAATATACCCTCAACCTATTACTTTTATTTGCAACTAATTTTCTATTGTTTTTAGCTAACTTATTATTTCCTGTTGAACTACTAGCTCTAGACGGAAATTCTACTCTATCAGTAATCTCATCTTTACTATCAGTTACATGTGTAGTGTTATCGATACTACTATTACACATCACTATATTCGCACTATCTTGACTGATTATTTCTATTTTACTCACTGGTTTGTCACATGAAGTACCTGCTCCATATGGAGACAGTATTTTACTTACACACCCAGGTTTTTTAACGAAACCCCGCAACAATCTTGTCCAGTGAGCTGGCCAAGGTCGAAACTCCTAGTCGAGGAAGATGTACTCCATCCTGGGCATACAGTTCATCCTTACCATAGAAGTGGGTCCAGTTATCTAGGAATGGTATTGACTTTGCCTTGCAATACTTCTCCAGCCGGCTATTTACACCAATAGCCCTGGAGGACCATTCCTTCCGTACCCCTCTTCTTGGCAGGATACTGTGTACCACAGGAAATCCACCCTTCTCCTTGATCCTCTCCAGCATTTCCTGGTACTTGGTCAGCAACTCCTCAGTCCTGCATCTCCATATGTCATTGGATCCCGCGTTGATGAAGATGATGGGGTCCTCCCCACCCACTTCTAGGACACCATCCATCTTCTCTGCCACCCTCCCGACTCCGGCTCCAGGTAGGCAGACAACTTTACTAACATGAGTGTTAGTTGCCCCGTCAAGGTACCTAACCATTGAATCACCGACAATGAACTTAGCTTTTTTCCGTTGTCGGCGTGTAGCAGGAGTTGTAGCAGCAACAGCAGCAGACTTCCCCACCTCCCCTCTCACTGCCTCGATGATCGCCACTTCCTCGCCATCACTCTCATCAGCCAAGGTGCTGAAGTTGTTGTGGGTCTTGAGTGGCTGCCTTTTCAGCTTGCAGGCCGTTGCACTGGTCGACACCACTTTCCAAGGGGCTTCACGATCCCTGGGAACACTTCCGGTAGCCTCACACTTCTTCTCCGCCATAGCTAGTCTCAAGGCCAAATTTTCATCTTTGAGACACTGAATCTCCTGCTCCACACTCTCCAGTCTTTCTTGCAAAGAAAGACAAAGCTGGAGAGTATGGGAGGAGACAGCAGACTCATCAACAACAGCCATCACTAAGAAAGTTCACTAGGACCTCACTAAGGGTAAACAGGTTCACTAGCGGTCACTGGGGACGTCCGCACTAGTCAGGGGTCAGAGGGCAACACATATATATATATATATATATATATATATATATATATATATTAGTGTAGCCAGGGAGGATATTTTCTTTCAGGCAGGTGAGATTAAAATAATAGGCACAGTTTGCATTATTGAATTTTGTATTGATACTCTCAATTTTTCGTATAGTTTTTCTGGTATTTTCAGGAAGTTGGTAGAGGAGGTTTGCAAATGGTTCCGACGTTTCAATGGGCGCAGCCATCATTATCAAGGAGAAGTGAAGTTAGAAGGTGATAAGTCGAGTTTATATAGGCGATACAAGATCAAGAAAGGGATTATTGTGTGCTAGCTGCACGCTGGTTGGCTAACCTAAGACTAGCTCTGGTAGGCTGGCCGGACGCAGGAGTGGGCGGGGCCTCTGCGTCGTTCATCTGCGTGTGTGGAGGGGGCATTCCTGGGGGCATCATGGGGGCCTCGCTGTGGAAGGGCGTGCCGAGGGTAGGATCTGGCTGTATTCCGCTTGTGTGTTTAAAGTAGGTTGGTATGTTTGTATATATATAGCTTCAAGAATGAATAGGCGGCGTGAGTCTATTTCTTTATCAAGAATAGAGGTGTGTTTATCTAAGTCGGGTCTGGTGAGTTCCTGATGGTGTGGGGATGTGTGGTAGTGGTCCTTGATAGCTCCGGCTTGAAGGTGGAAGGTAAGGCGACGTGACAGACGAGTCCTTGTCAAACCGACATAAGTGTGAGGTCCACAGTCCTCACTGTTACAGGTGTGTCGGTATATGACATGGTCTTCTTGTGACGGTTTCTTAGCGGTAGCCGGGCTGTTGCGAATGACTAGTTGTGATGTTTTCCTCGATTTGTAGTATATGGTGAGTTTAAGGTGTTGGTCAGGGTTCGTAGTTTTAACGTTGTTGCTGATAATGTCTCTCATTATGTTTTCGTCTGTTTTGTGAAACAAAACACAAAACACAAACACAAAACAGACGAAAACATAATGAGAGACATTATCAGCAACAACGTTAAAACTACGAACCCTGACCAACACCTTAAACTCACCATATACTACAAATCGAGGAAATCATCACAACTAGTCATTCGCAACAGCCCGGCTACCGCTAAGAAACCGTCACAAGAGGACCATGTCATATACCGACACACCTGTAACAGTGAGGACTGTGGACCTCACACTTATGTCGGTTTGACAAGGACTCGTCTGTCACGTCGCCTTACCTTCCACCTTCAAGCCGGAGCTATCAAGGACCACTACCACACATCCCCACACCATCAGGAACTCACCAGACCCGACTTAGATAAGCACACCTCTATTCTTGATAAAGAAATAGACTCACGCCGCCTATTCATTCTTGAAGCTATATATATACAAACATACCAACCTACTTTAAACACACAAGCGGAATACAGCCAGATCCTACCCTCGGCATGCCCTTCCACAGCGAGGCCCCCCATGATGCCCCCAGGAATGCCCCCTCCACACACGCAGATGAACGACGCAGAGGCCCCGCCCACTCCTGCGTCCGGCCAGCCTACCAGAGCTAGTCTTAGGTTAGCCAACCAGCGTGCAGCTAGCACACAATAATCCCTTTCTTGATCTTGTATCGCCTATATAAACTCGACTTATCACCTTCTAACTTCACTTCTCCTTGATAATGATGGCTGCGCCCATTGAAACGTCGGAACCATTTGCAAACCTCCTCTACCAACTTCCTGAAAATACCAGAAAAACTATACGAAAAATTGAGAGTATCAATAAAAAACTCAATAATGCAAACTGTGCCTATTATTTTAATCTCACCTGCCTGAAAGAAAATATATATACCGGTATATATATATATATATATATATATATATATATATATATATATATATATATATATATATAATTATATTATACTGTTTATATATATTTATATATTTTATTTTATTTTATTCCTGTTACCCAGGGTATCTAGCGGATCAGCCCCAAGGTCCCGAGCAAGCCCAAGGCCGATAATCGAGTATTTATATTTTTTTTTTTTTTTTTTTTTTATATTTTTTTTTTATGTATTATATATATATACGGTATATACCACATAAATATATATATATATATATATTTATGATACCTTGTATGTATACTATATATATATATATATATATATATATATATATATATATATATATATATATATATATATATATATATATATATATATATATATATATACAGTATATTATATATAGATCCCCACACACACACACATATTTTTATTACCATTCATTATATTTTGTTTGACACCTTGTATATATATATATATATATATATATATATATATATATATATATATATATATATATATATATTTATATAAGTGTTGTACATTGTGGCAAAGATATATAACTGAATAAACATTCTCATATATTTACATAACAATAACAATGCATGGAAACAATTGCGCATAGCTCGCGAACCAATTACGCTATATTATTTTTGTTTTCACCTTTAGAAAGAGCATAATTTTCCGATGACGGTGATATAAACAGTTATATACGTATCCGAGCAAATAAACCAACGCCGAGGTGGGGAACAGCTCGGAACCCGGCTAGCATCAGCTGAACTGAGACGGGTGAAGCGTAAATATTCGCATTTTGGCTCTTCATTTCAAATATTCATAGCGCAAAACGTATTTGTCGTAGGAACTTGTAGTTTGTTTTATACTCATCAGCATTATTTGCCGTATTGATACAGCCTAAATTTAAAACCATACACTTCGTAGCAACGAAATAAATCGAAAATGTTATAAACCATATCAATCAAAATCATATTTTTTTGTTCGGTCACTGCATGGAAACAATTGCGCATAGCTCGCGAACCAATTACGCTATATTATTTTAGTTTTCACCATTAGAAAGAGCATAATTTTCTGATGACGGTGATATAAACAGTTATATACGTATCCTAGCAAATAACGCAACCACGAGGTGGGGAACAGCTCGGAACCCGGCTAGCATCGCCGGAACTGAGATGGGTGAAGCGTAAATATTCGCATTTTGGCTCTTCATTTCAAATATTCATAGCGCAAAAAGTATTTGTCCTAGGAACTTCTAGTTTGTTTTATACTCATCAGCATTATTTTTCGTATTCATACAGCCTAAATTTAAAACCATACACTTCGTAGCAACGAAATAAATCGAAAATGTTATAAACCATATAAATCAAAATCATAGTTTTTATTTTTTCGGTCACTGCTTGAGAACTATTGAAGATAAACAATTTATGTTTTCAGATTTGGAAAGAGGAGAAAACATACTATTATTTGAGCTAAAAAAAATATATGGTCATCACTCACAATTTAGAGCTAGGACGGTGTGAAGACAATTGCATGGGAAATAATTGTATTCCGGACTCATTTACACTTTCATATTTCGATTGATTTACATTTTTTTTTTTTTATCATGTACTATAAATATTCCTCTTTCCATTGACATCATATTCATTGATACATACAGAAAAACACAAGGCTTCGAAAACTCGCCCAGCCTGGTATTTCATGGCAAATTTAGAGAAGGTCTTACCTTAACCCTCTTGCATCCAGCAACTTAACTCCTTAATTATCTAACTTATGGTAAGGCCTTCTCTAATTTGCCATGAAATATCAGGCTGGGCGAGTTTTCGAAGCCTTGTGTTTTTCTGTATTTTCATCCACCAGAATGCTGTTTATTGTGATGTATCATATGTTAATGGAAAGAGGAATATTTATAGTACATGATAAAACAAAAACAAAATTAAATAAATCGAAATATGAAAGTGTAAATGAGTCCGGAATACAATTATTTCCCATGCAATTGTCTTCACACCGTCCTAGCTCTAAATTGTGAGTGATGACCATATTTTTTTTTTGCTCAAATAATAGTATTTTTTCTCCTCTTTCCAAATCTGAAAACATAAATTGTTTATCTTCAATAGTTCTCAAGCAGTGACCGATTTTTTTTTTTTTTTTATTGATATGGTTTATAACATTTTCGATTTATTTCGTTGCTACGAAGTGTATGGTTTTAAATTTAGGCTGTATCAATACGGCAAATAATGCTGATGAGTATAAAACAAACTAGAAGTTCCTAGGACAAATACTTTTTGCGCTATGAATATTTGAAATGAAGAGCCAAAATGCGAATATTTATGCTTCACCCATCTCTGTTCCGGCGATGCTAGCCGGGTTCCGAGCTGTTCCCCACCTCGTGGTTGCGTTATTTGCTCGGATACGTATATAACTGTATATATCACCAGAATCGAAAAATTGTGCTCTTTCCAATGGTGAAAACAAAAATAATATAGCGTAATTGGTTCACGAGCTATGCGCAATTGTTTCCATGCAGTGACCGAAAAAAAAAATAGATATGGTTTATAAAATTTTCGATTTATTTCGTTGCTACGAAGTGTATGGTTTTAAATTTAGGCTGTATCAATACGGCAAATAATGCTGATGAGTATAAAATAAACTAGAAGTTCCTAGGACAAATACTTTTTGCGCTATGAATATTTGAAATGAAGAGCCAAAATGCGAATATTTACGCTTCACCCGTCTCTTTTCCGCCAATGCTAGCCGGGTTCCGAGCTGTTCCCCACCTCGGCATTGGTTTATTTGCTCGGATACGTATATAACTGTTTATATCACCGTCATCGGAAAATTATGCTCTTTCTAATGGTGAAAACAAAAATAATATAACGTTATTGGTTCGCGAGCTATGCGCAATTGTTTCCATGCATTATTATTGTTATGTAAATATATGAGAATGTTTATACAGTTGTATATATTTGCCACAATGTACAACATTTATATAAATATAAATATAATATATATATATATATATATATATATATATATATATATATATATATATATATATATATATATAAAATAAATGAAATAAAAATATAAATAAAATGAAATAAATCAAATCAAATAAATAAATATATAAATAAAATAAAAATGTAATAATAATATAAATACTCGATTATGGGCCTTGGGCTTGCTCGGGACCTTGGGGCTGATCCGCTAGACACCCTGGGGAACAGGAATAAAAAAAAATATATATATGTACAGTATATATACCGGGTACATATATATATATATATATATATATATATATATATATATATATATTTATATATATATATATATATATATATATATATATATATATATATATATATATATATATATATATATATATATTATATATATATATATATACTGTATATATAAATAAAATAAATAAAATAAACAAATATAATAATAATATAAATACTCGATTATGGGCCTTGGGCTTGCTCGGGACCTTGGGGCTGATCCGCTAGACAGCCTGGGGAACAGGAATAATAAAAAAAATATATATATATATACCGGGTATATACGTATATATACGTATATATACGTGTGGTGGAGTGGTCTTGCCACTGGCCTGGTAATCCAAAGGTCCCGGGTTCAAATCCCGATGTATCAATGGGAAGATATTATTGGGATGGAATTTGTGCTGTACCTAGTATCAGTGGATTACCACAAGCCCACCGAAACGTCAATAAAATACCCTCATTGTTCCCTGATTAAATAGCACTGTATGAATATTCCCATATTCAAAATATGCTATAGGGGTGCAATGCCTGGTGAGTTATCTGCTCAACAGGTGGCGTTGTGTGTATGTAAGTGTGAGAGTCCGAGTGTAGGGGGTGAGACAGTGAAGCACGGGAACGAGGTGGCTTCAGAGATGGGGTCGTTTCGGGCCATGAGTGAGCACCGTGCCTCATGTGAAGGCAAGATGGCAAGTGCTCGTTGTACTCTACGTGCTTCACATGTCTCACTCCCTAGACTGGAACAAGACCTCACGGGCTTCACTGTTCATTGTAAAGCGGTGAATGTTAAGGCATCTCAGCCTATGCCCGAGAGGAAGTAAATTGGAATATAGAAAAAAAATATATATATATATATATATATATTATATATTATACTGTATATATAAATAAAATAAATAAAATAAATAAAATAAAAATATAATAATAATATAAATACTCGATTATGGGCCTTGGGCATGCTCGGGACCTTGGGGCTGATCCGCTAGACACCCTGGGGAACAGGAATAAAAAAAATATATATATATATATTTACCGGGTATATATATATAATATATATATATATATATATATATATATATATATATATATATATATATATATATATATATATATATATATATATATATATATATATACTGTATATAAATAAAATAAATAAAATAAATAAAATAAAAAATATAGTATTAATACAAATACTCGATTATGGGCCTTGGGCTTGCTCAGGACCTTGGGGCTGATCTGCTAGACACCCTGGGGAACAGGAATAACAAAATAAATATATATGGTATATATAAATAAAATAAATAATATAAATAAAATGAAATAAATAAAATAAAATAAATAAAAACTAATAAATCAAATATATAAATATTTAAATAAAATACAAAATATAATAATAATATAAATACTCGATTATGGGCCTTGGGCTTGCTCGGGACCTTGGGGCTGTTATATACTGTATATAGGCTATATACCGTATAATATAATATATATATAATTATAATAATATACTGTAATATAACTAAAATTCCATAGAGTACTTACCATACTTCCTGTAAGAATTCCTGTGACATCTTCGTGATTATAATGTATTTATTTCGTAGGCAGTATTTATTGATAAATATATTTGTCTTTCAAGCAAAAAATAGTGTAAAGTCATCAATGATACCTAGACAAAACTGCATCAATACTCAAGGGGTTAACCAAGATTCACTCGCCTCAGTCACCAAAAGTCACAAGTAACATCTTATATACATATATAGTTCGAATTATTCACTAAACACTTTCACTGGGTAGATGAAATAATCCACAATTGCCTGCCTATAGCTAGGTATGGTGGGCCAGAGGGAGGGAGCCCAGAATTTAAAGGGCCGGGACCCTGCCTCACAGTCTGGGGGCCGGGAAACTACTGACTTTACAGAGGCCCGCGCTCCTCAGAGAGGGACGCTATGGGGTTGCTAGATACTTCCTTTTGTAACTTACTGATGCCTAACTTACCAGTCCAAATTGAGTCAAAATCGAGTCATAAACTTATTTTTGGCGAATATTTCTATCTTTCAGGTGGCATTATGACGCGATTGCATCATACGAGCACTCTTGGAGGGGTGGCGTTATGACGCGATCGCGTCCTATAGATGCGGGAGGGTTAAGTTACATATTTAAGTTACCGAATGCGGGAGGGTTAACACAGTTTATTATAAAGTTAATCATTTCGGAATTAATTACATTGACTGATCTGTAAATAGATCTATCTATCTGCCTCTCTCTCTATCTCTATCTCTCTCTCTCTCTCTCTCTTCACATACAACGATATGACGAAATCAATAGACATAATCTTCTTGGACTTTCAAAAAGCTTTCGATAAGGTGCCACATCAGAAACTGATTGCTAAATTGAAGAGGATAGGTATCAAAGGTAAAATTAATTCTTGGATACAAAATAGGCTTACAGAGAGAAGACTCAACTCTCGCACGCCACTCCACACCATGCCAACCTAATCATATACCTAAACAACTGTCCATAACCCCAATATCTTTACCTAATTCCTCAACCATCTATGCCTGAGAGGGAGTAGTTGGAATATAGAAAACAAAATATGTATATAAAGTGACCTGCAACCCTGTATCTGCATCTTTACCCATAACATTTCAGCGCTCGTGTTTAGTTGATTGGCTGGGGCTTCATCGCTATCATAACTCCACCGTGGTTTCCAGTCCTACAGCTACCACCACCACCACCCAAAGCTCTCTAGCTAAAAGAGAGCCATCCACCCTCAAAACCCTCATGATTAATTTCAGAAGGATTCTAGAAAAGCGAGCCGCCTTTCACCACACGCTTTTGACTTATGACCCAGACATTGTTATAGGGACAGAGACATGGCTCAATACTGACCTTAGAGACAGTGAAGTCTTCCCGACGGACAGTCCCTATAGTATGACATTACACAGAAAGACAGAGACTGGAGACCATGGTGGAGTCATGATAGCGATGAAGCCTGCAGTATTAGTTGTAGCCCCAACAACCCCAGCCAATCAACTGAATGTGAACGCCAAAATGTTATGGGTAAAGATGCAGATACAGGGCTGCAGGTCACTTTATATATATATTTTTTGTTTTCTATATTCCCTCTGGGGTATAGGCTGAGAGCCTGTACATTCTACCGCTGAACACGGTGAATCTCGTGAGGTTTCGTGCCAGTCTAGGGAGTGAGACATGTGAATCACTCACTCACGGCTCAAAGCAGCCCCATCTCTGAAACTTCTTCGCCTTTTTGCTTCACTGTCTCATCCCCTAGACTCGGACCTTTACTCTCAGAACGCCACCTATTGAACAATTAACTCAATAGGCATTGCCCCCCTGTAGCAAAATTTTGAATATAGGAATATTCATACAGTGTTATTTAATCAGGGAACAATGAGGGTATTTTTTGGGCGTTTTGGTGGGCTTTGTAGTAATGCACTGATACTATGTACAGCACAAATTCTATCCCAATAATATCTTCCCATTGACATATCGGGATTCGAACTCGGGTCCATTGGATTACAAAGGAGTACAGAGGGAGTACAAAGGAAAACAAGCAACAACAAGGTCATGCGACCCCTCGAGGTTACTTGCCCTCCAAAACACTGCTGTCCCAAGTGTTGCAACAGTATTTCGGAGAGAATGTGGGAAAGATGTGAGAAGGAAGTGCTGCCCTGGAGCTTAGTTCATGGCAGGGGAAATTATATTAAGATATATTAGGTTATTGAACAAACACTACTAAAGAAAACGTTTATTCAATTACAAATGCAGTCAACCTTGGGTTCAGGGCAAGGTGCTTGCCTAGGCGAACTTTGAAGGAATCAACGGTGTTGCAGTTTATGACATCTCGGGGAAGCCCATTCCACAAGTTGACAACTCGATTGAAGAAGAAATTCTTGGATTCGTTAGAGTTGAATAATTTACTAATGATTTTGCAGCCATTTCCCTGCGTGTAGTTTGATCGGTCAATCGTAAAATATTTATTACAGTTCATGTTGTCGATGCCTTTAATGATCTTGAAAACTTGAATAAGGTCACCTCTCAATCTGCGCTTGGTTAACCCATACAATCCCAGCGACGGCTATAGCCATCAATAGATAAATAACTCCCCAGTTCCAGCGACGGTTATAGCCGTCAGTAATGTATTTGTGTTGTAACTGCCTGTACAAGGCTAATTGTGTTTTTTTTTTTTTTTTCTTGTAAAAAAAAAAAAAAATTGTGATAGATCCACTCTAGCCTCATCTCTTGAGGTGAACAAGGTGGTCTCTCCTGTCATTTTGGCCACATTGCTTGGGACTGCTGGGGACTTTTATTACTGTATCCTACGGTACAGTAAGGGATAATGAATATTTATTTAATTCTTCATGACGTTCCTCGTATGGTTTGTTCCGAAGACAGGGTATCGTCTTGGTAACTCTATGTTGAACTCGTTCCAATTTGTCTATATCTTTTTAATAGTTATGGCACCAGAACTGAACGCAGTATTCCAAAAGTGGGCGTACTAATGAATTGTAAAGGGTGAGGACAATGTCTTTTGATTTATGTTCAAATGATATACCTATGAAACCTATAATTTTGTTTGCCTTCTTAACCCTCTCACGATCATATGATGCAGAGGTTGCCGGATTAGCAATAAGAAATAGAGTCCTCTAACTCTTATAATAACCTCTCCAAAATTAGTTTTCTGCCCACAGCTAACTCAAAGACAACTGCAGAAGTTAAAGTAACTAAACTAAAGGTTTCTAAATACCCCTGGTGTTAACAAAGGCTTTAAAGTATCCCTAATAGGCTCAAAATTGCGTCAAGAACGTGAGACGGTTAACAACTTCAGCACAATGTTGACTTGGTTTTAAGTTACTGGATATTGTTACTCCTAAATCGGTTTCTCTGTTTACACTCTTTAGCTGGGTAGACAAAGAAACTAGTCCAGTGGCAAGACCACTCCATCACACCTCTTTGTAAACACCAATCGAGCAGGGCAATACCTAGGGGTGACCTCATAGGCATGTGATAAGAAGTTGTTGGAACCCCTGTTTCATTTGTCTTGCCTCCCTTACTGTTTCTCTTTGTTTCTCACCTACACAGAGAGTATTCCAACTACCTCTCACAAACGCCTCCCCCTCCTATTCATTTCACTACACTAAATAATAGGACCACACTTCTTTCCAGTACACCAAAAACTAAAATAATTTTGATCCATTTTCTTTCAAATTTGATGGAGTCAATTGTTACTGGAAGCGTTGCCTTTTGTCTCCTTCATACATATAGGAAAGATATATATATGTACTGTATATACATATATAATTATATGTATATATATATACTGTATATATATATATATATATATATATATATATATATATATATATATATATATATATATATATATATATATATTTATATATATATATATATATATATATATATATACCGGTATATACTATATATATATATATATATATATATATATATATATATATATATATATATATATATATATATATATATATACAGTGTATATATATATATAGCTTTAATGAATAATAACTTAAGACTTATTCAGAAGTAATATATATAATTCAATGTTTAAGTAGCAAGTAATAAAACAAGTATAAATGTCTGGCTATCACTATCACGACTGACCTATGACCTCTTACTGTCAACAAGTGATGGAGTCTTATCCTCTGCCTCACATGCTGATATCTTAACCTTATATGACCTCGGGGTTACGCCCTCTGAATGACGTCTTACCATACATTATGTGTTTTACAGAACTCTTAACCAGTACCTGTCAAGATTACATAAAAGGGGTGTGGTTTTAATATTCAATCACACCCATAACACATGCAATGCCAGTATCAGCCCATGTCCATGATACCATCACGTGATAGAAGGCAACTGTTGATATGATAATCCAAGTGATCCCCATGACCTGTTCCTCTGAAAGGTCAACTGAATACATTCTGTCTTGTCCTGTAGACTACACTATGTGCATATAATACAAGAAATACAAGGATAAATATATCTAAGCTGTTATAATAGGAATACAAGTATGAAAGGTTATAATACTTTATATATTTACTCCCTGTAAGCAAGGAATATTATTGGTTAAGCAAGTTAAAATGGGAGTCTATAATATGTATATATATATATATATATATATATATATATATATATATATACGGTATATATAAACAGAAAGAGAGACTCACATTTGTGTTTGTTTTTACATTATTATTTAGATAGAACAACAGTACATCTTTACACTGTTCAGAGCTCTGTCGTTACTACTTCCCTGATCCGGCTCTTAGTTAGGGAATTTTAGCAATATTTGTTTACCATCTGGGAAAACATTTCTTACCAAAAGATTTATTCACCATTGTGTTCCTATAGGTGTCTAGTAACACCTCTGAATTTATCCACAGCCAAATCCTTGGGGAAAATGTTTGAAAGCCAATCAAAGTTGGGGTGCCCGGCAGGCCCGGGCGAAAAAAAGTGAGAACAATATTTTGCCAATAGTAGCTTGTGGGATGTCTAACTAGGGGTTTTTGGGGGTGCTGAATCGATTCCAACTATTAGTTTTGAGTGAAATTTACTCCTTGTCCATAAAATGTTAATATGTCATACTTAGACTAAGGGTTTTAAGTGTCAAATTGATTCTAACCATTCAATTCGAGATTACTGTTGATAGTTACACACAATCTATTAATGTGGATGTCTGGACTTATTATGTATGATATGTTTGTGTTGTCAAAAAGGAAAATTGTTTACCAAATTGTCTTTTATTTCAGAACACTATGGAATATAATACCACAACTTCCCTTGGTTTGAGGTGCTTCATCTGTGGTGGCCCTGAGACTGAGATGCAAAAGCTCTCAAAAGTCACTCCCAAAGGCTATCCGCAAATATTATCATATTCAGAGAGTGTGAATGATTCAGTGCTGATCAGCAGACTAAATGAGGACTGGAAAAACGGAGATGACCCCAAGCTGAGATACAATTTGGAGTGCAGAACCGAGCTGTATCATCGTTCGAGAAGAATATCCATTGAGAATCGTAATTTTGTTTAAATTTATCATTCAGTGAATATTGTTGCCACTTTCTAAGTTTTCCATCCAATATATGTTGTGACATGAATGAAAATTACCCAAAGTTGCCCTCTATTATTCCATAGGTCAAGATGCACTGGACCAAGTTTACCCAGGCACCAACACTTCAGAAAATATTCTCTCAGGAGGGGCTTATGCCAAGGCCATCCGGTTTCACCTTCTTGCATCAGCCGCAATTACCAAGTTTGTGCTGAGAGATGTTGTGTTCAGCAAGCAGGAGTACGAAGACATGGAGCACTTCATCAGGACTACAAAATATATAAGTTCAAAGGACACACCAAGGATAGTCACTGTGTTCAAGGAGAGAATGGAGGTGAAGTTGAAGACCTTGGCAGAGGGAGGAAGGACACCTGCATTCTGGGTCTGGTACTACAACAGAATCGAATTCATCAAGGTATTTATCAGGAGTGAGCGTGTTCCAGACCACACAAGTCACCTCAGCCGCATCATTGGCATGCTCAACACTTTTGCAGCAGCAGGTCACCATCATTATGCAAAGGGAGCAAGGCTCTATGTACAGCTGATGCAGCAGCGACAGGACAGTCTCGTGTTCCAAGAAACTCTGTCCAAGTTCAGTGTGTATGGCAATCATGTAGTCCGGTTCTCAGACCATGAGTGGTCAGGTACATGGACTGATATCACAATAGAAACCACACTTATGCGCGAGGCCAAATCCTCAGGCGGTTTAAACAGAGGGCGGTTCCGGAATGAATCTGCTCACAAGTCTTGGGTTCAGACTCTGAACCACTTCTCGTTCATTCACCAGAAGCTTGATGGAGGAATCAACAAACCTGAGGTACCTATCCACACAGATGTCACAAGAGCCCAGATGAAGAAAGACAATGATGCTGTTAACGCCATAGTTGGATGGTTGGACGAAGTCAACCCTTTCGATTCCACACGGGACAGGAAGAACCTGGTATCTTTCTCAACTGGGTTCAGCAGCACTCATGGAGACTCAGTCAATGCTGATAAGGCAGAAGAGGTTGGTAGAGCCATGCAGGCCAAGATGGATGGGAAAACTGTTCTGGATACAATGGAAATCAAGCACAAAGTCAAGTCATAAGCAAGCCTCAGATCTGGACCCAATGTAAATGGAGAGAAGCTGGTCATTGACTCACTCAAGCTCTTCAACCGTCTCATAATCCTTAGTGAACGTGAAGTCAAAACCAAAGAATCTATGCGCTTTGAGTTGACGCCAATACCAATGTCTCTATTTGACAAAAATCAGATGTTGCGAAAGCCAGACAAGGCTGCCCTAGCAAGGTTCCTGAGGGCATTTGTGGAGCCTGTCGAAAAACCTCCCTCCACAAGCCTGGTAATTGATGGTGGTTGGCTTCTGCACGGCATCAGATGGGAGGCTAACGTCACATGGAAGGACATCGCCGAGAGCTACCTCCGGTTTGTGAAGTCAATGGGTAGCCAGCATCTCCGGATCACTGTGGTCTTGATGGATATGGTAACTCTACCAAGGACCATGACCACCTGAAGCGTACAAAGAAAGCATGCTGTGACATTTTTATTCATCCAGACATCAAAAGCATTGTTCCAAGAGAAAAGTTCCTCGACAATACGAACAAGGCCCAGTTGGTTCTGCTCCTTGCTGAGACATGCAAAAGGAGTGGGATCAGTGTACAACAATGTTCCAATGATGCAGACACCTCTATCGTGCGAGTAGCTCTAGATGAGGCAAGAGAATCCCCAGTTGAGGTAAGAGCCGAGGACACAGACATCATGATTATGCTCGTCCATCATGCTGCAAACCACTCGGTCTTTCTCACTACTGCCAAAGACACATCTTACGATATCAGAAAGATCCGGGAAGCCCTCCCGGAGAGATACCGTAAATATCTGATCTTCCTACACAGCTTCTCTGGCTGCGATACAGTGTCAGCGATTTCCGGGTTTAGTAAACCAGCTTTGCTCACCAATCTCTGCAAGACTGACAAAGTGGAGAGAGCAATGGATGTGTTTCTAGACATCAGAGCCGTGAAAGGTGACATCATCAAAGCTGGCTGAGAACTGTTCAAGCTTATTTTCCGTGGAAATCAACCTAAAGATTTGGAAGACTTAAGATTTAAAATCTTCAGCAAGCGGGCTGCTGCTGGAACCATCAAACCTGAGAGACTGCCTCCAACTACAGGAGCTGCAACACAGCACGCTTTCCGGGCATATCTCCAGACTAGAGATTGGCTAATGCTACAAACTCCATCACTGAATGTCTTGGAGTATGGATGGAAACTAGGAAAGCAAGGTTATACACCAGTCCCTTCAACAGATCCCATTGCACCGGACTACCTTCTGAAGTTTGTCAGCTGCAACTGTGCAGGGGATTGTGACACACTCAGGTGCTGCTGTAAAAAGCAAGGAGTCAAGTGTATTTCTGCTTGTGGGAACTGTCATGGTAGCTCTTGCCATAACATCAACCACCCAGATGATAAGAGTAGTGAGAGAGATGCAGGGGAGTTGGATGAGGATTGTTAACTTTGAAACTGATTAAGACAGATTTTGATATTGTACAATGTGCATTTCATTTGTAATATTTCAATATAACCACTTTATATGGACAAGGAGTCAATTTCACTCAAAACTAATAGTTGGAATCGATTCAGCACCCCAAAAAAAACCTAGTTAGACATCCCACAAGCTACTATTGGCAAAATATTTTTCTCACTTTTTTTCGCCCGGGCCCGCCGGGCACCCCAACTTTCATTGGCTCTCAAAAAATTTCCCCAAGGATTTGGCTGTGGATAAATTGAGAGGTGTTACTATAATAATAATAATAATAATAATAATAATAATAATAATAATAATAATAATATTTATTCAGTTAGCAATTTACAGAGTTGGTACCACATAGTATGTTACAAATATGACATGTACCAGCCTTGCATAATTCCAACTAAGGATAGCCCAATAAGGCCGTTAGGCGTATTTCCATTGGGGTCCTTGTGGGATTAGGTTAGCTGGGGAAAATGGGGAGGATAAAGATATAGATACTTTAGAGAAAGTATTTCTAGGGGGTTATTTTAAGATACCTTACAATGTCATCCTATAGTAAATATCAGTAATCCGTAATCAGTAATAATTTCAGTTTGGTTTGTCTATCTCTTATGTCGCATTTAGTAGTAGACATATTATGCTTGGTGCTCCCTTCTCGCAGCTGTCCGGTTCAGGTGTTCCTTCAGGCTACGTCTGAAGGAATACAGTGTTCTCTTTTCACGGACTGACTGGGGTAGGTCGTTCCAGTCGTTGATGGCAGTGAAGAAGAATGTTTGCTTACCCTGTCCTTGGATTCTCGGGACCTTAAAATTAAACATCCTGTTTCTTGTATTATGTCCACTCCTCTCATTTGCTTTAACAAAATCATTCTTTAGATACTCTGGAGCTCTGTCATAGAAAATTTTGAAGGCATTAGTTAGCCTGATTTGTTTGGCCCTGTCAGAGACATTGAGCATACCTAGTGACTGAAGTTGTTCCTGGCCAACATGTGATCTGGGTCCTAGGTTCAGCATGAACCTAACCATTTTATTTTGAGTGACCTAAAGTTTGTGCTGTGCTGATTTAGATGATGCAAAGTACCAGGATGACACAGAATAGTCAAAATGACATTGAACAAGCGCTTGGCAGAGGGTCTTTTTGGTCGCCGCGGGCAAGCATCCCACCTGTCTATACAGGTATGTTATACGTGCTCTACACTTACTCAGGATAGATTCCAAAATTGTTTCACCTGACAAACTCGCGTCCAGTTTTACTCCGAGATATTTAACTTGTGACACTGTTGTTATAGGAATATCATTACAGTTGACCGAGAAGCCCACAATGTCTTTCAGTTTGCGTTTTGTTCCACATAAGATGGCTTCCGTCTTGCCCAGGTGAAGAGATAGTCTATTGTCCACTAGCCATTCACTACATGATTCTAGTTCTTTGGAAAGTGAAGCGGCAATACTTATTGGGTCTTTTCCTGAAACCATAAGCACGCTGTCGTCTGCATACAGTAATAATTTACATGAGACGCTCAGTTCCATGTCGTTCACATAACAGAGAAAGAGTACGGGACCAAGGATGCTTCCCTGCGGGACCCCACAGTAAATTGGCATAGGATCAGATATATTCTCATCAATTTTGACTCTTTGGGTTCTACCACTAAGATAAGATTTAAACCAGTTCACAGACCTTATGCCCATTGCTTGTAGTTTATTACATAGGATATCATGGTCTACTGTGTCAAACGCTTTTTGTAGATCAAGAAGAACCATACCGGTGTAGTTACCTTTAGAAATTTCTTTACGAATGTGATCCGTTAAGTGGATGAGCAGGAGTCTGTCGAGTACATGCATCTCAAACCTGATTGAAACTTATAGAATAGATAATTTTGTTTGAGGTAGTGTTCAATTTGGGTGTATACCGCTCTTTCAAGGATTTTAGATACAATACATAATATGCTAACTGGTCTGTAGTTGCCAACTTCTAGTTTATTTCCTTTCTTGAATAGAGGGGTTACAATAGCTTCATTCAGTTCAGCAGGTACAGTGTTGGTGTTAATTGACAAGTTGATGATGTGGGTTAGGGGGCCTGCTATACCAATGGTTCCATCTCGTAGAAATTTGGCAGGCATTTTGTCTGGTCCTGTGCTTTTATGTACATTTAGGTTAGACAGCTCGTCAAAACTGTATTTTGGTGTAACATTTTGCAATCCAAATGTGTTCGGGTGTATGTCTTTATCTCTGTAGAAATGTCGAAAGGTGGCCGTTGTTGTCGTGTACATGTATTTATTGAGAGGTTGAGATAGGTTCTGTGCAAGTGTGTTTGCTATGGAGGTGAAGAAGGAGTTGAAGTAGGTTGAAATTTGTCGTTTATCGTGGCAAACCTGATCATTAATGGTGAGAGCAATATTAGTGTTAGACGAATCCCTTGTCTTGTTGCTGTAGCCTGTTGTTTTTAGGTGCCTATATAGTGTCTTTGGGTTATTCTGATATTCCTCTGCTTTATTGTGAAAATAATTAGTTTTCGCTGATTTTATTTTCCTACTTAGTTTATTCCTGGCCCTGTTGAACTCATGTTTCAGACCTTGATCCTGTCTATGTTTCACTAGCCTTTTTAACAGATTGTCTCTGTGTTCCAGATGGTGTAGTATGTCATTGTTGATCCATGGGTCTGACCTTGCTTTAATTCGTATGTCTTTCAGAGGAGCTATTTCGTCTAGGATGTTTGTGATGATGGTTCTGAACCCAACCCATGCGTCATTAACGTTTGTACTTCCAAACACTGGAGACCAATCTGTATTCCACAATATGTCCAGAAATGTTTCTTTATTGTAGTTTCTGTGTGACCTTGTTTTGATAACCTTGTGATTCTCTAGGGTAATTTTTGTGGTTTTTCGTGTGCAATATGTGACGAAGTGATCACTTATCCCAGTCTGTATAACCCCTGATTGGGATATTTTGTCCTCTCTGTTACAGTTTATGTGGTCTATTATTGTGGCAGTGTTCTCAGAGATACGTGTGGGGGTTGTGATGAGTTGTTTGTGATTGTGCATTGTCAGTATATGCCTATATTCTCGTACAAGCCTATTATTTCGTTGTTTGTAACACAGGTTAAAATCCCCAATAATGATGGATTCATTCCGAGGGTCTAGCGATGACAAAGTTCGTTCAAATTTGGTCAAGAATTGTGTGTCGTCTGGTGGCCTATAGCATACCCCAATTGTGATGGGTCTTGTCCTCGGCAGGTGTAGATCGATCCACAGAGCTTCGTGATTTTCTACATGGAGGTCGGTCCTAGTTGTGTGTGTGAGGTTGTTTTTTACATACAGACATACTCCTCCCCCATGCCTATTGCGATCATTCCTAACCATATTGAAACCTTGAATGTTTATTTCACCATCGTTTATACTTGAATCCAGCCAGGTTTCTGTGATTGCAATTATTGAAGCTTTGGCCTTATTAGCTAACAAGTTTATTTCTGACAATTTATGGTACATTGATCTGGCGTTAATGTGGATAAGATGGAGCCCTTTGTTGGTGAACACTCTGTATTCATCTTTGATTTTGAATGTGTCCTGGCTGGATTCTGAGTTGTTAATACTAATTGGTTCATTTACATTAATATTTGGTAATGAATGCAAGGCACATATGTTGCATAGGAATTCCCAGTCTTCACTGTTGGTCTTCTTAGAGATGCACTTCATGTGAGCTACAGTTTTACACTTAACACAGTTTAGGATCCTTTGTTTTCTTGTTATGAGTGATTCACATATTTCACAAATGATTTTAGGACCTTTAATAGCTACTTACCTACATTTATCGCATTCCACTTCTTTTCTGCTAGTAACGTAAGTTCATCGATCATGTACTGTTGTATTACAACTACTACATTGTGACGTTGTACTCCTTTTGTTGAATCCAATATTGCACACTATACATATTTTCCTGTTACTGTTCATCGTACGTCTGGCGGTGTGGTGATCAGCTGTGCGCCGTGAGCGGCTGGTGTGTGAGCACGTGAAATGAGGACAGGTTGTGGCTCCCCCTTGCCCCCCTCCCACCCCTATCTGTATTTGTTGTTTGATGTCCTTGTTCTTGGCCGTTGTTGCTACATTATTGTTGATGTTGTTGCGACTGATCCCTTCTTTTTTAGCTGTTCTGGTTGCATGTTGAGCTACCTGGGTCGCCGATAGTGTTGGGTTGTGTTGTAGTAGGTTTGGTTGATTTGTTGTGCAGCGGCGTCGTGTTGTGGGGGGTGGGGGGTTTCTCTTGTTGTCTTTCTTGTTCGTTGCTGTTACTTCATTGTCGATGTGTTTGCTAGAGCTTCCTGCTTTTTTGGGTGTTCTGGTTGCATATTGTGTTACTTGGGTCACCGATATCTGTGGTAGTGATGATACAGTTGAGGGTAATGTTGAGTAGGTAGAGTGTTGGCACTGTGCTGGCGGTTGCCCTGCGGTCTTGGTTGTGAGTTGGAGCGTGACGGGAGACTGGGGTGCCTGCTGGCCCAGTTTGTTATAACGAATTTTACTGCTAGGGACTGTTGAAATGTCGGTGTCTGCCTTACTTGTTTGGTGGTGAGGTTTCTTCAACGTTGAACTAGGGCCGGGGTTGATCTCTACATCTCCGCAGCTAATTAGAGTGTAGCACAATAGGTGTTGTAGCGAGGTTGTGCCAGAGTACTTGCCAAGCCGCGGCGTCTTCCCGATATATGAAATAGACCAGGCAGGAATGGTGACAGAAATTTCACTCGTATGTGATTTCTGTGTGACGAGGTACCTCAATACTTGCTTAGTGTTGACCTGGTACACTACCGGTCCCCTCTGCACCTGTATATCAGCACAGCCCCTCTGGATGTTGAGAAGGATGATACATAGATCCCAGATGGTAAACAACTATTGCTAAAATGTCCTAACTCTCTACTGCAGTCTTCAACCCGCATATAGCATAACCTGCAATTATATTCATATTATGAGAGGAGTAAAAGAGTATATGACATTACATTGCCACAATAAGCATTAAGATTGAATGCACTTGCTCCAGACACATACTATTATCTCCAAATGTCTTACTTCAAAAAGCTGTTCCTACAGATGAGATATAATATATAATCTTTGAAGACCTTTTCTAAGTAAATCAAATACAGTATTATATTTCTCACCTGATGGACACGTGGGCCATGAGCTACCATACGAACCCCAAGGTCCACCATTACCACGATAAAGTTCTTCACCACCCTGACATCTCATTGCCAGATTATTGGCGGCTGTGTCGTCTCCTTTTCCTTGTGGTATTTCGACTTTTAGAAGAAACCCCACCATGAACACTCCCCAGCATTGTTGCAGGCCTTTTGAAGAAACCCCACCATGAACACTCCCCAGCATTGTTGCAGGCCTTTTGAAGAAACCCCACCATGAACACTCCCCAGCATTGTTGCAGGCCTTTTGAAGAAACCCCACCATGAACACTCCCCAGCATTGTTGCAGGCCTTTTGAAGAAACGGAAAGATGCTTAAAACCTTCTAATACCCTGCCCGTAATATTTAGCTTATGACATACATTTATAAATCAAGAAGTACTAGATCTATGTAAAACAGGAAACTTAGTAAACTGCTGGAATATAGTAAGATTCAAAGTCCATACCAGTGGTCCATTGTGTAACCTACCTTGCCAGCTTCCCCATGATTTAACTGTAGATGTGATGTCACCTGTCAGTTTGGGGGTCTTAGAAGACCGACAGTACAACTTTATTCCGTTTAAGGCTGTATCATCCCCTCTACCCTGTGAGTCTTCCACCTAAATAAAGGAAAATTTAAAGGCTTATGAACAAGTGCAGTTCTTGACTATGTCTTAGTATAAAACTTATTCTACCTTTAATGATGGTTTCGACTACAAACATGAGAGAATCATATTAACATACGATACAATATAAACAGCTTAAGTTTTCACAAACAACTGCAAAACAGATATTCGTTCAGTCTTTATGTCATTACTGTTTGAATATAAACACTACTTATGGAGGAAACCTTTATTCACAGTGTTTCCTAATAAGCCAATAATATCCAAATAGTGTTAACCCCAAATAGCGCTCATGGCAAATAGTGTTACATATTTACGTCATTATGGACTGTAGACAAGTCGTATAAACTCATGCTTGTGTAATAGACTGCTTCATACCAACGATTGATTAGATAAAGATAATATCCTTATCTATAGCTTAAAATACTAAGGTAAAAGGCCATAAACTACCATAACCATTCTTACAAAATTCGCAAAATGAAGTAAGGGTACAATACGGTGACACCGTTTTCATGTTTTCATTATAATTATTCAGGATAACATTAAACAACTGTTTTCTGGTTAAGGGGCTAGTGCTTGTTTTTTGGGGTTACTTATTAATTTATCTATTTAATTTTGAGTTTCCTCGCTAGACCTCCATTAAATTTAAAAATACACCCCCTATACCTTTAAAGATATATGTGTACACTTTTTGGTAGAAAAAATGTCCCAGCCTTGGTTCCTTAAAAAAATTACAGACTCGCTAACGCTCGCCAGGAAGAAATCGACACCTAAGCAACACGGCAACACGAAATGTCTTAATATTGACAAAGTAATCGGGCGAAAGGTCTCAAAATCGCAAAACTAGTGAACAAAGATCTTACAATTGCAAAACAAATGGGTCTAAGCATGAGGGAGAAGGGGGCCCAGAAAAAGCGAGTACCTCCCCCTTAAGCAAGGGAGCTCATATTCAAGTGTGCTAAAACTATGTCAATTAAATTTTATAATATCATAATTTTGATTACCTGTATTCTGGTTAACAATAGATGATGGTAAAGTTGGGGATAACGTGTGTTGTACTGTATTGCAGCTGTATTATCCAGTCTACCGTAATTACCTGTATTCTGGTTAACAATAGATGATGGTAAAGTTGGGGATAACGTGTGTTGTACTGTATTGCAGCTGTATTATCCAGTCTACCGTAATTACCTGTATTCTGGTTAACAATAGATGATGGTAAAGTTCTGGATAACGTGTGTTGTACTGTATTGCAGCTGTATTATCCAGTCTACCGTAATTACCTGTATTCTGGTTAACAATAGATGATGGTAAAGTTGGGGATAACGTGTGTTGTACTGTATTGCAGCTGTATTATCCAGTCTACCGTAATTACCTGTATTCTGGTTAACAATAGATGATGGTAAAGTTGGGGATAACGTGTGTTGTACTGTATTGCAGCTGTATTATCCAGTCTACCGTAATTACCTGTATTCTGGTTAACAATAGATGATGGTAAAGTTGGGGATAACGTGTGTTGTACTGTATTGCAGCTGTATTATCCAGTCTACCGTAATTACCTGTATTCTGGTTAACAATAGATGATGGTAAAGTTGGGGATAACGTGTGTTGTACTGTATTGCAGCTGTATTATCCAGTCTACCGTAATTACCTGTATTCTGGTTAACAATAGATGATGGTAAAGTTGGGGATAACGTGTGTTGTACTGTATTGCAGCTGTATTATCCAGTCTACCGTAATTACCTGTATTCTGGTTAACAATAGATGATGGTAAAGTTGGGGATAACGTGTGTTGTACTGTATTGCAGCTGTATTATCCAGTCTACCGTAATTACCTGTATTCTGGTTAACAATAGATGATGGTAAAGTTGGGGATAACGTGTGTTGTACTGTATTGCAGCTGTATTATCCAGTCTACCGTAATTACCTGTATTCTGGTTAACAATAGATGATGGTAAAGTTGGGGATAACGTGTGTTGTACTGTATTGCAGCTGTATTATCCAGTCTACCGTAATTACCTGTATTCTGGTTAACAATAGATGATGGTAAAGTTGGGGATAACGTGTGTTGTACTGTATTGCAGCTGTATTATCCAGTCTACCGTAATTACCTGTATTCTGGTTAACAATAGATGATGGTAAAGTTCTGGATAACGTGTGTTGTACTGTATTGCAGCTGTATTATCCAGTCTACCGTAATTACCTGTATTCTGGTTAACAATAGATGATGGTAAAGTTGGGGATAACGTGTGTTGTACTGTATTGCAGCTGTATTATCCAGTCTACCGTAATTACCTGTATTCTGGTTAACAATAGATGATGGTAAAGTTGGGGATAACGTGTGTTGTACTGTATTGCAGCTGTATTATCCAGTCTACCGTAATTACCTGTATTCTGGTTAACAATAGATGATGGTAAAGTTGGGGATAACGTGTGTTGTACTGTATTGCAGCTGTATTATCCAGTCTACCGTAATTACCTGTATTCTGGTTAACAATAGATGATGGTAAAGTTGGGGATAACGTGTGTTGTACTGTATTGCAGCTGTATTATCCAGTCTACCGTAATTACCTGTATTCTGGTTAACAATAGATGATGGTAAAGTTGGGGATAACGTGTGTTGTACTGTATTGCAGCTGTATTATCCAGTCTACCGTAATTACCTGTATTCTGGTTAACAATAGATGATGGTAAAGTTTGGGATAACGTCGTGTTGTACTGTATTGCAGCTGTATTATCCAGTCTACCGTAATTACCTGTATTCTGGTTAACAATAGATGATGGTAAAGTTGGGGATAACGTGTGTTGTACTGTATTGCAGCTGTATTATCCAGTCTACCGTTATTACCTATATTCTGGTTAACAATAGATGATGGTAAAGTTGGGGATAACGTGTGTTGTACTGTATTGCAGCTGTATTATCCAGTCTACCGTAATTTGCTTTAGTAGTTATAAACAACAGCACTTCTTTATTGACTAATCCAACCAACCCAGTACCATAACTTAACCAGAATTAATTATCAAAGTTAGTTAGTAACCGCAGTAAGAAAATCGGTATTTACTATGCTATTTTTGTCAATAAATACTAAATGCGCTAAGTACGAGTTTATACCAAGTGTATTGTATTAATGAGTGGAAATTATACAAAGAGGTAACCAAACCATCTTATATTGAAAAACAAATGTCAGCTTGCATCTATCTTCCAAAAATATCCCGTTTTTACAGTTAAAATACTTTGCTGATTGGGTTTCAAATATCTTTACTCAATATATTATCTAAAGAGCAAATAATTTGGCCATTTAAGTAACAAGAGAATATAGCCGCCAGTAACAATAAAGATCATTGTTGCAGACCTACTCTTGTTTACGCTAGTGTAGATAATTGTTGCAGACCTACTCTTGTTTACGCTAGTGTAGATATAGCCGCCAGTAACAATAAAGATCATTGTTGCAGACCTACTCTTGTTTACGCTAGTGTAGATAATTGTTGCAGACCTACTCTTGTTTACGCTAGTGTAGATATAGCCGCCAGTAACAATAAAGATCATTGTTGCAGACCTACTCTTGTTTACGCTAGTGTAGATCATTGTTGCAGACCTACTCTTGTTTACGCTAGTGTAGATATTTAGGAGTATGCACAATGTAAGCATAATAATTAATGTTATATCTATACAGACATATAGCCAAAATAGCAATATACAGACATATAGCCAAAATAGCAATATACAGACATATAGCCAAAATAGCAATATACAGACATATATACAAAATAGCAATATACAGACATATAGCCAAAATAGCAATATACAGACATATAGCCAAAATAGCAATATACAGACATACAGCCAAAATAGCAATATACAGACATATAGCCAAAATAGCAATATACAGACATATAGCCAAAATAGCAATATACAGACATATAGCCAAAATAGCAATATACAGACATACAGCCAAAATAGCAATATACAGACATATAGCCAAAATAGCAATATACAGACATATAGCCAAAATAGCAATATACAGACATATAGCCAAAATAGCAATATACAGACATATAGCCAAAATAGCAATATACAGACATAGCCAAAATAGCAATATACAGACATATAGCCAAAATAGCAATATACAGACATAAAGCCAAAATAGCAATATACAGACATATAGCCAAAATAGCAATATACAGACATATAGCCAAAATAGCAATATACAGACATATAGCCAAAATAGCAATATACAGACATACATCCAAAATATCAATATACAGACATATAGCCAAAATAGCAATATACAGACATATAGCCAAAATAGCAATATACAGACATAGCCAAAATAGCAATATACACAGACATACAGCCAAAATAGCAATATACAGACATATAGCTAAAATAGCAAATTAGAAGTAGCTCGGCATCAGTTATATCTTGTTTGTTATATATGCATATATGTCATATTTATAGAAACACTGAACATCACTCTACAGTTGCCGACAACAAAAATTGGCATTTGTTTTAAACATTGAATTTAAATGGGAAACAGGAATATTTATCATTGAACATTTTTGAGGCTTCATTATTGTCGTGAAAATGCAATAATAGGTGACTATGCTCTATTTGTGTCCAATAATAGGTGAATATACTCTGTGTCCGATAATGGGTGACTATACTCTATTTGTGTCCAATAATATGTGACTATACTCTATTTGTGTCCAATAATAGGTGAATATACTCTGTGTCCAATAATGGGTGACTATGCTCTATTTGTGTCCAATAATAGGTGACTATACTCTGTGTCCAATAATAGGTGCCTATACTCTGTGTCCAATAATAGGTGACTAAGCTCTATTTGTGTCCAATAATAGGTGACTATACTGTGTTTGTGTCCAATAATAGGTGACTATACTGTATTTGTGTCCAATAATAGGTAACTATACTCTATTTGTGTCTAATAATAGGTGACTATACGGTATTTGTGTCCAATAATAGGTTACTATACTCTATTTGTGTTTAATAATAGGTGACTATACTGTATTTGTGTCCAATAATAGGTAACTATACTCTATTTGTGTCCAATAATAGGTGACTATACTCTGTGTCCAATAATAGGTGACTATAATCTATTTGTGTCCAATAATAGGTGACTATACTCTGTGTCTAATAATAGGTGACTATAATCTATGTGTGTCCAATAATAGGTGACTATACTCTGTGTCCAATAATAGGTGACTATAATCTATTGTGTCCAATAATAGGTGACTATACTATGTGTCCAATAATAGGTGACTATACTCCGTTTGTGTCCAATAATAGGTGACTATATTCAATTTGTGTCCAATAATAGGTGACTATACTCTATTTGTGTCCAATAATAGTTGACTATACTCTATTTGTGTCCAATAATAGGTCACTATACTCTATTTTTGTCTAATAATAGGTGACTATACTCTATTTGTGTCTAATAATAGGTGACTATACTGTATTTGTGTCCAATAATAGGTAACTATACTCTATTTGTGTCCAATAATAGGTGACTATACTCTGTGTCCAATAATAGGTGACTATACTCTGTGTCCAATAATAGGTGACTATACTCTATTTGTGTCCAATAATAGGTGACTAAACTCTGTGTCCAATAATAGGTGACTATACTCTATTTGTGTCCAATAATAGGTGACTATACTCTGTGTCCAATAATAGGTGACTATACTCTGTGTCCAAAAATAGGTGACTATACTCTATTTGTGTCCAATAAGAGGTGACTATACTCTATTTGTGTCCAATAATAGGTGACTATACTCTATTTGTGTCCAATAATAGGTGACTATACTCTATTTGTGTCCAATAATAGGTCACTATACTCTCTGTCCAATAATAGGTGACTATACTCTGTTTGTGTCCAATAATAGGTAACTATACTCTATTTGTGTCCAATAATAGGTGACTATACTCTGTGTCCAATAATAGGTGACTATACTCTATTTGTGTCCAATAATAGGTGACTATACTCTATTTGTGTCCAATAATAGGTGACTATACTCTGTGTCCAATAATAGGTGACTATACTCTATGTGTGTCCGATAATAGGTGACTATACTCTGTGTCCAATAATAGGTGACTATACTCCATTTGTGTTCAATAATAGGTGACTATACTCTATTTGTGTCCAATAATAGGTGACTATACTCTATTTGTGTCCAATAATAGGTGACTATACTCTATTTGTGTCCAATAATAGGTCACTATACTCTATTTGTGTCCAATAATAGGTCACTATACTCTATTTGTGTCCAATAATAGGTGACTATACTCTATTTGTGTCCAATAATAGGTGACTATACTCTGTGTCCAATAATAGGTGACAATACTCTATTTGTGTCCAATAATAGGTGACTATATTCTATTTGTGTCCAATAATAGGTGACTATACTCTATTTGTGTCCAATAATAGTTGACTATACTCTATTTGTGTCCAATAATAGGTCACTATACTCTATTTGTGTCCAATAATAGGTCACTATACTCTGTGTCCAATAATAGGTGACTATACTCTGTTTGTGTCCAATAATAGGTGACTATACTCTATTTGTGTCCAATAATAGGTCACTTTACTCTATTTGTGTCCAATAATAGGTGACTATACTCTGTGTCCAATAATAGGTGACAATACTCTATTTGTGTCCAATAATAGGTGACTATATTCTATTTGTGTCCAATAATAGGTGACTATACTCTATTTGTGTCCAATAATAGGTGACTATATTCTATTTGTGTCCAATAATAGGTGACTATACTCTATTTGTGTCCAATAATAGGTGACTATATTCTATTTGTGTCCAATAATAGTTGACTATACTCTATTTGTGTCCAATAATAGGTGACTATACTCTATTTGTGTCCAATAATAGTTGACTATACTCTATTTGTGTCCAATAATAGGTCACTATACTCTATTTGTGTCCAATAATAGGTCACTATACTCTGTGTCCAATAATAGGTGACTATACTCTGTTTGTGTCCAATAATAGGTGACCATACTCTGTGTCCAATAATAGGTGACAATACTCTATTTGTGTCCAATAATAGGTGACTATATTCTATTTGTGTCCAATAATAGGTGACTATACTCTATTTGTGTCCAATAATAGGTGACTATATTCTATTTGTGTCCAATAATAGGTGACTATACTCTATTTGTGTCCAATAATAGGTGACTATATTCTATTTGTCCAATAATAGTTGACTATACTCTATTTGTGTCCAATAATAGGTGACTATACTCTATTTGTGTCCAATAATAGGTGACTATATTCTATTTGTGTCCAATAATAGGTGACTATAGTCTATTTGTGTCCAATAATAGGTGACTATATTCTATTTGTGTCCAATAATAGTTGACTATACTCTATTTGTGTCCAATAATAGGTGACTATACTTTATTTGTGTCCAATAATAGGTGACTATATTCTATTTGTGTCCAATAATAGGTGACTATATTCTATTTGTGTCCAATAATAGGTGACTATATTCTATTTGTGTCCAATAATAGTTGAATATACTCTATTTGTGTCCAATAATAGGTGACTATACTCTATTTGTGTCCAATAATAGTTGACTATACTCTATTTGTGTCCAATAATAGGTCACTATACTCTATTTGTGTCCAATAATAGGTCACTATACTCTGTGTCCAATAATAGGTGACTATACTCTGTTTGTGTCCAATAATAGGTGACTATACTCTATTTGTGTCCAATAATAGGTGACTATATTCTATTTGTGTCCAATAATAGGTGACTATACTCTATTTGTGTCCAATAATAGGTGACTATATTCTATTTGTGTCCAATAATAGGTGACTATACTCTATTTGTGTCCAATAATAGGTGACTATACTCTATTTGTGTCCAATAATAGGTGACTATACTCTATTTGTGTCCAATAATAGTTGACTATACTCTATTTGTGTCCAATAATAGGTGACTATACTCTATTTTTGTCCAACTGATGGGAATTTGAATCCCTTAGTAGCTGATTTCTCAATACTTAATGGAAATATCTGAAACTACTATGGCTGTGTGTCGTAGTAGTGCCATGTTTTCATAATTTACATCATATTTTGCTACAAAATCTACCTTATAGCTGAGTAACAACTAACAAAGATAAAAACATGACAGATACCTTAATTTGGTAGTGCTTGGTTTTTGGTCTATATATTTATTTCTTAATTTATTTTTGAGTTTCCTCGCTAGACCTCCATCAAGCTTAGAAAAACAACCCCTAGACCATAAATGTGTTAATTTTTCGGTAGAAAAATGTCCCGGCCAAAGGCCGGTTCTTTCTAAAATTAGAGGCGCACTATCGTTCGCCAGTAAAAAAATTTACACCTAAAGGGTACGAAAGGTCTTAATATTGACAACAAAATGAGGCGAAAGGTCTTAAATTGGACAAACTAATGGAACGAACGCCTTCAAATCTCAAAACTAATATACTAAACATGAGGGAGAAGGGGGCTCAGAAAAAGCGAGTACTCCTACCTTAATATCAAAACCGTACACATAAGACCCCAATGTACTTGAATAAACCAATGAAAGCCTACGGTCCTCCCGGGATTCGAACTCTGGACACATACCTTAATACTATAATTGTACACATAAGAGCCGTTAGAACAGTACTCTGCAGGACCCCAGGAACCCCAAGTACGCATAAGAGCCGTCCGGACAGTACTCCGCAGGACCCCAGGAACCCCAAGTACACATAAGAGCCGTCCGGACAGTACTCCGCAGGACCCCAGGAACCCCAAGTACGCATAAGAGCCGTCCGGACAGTACTCCGCAGGACCCCAGGAACCCCAAGTACACATAAGAGCCGTCCGGACAGTACTCCGCAGGACCCCAGGAACCCCAAGTACACATAAGAGCCGTCCGGACAGTACTCCGCAGGACCCCAGGAACCCCAAGTACACATAAGAGCCGACCGGACAGTACTCCGCAGGACCCCAGGAACCCCAAGTACACATAAAAGCCGTCCGGACAGTACTCCGCAGGACCCCAGGAACCCCAAGTACACATAAGAGCCGTCCGGACAGTACTCCGCAGGACCCCAGGAACCCCAAGTACACATAAGAGCCGTCCGGACAGTACTCCGCAGGACCCCAGGAACCCCAAGGACCACCATTATCGGCGGTTATTTTGACCGTCTCTGTTGACACAAATATATTTAGTAGTTGGCATACTGTCTTGATGACGTAATGCATAAATGCGCGGAATTTCGGTGTGAGTATCCTAGGTTCGAGTCCTTGGAGTGCCAAATGTATTTATTGATTTCATTAATTGAGTTTGGAAGTAAAGTTGGTTGGTGAACAAATATGAATTACGTCTTTATCGCAGACCTTTGAATATTCTCAAGGTGGAGTCTTGGAGGATTGTAATGGCTTACTTTAATCCATGAAATGTTGTTTATTGAAGATTCCTCGAAACTCCGTGAGCTACAAAATTATATCAACTGCCATAAATGAATAATTTATGTTGCACATCATTTATATTTGAATTGACAGTTATTAAGCACATTATCTTTACTAAAAAGTTATACATTTGATGCGCTCATTACCTCTGTCAAGCGTGCGATATTGTTTTGCAGCCTTATATTCTACACATAATACAAAAATCATTGTGTTTCATCTGCCCAATAAATTAGTTTATGTCGTACCCCATTTAATCGTGGGAGAACTAATCAGCTCTATTACTATTCCATTTGTCTCGCCACTGTTCTATCTCTTACTCAGTTTGATGTAGTCCCTTGTTAGAATCAGATGTGCGGCCCTTTGCTTCGCCAGGCAACCTTCGTCAATTTCATTAGGTTATCCACATACTGTATAATATAAACCAACTGGAGGAAGGTCTACTAACTACTTAATCACGTATGGATAATTCATTAATCATATACATCCAAATTACACTTGCATAGGGGTTGAACAATTATTTTGTAACTATGTAAACTTTGTACATTTCACTTTAAAGGTTGTTCACTATTATTTAGATTTTGATAATGTGTTATTACTTTAGTACAAAGTTTAATGTAGATTACAGATCAACAATGATTCATATGAATATATTTTCAATTAAACATCAAGTAAAGTAAATATTTAGTTTACAGGCTGAGTTGAACCTGTGACTAATTAGTGTTGCTTTTCCAGGACTAGCTGTATAGAAATAAATACAAATAATGATAATTGTTCTATATTTATAAAGAGGGTGTTTCTTTTGTTATTCTAATATGCTCACCTGAAGCAGTGTCTTCTACTTTGGATAGCAAAGCGTTTTCAGAAAAAAATAACTTATGTCAAATTAATTAAAAGAAAGTGAATAAGCAAAGTTATTATCTGTAAAGATTATGAAAGCATTGGAGAGTAGCAACACATTTGTTGTGACCGCCATATCTTCTGTTACACTGCTGAAGCTAAAGACGCCTTTAATATATACACTTAACAAAGCCTACAGTGTGGTGCCTAGCATTTAACGGGCTAAAAAATACCACCGCTGTATTAATTACAGGTATGTACGATAAGTCCAACATTTTGCCTGAGTAGTATAAATTATAGTTAGAAATGGAGCAGAATGACCATCCAAGGTTTTGCCAGGGGCCATCAGGTTATATAAAATCTTAACCATTTCTATCTCTTGATCTTGGATGGCCTTAAGTAATTTCAAGGCCTCAATGTAATAATAGGCCGCATTTCAAGCCATTAGCGCATAAATCGAACACAGTCTCCGCAACTGGGAACATGCATATTGCAGACGATATATTGTTTATTCAGTTTTAACTTTTAATATATATATAGAAATGGTATCAAAATACGTATACTTAATATTTAATTAGGATAGGTTTTATGCTTTATATTTTTTTTATAATTGCCTTACTTGACTAAAGCTAAAATAAGATCATTGTTTGTAGCTGTTGGTGGCACTCATAAAAACAAATCTCTCTCTCTCTCTCTCTCTCTCTCTCTCTCTCTCTCTCTCTCTCTCTCTCTCTCTCTCTCTCTCTCTCTCTCTCTCTCTCTCTCTCTCTCTCTCTCTCTCTGTACCTGTGGCGTGAGTGTGTAGTATGTTGTTAATAATCAGTACCATCATCAAACACTCCAGGATCCCCCTTACTGCGCTGCCCACCAATGCCATCTCTGGGGAGAATAATAAAGGCTTAGTAATATACATTAACAATTATATGAGAGCAGTAAGAAAGTGTAAGTAATATATACAGCTAATTATATGTACGTAATACCATTGTTATAGTCTGTCTGGGAGTGTGTATTAATGTGTATAGGTGTGTGTGTGTGTGTGTGTCAGAATTGCCCGCATGTGCGGGAGGTATGTGCTTTATACAATAGTTATTAAGATGCAACAAGTAAAGAACAATACTCAAAAAGATAATACGAAGCTGCAGGAAGTAAAAATCAGCAGCCTCACGGTTGTCCCAGTTTCCACTCCACAAGGACACGAAGGCAGAAAAAGACCAGCCTCCCAGCGCCCCTCTCACCCGGAACATCCACCAACCCGGCACCGCAACCAGGCAGACGCCCACCCCAGACCCAAAGGGATTTGCTCATGCCAGACAAGCCCTTCTCACCTACACCACCACCAATGCAGAGGTAGCAGAGGGAAGAGACACTACTGCAGCCAAACTGAACCAGGCATCCATTCAGTTAGCATGCAATAAATTGAAGGGAAACGTATTCTAGCTCATTTACCTTTCTAACTCTCTAGTACACTCGATAGATTCAACATGAAAATATACATTCAAGCAAGTATTGTTAAAATTGGTGTAAAAATAGATAGATTTCAGCATAGCCGTGACCGATGATGGAATGCCTGTATAACCATATAATTATATGAGAAAGAGAGTGACAACTAAAAATGGTCTTACTCGCAAGAACAAGATCAACAGCAAAATATAACAATAATTAAGAAAACAAAAACCGTGAATGCAATGTAAGGCTGTATAGGAAGACGGTGTTATAACAAAATAAATAAACAAATAAATAGTGTGCTTCTTAACCCTATTTGGTCCGGGAGAGTCTTTTTGGAATTCCCCTGTTTCGCTTCAATATTTTGGAGATTTTAAGATGCTTCAAACCCTTAGTTTGGCGATAATAAGACGCTCCACTCAAATCAGGTGTCCATCCTAATAGGGGTAGCGTAGTATTGTAATCATTGTGTCCGTGTGCATGTTCTATGTGAGCGATAACGAGCCTGTAACCTGGAAAAAGTCGGCCTTCAGCCGCAAAATTTGTCTATGAAAAATATACAAATTTAGCTTGAAGGTGACCTGGGTGGGCATTTTCCTAGTTTGAAGTAAGTCTGGGAAGGCGTTTTTGTTAGCCGAGGGGACAAACTGAAATTGAAGTGCCTATATTATTATAATTATTACGGTAGAGATGTATATTGGGGTCTTTAGCTGGGAGAAATAAATACGAATATACGATCACAGAATATGGTTTATATTACAAAGAGACACAATATCAAGACAAATGATAATTATACATAAAGTAACTACAATATATCTATACATAGGAGGGACGTGTTAGAGTGGACCGACATGGGTGTCAGGTCAACGAGGGGCGATACTCGTAGCCTCAGAGTAGACACTCGGCGATTTGAAGACGTTTTGCCTTATTAATTTAATGTCTAGGTGTATTTTTTCTGAGCGAGCGATAACGAGTCTGCAATTATAGAGAAATGGGCCTTCGGCTGGGATATTTTACTACCGAAAATGTACACATTTACTTCAAAAGAGGGTCAGGAGGGAGGTAATATTATATTTTGTAACTGGAAGTTGGTCTGGGGAGGCGTTTAATATACTGTATATTGCTCGAAAATAACGCTCACTACTAAAACCATAAACACACACACACACACACACACAGCCCGTAGCCTAGTAGGTAGAGCTCTCGTCTCACACACGAGGGGTCGGGGGTTCAATCCCCGGCCGGGCGGAGACAAATTGGGCTTGTCTCCTTTCATGTGTTAGCCTCAGTTCACCTAGCTGTAAATAGGTACCTGGAATAAGTGGACGACGTTGTGACGTCCCATCTGGGGTTGGCAAAAATGGTACAAGGCGAGATGGGTATCATATGGTTCACCTAAGCTGATGGCTACCTAAGCCTTCGGGCGAGACGGTACCGTCTATAGTGAGAATGGTACCATACAGATCCACCCTAAGCCTTCGTTTCCGATGTCGCCAATTGGCTAAAAATACAGACTACACACACATCCACAGCCATTCCAACGATACATAAAACACCTACACATATAGGAGGCGGGAAATAACGAGCATGCTCACTCCCGCAATACAACTAGAGTAAGTAACTAGAGTAAGTACACACACACACACACTTACTTAAGACGTGGGCCAAGCTAGCATAAAAGTTGCTGGAACAAATCGTGGTTGTTGAAGTAGCGAGTTTACTGGTGGTTTATACAAAGTAGGGACATGTTAACACTAGCATACCAGATGTTCCCGGCTTTATTGACATGTTTCCGTTTCATTTGTATGAAGGGTTTTGACTTTTTTTGCTAATATCGATAATTTTATTCTTATTATGCCCCCTAAACTACAAAAAGACGCCTTCCCAGACCCTCTTCAAGACCCTGCCAAGGAACCAGCCAGTGCAGACGGTGGTATGCGCTCTACAGAGTGCCCCTCTTATTTTAAAAACTGTTCATTAATTATATAAACAAATTCACTTAATATAGTATGCTTCAATATTAAGTTGTAAATGAGACAAAGATGGTGCATATATGCAACTATATATTATATTAGTTTCAATTGAAGTTGTTAAATATATAGTTTTGTTTATGAGGAATGTAGCTACAACTTTGAGTGAGGAATTACTGTAGTCTACGCTCTGAAATATATGGCCTATGTAAAGGGTATACAAATTTCCAAAATAATGTACGCTTATAAGTTAGATATACAGCCGTTTAATATATGGATAAGTAGGTATATCACTGTCAACATACCCAATTATCGTATATACCTATATTTTACCTTTCTACTTTACAGTGTAGGTATAGACTAGCCAATGCATACGCTATAATCCACGAACATAATAATACAAACCTCACTACTTTTGTGTGGTTAGTTATTTCTTTATTGATTCGGTGTACTAATTAGAATACCGCGTACGAATTAATGTTGTACTCTTCTGTACTGTGGTCTTTCTATCCAGCTTTTTGTTTATAGGTCTCTTGACCCTAACTGATGTGTACAGAGACTATTTGGTCATCGTTGTTGGTCTGTCTAGGTTTTTGTTTATAGGTCTCTTAACCATAACTGATGTGTACAGAGACTATTTGGTCATCGTTGTTGGTCTGTCTAGGTTTTTGTTTATAGGTCTCTTAACCCTAACTGATGTGTAGAGAGACTATTTGGTCATCGTTGTTGGTCTGTCTAGGTTTTTGTTTATAGGGTACAGAGACTATTTGGTCATCGTTGTTGGTCTGTCTAGGTTTTTGTTTATAGGTCTTTTAACCATAACTGATGTGTACAGAGACTATTTGGTCATCGTTGTTGGTCTGTCTAGGTTTTTGTTTATAGGTCTCTTAACCATAACTGATGTGTACTGAGACTATTTGGTCATCGTTGTTGGTCTGTCTAGGTTTTAGTTTATAGGTCTCTTAACCCTAACTGATGTGTACAGAGACTATTTGGTCATCGTTGTTGGTCTTTCTAGGTTTTTGTTTATAGTTCTCTTAACCCTAACTGATGTGTACAGAGACTATTTGGTCATCGTTGTTGGTCTGTCTAGGTTTTTGTTTATAGGTCTCTTAACCCTAACTGATATGTACTGTGATGCACGTCAGCTCCCCAGCGACCACGAGGGGCCAGCGGTTGGCTCCCTATCCTCTTCTCCCCTCTCCCCAGGCAGTGAAATGGGCTACAGTTATCAGAGAATGTTGTTCTTTCTTTCATAGTGTTCGTGTTGTTGCAGACAGTCCCGTGGTGGCCTTTACTTTCGTCTGTGACAACGGGAAGTGTTTTATATCATTGGTAGAATATAAGATGCATTGTGGAGGGAGAGAGAGAATAGCGAGAGCCCGGTGGTCATGTGTGCGTGCATGGGTATGTGTTGCCTCCCTCACTCGAGGAGTTTTCCCGCTCGCGCGCTTTCCCACGCCCTTGATTGGCTGGTGGCTCCTGGCGCCTTCTGCAGCCCTGCTGACTGGTGATGTAGTCGTCTGTGATTGGCGGCCGCGGTCCTGGGACGGTGGTGTGGGCTCCTGTCCTTGTGTCCAGTGTTGCCACTTCATGGGATTTTCCCACAAATCTGTGGGAGAAATGAGGCTACGTGGGAGGCGTCATGGGGGGAAGACATTTGTGGGATTTTTTTGTGGGAATGTTCAGAGAAAATATTCGATCTTTAAAATAACGCCATATAGCTCCTGTGAATATAATTGTATTAACGTTACTTGGCAAATTAAGCCTTTTTATTTGCCTGCCAACAATATCTTGATGTATGTGTGTGTGTGTGTGCAAACCATAGGTAACATGATTCAATCGCGAAAGCAAGCTGGTGGCTGGCTCATACCGTACGGTTGTGGAGCTAGGGAGAGTTACCATCCTTCGCCAGTCTAGCTCCATTATACATATGGGGATTCTGATCTACGGTGCCAGATGTCACCAGTCAAAACCTGTGAAAAAGTCTCTGGCAGGAGCTTAGTGACTAATGAATTTAGTGAGTAATTGACCTTCAAAAGAATAACAGTGCCACAATGAGTGAAAAGAAATCAACATATTGCCAGAGATATCGCCCTGTCTGGGAGAATGACAGAAGATTTAAAGGTATGACTTGAATTATGCTAGATAATCAAAGAGACCATGCAACTACTGTACGTATATACTGTACTCTACTTAAATGAATTTAACATTTTTAGCAAGACGACTTAATTTACAATGTAAGCTGGTGAGATGTACTCACTTCTACTGGCTGAACGCCTCCTCAAGTGTAGAAGCACTTTTGGTAATAAGATATGGACTAAAACGTCAGTCACAAACATGCGTGAATTTTGAGCCAACTGTTGATATGCTAAGGAATTACAACGCCAAGGATACCGGTACTGATGATGATGTGGAGGACCAGGAGGACGAACCAGTAACCCTGGAAGATTAATGCATGCCTGAAGCTTCCACATATGCTTTAGTAAGTATATATACAAACATTATGTATAAATAATTTTGTGGGAAAAGTTGTGGGACACTGAATTTTTTTTATGGGAATTTGTGGGAAAAAAATGGTAAAAACGTGGGAAGTCCTATCTTGGAAAGTGGCAACACTGCTTGTGTCTCCCTTAGAGCTCCTCTTAGTGCTGTAACACTAACATCCCTTTGCAATATATCAGCCCACCTCACCCCCCTATTGCAAACTTTCTCTACCACTGCTTACCTTCTTCTCTCTGTGTATCCTACTATTAATTAACTGCCCTTCCCCTTTACGTTGATTTCATATATCCGTCACTGTATTATACAGCGAGCTCCCAGAGATATTATATGTACTTAGTTAGGCATTTTCGATCCGAGGGTTATCCATTTTAGCTTGGGGAGGATTGACATACTTCTTGTGTTGCCCCAACCTTATTTTCTTGGGTGTTTGCAGGTTAGTCGATGCTAGACTGGGGAGAGGCTATCAGGTTGCAGTTTCCTATGAGCATAGACTTCGTTCAGCCTATGTAACTGTACCGGATACCTGCGGAGGCCTAGGTAATTTTCTTGTCTGTGTACCTTAGAGCCTAGCACTGTGTTGGCGTGAGGGCGTTTGCCTAGTCCACCCAGCACTGTGCTAGCTCGTTAGCTTTTGACTTAGGAGGGTCGCCAGGAGAGAACCAGGTACACGAGACCTGGATCTCTCAAGAGAGCACCCCGTCATTTAATGTAACTAGGCGCACAAACTTGAGAACGATACTAGGCTACCGAGCAGGTGGCTCGGCCCAGGTAGCCTAGCCTACGACTCTCCTGCTAGACTTCGTCCACCTGGCAGACCCCCGATTAGGGTTTATAATCTCATTGTGTATATGTGTGCAGCATTATTGCTCCTTATGTTTATAGTAAGTCGTGATTGTTGATGAGAGACCCAAGCAGAGCAGGCTAGTGCCTGGTGGGAGAAAGCACATCTTTTTGTGGTTAGAGTTTAGACTGCCGACTGTTTTATAATTACACCTGTACCAGATAACACCGTATGTCCCTACACTATATATGTTCCCACAGTAATAATACACAGTTCAGAATCCGATATGTACTTCTTAGTTGCATCTGACTTTTGCAGAAGATTCTGGCATGATGCTTTAGGACTTTCTTTGTATCACTTTCTTTCAGACAGGAGTGACAGTTTACTGATTATTTAACGTAACGTTAATTATCCTTCTTCTAGTTTGCTATTAAATCGTTGCTGCGATTTAATTACGCTATCTATCTTTTTCCTTTTATACCTTAATAAAGTAATCGTATGTTGTGTGAGTATAGGCTGCTTCAGTGATCATCAGCCTATAGTGTGCACCTTTTACCGAGTCATAGGATTCCTCTTTGTCCAGGCACGACTCAGGGCGGTATAGGTGTTTTGTTCTCCAGTGGTTAAGGCAGGGGTTGGAACTAGTGTTACCGTTGTTGCATTTAGCCTTATCTAGTCCAATGATGAAGAGCCCCGTGTCTTGCAGAACCTGGATCGTAAGAAATGGCGACCTTGCTTAGGATTTTGTGAACTTAACACCTTAAGAGCGGCCTATGCGGTTTATTTATGTGTACCGCCCAGCGGGGTGTTTTTAGCCAAAATAGGGCTGTTTATGTGATCATTTTCATGCCTAAATAAGACCCAGAACGTAAAACAAGTATCTATCCCTGAAAGGGCATAAACAGAGCTTTCGAATGACACCATAACGATCCTTGTATGATGGATAGTTTTCTTGCAATAACCGTGCAACGCGAGTGCAAAAAGCAGGTAATTCGGTACTTTCGGTACATAATTGAGTATGTAGCGAGTGAGAGAGGGAGGAGGGAGCTGAGATTTGTGTCAGTAGGTTCGCCGCGGTGGTCTGGAGCAGTCATACGCTCGCTAGTCTCCTGCCACCACTTGTCTCTCTCTCTCAGCCACATTACGTGCTGAAATTGCCACTCGACCTATGTCGAGCGCCGCCACATAGTCCAGCTTTATTTAACTCGACTTAAGTGGTGAGCCGCTTTTTAAGGGTTAAGAAATACTGTGGGAGTATAGTGGTATTTTTTTTTTTATTGATGAATACAATGGACACAGATTTTTTTTGGCAAGCAGTATAACACATAAAGAGGCTTCAGATAACTTTAGGTGAATAGGTGCTTGCATAAGAGATTATAGATACTTTTTTGTTTTTATAAACTTGCACACTTCTCAGTATACACCATGTCTAGCAACAGCCCAGTTAACGGGGATAATCAGCCAGTACAGCCTACGGGTGTTGAGCAGCAGCAGGAATGTAATGATGGCATCAGAGTTATTAATTGTGAGGCTGATACGAGGAAGTTTGTGGAGATACCAGTAACAGCGAGTCTCGGTTGGAGGGGATTGATTGCTATGGTCTGCGTTGTTTGGCCACGGTCCTGGGGCGTGTCGGCTTTGGCAGCATGTCTAAAAGTGACATGGTGGCTTGTGTGTTGGGTGGTGGCAGTGGGTTGTAGGGTGGAGCGGGGGCTTGGGAGCCTTTATCCAAGCCTCCCTTCTACTCTACTCCTATCGCGGCCCCTAGGTTACCAGACCTTGGCACGCTTCCGCAATCTGATAGTCGCTGGCTGCGTGGTTTGCCCCTGGGTGAGCCACTGGGTGGGTCTCCTATAATTGCTCCTCCCCCTCAGGGTTTGACTGCTGATATGTTGTTGCAACTGGAGTTGGCTAAGATTAAGATCCAGGGTGAAGTTGAGATGGCTCAGATCCAGCGTGAAGTTGAAATGGCTAAGATTCAGGCTAAGGAGAGGACAGCATGCCGTGAGGCAGAGTTGCAGGTTGAAGCTACTAGGTACTGTGCTGAGATGGATGTTGCTACGAGATACCCGGATGCATACCCCATGCGTAATGGCTCCGCTAAGACTGTGGTCAAGAACTTGCTGCTTTACTGTTCAAGATACGGGTACCCGCGAGAAGTGCAGTCAGACCAGGGGTCAAATTTCACTTCGAACCTATTCCAACAAACTCTCCAGCAGCATGGCATATGCTCTGTCGTTTCATCTGCCTATCACCCCGAGAGTCAGGGGGCACTTGAGAGGTGGCACTCGACCCTCAAGAGTATGCTTAAATGTTACTGCTTGGAGAATGGCAAGGAGTGGGATCTGGGGCTGCCTTATGTATTGTTCGCGGCGAGAGAGGTACAGTTGTGGACAGATGAAACAGATACAGCCTTGGTCTGTCCAAGACCTCAATAGAGGGCATCACAATTAGTGCCCATAAATTATCTGGTAACAGTGATGGTGTGGGGGTAGGAGGTGAAGGTATGGGGTGGAAGGAGGGAGGCGAGGGAGGGGGAAGGAGGGTACAGGAGTGAGAGGGGGAACTAGCGGCGAGGTGGTAGCAGGTGGGGGTGGAGAGAAGTGGTTGGCTAATTACTTTACTATGAAAACATAATTTTGTGTTATGAATATTCTGTGGTATTAGGATTGCACAATAATGGATTGCTGGTATTAATGAAACATAATACGGCTAAAGCTGTAGCAAATTGAAACAAAGACATCCTCCAATATGAAACTGTGTGTTTATACCTCAAGAACCTTAGATGGGGGAGGGGAGAGGGTATTATTATTATTATTATCAGTATTATTATTATTATTATTATTATTATTTGTATTACTATAAGGACTAGCACCAGGGTGCAGGGTGTCAAACGAGAGCCGATTCCATTATTGTTAGTGTTTATTATTGTATATGTAAATACAAAAGTATGGTTTATAGTTCATAATATGTCTTCGGAAGTGATAAAATGGCCAAAGGAATGCTATTCAATGTTAATTTGCTTGTACTCCTTCTCATATTCATTAAAGTCTTCACATAAAATTGCTCCGGTTTAACACCCTGAGCCCATGCACACTATGTGGCACTAAATCTCATGATTAAAACGGCAGAGGTAAGCTAGGCAAATTCCAAAAAGATACGAAGCTATGGGGAAAAAACGTTACATGAAAGGTAGAAGACGAGCACGAGACAGGACATGCATAAGGAGATCAAGATACAAAGTGGGGGGCTGACAAACTATAGAGGGCAACCTAACAGTAGTGCAGGATAGGGGTAGGTGGTGGTGGATTACAAAGAAACCTGTGGCTGGAGTGGGAATTATTATATGAAGAACAATTAATTTAAACTTTGGTGATGATATAATAAATAAGTTGTCTAACATCTCACTTACCCACCTTCGATTGTGATAGTAATATAACGAATTCTTATGCATAATACCATAAGCCTTGATAAAATTAGGTAGATGTGTGTGTAGCATGATAAACACGCTATAAGCAACTTTCTCTCTCTCTCTCTCTCTCTCTCTCTCTCTCTCTCTCTCTCTCTCTCTCTCTCTCTCTCTCTCTCTCTCTCTCTCTCTTATCTTACGTACTATTAAATAATAAACGAGGAACTAAAATAACACTAGCTTTATTATACAGACCCCCATGTCAATCAGTGCAAACTGACAGTGAAATTTATGAACAAATTGCAGAAATAACTAACATACAAGATACCGTAATTCTTGGCGATTTCAACTTACCCGTGACTAAATGGGGCGATATTCTTACTTCACACTCTGGACACGACCTCTATGCTAACTTGCAAGAGAGTTCACTTTTTAAATTTGTACAATCTCCGACCCATGGTAATAATGTTCTTGACCTTGTACTCGCAACAAAAGAAGAATTAATAGATAATTTGAATGTTGGTGATGAATTCAGTAACAGCGACCATCGTACGATAACTTTCACTTTAAAGTTTACTAGTAACAAATCAAATAGCAGCATTGAGAAAGTCCCTAATTTCAAGAAAGCAAATTTTCATAAACTTAAATCAAAGCTTAAAGAAACTGACTGGAGCTTTCTGACTAACAATAACGACATAAATACATCTTGGGAGTGTTTCACAACCACTTACCTTAAGGCAGTGCAAGACTGCATACCATCGAAAATACGGCGTCCAGGCCATAAGGATAAGCCCAAATGGTGGAGTAAAGATATTTCAGACTGTCTGCTTGCTAAAAAATTTGCTAATGATAGATTAAAATCCTCACAAAATGACGAAGAACGGGTGAAATTTGTAGAGCTACGACGCAAAGCCAAACAGTTAATTAAGCAAAGTAAAAAGACCCTGGAGTTACATGTTGCGAATCAAAGTAAAACAAACCCGAAAGAATTCTATAGTTATATCAGAAAGAAAAAAGTAGTTACTTCAACTGTTGGACCGTTAGTCAATGAAAATGGAGAATACACCAAAGACGAAGTACAAATGAGTAATGCCCTCAATACCTTCTTTGCATCAGTTTTTACAACCGAAGACCTCAGTGATATCCCTACACCATCGCCGATTCAGATTGATAATGCAGATGTTCTAAGCAATATCACCGTTACAGAGAGAGAAGTATTGAATTGTTTAGATAAACTCAAGGTAAATAAAACGCCTGAACCTGATACAATCTCGCCTAGAGTTCTAAAGGAAGCTAAGGATGAGCTCTCCAAACCACTGACATTGCTATTCAATGAATCCTTGCAGTCTGGGACTACGCCTGATCAGTGGAAGCTAGCCAACGTAACACCGATATTAAAAAAAGGCAGCAAATCCCTACCCAGTAACTATCGTCCAATTAGCTTAACCTCAATTGTATGTAAAATGTTAGAAACGGTCATAAGAGACAGGCTCGTAAATCACTTAGAGGCAAATAACTTACTTAAAGATACTCAACACGGCTTTCGTAAAAAACGTTCCTGTTTAACAAACCTCTTAGACTTCTTCCACGATATCCTTAACCTCTACGATGAGAGTAAAGCTGTAGATATTATATACCTTGATTTTCAAAAGGCCTTTGACAAAGTTCCCCACAAACGTTTACTGCTAAAACTAAAAGCGCATGGAATACAAGACGGTGTGTTGAAATGGATAGAAAATTTGCACAGCGACAGAAAGCAAAGAGTAGTCATAAACGGTAAGGCATCTAAATGGACCAATGTAAGTAGCGGGGTACCCCAGGGATCGGTACTAGGACCAATTCTCTTTCTAATTTACATCAATGACATAGATGAGGGTCTCACCTGTACAATCTCCAAATTTGCTGACGATACAAAAATTGCAAATAGCGTACTCTCAAAAGAACAAGTTGACGATATGCAACACAATCTAGATAAATTGTCATGTTGGGCCCAAATTTGGCAAATGAGTTTCAATGCGGATAAATGTAAAGTACTACATATCGGATACCTAAATGAGAAAGCAAACTATTCGATGAATGGCACTCAGCTTAAGAATGTAAACAGAGAACCCAATCTGGGAGTAACAATATCGAGTAACCTAAAACCGAGTCAACAATGTTCAGAAGTTGTTAAGAAGGCAAACAATATAATTGGCTTTATAGGCAGGTCATTTGAGCATAAATCCAAAGAAGTTATCCTAACTCTTTATAATTCCTTAGTCCGCCCTCTTCTGGAATACTGCGTTCAATCCTGGTGCCCTTATTACCAAAAAGATATAAACAAGCTAGAACGAGTTCAACGTAGAGTTACCAAAATGATAACTAGCCTAAAGAACAAAGAGCGTCTTAGAGAATTAAATCTATTTTCTTTAACCCAGCGCAGATTAAGAGGTGACTTAATTTAAGTGTTCAAAATCATCAAAGGCATCGACAATATGAACTGTAGTACAAAGGAGTACAAAGGAGTACAAAGGAAATCAAGCAACAACAGATCTAGTGACCCTTCTAGGTTGCTTGTCCTCCAAAACACTGAGGATCAAGTGTCCAAACAGTGGTTTAGAGTGGGTAAGGGAACATTGGAAAGGGAATTACTGCCCTGGAACTAATGTCCGTGGCAGGATTAGGAAGTTAGTAGGGGACAGATGGGTTAGTAACTGAGGGGGGGATAAAATAAAGTTATTAATTTACAAACGCAGTCAGTCGCGGGTTTGATGCGAGATATTTGTCTAGGCGGAGTTTAAATGAATCAACGGTGATGCAGTCTATAACGTTTCGGGGAAGCCCATTCCACAAGTTGACAACTCGATTGAAGAAGAAATTCTTAGATTCGTGTGAGTTAAAAGATTTACCAATAATTTTGCAACCGTTTCCCCGCGTGTAATTAGATTGGTCGATAGTGAAGTACTTACTACAGTTCATATTGTCGATGCCTTTGATGATTTTGAACACTTGAATTAAGTCACCTCTTAATCTGCGCTGGGTTAAAGGAAATAGATTTAATTCTCTAAGACGCTCTTCGTATGGTTTGTTCTTTAGGCTAGGTATCATTTTGGTAACTCTACGTTGAACTCGTTCTAGCTTGTTTATATCTTTTTGGTAATAAGGGCACCAGGATTGAACGCAGTATTCCAGAAGAGGGCGGACTAAGGAATTGTAAAGGGTTAGGATAACTTCTTTGGATTTATGCTCAAATGACCTGCCTATAAAGCCAATTATTTTGTTTGCCTTCTTAACAACTTCTGAACATTGTTGACTCGGTTTTAGGTTACTCGATATTGTTACTCCCAGATCGGTTTCTCTGTTTACATTCTTAAGCTGAGTGCCATTCATCGAATAGTTTGCTTTCTCATTTAGGTATCCGATATGTAGTACTTTACAAAGTAAGTACAGAGTAAGTAAGTACTTCACTATCGACCAATCTAATTACACGCGGGGAAACGGTTGCAAAATTATTGGTAAATCTTTTGACTCACACGAATCTAAAAATTTCTTCTTCAATCGAGTTGTCAACTTGTGGAATGGGCTTCCCCGAGACGTTATAGACTGCAGCACCGTTGATTCATTTAAACTCCGCTTAGACAAGTATCTCGCATCAAACCCGCGACTGACTGCGTTTGTAAATTAATAACTTTATTTTATACCCCCCTCAGTTACTAACCCATCTGTCCCCTACTAACTTCCTAATCCTGCCACGGACATTAGTTCTAGGGCAGTAGTTCCCTTTCCAATGTTCCCTTACCCACTCTAAACCACTGTTTGGACACTTGATCCTCAGTGTTTTGGAGGACAAGCAGGCTAGAAGGGTCACTAGATATGTTGTTGCTTGATTTCCTTTGTACTCCTTTGTACTCTCTCTCTCTCTCTCTCGCTATTGGAACATAAGCACAAACCGTTTGTCGGTTGTTTATCTAATTTACTTTGAAACATTATATATATATATATATATATATATATATATACAGTATTACAGTAAATGAAGCAAGCTTTATCTACCTATTTATCTTTGCTATATTCATTATATGTTTTAGTCTGCAGTTTTACTGTTATAGCAAACTGGGTCGACCGTGATTATATTTTCACACTACACTATTTGTATTTGCAGTGCAGTTCCTTGATTTTGTAAAATAAATACTACCACATTGTTTTAGACATAATTGTATGCAACTGACAGCAGCCCTTTCTCTGTATCATCCTACTTTCTCTATCCTACTTACAAAGCCATAGGCGGATGCAGCAAACTCACTGGCTCTCATGTTCCAGATTTTGACTCCTTTGAATTTTCCACTTTATGGCTCAAACTATCCTGTCATTCTCATACTAAATACTTCTGTGTTGTCTATCTTTCCCTTAACTCTACTGACTTTCCCAAATTCTTTGAGTATCTAACTCTTAACTGGAACACATCCTAGCCATCTCTCCTTTATTATGTTCTATCCAACAACCAACTCTACTCCTAAAATCGATTAATGAAATATTACAAACACATGTGGCAGTCCGTGGATTCGAACCCAGGATGCTCACACCGAATATCAACACCTTATACATTGCACCACGAAGGCAGTAAAATAATGGTAGACACTGCCTACGATTTATTATGCAACTTCGAATCCTGCATATCAATCTAAGCATGTACACACATCCCAACTGCAACTCACGTAGGCTATGCATATGTGAATGGAAAGAGCAATTAATTGGGCCTTAACCACTAGGGAAGGCCTCTCGATAAATTACTCCTGAACCAATATCAATTCTTTCTCAGAAATCACCATCTTAGGAGAATTTAACGCTCACCACCACCAATTGCACTCCTCTCATTCCACTGACCAACCTGGTGAACAATCTATATTTTTTCTATCTAAATGACCTACATTAGAGCAGTTGGTTCAGCATCCCACCCGTATCCCAGATAGCTTCTTAGATCGGCCTAACATTCTTGACTTGTTTCTAACATCTAACCCTTCCTCTTATACTGTCGATCTTTTCCCTCATTTAGGCTCCTCTTACCTATCTCTCTTACCTGTCCTATCTCTCTTACCTGTCCTATCTCTCCAGCACGGCCACCCGATTGAGCCAGTCTAGCCAGCCGGCGGAAATTGTAGTACTTTGGCACTGCCGATTGGGAGGTTCTCCGGCAGTACTTCTTTGATTTCCCATGAAATGACTTTTGTTTCCGTTGCCGGGGACCCTCGGAGAGTGCTGAACGTATTACCAAGCTAATCCTCTCGGGCATGGAGGCATACATTCCATTTTCTTTCCCTCAGACTAATGTCAACAACAAAAAATGGTTTACTCACGCTTGTTCTACTTCTGTCCACAATAAGGATGAAGCATTCAAACGGTACCAACACCTTCAAACTCAAGAATCATATTCTTCCTATGTTTCTGCCCAGAATCAAGCTAAATCTGTTCTTCGACTCACCAAACACTCTTTCATCGATTCTATATTAAATGCACTGAACTATCCAATATCTAATGATAATGTCGAACAGGTAGAGAGAGAGGTATCTTGACCAGGATTCGAACCCACTCACTCCAGGTATATCTGGAAGAGCTGAGCCCCATAACCACTCAGCCATATGCTGATGGCCGAGTGGTTATGGTGCCCAGCTTTTCTAAATATACCTGGAGTGAGTGGGTTCGAATCTTGGTCAGGTTACCTCTCCCTGAACTATCCAACTCTAAGCTCTTCCAAAGCTTTCTGGTATCTAGCCAAAAACCTCTCCACCAATTGTTCTTCTTCGTCTTTCCCTCCCCTTTTCCACGCTGACCGTCACTTCTTCCTCTGACAAAGCTAAACTCTTCACCCAAACTTTCGCTAAAAACTCCACCTTGGATGATTCTGGTGTTATTCCTCCCTCTCCAACCCCCTCTTTCCTACTTATACCTAATATCCTAATCTCTTTTAAATATGTGCTCTCTACCCTCTCTGGGCTTAATACTAGGAAAGCGTGATGTTGTTCCTCCTGTTGTACTAAAAAAAACTGTGCTTCCGTGCTGACTACCTGCCTAGGCAAACTCTTTCGTCTCTGTCTCTCCTCTAATGTCTTTCCTTCTTGCTGGAAGTTTGCTCTCATTCAACCTATCCCAAAGAAGGGGTGATCGCTCTCAACCCTCCAATTATCATCCAATTGCTCTCATTTCTTGCATCTCTAAAGTTTTGGCAACTATTGTTACTTCAAAATTTCTTAAGCAACTCTCTGCCCATGTAATCTATTTTCAGATCGCCAGTATGGAAGCCCTTAGGGGTCGCTCTACTAGTGATCTTCTTTCATATCTTACTAACTTTTGGTCATCCTCCTTTCTTGATTTCGGTGAAACCTTTACTATTGTACTAGACATATCTAAGTGTTTTAATAGAGTCTGGCACAAATCCCTAACTTCTAAACTACCCACCTTTAGTTTTTGTCCCTCAATTTGTGCCTCTATTTCTATTTCCCTTCCTGGCCGTTCCATAGCTGCAGTTATGGACGGTCATCTTTCACTTTCTCAATCTATCAACTATCAGATATTCATTCATATGCTGATGACTCTACCTTACACTATTCAACTAGTTTTTCAGAATCCCCCAGCAAGCATTCTCTCAAAAAGTCACGTGACGATGCCTTAAAACACTTATCTTCTGACCTATCAACAATTCCCATTTGGGGCAGAAAATATATTGTTGCTTTTGGTGCTTCCAAAACCCATTTCTCCATTTATCTACCCATCAAGAACTCCCACAGGACTTTCCCTTATACTTCAACAATACACAAATCAACCTTTCATCTTCTCTCAGTATTCTCGGTGTCTCCTTTTCTCCTGATCTCACTTGGAAAGATCATATTACCACCCTAGCTAAAACAGCTTTCCAGAAGCTGGGTATTCTCAATCGTCTCCGGGCGTTCTTTACCCCGACACAGCTTCTTGCTCTGTACAGAGGCACAGTGCGTCCATGTATTGAGTATTGTTCACATGTGTGGGGAAGATCCTCTCACACAGCATTTCTTGACAAAGTAGAAAAGAAAACCTTTTTGTCTCATTAACTCATGTCCACTCCCTGACTCTGCGATCTCTCTCTCTTCGTCGCAAAGTTGCATCTCTCTCGCTATTCTACCGATATTACAATAATCAGAGTTCCTAACCCTCTTTCAATGTATACCACCTCCTCTACGAAGAGTATGTAGAACTCGTCTTCCAACACAATCCCACCCTACTCTTTGCAACTCTCCAACCCAAGAGTGAAGCGATATTCCCAATCTCTCCCCCATTCAACAGCTGAGCTCTGGAACGCTCTACCCTGAATCCATTTTCCCCTCATCCTATGAATGTAATTACTTTAAACTCCGTGTGTCCAGGCATTTTGGCTCGAACATTGCTTGATTTTGGCCCCGTCACTCTTTCAACTATGGGGAAGGCACTCGTCACAGGCAGTTCTGCCTGTCTCACTAACTCACATCGCAAAATTATCTACTAACTATAAAATGACCATGTTTTTATTTCAGTCTCGCTCTACAGGTTTTGTGTGAGTCAATTATTTAGTAAGATTAAGATTACCCTCTTTATTGGTTAATAAGGATGTATAATATCTAAAGTTACCAATAATGCTATTGTAAAGTCGGTTTGTAACTAAATATATTAAGAAATCAATGGACCTTATATTATTGATTGGCAATATTTGTCAAGATTGTATTATTGGTAACCTAAGGAAATATTGAATTAAGAAATGTTATGTTACGTGCAATAGTTTGAAAGCCCCATAAATTAAATATATGCGTATATATTCCATACCAAGTGTGTTTTTTCGTACAACAATTCTGACAACAATAAACATGGAAATGCTGCAGCTCCTCCTTTTTCAATCATCTTTTAGATACTGACCTTGTTGTTAAGCTTTATGTTATTCACAATTTACTGTTAAATAGTATACGAACTCACGTAAATTAAAATTCTCCCTGTTTTTGAGAACGGGATTAAATTATTAATGAGGACTGATAATTCGTTGCTCCCGTTTATCTTTTTCGCCTTTAATCTCTTCCTGTTTTTGTAATCTGTTAACAGTTAATTCATCAAGCTTTATGTATCTTTCCTGGTTCATCTTTCTCTAGATTGTTAGTAGCTATATCTCAAACATTCGAAGTCTACTTTTGCCTATGTCATGATATTATGAATTTCTCTAACTACCTTTAACACATTTATATATCATAAAGCAGCACAAGGCATTATTTTCGTTTTACTAGTTGTATATACTATGCATCTTTGCTCACCATAATTATTACAATCCTATTCAGTATTTTCATTGTAATGTATTCCCAACCCTTTCTTAATACGAGTAAGCTTTTTCACTTTAATTTCACGATCATTATAGGATGTTCCTCAGTTTTGGAATGCTATTTATCTATAACATCGGTAATGGATATCTCAATTACTCCTCCAACTACAAGACGTCCCACCAAAAATTAATGAACTCATTTACTATATGCCATAATAAGTGAAGAAGCGTATCCTCATATCTCTGAGGCACTAACCAACTGTATACAGCTTAGAACCCGTAGCAAGGAATGGCCCTAACGCTATCTCATTTAACGCTTACACTTCTACTGATGCCGTCAAAACGTAACAAAAAACACCTGGTATACCGGAAAGGTTCTGCATAATCGAGTTTTCATTTGATATTAATTAAGCTTACATCACCCTTGCGTCATTATTGTTGAGCATATCTACCAAGAGGTTTGACCAATACATGTAACTTAGTTTTTAATGTGGGGATATTATTTTATAAGATGGTCTTTTGCGCCTCTATACCGAAACTTTGAGGATTGTATTGACACACTATATATAACTGGTTGTTTTTCTTGAACAGGTGTATTGCTATGTAAATATATATTAGTCATCCTTTGTTCATTCATTTATTCATTTATAATATTATATTGTTTACATTTTTATGGACGTATATAATGAAAAACGATTATATACCCGTGGCAATGCCAACACTGATAACACCTCCGGTACACTTGGAAAACACTTTAATTGGCGAGTTATTGATACCGTATTATATACACCATATATGCATTACATACATTCGTTACTACTATGACCTATACACTCACCATTATGCTGAAACACTAACTATAATATTTGAAGTTTGACTGACTCACCGACTGACAAATATTAACAATTTCTATATTTCCCCTTGTTAGATAACCAACAGGTAGTTCAGTTGTTTCCGACGCTCCCATGTTTGAACAATACCACGTTCCCGATATCACAACTCAGTAGGCGCTCTAAGCAGAGAACACAAATAAAGTAGTACTACATTAGAGATTTATGATATATATTTAAATGCCTATATGTCACATATATATTGGAGAGAGAGAGAGAGAGAGAGAGAGAGAGAGAGAGAGAGAGCAATAGCAGGTTAGCAGCCTGTAGCGAGTTTATTATCTTACACACACCTCACGACTCCAATATTTCGCATTCATGATCCCACAAATTGATCAAAACGCAAAATTAATTATTCTTTCACAGTAAAGTATTTGGCCAACCACTTCCCTCCACCCCCACCTGCTACCACCTCGCCGCTAGTTCCCCCTCTCACTCCTGTACCCTCCTTCCCCCTCCCTCGCCTCCCTCCTTCCACCTCATACCTTCACCTCCTACCCCCACACCATCACTGTTACCAGATTATTTATTGGCACTAATTGTGCTGCCCTCTATTGAGGTCTTGGACAGACCAAGGCTGTATCTGTTTCATTTGTCCACAACTGTACCTGGTGAGAGTTTGGGTTTCAGCCCCAACCAGCTTGTTTTTGGCCATAACATCAGGGGTCCACTGTCCATGGTGAAAGAGATATGGGAAGGTCTGCAGAAACCATGCTCAGTGTTGAAGTACGTTCTCGAGAGTCGTGAAAGGATGGTAAATTGTATGGAGTCGGCAGGGAGGAATTTGGTAGACTCACAGGCGAAAATGAAGGACCGTTACGATGTGAAGACGAAGCTCCGGGAGTATGGGGTGGGGCAGGAGGTTATGTTGTTGCTGCCTCTGCCAGGCCATCCACTGTCAGCAAAGTATACGGGTCCTTATTTTGTCACTAAGAAGCTGTCGGACCTAGATTATCTTGTTGCAACCCCTGACCGGCGTAAGAAACATCAATTATGCCATGTGAACTTGATGAAGGAGTTTGTGAGGCGCCCCTCAGAGCCTCTCACTGTCCCCGTGTTGGTCTGCAGCGGCCAAGGTGGAGAAGGAGGGGGGGATAGTCATGCTCTGGGGGAAGACAGCTGGGATTGCCATGTTTCTGCGGAACAGTGGGCGGGGAATTGTGTTCAGGTGGCAGAGCAGGCTATTGAGCACCTGCCTGAGCAACAGCGTGCAGCCGTCCGCCACCTGTTCCAGTCATACCCCGCTGTTTTCGCGGAGTACCCAGGCCTCACAACTCAGACGGTGCATGATGTTGACGTGGGAGACAACCCGCCCTTCAAGTCAGTGCCTTATCGTGTGCCTCCTATCAAATTGCCAGCCCTCCGGGAGGAGTTCAGGTATATGATAGAGAGAGGGCTGATTAAGGAAGGGCCGGTGCGTTGGACCTCCCCGGTAACTCTGCAGCCTAAGCCAGACGGGAAGGTGCATTTACGTATAGACTTTCGCAGACTTGTGGCTTGACCGCCACCAATCCTTACCCCCTTCCTCGCGTCGATGACAGTGTTGACAAAATCGGGAATGCCACATACCTCACCAAGGTCGACCTGGTGAAGGGTTATTGGCAGGTGCCCCTGTCTGCGCGAGCGAGGGAGGTATGCGGCTTTTGTGTGGACAGCAAGACATATATGTGCAATGTCATGCCTTATGGGTTGAAAAACGCACCTGCTATCTTCCAAAGTCTGACGAATTATATTGTTAGTGACATTCCCAATTGTACTGTATATTTCGATGATGTCATTGTCTATGATACTGATTTTGGTAGTCACTGCGAGCATCTTAATATCTTGTTTCGGAAGCTGTGTGAAGCTGGATTGGTCGTGAACCTGGTGAAATGCGACTTTGTACAGGCATTTGTGCAGTATCTTGGCTTTGTTGTAGGTTTGGGATGGGTGTCTCCCCCCCCCCCCCCCCCCCAGAGCAAGATACTGGCAATCGATCGGTTTCCCAGGCCAACCACCTAGCGTCAGATCATGCACTTTCTAGGCATGATAGGCTACTACAGACGCTTTATACAAGGGTATTCAACTGTTCTTGCTCCCCTGACTGACCTTTTGGCAAAGACGGTGAAGTTTCGGTGGTCGCCTGAGTGTGAAAAGGCGTTTGGGTTAGTGAAGCACTTACTATGCACCCATCCTATTCTCAGGGCGCCGGACTTTACAAGGAGTTTTCAGCTGGCGACAGACGCCAGTGGTGTTGGGGCCGGTGCAGTCCTCTTGCAAACGGACGACGAGGGTCTGGAGCATCCTGTCAGCTTTTACTCTAAAAAGTTCAACTCCGCTCAGAGGAACTATTCTACCATCGAGAAAGAGTTGTTGGCGATTGTGCTTGCTTTGAAGCACTTTGAGGTGTATGTTCCAGCCTTCGGCCCGGTCGTGGTCATTTACACAGATCACCACACTTTAAAGTTCCTCAACCAGTTCCACAACCGGAACATGCGGCTGGCTAAGTGCGGGTCACTTATGCTCCAAGAATACAATCTTGATATCAGGCATATTGCCGGTTGTGATAACGTTATAGCTGACTGTCTTTCGAGGGTGGAGGACAAGGGGTAGATGGCCACAGGTTGTGTGGGTTGCGTGGAGGAAAATAGGCTACATATATTGAAAGCCGAACAAAAAACAACAATAAAATTTAAAATCAACATAAAAAAACTCTTTCTGTTATAGTAAATTTAAGTACGTTTTGTTACAGCTGAAGCACTAGCTATTAGTGGGCTGAGTTTCGTAGAACTCGCTTTTGTAGCGTAACAATTTTAAGTTTTGCTATTGTGTTGAGGAGGTAAATATGTAAGTTTGTTTCATTTTATAAGTATGTTTTTTTTGTGAAACCTATATGCTGTATTATTGTGCTGGGGTGGGGAGGTTAGGTGACGTGTGCCGATTTCAGATATCAGAACTTGCCTAATGTTAAGTGTCTAAAATATTGGGGGGGGGGGGGGGGGGTGACGCACGTCAGCTCCCCAGCGACCACGAGGGGGCAGCGGTTGGCTCCCTATCCTCTTCTCCCCTCTCCCAAGGCAGTGAATGGGCTACAGTTATCAGAGAATGTTGTTCTTTCTTTCATAGTGTTCGTGTTGTTGCAGACAGTCCCGTGGTGGCCTTTACTTTAGTCTGTGACAACGGGAAGTGTTTTATATCATTGGTAGAATATAAGATGCATTGTGGAGGGAGAGAGAGAATAGCGAGAGCGCGGTGGTCATGTGTGCGTGCGTGGGTATGTGTTGCCTCCTTCACTCGAGGAGTTTTCCCGCTCGCGCGTTTTCCACCGCCCTTGATTGGCTGGTGGCTCCTGGCGCCTTCTGCAGCCCTGCTGACTGGTGACGTAGTCGTCTGTGATTGGCGGCCGCGGTCCTGGGACGGTGGTGCGGGCTCCTGTCCTTGTGTCTCCCTTAGAGCTCCTCTTAGTGCTGTAACGCTAATATCCCTTTGCAATCTATCAGCCCACCTCACCCCCCTATTGCGAAATTTCTCTACCGCTGCTTACCTTCTTCTCTCTGTATATCCTACTATTAATTAACTGCCCTTCCCCTTGACGTTGATTTCATATATCCGTCACTGTATTATACAGCGAGCTCTCAGAGATATTATATGTACTTAGTTAGGCATTTTGGCTTGGGGAGGTTTGCCATACTCCTTGTGTTGCCCCAACCTTATTTTCTTGGGTGTCTACCAGGTTAGTCGATGCTAGACTGGGGAGAGGCTATCAGGTTGCAGTTTCCTATGAGCATAGACTCCGTTGAGCCTATGCAACTGTACCGGATACCTGCGGAGGCCTAGGTCATTTTCTTGTCTTTGTACCTTAGAGCCTAGCACTGTGTTGGCGTGAGGGCGTTTGCCTAGTCCACCCAGCACTGTGCTAGCTCGTTAGCTTTTGACTTAGGAGGGTCGCCAGGAGAGAACCAAGTACACGAGACCTGGATCTCTCAAGAGAGCACCCCGTCATTTAATGTAACTAGGCGCACAGACTTGAGAACGACACTAGGCTACCGAGCAGGTGGCTCGGCCCAGGTAGCCTAGCCTACGACTCCCCTGCTAGATTTCGTCCACCTGGCAGACCCCCGATTAGGGTTTATAATCTCATTGTGTATATGTGTGCAGCATTATTGCTCCTTATGTTTATAGTAAGTCGTGATTGTTGCTGAGAGACCCAACCAGAGCAGGCTAGTGCCTGGTGGGAGAAAGCACATCTTTTTGTGGTTAGAGTTAAGACTGCCGACTGTTTTATAATTACACCTGTGCCAGATAACACTATATGTCCCTACACTATATGTTCCCACAGTAATAATACACGGTTCAGAATCCGATACATACTTCTTAGTTGCATCTGACTTTTGCAGAAGATTCTGGCATGATGCTTTAGGACTTTCTTTGTTTCACTTTCTTTCAGACAGGAGTGACAGTTTACTGATTATTTAACGTAACGTTAATTATCCTCATAGTTTGCTATTAAATCGTTGCTGCGATTTAATTACGCTATCTATCTTTTTCCTTGTATACCTTAATAAAGTAATCGTATGTTGTGTGAGTATAGGCTGCTTCAGTGATCATCAGCCTATAGTGTGCACCTTTTACCGAGTCATAGGATTCCTCTTTGTCCAGGCACGACTCAGGGCGGTATAGGTGTTTTGTTCTCCAGTGGTTAAGGCAGAGGTTGGAACTAGTGTTACTGTTGTTGCATTTAGCCTTATCTAGTCCAATGATGAAGAGCCCTGTGTCTTGCAGAACCTGGATCGTAACAGTACAGAGACTATTTGGTCATCGTTGTTGGTCTGTCTAGGTTTTTGTTTATAGGTCTCTTAACCATAACTGATGTGTACAGAGACTATTTGGTCATCGTTGTTGGTCTGTCTAGGTTTTTCTTTATAGGTCCCTTAACCATAACTGATGTGTACAGAGACTATTTGGTCATCGTTGTTGGTCTGTCTAGGTTTTTGTTTATAGGTCTCTTAACCCTAACTGATGTGTACAGAGACTATTTGGTCATCGTTGTTGGTCTGTCTAGGTTTTTGTTTATAGGTCTCTTAACCCTAACTGATGTGTACAGAGACTATTTGGTCATCGTTGTTGGTCTGTCTAGGTTTTTGTTTATAGGTCTCTTAACCCTAACTGATGTGTACAGAGACTATTTGGTCATCGTTGTTGGTCTGTCTAGGTTTTTGTTTATAGGTCTCTTAACCATAACTGCTGTGTACAGAGACTATTTGGTCATCGTTGTTGGTCTGTCTAGGTTTTTCTTTATAGGTCTCTTAACCATAACTGATGTGTACAGAGACTATTTGGTCATCGTTGTTGGTCTGTCTAGGTTTTTCTTTATAGGTCTCTTAACCATAACTGATGTGTACAGAGACTATTTGGTCATCGTTGTTGGTCTGTCTAGGTTTTTGTTTATAGGTCTCTTAACCCTAACTGATGTGTACAGAGACTATTTGGTCATCGTTGTTGGTCTGTCTAGGTTTTTGTTTATAGGTCTCTTAACCCTAACTGATGTGTACAGAGACTATTTGGTCATCGTTGTTGGTCTGTCTAGGTTTTTGTTTATAGGTCTCTTAACCATAACTGATGTGTACAGAGACTATTTGGTCATCGTTGTTGGTCTGTCTAGGTTGTTGTTTATAGTTCTCTTAACCCTAACTGATGTGTACAGAGACTATTTGGTCATCGTTGTTGGTCTGTCTAGGTTTTTGTTTATAGTTCTCTTAACCCTAACTGATATGTACAGAGACTATTTGGTCATCGTTGTTGGTCTGTCTAGGTTGTTGTTTATAGGTCTCTTAACCCTAACTGATGTGTACAGAGACTATTTGGTCATCGTTGTTGGTCTGTCTAGGTTTTTGTTTATAGTTCTCTTAACCCTAACTGATGTGTACAGAGACTATTTGGTCATCGTTGTTGGTCTGTCTAGGTTTTTGTTTATAGTTCTCTTAACCCTAACTGATGTGTACAGAGACTATTTGGTCATCGATATAGTTCTCTTAGATGTGTACAGAGACTATTTGGTCATCGTTGTTGGTCTGTCTAGGTTTTTGTTTATAGTTCTCTTAACCCTAACTGATGTGTACAGAGACTATTTGGTCATCGTTGTTGGTCTGTCTAGGTTTTTGTGAGCAGCATTTCTCAAAACCGAATGGACAGATTTAGATGTTAAACTAAAGAGGAGGTTTTAGTTTGTTCCCTAGACCTCCATCAAGGTTATAATTACAACCCCTTATAACATCCTTTCAAGATAAATTTGTACATTTTTCATTAGCAACACATCCCGGCCGAAGGCCAATTCCTCTTAAATTACAGGCTCGCTATCGCTCGCCGGGAAAAATCAACATCTAGATAAATTGCATGAAAGGTCTTAAAATTGACAGAAATGGTGCGAAAGTTCTTATAATCGCAATACTAATGGGGCCAATGTCTTAAAATCTCAAATGCATTGGGGCTAAGCATGAGGGAGAAAGGGGTCAAGAAAAAAATCCCTCAAGTGGAAATCTCCCCCAGTACCTATAAATTAGTTACTGAATATAGTAATAGCTGACGAATACCACCCCCCCCCCCCCCACACACACACACACACACATTTATTTATTTGCTCATTTATGTATCTTTTTAAAAAAAAATTTAGTTTCCTCCCGAGACCATCAAGCTTAACTCCCCCTACCCCCAGACCTCCTTCAAGATACATTTGTACAGTTTTCGATAGAAACATTTCCTGGCCGTAGAACGGTTACTCTTAAATTACAGGCTCGCTATCGCTCGCCAGGAAGAAATTGACACCTAAATGACACAAATCGTTTTAATATTGACAAAAAATGGGGCAAAAGGTCTTGAAATCGCCAAACTACTGGGCCGAGCGTCTTAAAATCTGAAAACTAATGGGGCTAAACAAGAGGAAGAAGGGGAACCAGAAAAACGAGCCATCTCGCCTTAAATAATTATGGTGTGCTCTGTTTGTTTCCATGATACTCCCTGTAATGCATATTTTGTTTATATACAAACATGTTCCTATCTTTACACACCCAATTCAACATCTGACAGACATTAATACAGCATACAGAGAGCAAAGCGTAGTGACAGCGGCGACATGACTATTTGGCCAACTGTACAATTGTTTTTACCTTAATTATTTATCCCAATTCTACTAATAGAATCGTACAAACTCAATGGAGCCGTATCCTAATGCAACCTTACTAAGGTACTTTATAGTTGGCCAAATAATGGAGCCGTATCCATGGAGCCGTATCCTAATGCAACCTTACTAAGGTACTTTACAGTTGGCCAAATAATGGAGCCGTATCCTAATGCAACCTTACTAAGGTACTTTACAGTTGGCCAAATAATGGAGCCGTATCCTAATGCAACCTTACTAAGGTACTTTACAGTTGGCCAAATAATGGAGCCGTATCCTAATGCAACCTTACTAAGGTACTTTACAGTTGGCCAAATAATGGAGCCGTATCCTAATGCAACCTTACTAAGGTACTTTACAGTTGGCCAAATAATGGAGCCGTATCCTAATGCAGCCTTACTAAGGTACTTTACAGTTGGCCAAATAATGGAGCCGTATCCTAATGCAACCTTACTAAGGTACTTTACAGTTGGCCAAATAATGGAGCCGTATCCTAATGCAACCTTACTAAGGTACTTTACAGTTGGCCAAATAATGGAGCCGTATCCTAATGCAACCTTACTAAGGTACTTTACAGTTGGCCAAATAATGGAGCCGTATCCTAATGCAACCTTACTAAGGTACTTTACAGTTGGCCAAATAATGGAGCCGTATCCTAATGCAACCTTACTAAGGTACTTTACAGTTGGCCAAATAATGGAGCCGTATCCTAATGCAACCTTACTAAGGTACTTTACAGTTGGCCAAATAATGGAGCCGTATCCTAATGCAACCTTACTAAGGTACTTTACAGTTGGCCAAATAATGGAGCCGTATCCTAATGCAACCTTACTAAGGTACTTTACAGTTGGCCAAATAAGCCGCGTCGCCGCTGTCATTACGTTTTGCTCGTTGTGTGTTGTATTATTGTCAGTCAGATGTTGAATTAATGTCAGTCAGATGTTGTATTAATGTCAGTCAGATGTTGAATAGGGTGTGTAGAGAGAGGTACATGTGTGTTTGTCTCACTCGAAACGATGAATTAATGTTTAGATAGTGCTGATACCATTATTGAACAATCTACACTTGGTGCAGGGACATCACTTATTTGGCCAACTGTACTACTGCAACCATACCTTATGGCAGTTGTAGATGTATACTGTATAATCCCTGCCCTGCCCCAGCTTGTAGTGTAAGGGAGAGAGTGGTTGAGTATAGGACCTGCCAGCACCGAGTCCTGCGGCGTAGTGATCTATCTATCTATCTATTGCCTGACGCCGTGATCCCCGAAGGGGTGGCCACGAACGAACCGCCCCCATGCACCTCTGTCCCCAGTCAGTCGACGCCCCTCCCCCCAACCAGCACCGCCTTCGTTCATGTAGTTCCTCACTCCATCCTTCCACCTCATATTCGGTCTACCTCTCCCCCTCTGTCCCTCCACCTCGCTCTCGTACACCCTCTTAGTCATTCTCTCGCTTTCCATACGTTCCATATGGCCGAACCATCTCAAGTTGTTCCTTTTCACACTTTCCAGCACATCTACCTCCACACCACACCTCCTTCTTACTTCCTCATTAGTCTGTCTATCCCTCCATGTAACTCCGCACGCACTCCTTAAGTAATTCATTTCCACTGCTCTCACTCTTGGTCTGAGTCTCTCAACCAACGTCCATGCTTCGCTTCCGTAAGTCAGTGTCGGGATTACCACACTGTCATACAAGGACTTCTTCACTTCCATACTGACCACCCTATTTCTTGTTACTGCTTTTAGCGTTCCTACAACCCTCTTCCCCTGTTGTACCCTCTCCCGCACCTCTTCATCCATAGTCCCATCTTTACTCAACACACTGCCCAGATACTTAAAAGAGTTGACGATCTCCATAGCCTGACCGTTCAGCTTCACCTCACACTCTGTGACTTCACCCCTTTCGAAGACCATAACCTTGCTCTTCCCCGTATTTACCTTCAAATTCCGTTTTTCGCACACTGTTCCAAACTCATTTACCAGACCCTGCAACTCCCATTCATTATCACTCATCAGAACTGTATCATCCGCAAACAGCAGTATAGGTAGCTTCCACTCAATTCCCTCCCTTTTCAGCGATACACCAACATCCACTGCTCTTGATAGTATTTCTTTCATAACTCCATCCATATATACAGTAAACAACCACGGGGACATCACACACCCCTGTTTCAAACCAACATTTAGGTCAAAGAACTCGCTCTGCTCACTCTCCACACGTACTGCCGCCTTTGCACCCTCATACATGCTCTTCACTGCTTTCAGCAACTTGCCCTCTACTCCGTATATTCTAAGTACTTTCCACAAACCTTCTCTATCCACTCTGTCATAGGCCTTCTCCAAGTCCATAAAGGCAACATACACCTTTTGTTTCTTCTCCAGATACTTCTCCACAACACAATTCAGGGTAAAAATCTGATCTACACATCCTCTTCCCTTCCTAAAACCTCCCTGCTCGTCGCCTATCCATTTCTCCATTCTCACTCTCACTCTCTCAATCACTACCCTACTGTATACCTTCCCTACTACGCTTAGAAGACATATTCCTCGGTGGTTACCACACACTCCTCTCTCCCCTTTGCCCTTATATAGGGGGACTATTATGCCAGTCTTCCAGTCATCGGGTGCACTCCCCTTCTCCCATGCTAGTTTGCACATTTTCCATACCCATTCTATCACTATCCCACCACCATACCTCAACATTTCCCCACACACTCCATCTGTTCCTGGTGCTTTCCCCAACTTCACTCTTTTCATGGCTTCCCACACTTCTGACCTCCTGATCCCCACCTCCTCCTCCACTACTTCTCTTCTTCTCCCTCCCATACCATATCCAGCTATGTTTGCTGGCTCTTCATTCCTTTCATTTAGCAACTCACTGAAGTACTCCCTCCATCTTTCGACTCTCTCTTGCTTCTCGGCTAGCATTCTCCCATTCTTATCTTTCACACCCTTACTGTTTCCCTTGCTACCTTACCTAACTTTCTTGACTTCTTTCCAGAACAGTTTCTTACTCTCCCTCCATTTTACACTCAGATTCCTTCCAAATTCCTCATCTACTCTTCTCTTACTTTCCTTCACTACTCTCTTCACCACCCTCTTACTCTCCACGTACCTCGCTCGTTTCTGTCTCTCGGAATCTTCATTCCCTCTACTACCCAACCACTCTCTATATGCTTTCTTCTTTTCTTCCACAGCTATTCTTACCTCTTCTGTCCACCATGCTGTACCTTTCACTCCCCTCCCTCTTCTCCTCACTCCACACACCTCCTCACATGCTGCACAGATCTCATCCTTAAACACCTTGCTCATCTCCTCCACTTCCTCCATAACTTCCAGGTCGAACCCACCTAGTCGTCTTTCCACTGCTCTCCTGTACTCCTCCCTGACTTCCTCCTCCTGCAACCTCTCCACCCTCCTCACCATTCCACCCTCCTCTCGCCTCCCTCCCGCTCTCCTCACCCACTTCTTTTGTATCCTAACCTTAGCTACCACTACATAATGATCAGACAGACCCCCTCCAATACCCCTATACACCCTAGCATCCATCACAGATTTCTTCATTCGTTCATCCACACATACATAATCAGTCAATGACTTTCGTTCCACCACTGTCTTATCCTTCATCGTCAACATCCGTTTCCACGTGTACCTGTGGATCATTCTGTGTCGGAAGAAGGCGTAGTGATGCTCCTATTAATTGATGATCCTATTTATATGCTGGATATAACACCCTCAATCAGTGTTACCAAGGGCCTCTGGGACTTCCCTAACCGACACACAAAATTCCCATTCAGTGTTACCAAGGGCCTCTGGGACTTCCCTAATGGATGGATGGATGGCTTAAAAAAAGTAAGAAAAGTATATTGTACCATGTTGGGGGGAGGAGTGGGGAAGGGATTGGAATAATATGGGGGGGGGGGGGTGGGGGGCGCCCTCTGGTGGGTTGTTGGGATTGGTTTCTAGATGTAGATAAAGAGAGAAACGGAAATAAAGTAGGAGTAAGCAAGATTTCTGGGATCAACCAAAATACTTCATTGTTACAATTATTAATATCGGTAATTTGTTAAACAACTGTTTCGTCCATCCAAGTTCCACTGTTATTATTACTGCAAAGATGCTCATAATTCTCCAGTCTATTGCGTGCTGTTGTGAAATTACCATGTTGCACTATAATTGATGTACTAAATATACTCTTTACAATATTCTTATTATGTGATATTACCATATCTCATCAAATGACTAAAATTAATTTTCGTCTCAAAAATAAATGTTAAAAGTAATTCCCATCTCAATCAAAGTAGGCCTAGTAACAATACATTTTTTGTTATTATTATTCTATTTTTTATTATTTTTTATATCAACTCTGCGTAAGCAGAGTGGTATCGCCCCCCACATAGTGGTACATGCCGGCCGAAATGTCTGTCTGTCTGTTGTCTGTCCGAAAGCTCCTCCTAGACCGTTCGACGCATTTTCACCAAACTTCACAAAAACATTCGGTGCGTGAATGCGACGGTAATTAAAAACAGATTTTTTGAATTTGTGCAATAGTTGTAATTTTAGGTCAAAACACATATCATCCCTTTCAGGAAAACTGCGACGTAATAGTTCTAGCTTCCAGTATTGTTAAAATGTTATTTGTAGATTAAGATTTGTGTTATATAATCTAGTCTAGCCCCTTTTTGTTCTCTATCTACACATTCTTCTGCATGTATACGAATCGAATCTTAATAGTTAAAATATCTATCAGCACTTACTAATCGTCAATGAAAAATGCAAATTATTTTGTATAGTATATGTATTATAAAATTATACCACTTTATAAGAAAATCGACTATTCACACTCAAGCTGTCTTCAGTCACTATATCACTGCTTACTCACCTGTAATTAGAAAAGATGATATAAATTACACACACATTTAAAAAAAAAAAAAAAAAAAAAAAAAAAAAAAAAAAAATCTAATTAATACTTTTTTACCCCATCCCTATAGAAGACCCCCAGCCGAGCTCCTCAAAAGTCATCCCTCAAATTAAGAACATCCCGGACCCTCGCAGACGGGTGATAGGAGGAGGCTCGACCTCCACCTATCCACCCCCACCTGTTGCAAGCCCTTCAGACAGTCATCCTCCAGAGCTGGAGAATGCAGAGACGGTAGAAGAGGAGAATGAACGTGTCCCCACATGTATGGAAGTTGCACCCAACTTTATGGGGGCATATGATCAACATTTATATGATATACCACCTAATGCCAAATCCAATCCTCACATCTTTCTCAGAAGATATAGGGATCACTTCATCAACGAAGTCCGACAGTTTTTTTTAGATAGTCTCGGCAACACCCGGACCTTTAAGGTTTTTGCAATCATGACTATACAATTAGTTAAGCCCTCACTTACAGAAGAGGATGAGTTTGTTGAGTTTCCTTTTTGTTTCAAAGCTAGAGTGGTGAACATTTCGGATATTGATGAAATGATTGATCATTCGATCAATCATCTAGAGGCTGATCTTGATTATACTTTGGAAAGATGTGAAGGGTCTGGTTTCATCATTGTTAAAGTTATGAATTTTGCCATCAACTATTGCAAATTTGGTATAGGGTGCATCTTTGGTGCTCCTGTCAAACTCCCACGGTACTTGAGAGGGGGAAACAGCCTTATGAACCCAACCAGCAGGAAAGAATCGTGCGTGATTCAATGTCTCGCAGCGTATAAATTCATTAAGGGAGGGAAGAAGAGACAGAATGCCTGGCTTGTGATGGATAATCCAGTCAAGTGTAGAGTCCTCGTGAAAACTGGAGATATAACTCTCCCAGTGACATGGGATAGTCTGAGCAGATTAGAAAAGCTAAACGAGCTATCTCTCAACGTGTACTCTGTGGAAGCGGGTGGGCCGGACGACATCAGAATTGGGAAAGGTAAAAACTAAAACAAAAAAACACAGCATTACCTTAGTCTGGTCCGTAAGGGGAGTAAGAACTATAAAGAGTAAGTAGATCTTCTCATTGTGGGACCGTCTCACATGGCTCTCATACTTGACTTGAATAGCTATGCGTGTTCGGGGTGAAACTAGCGGTCTTAATATCTGTCGCATTTGTCTAGAGTTTTTCCCCTCTCAGATCAAACTCTATGAGCATTCATGCCATTGTGATAAAACTCCCATTCTCAAGTTCCTATCCCCCCCCCCAGCGAAGCTTAAATGTAAGTCCTACGGCAAGACCTACCCACCCTCCCACGCTTGCTTCTTTGACTTTGAAAATTATGCTGACAAGGCTAATATATGCTGATAGATCAGTTCAAGCAACACATCACCCCATTGCCTACAGCTATTTGATTGTGGATAGGCTAGATAAATCTGTGAGAAAAAGATCCTACCGGGGTGTGGATGCTGCTGTACATTTCCTAGCTTATCTTTCATCAAATTGGGAATCGTTAAAAAGTAGGAGACCAACCTATCCAATGCATCTGTCAATTGGTGAACAGGATACATTTTCTACAGCGACCCGATGCAAGCTCTGTGAGAAGGAGTTTACCAAGGATAATCCACCCACGCGTCACCATGATCACACTGTCCAGTATGACAATTATATCGGGGCAGATTGTAAGAAATGCAATTTTCAATGTAGGGACAAGTTAAATTCTCTAACTTGTCTCGCACATAACATGTCTTACGATCTTGGGCTCATCCTCAAAGAAATGAAGGATAACGGAAGAGGGGTTAAAGTTCACTGTAATTCTGGGCTTTCAATTTTCAAGGTGGACATTGAATTTGTGCGCTTCTTAGATTCTCTCAGCATTATGAATGGTAGTCTGGATCAACTTGCCAAGAGTCATCTCGCGGCCGGCTATCCCACAGCGTTGACTCACGCCATGATTGATAGACACTCTGCAGAGATAAGAGAGAAAGTCATCACAGGGAAACAGTTTCTCTGGTATGACTATATAGATTCACCTGCACGATTGGAGGAACTGCAACTTCCCTCTATTAGCGATTTTAGTAATCGCCTGAAAAGCTCTGAGATCAGTAAACCTGACTATCAACATGTGCAAAATGTGTGGGATATCACTCAATGTCAAACATTGGGTGATTATGTCCAGCTTTACTGTGAGATAGATGTCGGACTCCTTGCCGACATCTATCTCAAGTATCGCGAGATGATGAAGACGCATTACAAACTGGATGTGATTCATTATGTAAATTTGGGCAGTTATGCATTTGACGCTTTTCTTTGTTCCAGCAAAACAGAATTAGATTACATGTACAGCCCCGACTTGTATAAGCTCATTAGGAGAAATACAAGAGGGGGTTTTACAACATATGTGAGATCTCTCTGCACCGCTAACAATCCCCAGGTTAATCCCACCTTCAATCCTGATGTGGACAGCAGTAGTTATATCCTTTACGTTGACTACAATCATTTGTATTCAAAGTGTCAAGTCGGGTATTTACCTAGTGGGGATTTCTATAAATTAACCTCCCAGGAGCTGGACGTGTTCATGGAGAAAGGCATACCCAATCAGTCTTGTGATGGTGAGTATGGATACTGGTTTAATGTCGATACAAAACCCATTTCCCCAGATGTTGCATGTGCAACTGATGAATTCCCTCTAATCCAGTCAAATAACCTAGTGACTGAAGACATGCTGTCAGAGTTTAGCAAGGAGCTGCTCAATGCGGAAGGGCGGAAAGTTCCTAAGAACAATCGGAAATTGATTGCTTCACACAGAGGTCAGTCAGACTATTTAATCAGTCCCCCTCTTTTGAAACTGATACTTGAATTGGGACTGGAACTGCTCAATGTTCATCACATTTACAGATATAAACAAAGTAAATATCTCCACCCCTTCATTGAGAAGAATATTGAGCAACGATCCAATTCAGCATGCAGTATCAAAGGACGAATGTTCAAACTGATGAGCAATGCGATATATGGCCGATCATTACTGTCAGAGCTCAGGTATTCAGAGACGCAGACCTATCTAAACGGCAGAGGGAAATTCCTACGGGAAGTCAGCAGTCCATATTTTAGAAGAGTTGTCAGTCTGGGTCCCAATAGGGTCATCACAGTTAGAGAGAAGACCTCTCTAGACATAAAATCCCCCACCTATCTGGGATTTCAGATTCTAGAACTGGCCAAGCTTGCTATGTATCATTTTTGGTACAAAGTTGTGAAGGTTAACTATGGAGAGAGGGCCAAGTTGCAATATGAGGATACTGATTCCTTCATATATTATTCAGTCTTGAAGTGAACAATCTCAATGAAGACCTCAGAGACGGACCTCTAGAACTGTACATTGACTTTAGCAACTATGACAAGGATCATCCCCTTTTCAGCAATGTCAGGAAAGGGAAGTTGGGTCTGCTAAAGTCAGAAACAGGGAGCAGATTTATCCGTGAATGCGTAGTCTTAAAGCCAAATATGTATTCCATACTAGTTCAGGAGAATGAAGGACCAAATGAGTAGATTGGGAGAAGTAAAGGTATCCTCAGACACGTGCAAAGAGAGCTGACCCATGACAAATATCGAAAATGTTTGCTATCTAATGAAAGTGATGTGTTCCAATGTTTGTCTATTCGTAACGTGAAAGGTCAAATGGCTACCACATCGTGCAGGAAAAGAGGACTCTCCAGTTATGATGATAAGCGATTCTATGTTGACAAGTACACAACTCGAGGATACGGTCATCCAGATACCGCTAGATTGGTCGAGGAAGCATTTGAGATGGATGATGTGAATGATGATGAAGACTCAAATAATGTTGATGCGGGGGAGGAGGAGGAGGAGAATGCGGAGGATGAAGAAGAAGAGGAAGATGTGGAGAAGGGGGAGGAGACGACTGATCATTTCTAGGGTGAGAAAACATCTCTATGGAAAAAGAGGGAGGAAATGGCTGCTGTATATTTTCCATCGTCTCAATGTGATGAGAATGAACATCAAGAGATGGAGTGTGAAAGACCATTGGCTGTGGGGGAATAATCAAGTGCATGTCAAAACCGAGTGTGGGGATGATCAGATGGAAATGGACGTGTTGACATGTGTGAATGATGAGACGGAAATAGACAGGTCGCAGAATGATGATGAGAGCCAAACAAAGATGGAGTTAGATTAAATTTGGAAAGAAGTTGAGAATGAGAGAATGCACACGGATGAAGATGGTGAGGGAATGAGTGTTGTTTATGAGCGAGGGAGGAATAATGCAAGCTACTTCATCCCACCCCTTCTCCCTGGTAATCCCGGACCTTCATGGTTATAACTCTGGACAAGTCTACACATGATTTTTGTTTTCTTCTATGTATTAGAATTTAAGATGCCTTAATATGATTTTTTTGTACTTATTAGAATTTAAGAGGCCTCAACATGATTTTGTTTTTGTATGTATTAGAATTTAACCCGTGGAGCCCCGGCTAGTTTTGTAATGTTTGTTCACCAGAACCCGGCCGGTTTTCAAAAAATGGTTTTATTCCAGAAACAATAGCGAATGGGTTAGGAATGAAGGAAAAACCACAAAAAAACGCTCAAAAAGCTTAACCCATAACTGTCGGGGCGCAACATAAGTCGAGTATAATAAATCTGGACTATCTGGCGGCGCTCGACATAGGTCGTGTGGCAATTTCAGCACGTAATGTTGCTGAGAGAGAGAGACAAGTGGTGGCAGGAGAGTAGCGAGTGTATGACTGCTCCAGACCACCGCGGCGAACCTACTGACACGAATCCCACCTCCTCTCTCACTCGCTATATACGGAATTGTATGGGGAAAGTGCCGAATTACATGCTTTTTGCACTCGCGTTGCACGGTTGTTGCAAGAAAACTAGCCATCATAAAAGGATCGTTATGGTGTCATTGGAAAGCTCTGTTTATGCCCTTTCAGGGATAGATACTTGTTTTACGCTCTGGGTCTTATTTAGGCATGAAAATGATCACGTAAACAGCCCTATTTTGGGTAAAAACACCCCGCTGGGCGGTACATATAAATAAACCGACTAGGCCGCTCGTAAGGTGTTAAAGAATGGTCCTACAGAGCCCCCGAAAACGTATTTTACAAGAGTAAAAAATTGAAGGCAATTACCCCCAAAAAACCGGTTATTGCGCGCTCACGCGCAAGCACGTGGACTTTGAGAGTTTTCAACCATCGGCACGGTTGCGTGGGATACATACACAGTTCCCATACAAATCTGAGCCCTCTTGAGTGGCTACACCTGAGGTTACGGTCGGCGCAATTAGGGTGACGCGCCAGACGCGTCTCTGGGGCTGTGCGTTACATACATCGCTGACGCGTCAGACGCGTCGCTGGGGCTGTACGGGTTAAGAGGCTTCAATATGATTTTTTGTTTGTATGTATTAGAATTTAAGATGCCTCAATATGATGTTTTTTCTTCTATGTATTAGAATTTAAGAGGCCTCAACACGATTTTGTTTTTGAATGTATTAGAATTTAAGAGGCTTCAATATTTTTTGTTTTTGTATGTATTAGAATTTAAGATGCCTCAATATGATTTTTTGTTTTTTTTGTATGTGCTAGAATTTATGATGAGATAACAATGGTAATGGTATATATATATATTGAGCAACTTTTTTTGTAAGATGGTGGTGGTATGTTGGGTAATAAAACAAAAATTGTGTGTCTGTATATTAACCTATTTATCTTGATGACATTATGTAATAGTACTTAGTTCATCCCAAGTATGGAAGGGACAAACATCTTCAATGAAAGTCACATTAATTTACTTCATAGCCCCGCCAGGGTAATAATTGACGGATATACCAATTCCGGCAAGACCCAGCTCTGCAAAAGACTTGTGGAAAAGTACAGTGACGTTTTTAATAAAATTTACATATGCATGGCATCATCTCAGCCTCTACAAAATAGTTCTAAAGTTAAGGATAAAATAGTGATCAGCGAGACAATTATAGACCCCGAACAAGAAATAGTGATCAGCGAGACAATTATAGACCCCGAACAAGAAATAGTGATCAGCGAGACAATTATAGACCCCGAACAAGAAATAGTGATCAGCGAGACAATTATAGACCCCGAACAAGAAATAGTGATCAGCGAGACAATTATAGACCCCGAACAAGAAATAGTGATCAGCGAGACAATTATAGACCCCGAACAAGAAATAGTGATCAGCGAGACAATTATAGACCCCGAACAAGAAATAGTGATCAGCGAGACAATTATAGACCCCGAACAAGAAATTGACCCCCTTGACAACAAAATTGACCCCCTTGACAACAAAATTGCAGTAGATGTAAAAAAATTAATGCCAAAACAGCCAAAGCCAAAACAACCAATGCCAAAACGGCCAAAGCCAAATCTAACCTAGCCTAACCTAACCTAACCTAGCCTAACCAAACCTAACCTAGCCTAACCCTTTCTCTCTCTCTCTCTCTGTATCTCTCTCTTTCATCATATTTTTTCCACCCTATTCTTAGAGTTCAGATTTAAAGATACGTAGCCAGATATCTCCTGATTTCACCCATCTATCCTAACCTAACCTAGCCTAACCTAACCTAACCTAACCTAACCTAGCCTAACCCTTTATCTCTCTCTCTCTATCTCTCTCTCTCTCTCTCTCTCTCTTTTATCATATTTTGCCACCGTATTCCTATTCTTAGAGTTCAGATTTAATGATACCAAGCCAGATATACTGTATCTTACCTACCATTCAGTTTTTCCAATATCGAATTAGTCTTAGGTTGTCCCCGTCTGGGTATAATGTTACGGACTAGGGTTCAAACCCACAACACCATGAATAAATGATTAACTCCAATGAAAAGGCAACACAACTTATCACCGTGGTATTATAAGAATGGAAGTTAACCACGCAAGACTAGACTGCAAGGTTAATATTATCCTCCAGCGAAACCCTATTATTATATTACCCTATTGCTATACAACAAGTCAATCAGAATCATATAATTGATATTATTAAGTTTACGTTAAATAAATGTCTGTAGAATAATTTATGCTTTCGTAAATCCTTTAGGATGTATATGTAAGGAACCACAAAACTATCTAAGGTATTGCAATTTTTAAGTTAATTTGAAAGTGAAAGATAGTAGGCTACATGAAAATAAATAAGGTAGGTATGGGTGAACAGATAATTTAAAAGCATGGATATTATTTACATATAAATTACACTTTATACATCTATCCTTACATTCACACAATACAACATAATCATACAATACAAAATAATAATACTTATCTATAGAGAGATAGATATACAAGACAGGACAAACTCAGGATGACCCATGGTGAGGTCTTGGCGAAGCAGAGGCGTGAGGAGAACTGAAGTTTCTCAAATCCTATATTCTATCGAGTCCTTGCATGGTCAGTAAAGTTATCGTATTGGACTAAAGTACAACTACTCGCTCTCCAGTCAAACAACTTAACTCAACTAATAATTATATAGAATACTTCATTAAAATATATAAATGAAGAGTAAAACATTAAATCACAAATTATATACGACTAATCATACGTCTGCCAGAGAGATGCTTAAACAAGGTAACGTGTGCGCTTGGCGCCACAATCTGCCGGCTTTTATGGCCTGCGGAAAACGATGTCTGGCAAGTAGGCTACAGTACACTCTGAACACAAAGTATGTTCCCCGAAGTTAGTTTACTTCCTAAAGGCCTTCCTATGTACAAATAAATAGTTACATATACCCACTAATAATTAGTTAACTCTATCCCACCAGCAATTAGTAAAATTAAGGCAATACATAACACCTCCCCCATTAAGAGATTTATAAGGGAAACATTGTAAATCAAAATATTCTAAATCCTAGATAACAATCATTTCTGCAATTATATGTTTTTTCCCCTTGATATGCAAAATGTGCAGCTTGTAAGGCTGCAATGCCAAAGCCCACCTCATGAGACGCTGGTTAGAGTTTTTCATCTTATGCAGAAATTTGAGGGGATTATGATCAGTGAACACATCAATAGGAAAGCAAGAACCATTCAAGTACACATTGAACTTGTCAATGGCAAACAACAATGCAAAACACTCCTTTTCAATAGTACTATAATGTCTCTGGTATGGTTTGAACTTTGTGGATGCGTAGCAAACAGGATGTAATACTTCATTCTCGCTATACTGTAACAATACAGCCCCTGCTCCCACATCACTGGCGTCTATTTGCAAGATAAACGGCTTGGTGAATTGGGCGCATTTGTGAGATGGGCACGGATTTTCACGAAAGCGTCCTGGCATTCCTGAGTCCACACAAACATCTTCTTTGGACTGACTAGGTCTGTTAAAGGTGCAGAGAGGTCAGAAAAATTGGGCACAAAGCGCCGATAGTACCCACTCATGCCCATGAAGCGGATTAGTGCCTTACGATCATGAGGAACAGGCAGTGACGCAATGGCTTCCACTTTGGCAGATACTGGGCTAACCTCACCTTGCCCAACCACAGACCCAGGAATATTACATTGGCATGTCCAAACTCACTCTTGGCCCAGTTTACTGTTACGTGTGATTCAGCCATTTGTAGAATAGGGCGCGCAGTTGAAGTTGATGATCTTCCCAAGATTTGCTGTATACTACCAGATCGTCCAAGTAAGATTGCACCCCGATGAGTCCCTCTGTCACCCGATGAATCAGCCGTTGGAAGGTTGCTTGTGCGTTGACCATCCCAAAGGGCATGACGGTGTAGTGGTATAAGCCGTCAGGGATGACAAACGCAGAGATTCGTTTGGCACGCTCAGTCAGCCGGACCTGGTAGTACCCACGCAATAAGTCGATCTTGGTAATGTAGTTGGCGTCCCCCAGTTTGTCGAAAAGGTCGTCAATCCGAGGAAGAGGGTAGCAGTCCTGACAGGTTAGTTGGTTAACCTGGCGGTAGTCAGTGCACATCCGGAACGATCCATCCGGCTTGTCCACTAACAGGCATGGTGAAGCCCACTCGCTGTCACTCTTCTCCACCAGGCCATTATCCATCAGGAACATCACCTCCTTCCTCAGGACCTCCCGCTTCCATGGACTGGCGCTGTAGGGATGCTGCTTGATGGGACGAGCACCGTCGACCAACACCAAATCATGCTCAACCAGAGGGCACTGCCGGGGAACATCGCCAAACAGCTGTGGAAACTCATTAAGCAGGGATTCCAGTCACCACTCTGGTCAGGCGGCAAGTGCTGGAATTTTAGATGAGGATTAGATATGAAATCAGAGTTTTGCAATTTTGTGTCCGAGGGCAAAGAAATATCTTCTTCATCCGCAATTGCAGAGTTTGCTACATCCACGTTCAATACAGGGGCATCATTGCCAGGATCTCTTACAAAGTATGGCTTGATCAGGTTCACATGTATTGGTCTCTCTGCCTTTCATCTGTCAGGAGTTTTCATGACATAATTTACATTACTGGTCTTTCGTTTTATCACATAAGGACCATGAAACTTACTTTGTAAAGGTTTCTTAGGGATTGGCAGAAAGGCTAGCACAAGAACACCTGGCTTAAACTCTCTGGCAACAGCTTTCCTGTCAAAATTGTCTTTCATTGTTACTTGAGAATCCTTCAGGTTTTTCATTGCATGTTCTATAGCAGTTTTTAATCTTTGTTTAAACTGATGAACATAGGTAAGAAGAGGTTTACTGGAAGGTGTATCTAACCAAGTTTCTTTTAGAACTTTAAGAGGACCTCTAACCTCATGACCATACACCAACTCAGAAGGTGAAAAACCAAGGGAATCTTGCACACTACTCCTTACAGCATACAACACAAAATGAATACCTTCATCCCAATCTGCATTATTTTCCTCGCAATACTTTGTCAACATTGACTTGAGAGTTTGATGTAGGCGTTCTAATGCACCTTGGGACTCTGGTTTACAGGCTGTGAAATGGTACTGGCGCACTCCCAACTCATCCATATTTTGTTTGAAAAGTTTGGAAGTGAAATTGCTACCTAGGTCAGATTGGACAATACGAGGAATTCCATAAAGAGTGAAGAATTTACAAAGAGCTTTCACGATATTCTTGGAAGTTATTCGCCTCAATGGAAAAACCTCTGGATACCTAGTGGTAAAACGCATAACTGTTTGCAAATACTCATTTCCATTGCGTGTTTTAGGCAAGGGACCAACACAATCAATGATTACTTTACTGAAAGGTTCCTCTGTCACTGAAATTGGATTTAATGGTGCAGGTTTTATTGGCTGATTTGGTTTTCCAGCCATTTGGACCCATGACATGTTTTACAGTAGTAGGCAACAGATTGCTTCATTTTAGGCCAGAAGAAGTCCTTGGAGATTTTGGTATAAGTTTTGTTAACACCTAAATGTCCACCACTGAGGTAATGACCCACTGATATGATAAGAGATCTGAACATAGTAGGTATAACCACTTGGTAGTATTCTTGCCAAGTTTCATTAGCTGGTACTTTAGGAGGTCTGTATTTTCTCATTAGGATACCGTTCCTCACATAAAAGCATTTGGGAAAGTTCACTAACTCAGAATCCTCGACAGCCTTGTCAAAGAATGGTGCTAACTCAGAGTCTTTTACCTGGGCTTCTTTACGAGTGTTAGAACCAATTGGTACGTTACTTAGTTCCTCTGGAAAAGCTAACAGCTGAGGAGGGTCATTATCAGAAAATAGGTGTGAGAGATCAACATCCACAGAATTAGTGCTATCATTACTGTCATTCTGTTGAGCTGCTATGCTCCTAGTCATTACACAAGAAGGGAACAAATAAGCATAGTCCTTTTCCAGCTGTTCTGTGTTATTACATAATGAGGGAGACGAAACTACAATGGGGTCAGGTACAACTTTTCCACCTGCAATATCATTCCCTAACAGAAAGTTCACTCCTTTCACAGGTAGTGACTCTTGAACTCCTACAGAGAAGTACCCACTAGCTAACTCAGTATTCAAATAAACCTTAGCCAGAGGAACAGTAATACACCCACTAACTCCATTGATCAGAACACTCTGGGCCAAATAACAGTCCTCCAAATCAGGCACCACACCTGTTAACATGAGGCTATGAGAGGCTCCTGTATCCCTAAGTACTTGAATAAGATATTTAGTGGAAGTGTCAGAAAAAGAAATTATTCCTATAGAACGAAAGGGTTGAAACTGATCAACAGAATAGCTAGGAAGGTCACTACCAGCTAGAACACTTGTCTTGAGTCTCTGTGGGGTTATTAGGACAGGTACTCAACACAGTCAGTTTAGAAGTTTGGTTAGAACTAGAAGTAGCTGGTTCACTGGTAGGCAAGTTAGAAGGAATGCTAGAAGTAGCCAGAACTTGTTCTGGGCGTCTATCCCTGCCTTTAAGCTTAGGACAGTCCCTAATATGATGACCGGTTTGTTTACAATAAGCACAAATCAAAGTAGGTTTGGATGATTTTGGAGTTTTACCTGGTTCAGTCTTACCAGATACAGTGCTCCCAGAAGTAACCTTAGTAGATGGCTGGGAGCCACCAGAACCATTCCCATCACCTGTTACACGAGTTCCACCACCACCTCGGAAACTGCCGCTAGAGACACTAGTACTCCTAGACGAGTCAGTCCCCTTCTGCTTTTGCCTGAAAAAAGAGTAACCATGAGTCAACCTGTAATGTTCAGCCAAAGTGGCTGCCTTGTTTACATTAGTAACTTCTCTCTCTTGTAGATACAATTTCAAGGAATATGGAACTTTGCGGAGAATTTCTTCTAACACAACCAGCTGACAGAGTTGTTCAAAAGTAGTTACTTTACTGGCCCTCAACCAAGCATTAAAGTGCCTCTCCTTTTCTTTGACAAACTCCAGATAAGTTTGTTTCTCTTCCTTCTTTAGATTACGGAAATTCTGTCTATAGGTTTGAGGAACCTGGTCATAAGCCTCCAAGATAGTCTTTTTTAGATCATCATAAGGTATGCTATCACTAGGGAGATTAGCGTAAATCAACTTTGCTTTACCTATGAAAGCGGTTTGGGAAAAGAAACTCCACTGGTCTTTTGGCCATTTAAGCTGGTTTGCAACACACTCAAAGAGATTGAAGAAATTCTCAACATCTGTTTCATCAAATTTCGGCATAAATTTTAATTGATTTCCTAGGTCAGAGAATTATTGTTTTGCATTCACTTCTGTCTTTCACACTTTCTTCACACTTCAGTCTCAATACTTCAAGTTCATGTAATCGATCTTGCTCTTTTTGAGCATTTTCTTGGGCTCTCATCCCTCTTTCATGCTCTCTCTGTTTGTCCTCATGTTCTCTCTGTTTTTCGGCATTCTCTCTTTCGTACTCTCTCTGTCTTGCTGCCTCCTCTAATTCCATCTTTTTAATCATAAGCAAGGATGCGCTACCTCCATCACCATCGCACAAACTATAGGCTTCAAGTGGTAGCAACTCAGGCCCCCATATAATGTTACGGACTAGGGTTCCTTTAGGATTTATATGTAAGGAACCACAAAAATATCTAAGGTATTTTAATCTTTAAGTTAATTTGAAAGTGAAAGATAGTAGGCTACATGAAAATAAATAAGGTAGGTATGGATGAAAAGATAATTTAAAAGTATGGATATTATTTACATATAAATTACACTTTATACATATATCCTTACATTCACACAATACAACATAATCATACAATACAAACTAATAATACTTTTCTATAGAGAGATAGTTATACAAGGCAGGACAAACTCAGGATGACCCATGGTGAGGTCTAGGCGAAGCAGAGGCGTGAGGAGAACTGAAGTTTCTCAAATCCTATTTTCTATCGAGTCCTTGCAGGGTCAGTAAAGTTATCGTACTGGACTAAAATACAACTACTCGCTCTCCAATCAAACAACTTAACTCAACTAATAATTATATAGAATACTTCATTAAAATATATAAATGAAGAGTAAAACATTAAATCACAAATTATATAAGACTAATCATACGTCTGCCAGAGAGATGCTTAACCCTTAATTAGCGGCGAGCAACATAAGTCGAGTTAAATAAAGCTGGACTATGTGGCGGCGCTCGACATAGGTCGAGTGGCAATTTCAGCACGTAATGTTGCTGAGAGAGAGAGACAAGTGGTGGCAGGAGAGTAGCGAGCGTATGACTGCTCCAGACCACCGCGGCGAACATACTGACACGAATCCCAGCTCCCTCCTCCCTCTCTCACTCGCTATATAAGGAATTGTATCGGGAAAGTGGCTAATTACATGCTTTTTGCACTCGCGTTGCACGGTTATTGCAAGAAAACTAGCCATCATAAAAGGATCGTTATGGTGTCATTCGAAAGCTCTGTTTATGCCCTTTCAGGGATAGATACTTGTTTTACGTTCTGGGTCTTATTTAGGCATGAAAATGATCACGTAAACAGCCCTATTTTGGCTAAAAACACCCCGCTGGGCGGTACATATAAATAAACCGCATAGGCCGCTCTTAAGGTGTTAAACAAGGTAACGTGTGCGCTTGGCGCCACAATCTGCCGGCTTCTATGGCCTGCGGCAAACGATGTCTGGCAAGTAGGCTACAGTACACTCTGAACACAAAGTATGTTCCCCGAAGTTAGTTTAATTCCTAAAGGTCTTCCTATGTACAAATAAATAGTCACATATACCCACTAATAATTAGTTAACTCTATCCCACCAGCAATTAGTTTTAATTAAGGCAATACATAACACCTCCCCCATTAAGAGATTTAAAAGGGAAACATTGTAAATCAAAATATTCTAAGTCCTAGATAACATGTTTGTAAGTATAGTTTTTCCCCTTGATATGGAAAATGTGCAGCTTGTAAGGCTGCAATGCCAAAGCCCACCTCATGAGACGCTGGTTAGAGTTTTTCATCTTATGCAGAGATTTGAGGGGATTATGATCGGTGAACACATCAATAGGAAAGCAAGAACCATTCAAGTACACATTAAACTAATCAATGGCAAACAATAATGCAAAACACTCTTTTACAATAGTACTATAATGTCTCTGGTATGGTTTGAACATGGTTCTGGTATGGTGTGAAAGACAGAGAAGTGAATGCAAAGAAATCATTCTCTGATCTTGGAAATCAGTTAAAATTTATACCAAAATTTGATAAACTGATGTTGAGAATTTCTTCAATCTCTTTGAGCATGTAGCAAACCAGCTTAAATGGCCAAAAGACCAGTGGAGTTTCTCAAATCCTATGTTCTATCGAGTCCTTGCATGGCCAGTAAAGTTATCGTACTGGACTAAAATACAACTACTCTCTCTCCAATCAAACAACTTAACTCAACTAATAATTATATAGAATACTTCATTAAAATATATAAATGAAGAGTAAAACATTAAATCACGAATTATATAAAGACTAATCATACGTCTGCCAGAGAGATGCTTAAACAAGGTAACGTGTGCGCTTGTATGATTATGTTGTATTGTGTGAATGTACATGTATATACATACCTGTTATGTATTGCCTTAATTAAACTAATTGCTGGTGGGATACAGTTAAATAATTATTAGTGGGTATATGTGACTATTTATTTGTACATAGGAAGGCCTTTATATAGAACATACTTTGTGTTCAGAGTGTACTGTAGCCAACATGCCAGACATCGTTTCCCGCAGGCCATAAAAGCCGTCAGATTGTGGCGCCAAGCGCACACGTTACCTTGTTTAAGCATCTCTCTGGCAGACGTATGATTATTCCTTATATAATTCGTGATTTAATGTTTTTCTCTTCATTTATATATTTTAATGAAGTATTCTATATAATTATTAGTTGAGTTAAGTTGTTTGATTGGAGAGCGAGTAGTTGTATTTTAGTCCAGTACGATAACTTTACTGACCATGCAAGGACTCGATAGAATATAGGATTTGAGAAACTCCAGTTCTCCTCACGCCTCTGCTTCGCCTAGACCTCACCATGGGTCATCCTGAGTTTGTCCTGCCTTGTATAACTATCTCTCTATAGATAAGTATTATTATTTTGTATTGTATGATTATGTTGTATTGTGTGAATGTAAGGATAGATGTATAAAGTGTAATTTATATGTAAATAATATCCATACTTTTAAATTATCTTTTCATCCATACCTACCTTATTTATTTTCATGTAGCCTACTATCTTTCACTTTCAAATTAACTTAAAGATTTAAATACCTTAGATAGTTTTGTGGTTCCTTACATATAAATCCTAAAGGATTTACGAAAGCATAAATTATTCTACTGACATTTAATTAACGTAAACTTAATGATATCAATTATATGATTCTGATTGACTTGTTGTATAGCAATAGGGTAATATAATAGTAGGGTTTTGCTGGAGGATAATATTAACCTTGCAGTCTAGTTTTGGGTGGTTAACTTCCATTCTTATAATACCACGGTGATAAGTTGTGTTGCCTTTTCATTGGAGTTAATCATTTATTCATGGTGTTGTGGGTTTGAGCCCTAGTCCGTAACATTATATGGGGGCCTGTCCTGGATTACCTTTTTGTTTTTATACAACAGTTAATTATTTTATTAGTGAACAACTATGAATATTTATGATTTTGTGAGTCCTGTTTTGGTGTGAATCATTTTCTTTGTTTTGTGCACTCTTGAACATCTCCTCTTCTAAGACTGTTTCCTCTGTTTAGATTTCAATATGGATTTTAATATCGATGAGTTTGTTGAGAAACCCTCCTTGAGCACCTTGGCTGTTTCCCAGTTAAAGAAAACCGATTGGATTGCATTAGCCGTCAGATATGGAGTTACTCACAAATCCGGTATGTCTAAGGCTGAGGTAAAGAAGCGTGTGATCGATAAATTGGTAATTGAAGAGTTGCTACCACTTGAAGCCTATAGTTTGTGTGATGGTGATGGAGGTAGCGCATCATTTCTTATGATTAAAAAGATGGAATTAGAGGAGGCAGCAAGACAGAGGGAGTATCAAAGAGAGAATGCAGAAAGACAGAGAGAGTATGAAACAGAGAATGCCGAAAAACAGAGAGAACATGAGGACAAACAGAGAGAGCATGAAAGATGGATGAAAGTTCAAGAAAATGCTCAAAAAGAGCAAGATCGATTACAAAGAAAACAAGAGAGATTACATGAACTTGAAGTATTGAGACTGAAGAGTGAAGAAAGTGTGAAAGACAGAGAAGTGAATACAAATAAATCTTTCTCTGACCTAGGAAATCAGACGAAATTTATGCCAAAATTTGATGAAACAGATGTTGAGAATTTCTTCAATCTCTTTGAGCGTGTTGCAAACCAGCTTAAATGGCCAAAAGACCAGTGGAGTTTCTTTTCCCAAACCGCTCTCATAGGTAAAGCAAAGTTGATTTACGCTAATCTCCCTAGTGATAGCATACCTTATGATGATCTAAAAAAGACTATCTTGGAGGCTTATGACCAGGTTCCTCAAACCTATAGACAGAATTTCCGTAATCTAAAGAAGGAAGAGAAACAAACCTATCTGAGGTTTGTCAAAGAAAAGGAGAGGCACTTTAATGCTTGGTTGAGGGCCAGTAAAGTAACTACTTTTGAACAACTCTGTCAGCTGGTTGTGTTAGAAGAAATTCTCCACAAATTTCCATATTCCTTGAAATTGTATCTACAAGTGAGAGAAGTTACTAATGTAAACAAGGCAGCCACTTTAGCTGAACATTACAGGTTGACTCATGGTTACTCTTTTTTCAGGCAAAAGCAGAAGGGGACTGACTCGTCTAGGAGTACTAGTGTCTCTAGCGGCAGTTTCCGAGGTGGTGGTGGAACTCGTGTAACAGGTGATGGGAATGGTTCTGGTGGCTCCCAGCCATCTACTAAGGTTACTTCTGGGAGCACTGTATCTGGTAAGACTGAACCAGGTAAAACTCCAAAATCATCCAAACCTACTTTGATTTGTGCTTATTGTAAACAAACCGGTCATCATATTAGGGACTGTCCTAAGCTTAAAGGCAGGGATAGACGCCCAAAACAAGTTCTGGCTACTTCTAGCATTCCTTCTAACTTGCCTACCAGTGAACCAGCTACTTCTAGTTCTAACCAAACTTCTAAACTGACTGTTTTGAGTGCCTATCCTAATAACCCCACAGAGACTCAAGACAGTGTTCTAGCTGGTACTGACCTTCCTAGCTGTTCTGTTGATCAGTTTTAACCCTTTCGTTCTATAGGAACAGTTTCTTTTTCTGACACTTCCACTAAATATCTTATTCAAGTACTTAGGGACACAGGAGCCTCTCATAGCCTCATGTTAACAGGTGTGGTGCCTGATTTGGAGGACTGTTATTTGGCCCAGAGTGTTCTGATCAATGGAGTTAGTGGGTGTATTACTGTTCCTCTGGCTAAGGTTTATTTGAATACTGAGTTAGTTAGTGGGTACTTCCCTGTAGGAGTTCAAGAGTCACTACCTGTGAAAGGAGTGAACTT